>CAWUFW010003771.1:0-1200000 GCA_963921515.1 Calotriton arnoldi | reverse complement strand
TGTCCTTCATCCAGTCGGGTACGTTCATCATACTTCTGTAGAAGTTGGCTCTGGTGGTAGAGGGGTCTTCTGACAGTGAGAGGATGAGCTGGGTGTCATTAGCGTAGGAGATTATGTTAAGTCTGTGCAATCTGACGGTGTTGGCCAGTGGGGTCATGTTTGTGTTGACGAGGGTGGGGCTGAGGGATTATCTTCGGGGGACGCGACAGATAATATTCTTGGGTTCTGAGGTGAACTGTGGAGACGGAGTCTCTAGGTTGCTCTGGTGAGGTTTGAGGCGATCCATTTGAGGTCATCTCCCTGGATTCTGATGTGGTGGAGTCAGTTAATCAAGATGTGATGGGAGACGGTGTTGAAGGCCGCTCAACGGTCCAGGAGGATAAGGGCTGCTATTCCGCCACCGTCCAGGAGGGCCCTGAAGTCGTCAGTGGCTGTGATCAGGGCTGTCTCTGTGCTGTGATTGGCTCGGAATCCAGTTTGAGAGGGGTTCAGGAGGTTGTTATAGTCCAAGTGGTTGGTGAGTTGCTGGTTGATTGCCTTCTCGAGAACCTTTGCTGCACAGGGGAGCAGGTAGATGGGTTGGTAGTTCTTGGGTTCTACTGGGTCAGCAGATGTTTTTTTTAGAAGGGTCCTCACTTCAGCGTGATTTTACTCCTCAGGGAAGGAGGTTGAGCTAATGGAGGTGTTCAGAATTTTCCTGAGCTTGTCACCAATCGTCTTGTCCTGAGGTTGAAGATGAGGTGGGGACAAGGGTCCGTGGGTGCTCCTGAGTAAACGAAGTTCATGATTACGATTGTGGCTTGCATTGTTAGAGGGTCCCAATGGGTGAGCAGGTGTTCGGGGTTTGTGTGCTTGGGTGTGGGCAGGCTGGTGCTGTGAACGATGAGGGGTGTGACGTTTTTGTAGATGTAAATCCGCCAGGGTGTCACACAGTTCTTGGGAGGGGGTGATGTTGTTCTCTCAGTGGCTGCAGGCATGGAGAACTCCTTCACGATGATGAAGAGCTCCTTGCTGTGGTTTGTGCTGGCTTCTATGCAGTTTGCTAGGGCGTTCTTCTTTGTTTCTTTCAAGAGGCAGTGGTGCTGGTTGAGTGCTGTCTTAAAGGTGGTGTGGTATCCTTTCTCTTTGCTGGTGCGCCACTTCCTTTCTAGTTGTCAGCTTTTGGTGGATTTCAGCTCCATGGTGAACCAGCTGGCTCTTCTGGCAGGTCCTTTGGATTTGGCTGGCTTGGTGGGGGCTATTTTGTCGGCGCATTCTTTGATCCACTGGGAGTAGTTCTTTGCAGCCTGTTGTGGGTTGGATGTTGTGTCTGGGAGGTGGGAGTTGAGAGCATTGTTCCACTGGTCTTCTGATATCTTTCCAGTTTCTGAGTGAGGAGCTGGGGGGCATGGTGCCAATACTGTGCAATCCTATGACAGTGAAGTGGACATTGTAGGTAGGTCCAGGAGAGCTGTGAGGCATGATTGTACTTGACTCTGTTGCTGGATGTTATAATGGGGTTGAGCGTGTGTCCTGTGATGTGGGTAGGGTCGGTGACAAGTTGCTTGAGGCCGATGTTGCTCATGCTTTCCAGGAGGTCGGTTGTGATGGTGTCGCTGGGGTCATCGAGGTGGAAGTTAAGATCCCCTAGGAAGATATTGTGTTCGGAGTCGATGGTGATCGGGGCGATGAGGTCGGGGATGGTGTTGCAAAAGCTGGGGTGTGGACCTGGTAGTCTGTAGGCGAGAGTGCCTCTGATGGTGCTTTTTCCATCCGTGTGGATTTGGAAGTTGAGGTGCTCCAATATCGGAGTTGAGTCATCTGAGGATGTCATGCAGTTTATGCTGTACTTGTGGATGATGGCAATTCCACCTCCATGTTTGTTGCTTCAGTCCTGGTGTGTTATCTTGTCACCTTCGGGGATAGCGATGGCTATGTCTGGCATGGAGGCGGGGTTCAGCCTGGTCTCTGTGAGGAAGATAATGTACAAAGTGCGGGATGAGATCATGTTCCAGATCTCGTTAGCGTGTTTGTTGAGCAATCGTGCATTGAGTAGAATGCACTAGAGTTGTGCTATGGTGTTCTTAGCCGGTGAGGTGGATGCAGTTGTGTTTGCGGTGTTTGTGGCGTTGTTGATTGTTTCAGAGTTGCAGGTGAAGTGGCAGTGGTGGCAGGGGAATGGTCCTCTGGTTGCGCGTGGAGATGCACGTCAGCAGTTGTTGTCAATGCGCCCGGGATCCAGGGCTCAGAGGTCTGCAGCGGTGTAGCTGTGCGGGGTGAAAGAACCAGGTTTCCTGAGGCTGGGCTCAGTCTAGGCGCAGGAGGGGGCATTCAGGCTTGCCTTCGGCGCACCAGCAGCACGCCCACTACACACGCCCTCTGTGCAGCCGCACTGCGGCCTCAATTAAGTAGGTCCTGAGAGGGGGTTGGGGTGCTGGGTGGCGGGAGTTGCAAAAACTGGCGGGAAATGAGCGATCGACGCAGCAAGCCAGCTCCAAGAAACGGTGCAGAAATAAACAGCAAAGCAAAATGAACAAAGCAAGCAAACAAAAAGGCAAGTTTCTACTGGCAAGTTTAAGCTAAACTCCCAACAGGCTAAAAGTGTAAAACAATCTTACTCACTAGCATGTGCACAGGAAAGGTAAAGTTAGGCAGCGGGCGCATTAACAGGGGATGAAAAGTTATTAATGCGGGCACAGAACAGTAGCTGCCTAACTTACAATGGTACAAACAGACACAATGCAAGTTCCTGGCAGCAGCAGCAGCAATGCGTGGCAGGGTCCAGGAGACCTGCGGTGCTGGGGAGTGGATCGGGGATCTGCTTAATGGGGTCGAGCTGCAGCCTCTATTAAGTATTCCTGGGGGGGTGAAGTGCTGGGTGGCGGGAGCGGTGGAAACAGGTGGGAAAGAGCGATTGGCGCAGCGAGCCGGCTCCAAGAAACAGTGCAGAAATAAACAACAAAGCAAAATGAACAAAACAAACCAAACAAAAAGGCAATTTTCTACTGCCAAGTTCAAACTAAATTCCCAACAGGGTAAAAAGTGAAAAACTGGAATCCTGAAGCATGCAGTTGTCCATATTTAGGGCTCTTTGTTTTATGGTATTTCTTTTTGACATTTCCATCTGTATTGTATTTTATCTGCATTTACCCATAGTTATTTTGTGCTTAGTTTAAAAATTGAAGCTGCAATGGGAATAATGCAGAAAATGTTTACTCGTGTTTGAATGCCCAATGGATTTTAGCCATTTACAGTACAATACAGTTGTTTGCATTGTAAAACAACGTAAACAGCAGTACTGCTGCAGTTATTTCCGCTTCATTTAAAAATGTTCTTTTATTTTTTAACTTCCCTGTCAATTTGTACAACTATTGACCTAGCACTCATGATTGACAGTAGTGAGAGCCATGAAAAAGAAAAAAGCTTTTTTCCATATTTATCGATATTTAAAAATAAATACGTACAGGATACTAGATGGTTTCTGTCTGCATTTATCTGTATAAATCAGTAAAACAAAAAACTGTGAGTTTTATCCATATTGCATGGGCACTGCCATTCTAAAGTCACTACAAAGTATTATCAAACAACCAAAGGGAAAGTTAGTGTCTGCAAGGGGGCAAGGCGGACACTATTCCCTTGAGGCACGACACAACACTTGTCAATTAGTGCCACACCTACATTTGAATGTTTCTTTATAAAATTCATTTGTTTGGTTGCTAATAACTGTTGAGCCATTTGTCGTACCTTCATGAAACCTTCCAAAAATCCGTCTCATCTACCTCAACTTCTCCCTACAAAGTTCCAAGGTGATGCATGAAGTGAGAACTGAGAAAAAGGCATAGGAAATTTAGATGCAGCTACAGCCAAAATGGCTGAACGGAATAACACCAAATTGGGCAGAAAGCTAGATCTTGGTCCTGAAAGTGTTGTGTTTTGGTGTAAATCTGTTCAGTAGCTTTTAAGGAATTAAGGTTCACAATTTATGTTTCTTTCACACTAAAGATATGATCTGATTGACTGCCACTACATCAACAAAAATGGGGCAGCAGCCATTTTAGGACTCGGGACTCAGACCTCTGTCCTGCAAAAAGGAGAAAAAAAATATACAAGGTGGCAGGGTAGCGATACTCTGCCCCATTTGGACTGGTGCGGGGGGTCCAAAGGACCCAAGAACATTTATTTTTTAGTGTTAAAAAAATGTTGGGCTTCTAACCTTTTGAATTTTAAGCCTCCTGAAATGGGTCAAGGCCCGTGGGGTGGGGGGGTTGGGAGGGAGTGAGCAAAGAGGTTATGAAGTTCCTCAGGGTCTGAGTGGAAGAACGTGGGAGTGCAGGTGGGAGTGACACCAAGGATTGGTCATCCCACCTGGAGTAGGGAACAAGGGGGAAATTCCCTTGTCGGAACTAGGGCTCTCACACACCTAGCAAGCTAGGTGTCATGCTTCATCATATGAGCCTGCCCCTCGTCAGGTCGGCGCTGCAATACCTGACGGGCACCCAGTACGGGGCTCTTTGGCGGGGATCTTTTGTTCCTGCCATTGGGTGCAGTGGGGGTGAGGGGCCTAGTGTGTGTAGATGTGCAGTGCGTGGATTAAAACAGGTCAGTTAGTCCTAGTAGTATTTTATTCTGGGAGGTAAACTGCCTGAGTAAAAACAGGAAGAGTGGCAGTAAACTAGATAAATGGTTTCTAGCTGTATATGCTCTACTCTCTAAAGGTCAACATGTTTCGTGCTCTATGCGTCAGGAGGATCAAGGCACTTCATCAGGAACAAAATAACTATCTACACAACATGATAAGTGAAAAGCCTACCTACCATGTTATCAGGTAGGTACCCTAAATGTGGGGACAAAAGATACGCATATACGATTATTTACTCAACATCATGTTCAATATACTCAGAAAAGGTGTGTAGGTGTATTAATGCATGTACACCCATGCTCTACACCGTGCTTGTGGTGTAGTGAACAGAGAAAAAATTCCATGCGACAATCGTATAATGGAAATCCCAGCTATACATGATAGGCACATGGTTGGGAGGGAAACAGTGCGGGGGACAGTGTGTATACATTTTCAAATGGGAGTGATAGTTACTTTAGTGCATGAGTTATAGTTACTTGAGCTAACTATAATTGGTGAATTTCTGTGGTTTTGTGTGTTTAAAACAGTACTTTTTAACTGACATTTTCACCTAACTATAATGTCCCTTTAACCTTTACTTTTTTCAGTGAATTTCTAAGGTTTTTTCAATTATAAAGCAGGATATTATAACAATTCCTAACTATAACATCAGTTTAACCTTTGTTTTTTTCAGTGAATTTCTATCTTTTTTTTAAATGTACAGTAAGATGTTATTCGCAGTACACAGCATGGGGTTGTATGTCCAAACCCTTGCCACATATGGCCTTCGGCTGTGTACGGTGTGGAGTTGAGAGCAGAACCTGGCCTTCAGCCAGGCCCTGCGGGCACCGCTATCCCACAGGCACCGCCCCCGTAGGCACATAACCCTTGTTTTGGGGGGGTGGGGGTTCCATGGATACACTGATCCTCCGCAACACAACTGAGTGAATCCGCAGAGTTGTCATGTTGGGCATCGTGGTGGTTCCACTGATCCACGGAACCCCAGAAAAAAGCATTTGTCATCTGGGACCCTCCCACAAGGCCCAGGGAATCAAAGTGACCCTAACCTTCCCCCTCATGTCTTATTTTGTTTTATTTTTAAGGACTCGGGACAGAGTCCTTGAGTCCTAAAAAGGCAGCTGCGACTTTTCCTTCAGGTTGTGGCCAGCCAATCACAGTGCGTGATTGAGCTTGTGGAAACGATAGGGAGGCCTGGAGTGTTCTCCACTTCTTTGTGTATCTTTGGTAGAAGACAGAGTGTTGGAGTAATAGGTGTGTAATTTTTCAAATACATATATTCATCCCAATCGAAGATAGTTAGTTTATACCACATTAACAGTCTCTCCTTGTATTTGCTCTGAAAATCAAAAAGGGGTGACAGAGTTATGGCACTTTGCATACTAGAATCTAAGTACATACTTGAAGCTGGGTATATCATACCCAGTGGTATGAACCAGGAAGAAGACCTACATGTCCACTTATAATTAAGCCACCTCCTATGATCCTCAGTTTAGTATTCCAGTATAAATTCATGATGATTTCTATAATGTTATATTAACATTTAATGGGGTCGTGAACAAAGCTGTCCAAGCCCAAACGCGTCTGATGCTGCATATGGTGATTGAATATATAAATATATATCTATATATCGAAGAAGAAAAAAAATATATATATATATATATACACACACAAATATACTAACTGTAAATACATTTAAGAGTGATTTCCAAAGGAATTATGCCCACTGGTCTGGACAATATTGAAGATGGGCAGGACATTGAGTGCCTTATGTTTTCAATGCATTAACATACAGAACCAATGTTTAATGTGCAATGGGTAAAAGATATGATTGTAAGCCCTCCTTGCCCTGTTCTTTTGTTTTAATTGAAAAGTGACAACAATGGATTATTATTATGTACATGAGGCTAGAATAATGGGCACTAAGCCTGAAGGACATGACACACGAGAGTACACAACTACGCACATATTGGTGAATTAATGTGGTTGAATGATAACGTGTTCGACATGGTCGCTTAGCCTGTATTGTATCAAATGTTCACCATTAGATAGGCGGCACAACAATGTCGCCAGTTCCATCTACATAAAACCTTGTATTCCCATATTTGCGATATTGGTAAGACAAAACGGAGAAGACGCATTGAGTAAAAATGCAGCACACATAATAATGGCGTTCTTGATCTGTCATAGGATGCCATCTATTGCAACATGTAGACCTTCATTGTGAATATTCAAGAGGTGCTACTGACATGAAACACTGACATGTACCATGATTAGTGGAATAAATATGCTGGAGGGCAAGACGGTAGAATGCCACAAATATGCTTTCATGTATATCTACAGATATTCATGCACCATGTACAATGTTATTCTTTACATAATGGTGTAATAATGCAGTGAATTTTCCCCACACAGTTTGCCCACTTGGGCTGGATTGATTGTATTTTCTACGCTTTTCATGCTTGCGTATACATATGCTTTATTAATTTCTAAATTTTGAATTTTTTGATTAATAGCAGCTTTGATTTGAGCATACATGTAACAGTTACAATCAATTTAACATGTTACTAGCACAATTTAGCCAACTTTTGAGCCCAGAATTGCGATTATTGTATTGCAGACTTGGCCGATAGTCTTTCCATGCTGTCTATTGTGATGTCACATTCACCCTTTGTAAATAGGATCGTCAAATGGCACCTCACTATCAGTGAGCAAGGCTGACAGTCGCCAGTAGGTAGTTATAGTTAGGAGCATGTTTCCATACTAAAAGAGTTTTTTGACTTGCCTATAACTTTGGCACCATTTAATGGATCTTTGCAAAAGTTTTCAAAAAAGGTGTGCCAGTAATTCTAGTTGTGCATAGAAAGTTTTGGGGCGATCCGTCATGCGGGGGGTCACAAAAAGTGCGTTTCCCATGTTAATTCCCATAGACTCTTTAGACGCCTGTAGCCCGAACCGCTGGACAGAATTACACCAAATTTGGCAGGAAGGTAGATTTTGGTTCACAGATCACACTTTCAGTTATTTGGTGTAACTCCGTTCATGAGTTTCCAAGAAATTAAAGGAATTCCAATTTTGTATATCTACGATTGCATAGCCTTCGCAAATAATGACGATCTCGTGCAGAGATCTGCAGTGCTCTGATTGGCTGCCGACACTTCAAACAGGAAGTGTTGGCAGCCATCTTGGGACTCGGCTGAACAAATAAAACACAAACAAAAATAAAAGGGGGCAGGGTAGGAATTCCCTGACCCCCTAAACTTGGTCCTGGGGTCCCAGAGGTACTGGGGTCCCAGAGGTAATAAAAAACACAACAGCTGGCTCCCGCGCTAGTCATGAAAAAGGGACCACGAGTGGGCCAGGTCCCAGGGGCATTTTATTAAAAAAGGAGGGGGTACACGGAGTCCCCCTTCTGAGGCTCTTTGAGCCTAGAGGACCACCACCTCCCCGGAACCTGGTGAAGTATTGCAGTTTCTGAAGGATGGAGCAGCATTGGGTTTGAGGGTGTCCTCACTCAAACTTCAATGGGCCGCTATTCTGGCTTTTAGTGGTTCATGGGGCAATTTGACAGATGAGGATAATCTGGTGGTTTGTCTCTTTGAGGGTTTAGAGAACATTTCTCCAGTTCCTCTTAAGCAGTTTCTGTAGTGGGATTTGGAATTGGGTTTGGAAGCCTTGATGAGTTCACCCTCTGAACCAGGTTGATTTCAAGTTTCTGATGTTGATGGTTTTCTTTCTTGTTGCAATTACTCTGGCAAAGAGATTTGGAGAATTGTGAACGCTGACTTGTAGGCATCTTATTGTAGGATTTCTCAGGATCGAGTTGTTTTGAAATCTTTACCTTTCTTTCCACCAAAAGTAAAGTCTCAGTTTCATAGAGATCAGGAAATTATTCTTCTTGAATTCTATCCTATGCCTTCTTCGGAGGAAGAACATATATTGCATTTGCTTGATGTGAGGAGAGAATTGCTTATATCTTTGTCCCAAGTTGCTATTTTCAGACTAACAGAGGCCCTATTTGTGAATTTTGGATCTGAGAAGAAGGGGAGGAAACCCTCCTCAGATTCTTTAAATCGTTGGGTAGGGACCTTGATCTCTATAGCATTTCAGGTGATGAGTCACGTTCCATCTTGCAGAATCCAGGGGGAATTGACACCTACCATGTTTTCCTCTATAGCAGAGCTTCATTGGGGAGATTTGCCGAGCAGCTACATGGGCATCTCCATCTACCTTTGTGGATCATTATAGGATAGATCAAGGGGTGGAGTTGAAGGATATTTTGGGAGCCAGAGTTGTAGCTGTTATGGAGTAATAGATGTTTTTCTAGGTTCTGTGATATAGGAGGAAACTATAGTATTAAGAGGTTGAGGTGGTGTTGAGGTTGAGTTGCAACCCCAGTTGTCTGTCTACATTCTTGGAGGTTGTTAAGTCTCATATCGTAATGATTGAAGCGAGGGAGGGACGAGGGGGTAATGCATCAATTACTTTCTTGGTAATTGCACTAATCCAAATCCTACTCCCTCGTTTTAATTCATACAGTCCTCCCACCCTCCCTAGATAATCAGGACAACTGAGTTGGATGAGAGCTGAGTTTGTCTACTGAACAGGTCGAGAGGTGGTGGTGGGGAGGGGCCTTTATAGATAGAGTCAAAAGTGGGTGGGGTGTCTATGGAGGCAGTACTGCCTCATATCATGATGCATTGAAGTGAGGGAGTAGGGCACGGAGTAATGCAATTACCAGGTAATTAATTGATGCATTTCTCCTGCTTACACAAGATGTCACCTCACTTTACATATTGCATTGCACACAAGCAGGAACTGGCAGCATGCAATCATTCTTCCTAAATTGGAAGCTTGAGGTAATTTCTTCGATGATTAAAGGCAGGGCATCCCAGTATTTATTTATCTATACAGAAATTCACATTTCTTTTGATGACACATTGAGTCTTTTGTCTTTGAACTCCATGTGGCTCTTTAAATTCCATGTGACAAATATGAGTCGATTTCTAGGCATCGGTAAATTGGGGCTTAGACTTGAAAGCATGAATGACTCCAGTTTTGAATGTTAAAGGTCATTCTGTCTGAAGGTGAGCGCAGTTGAAGTTTGGTCAATCCAGTCAATAACTAGGCTGCAGCATTTTTCACTCTTTGGAAATTAAGGAATTTATTTTATTGAATCCCTACATATAGAGTAAACATTGTCGAAAAGATAATTCATTAATTACCACACTATACTGGAACTCTTTCCACGTGAATAAAAGTGAGAATTTGTTTTCTCATTCAATGTTAAAATAATTTAGCAACTGGACTTATTTTAGAAACAATAGATCAGTTGGCATTAAAGATGACATACAAATTTGTACTTTTTTAAAAACATTATGTTTTACGGAAATCAGTAGGTGCCTCAGTTCTGACCCAGTAGTTTATATTACTGTTAGAAATAGGGGTCTCTAGTTGGCAGAGGTAGGTACCTTTGTCCAAATAGGGACCCTTGCTTCTAATCAGGGTAAGGGGGATACACTTTTAAAATAACCCCTGCTCACCCCCTTGGTAGCTTGGCACGAGAAGACAGGCTTATCTCAGAGGCAGTGTGTACAGCATTTGTGAACACATACAGTAATACAGTGAAAACACTACAAATGGACACCACACCAGTTTAGAAAAATAAGTAATCTTTATCTAAACCAAAACAAGACCAAACAACAAAAATCCACAATACAGTAATAAAAATATGACTTTCAGATGGTAGAAATAGTTCAGTTTAAAGAAAATTGCAGATGTGACACTGTTCACACAAAGTACCTTGGAGGCGTCACGCAAACAAACAAAACGGGCCGCAGGGAAGGTGAGGCGTCGGTTCCTTACACTCAGGGAAGGTGATGCGTCGGTTCCTTGCTCCGGGGGAGGTGATGCGTCGGTTCCATACTGCTGCGCAGGGGAGGTGATTCGTCGGTTCCTAACCGAAGAGGAGGTGATGCATCGGTTTTTTATTGCGCGGGGAGGTGATGCGTTGGTTTCTTACTGCGTCCCCCAACGATGCGACAAACTTGGCGCCTCGATGCAGTACAACGATCCGGAACGATGTGTGAACTCTTGCAGCCGCACAGAAGTCCTTGCGTCGAACTCGGTGCGATGATCTTGGACTTCGGAGATCGGTGCACTCGATGCGGCGTGCATCGATTTCTTGAGCCTTGCCAGGCGCTGCGATGATTTCTTCAGTGATGCGGCGGACACAGGTGCGGATGCGTCTCGCTTCTTCAAAGTTGCGTTACTTTTCCAGCTCCCAGCGGAAAACAGTCTCTAGAGATCCAAAACAGCCGCAGCCACCTCTTTGCAGGTCAGAACTCCCAGCAAGGCAGTTCAGGGGAGCTGGTGGTGAAGTCTTTGTGTCCCTGAGACTTCAGAACAGGAGGCAAGCTCAGTTTCAAGCTCTTGGACATCTTCCTCAAGCAGAGGACACAGCAAACAGCAAAGTAATTTCTCCTTTCCTTGGCAGCAAGTAGCCACTGCAGGCCAACCCCAGACAGCAAACAGCACAGGGGCAGTATTCCTCCTCAGCTTCTCCGGCTCTTCTCCTTGGCAAAGGTTCCTCTTGATTACCAGAAATGATCTAAAGTTCTGGGGTCTGGGCCCCGATATTTATATCACAAAATCCTTTGTTCTCTGGTGGAAGAGAAGCCCTGTTCTCAGTCCAAACCGGTTCTGTCCTCTCTGGTGCTGCTTCCTGGCAGGAGGTGGAGACAGCATTGTCCTTGGCAGACCAGGCCCATTCAGGTGAAAGGAAATCTCCTCCCCCTACTCTAAATGCAACCCAGTTCTATTCAGCCCAGCCCAGACTCATCAGGCTCTCTGGAGCCACTGCTCCTCCCCAGCCCCTGTCATCCAAAAGCCAGACATGCAATACACAAACCTAGCAGAGGCACACTGGATGGCTAAGCAAGAAAATACCTACATTCTAAAAGTGCTATTTTCAAACACAAAATGTAAAAATCACCCTCACTAAAAGATGCATTTTAACATTCTGAGTCAGGCTTATCAAACTTTATTTTCCTACCTTGTTCCCAGGGGTAGTTACGTTTATAAGATGTTATAAACAAACTCCCCATTCTGTCCTATAGGAAAAGGTAGCCTTGCAATAGTGAAAAACGAAATTGGCAGTAATTCACTATCAGGACATGCCACACACACCAGAGCATGCCCTACCTTTCACATATATAGCACCCTGCCCACAGGGGTACCTTGGGCCTACTTTAGGGGTGGCTAATATGTAAGAAAAGGGAAGGTTAGGGCCTGGCAAGTGGGTACACTTGCCAAGTCGACATGGCAGTACCAGACTGCACACAGGCTCTGCAATGGCAGGCCAGAGTTACATTTACAGGTTGCTTATGTGGGTGGCACAATCAGCACTGCAAGCCCACTAGCAGCATTTGATTTACGGGCCCCGGGCACACACGGTGCACTGTACTAGGGACTGACTAGTAAATCAAATAGCCAATCATGGAAACACCAATCCATAACACTAATTTACAAAGGGAGCACTTGCACTTTGGCATTGAACAGCAGTGGTAAAGTGCCCAAAGCATCTAGACCAGAAAAACAGAGTTCAAAACACAGCTAAAACACAGGAGGCAAAGGCAAAAAATGCAGGGGAGTCCCACACCAATGGTGCCAGGTCTAACACATGTCCCCTCCAGCTGAAATGTGGGGAGAACTACCCACCCTCTTGGGAGTTCTCTTCACTAAGGCGGAAAAATCTGGACAGACCATCAGCATTGGCGTGTTCTGTACCAGGGCGGTGTTCCACCATGAAGTCCATCCCCTGTAGAGAAATGGACCACCTCAACAGCTTTGGATTCTCACACCTCATCTGCATCAACCATCTGAGGGGCCTGTGGTCGGTCTGAACCCGGAAGTGAGTCCCAAACAAGTAGGACCTCAGCTTCTTCAGCACCCAAACCACAGCAAATGCCTCACGCTCAATCGCACTCCACCTCTGTTACAGTGGAAGTAACCTCCTACTAATGAAGGCTACAGGTTGGCCTACGCCCTCCTCATTTAGCTGTGAGAGCACAGCTCCCACACCAAGCTCTGAAGCATCTGTCTGCACAATGAATTCCCTTGAGAAGTTAGGCGCCTGAAGCACGGGCGCCGTGCACATGGCAGATTTCAGGGCATCAAAAGCCTCCTCACAGGCGTCACTCCAGTTCATTTTCCTGGGCTGCTTCCTGGAAGTCAGCTCTGTCAAGGGGGCAACAATGGTGCCATACCCCTTGAAAAATCTCCTGTAATACCCGGTGAGTCCTAAGAAGGCTCTCACCTCTGTCTGGGTCTTGGGGGGTTCCCAAGCCAGAATGGGATCAATATTGGGCTGTAGGGGCGCAACCTGGCCACTCCCCACCTGGTGTCCCAAGTACACCACAGAACCCTGCCCGATCTGGCACTTGCTTCCCTTGATCGTGAGGCCTGCCCTCTGCAGAACCTTCAACACTTCCCAGAGGTGGTGCAGATGTTCCTCCCAAGTGGCACTGAACACTGCAATGTCATCCAGGTAGGAGGCACTGAAATCATCCAGTCCAGCCAACACCTGATTGACCAACCTCTGAAAGGTGGCAGGGGCATTCTTCAACCCAAAGGGCATCACCCGGAATTGGTAGTGCCCCTCCTGTGTTGAGAATGCTAACCTCTCCTTTGCCCCATCAGTTAAGGCAATCTGCCAGTACCCAGACGTTAAGTCAAACGTACTGAGGTACCGGGCAGCTCCCAACCTATCTATGAGCTCATCAGCTCTGGGGATGGGGTGCGCATCAGTCCTGGTGACCGAATTGAGCCCTCGGTAGTCCACACAGAACTGGAGTTCTGGTGTGGCACCGGGTGCGGCAGCCTTTGGGACCAAGAGCACTGGGCTGGGCCAAGGGCTGTTTGAGGGCTCAATCACCCCATGTGCTAATATCTTGGAGACCTCCTCCTTGATGCAAGCCTTGACCCTGTCAGTCACTCTGTAAATTTTGCGCTTTACAGGAGGACTGTCCCCAGTGTCAACATCATGGACACACCACTGAGTGACACCAGGGTCAGGGACAACAGAGCAGCAAACTGTCCCAACAGTTGGCGACAGTCACTCTGCTGTTCAAGAGTCAGGGCGGGGGAGAGTGTTACACTGTCCACTGATCCATCGTGTTCCTTCGCAGACAGGAGGTCAGGAAGAGGCTCGGTCTCCTCCTCCATTCCAGTATCTGTTGCTAGGAGCATGCCCACTTCGGACCTCTCCAAGTGGGGCTTAAGGCGGTTCACATGCAGGACTCGCAAAGGGTTCCTTGGAGACTGCAAGTCCACCAAGTAGGTGACGTTACTCTTGTGCTCCACCACCTCAAAGGGTCCGGTTCACTTATCCTGGAGCACACAAGGCTCCACTGGGGCCATGACCCATACTTTCAGTCCAGGCTGAAACTCAATCAGAGTGGCATTCTGATCATACCAACGTTTCATCTCCTCCTGGCTGGCTTCCAGATTTGCCTGAGCGAGTTGTCCGAAGCGCTTAGTCTGGTTCCTGAAGGCCAGCATGTAGCTATATAGATCCTGGGGAGGTTTCCTGGGAGGTTTCTCCCAGCCTTCTTTGACCCGACTTAGAGGTACTCTTACAGGATGCCCATACAGGAGCTCAAAGGGACTGAACCCTAAGGACTTCTGTGGTACCTCTCTGTAAGCAAACAAAAGGCATGGTAAGAAGATGTCCCACTTTACGCCTCATGGGTTCACCAAGACCCATAATCATGCCTTTCAGGGTCCGGTTGAATCTCTCAACCAGCCCATTACCTTGGGGGTGGTAATGAATGGTGAACTTGGAGGTAACACTGCACTCCTGCCACAGGGACTTCATATACTTAGATATGAAGTTGGTACCATGGTCGGACACCACCTCTCTGGGGAACCCCACACGGGAGAAAATCCTGATCAACGCACGACCCACCACGGGGGCCGTCACAGTCCGGAGAGGGATGGCTTCCGGGTGCCGGGTGGCATGGTCCACCAAGACCCGGATAAACCTGTTGCCCATGGCTGTCTTGTAATCCAGAGGCCACACAATGTCAATACCCACCCTCTCAAAGGGGGTGCTGACCACAGGGAAAGGTTGGAGAGGAGCCTTAATTAACCTTTACATCAAATGAATATTCAATAGATCAACTAGCCTGACTATATATAAAAAAGTGAAATAATAACCCACAAAAAATAATATATTTGTATGGCGAAAAAAAGTTCTTTATATGTCTACCTATTAAATAAATATCTATTTTTGAATATAATATCTGTTGAGTGATTGTCAATGGTTTAGTCACATTGAAATTGTGTTGCCCGTATTTGTTGTAATTAACCTTGCCCAGGTTTGTTTTTTCTCATATTTGGAGAGGAGCCTTACACTTCCTCCCACTCTTACCACTTGCCTGGCAAGTCTGGCAAGACCTACAATGAGTATCAGAACTCTTACGCATTTGAGGCCAATAAAAGTGGGTGACAAGCCTTTCAAAGGTCTTGTCTTGCCCCAAATGTCCTGCTAAAGGCACATCATGAGCCAGACCCAGTAGGAAGGCTCTGAAGCACTGGGGTACCACCAGCACACGGGCTGACCCAGGCTCAGCAACCTTAGGCTCGCTATACATGAGATCATTCTCCCAATAAATACAATGTGATCCAGACTGATCATCTGCTGCCTGGTTTGCAGCCTGTTTCCGCAAACCAACAAGAGAAGGGCACTTCTGCTGCTCCTGGCAAAATTCCTCCCTGGAGGGGCCTCCTTCCTGCTGCCAATGGGTCAGCTCAGGCAGGTCCCTCAGTTCAGCCACTTGTTCCCCTGTAGGCTCCAGGGCATCCCCCTCAAGGTTTGCCTCCTCCTGGGCTGTGGGAACTCCGGGGGCTGGTTTCCCGCACCCCCTGGCTCTTCTCTTTCTGGCAGGCGCCTGGGCCACTCTTTCAGGCTCCAGATCCTCTTGAATGCCCTTACCGGCTGCCATTGACCGAGTGGTTACACAGGCCCACTCAGGCAGACCCAACATCTCTAAATGAGACCTCGGCTCCACCTTCGCCCAAGGGGAGCTCTCCAAATCATTGCCTAGCAGACAGTCAACAGGCATGGCTGGCCTCACAGCTACTTTCAAGGTACCTGAGACCCCCCCACCCAAAGGGAACCTGTGCTACTTTGCATAGGCACTCTGAGTTGTCAGTGGCAACTACTGGGTAGAATGTTTTGGGGACCACCTGCTCTTCAGACACCAGCTGACAAGTGACAGCTGTCACACTGGCTCCGGTGTCTCTCAGAGCCTCCACACTATGGCCATTGATGGTCACCCACTGCCTGTACTTCTTAGTGTTATCAGGCAGATGAGCTCTTGGGACCATCTCACTGTCTCCTAAAGAGACCAGGGACATTTCTGCGGGACCCCACCCCTCTTGGGCACCCGACTCCTCCCCCAATGCTACACTAGCCATTTCCCGGGGCGGTGTACCAGTGGGTGCGGTGGTAACCTTTTTGGGACACCTAGGATCCCCTTGGAAGTGGCCCATCTGACCACAAGCAAAACATGCCTTGGAACCCCTATGAACAGGCTTACCTGTCGGGACCCATGGCTTCTTTTCATTGGGAGGCTGGGAACCCTTACCTTGGTTCCCTTGGGGATTACTTTGGGGCCCTTTTTGGAACTCCTTCTGTTTACCCTTGTCCCCCCCACTCTTCTGCTAGCGACCCTGCCCACCTTTGGCGGAGTCTCCCACATGACATTTTTGGACCCTGGTACTGACCCAGCGGTCCGCCTCCACAGCAAGCTTCCTGGGGTCAGTCAGCTTACTGTCAATCAAGTGCTGGCATAGCTCTGGAAAACAATTATCTGACAAGTGTTCCCATGCAACCAAATCATAGCGCCCCTGCAAATCATTCACCTTGCTTTCCTTCACCCAACCATCCAGTGCTCTGCAAAAATAGGACACATACTCCACCCAAGTACTTGACTCCAGCTTCTTGCAGTTTCTAAATTTCTGTCTGTACAGCTCTGGGGTCAACCCATACCTTGCTACTAAGGCTTCCTTCATGGGTGCATAGGACATCTGATCCTCAGTGGGCAAGGCCGGCAATGTCTTCCTTCCTTCACTGACAAAGAGGCCCCATAACCCCACCCCCCAATCTCTCTCAGGGACTCTGTGGGACCTCATCGCTACCTCATAGGCCTTTAACCACTGACCAATGTCCTCATGCTTCATGAAATCCTTAATAACATCCTTGGGGATGTATACCTTACCTTCTCCCGGCACTGATGGTGAGCTTCCACCATTGGGATTGAGCTCTAAACTTTTTGCTTTCAGATCCAACTCCCTCAACCCTCTCTCATGCTCTAAGAGCATCTTTTTCTCCTCCATGGCCAATTTCTTGCTCTCCAACTCCAATTTCTTACTCTCCATGTCACACTCCTTCCCCAGCCTGAGCTTTGCAAGCTCCATCTCATGCACTCTGCTTATCTCCCTGTCCTCCAACTCCTCTGGAGACAGACCCTTTGAAGATACACTGCTGCCACCCTGGAAGGCAACTTCCACCCAGTCAGGCCCAGTAGCCTCTCCTGCTGCCCATCTAAATTCTCTCCCTCCACAATAGGCTCCTCGGTATGCTCACTGCCATTCCTTGACTCCAACCAGGCCCTAGGCGCCTTTTGGTATTCCTCCTTTCTGGTGAGGCCTCTCACAGAGACTTTAAATTTTCTGCAAACAGCTTTAAGTTGTGGCACAGTGTAGGTATCAACCCTCTCCTCTTCAAATTCAATATCCACAGATGCTGGTTTACTCATGGTGAAAATTGGCAGTTCTCAAGATGCAACAAATTCCCAGGAAAAAAAACTCCAAATGTATGTGGTTGCGTAATGGTCTGCACTATACTAGTAGCGTACACCAATCACTGTATGTAAGTCACAAATGCAAGTCCAGATCCTCACCGCTGACCACCAATGTTAGAAATGGGGGTCTCTAGTTGGCAGAGGTAGGTACCTTTGTCCAAATAGGGACCCTTGCTTCTAATCAGGGTAAGGGGGATACACTTTTAAAATAACCCCTGCTCACCCCCTTGGTAGCTTGGCACAAGCAGACAGGCTTATCTCAGAGGCAGTGTATAAAGCATTTGTGAACACATACAGTAATACAGTGAAAACACTACAAATGGACACCACACCAGTTTAGAAAAATAAGTAATCTTTATCTAAACCAAAACAAGACCAAACGACAAAAATCCACAATATAGTAATAAAAATATGACTTTCAGATGGTAGAAATAGTTCAGTTCAAAGCAAATTGCAGATGCGACACTGTTCACACAAAGTACCTTGGATGCGTCACGTAAACAAACAAAACGGGCCGCAGGGAAGGTGAGGCGTTGGTTCCTTACACTCAGGGAAGGTGATGCATCGGTTCCTGGCTCCGGAGGAGGTGATGCGTCGGTTCCTTACTGCTGCGCAGGGGAGGTGATGAGTCGGTTCCTTACCGAAGAGGAGGTGATGCGGCGGTTTCTTACAGCGTGGGGAGGTGATGCGTCGGTTACTTACTGCTTCCCCCAACGATGCGACAAACTTGGCGCCTCGATGCGACGATCCAGGACGATGCGTGAACTCTTGCAGCCGCACAGCAGGCCTTGCGTCAAAATCGGTGCGGTGATCTCGGACTTCGGAGATCGTGCACTCGATGCGGTGTTCAGCTATTTCTCGAGCCGTGGCAGGCGCTGCGATGGTTTCTTCGACGATGCGTTGGAAACAGGTGCGGATGCTTTTCGCTTCTTTGAAGTTGCGTTACTTTTCCAGCTCCCAGCGGAAAACAGTCTCTAGAGGTCCAAAACAACAGCAGGCACCTCTTTGCAGGCCAGAAATCCAAGCAAGGCAGTTCAGGGGAGCTGGTGGTGAAGTCTTTGTGTCCCTGAGACTTCAGAACAGGAGGCAAGCTCAGTTTCAAGCTCTTGGACATCTTCCTCAAGCAGAGGACACAGCAAACAGCAAAGTAATTTCTCCTTTCCTTGGCAGCAAGTAGCCACTGTAGGCCAATCCCAGACAGCAAACAACACAGGGGCAGTATTCCTACTCAGCTTCTCCGGCTCTTCTCCTTGGCAAAGGTTCCTCTTGATTCCCAGAAGTGATCTTAAAAAGTCTGGGGTCTGGGCCCTCTTTTTATACAGTAAAATCCTTTGTTCTCTGGTGGCACAGAAGCCCTGTGATCAGTCAAAACCAGTTCTGTCCTCTCTGGTGCAGCTTCCTGGCAGGAGGTGGAGACAGCATTGTCCTTGGCAGACCAGGCCCATTCAGGTGAAAGGAAATCTCCTCCCCATACTCTAAATGCAACCCAAGTCTATTCAGCCCAGCCCTGACTCATCAGGCTCTCTGGAGCCGCTGCTGCTCCCCAGCCACTGTCATCCAAAAGCCAGACATGCAATACACAAACCTAGCAGAGGCACACTGGATGGCTAAGCAAGAAAATACCTACTTTCTAAAAGTGGTATTTTTAAACACAGAATGTAAAAATCACCCTCACTAAAAGATGCATTGTAACATTCTGAGATCAGGCATACTAAACTTTATTTTCCTACCTTGTTCCCAGGGGTAGTTATGTTTATAAGATGTTATATACAAACTCCCCATTCTGTCCTATGGGAAAAGGTAGCCTTGCAATAGTGAAAAACGAAATTGGCAGTAATTCACTATCAGGACATGCCACACACAGCAGGGCATGTCATACCTTTCACATACACTGCACCCTACCCACAGGGGTACCTTGGGCCTACCTTAGGGGTGACTAATATGTAAGAAAAGGGAAGGTTAGGACCTGGCAAGTGGGTACACTTGCCAAGTCGACATGGCAGTACTAGACTGCACACAGGCTCTGCAATGGCAGGCCGGAGTTACATTTACAGGCTGCTTATGTGGGTGGCACAATCAGTGCTGCAGCCCACTAGCAGCATTTGAATTACAGGCCCTGGTCACACACCGTGCACTGCACTAAGGACTGACTAGTAAATCAAATCAGCCAATCATGGAAGCACCAATCCATAACAACAATTTACGAAGGAAGCGCTTGCACTTTGGCACTGAACAGCAGTGGCAAAGTGCCCAAAGCATCTAGACCAGCAAAACGGAGTCCAACATACAGTAAAAACACAGGAGGCAAAGGCAAAAAATGAAGGGGAGACCCACGCCAATGGTGCCAGGTCTAGCACACATATACATGCTACACCTACATATCTAGGCTAGGTACATTTAGGCAAATTACGAAGGGCGCGCATTATAGGAGTATGCAAATGCTACTGTTTATCTGAACTGTATAGGTTCATCTTCTTAGCACTTTGGTAGAAATGTATCTACTGTTTACCATATTAGCACTTGCGATTTCTTTCGTATCCTTCTGTCTCCTGATTGTCGCAGCAAATATGTTTTACACAAGACTGTCACTGGACCAATACATACTTATTGAAAACGTCCTAATCGCCATCCTGTGTACTTCCTGAGAATAAGTGAGCATGAGTGACTGAGTGAAAAGTACTGTACTGTTTTCCACGATTCCTGAGGGATCAGGGTTGTCATGTTCAGTGGTTGCCAGAAACTACATACACCACTGTAGAATACAGGGGGGTGGTAGTGGCACTGTAGATCTAGCTGGTCTAACAGCTGACGTATCCTGTGGGGGTGTCCGGAGTCGGTTTGGACACCAAGCCCTCAGTTTAGGTCATCCAAAACGCGCAGGTCCTGGGGATTCCTAGGAATTACACAACGTGATGAATTATGAAATTTGCGATGTATAGATTAAGGTACAACTAAAAGTATGGGTAAGTATTGTGGTACAAGTTATGGGTTAGGTAAAGGACTGGCTTTGGGTTAGGTTAACTTTAGGGACTGGGTTATGGTTAGGTTTAAAGTGAGGGTTGTGTAAGGAAAGGTGTTATGGTTAGAGATAGAGGAAGGGTTATGTTATATCCTGCTTATGTTATCATATCTATCCCTGGTTACCTATCTCCTAGCTGCTCAGCCAGTGTGAGTGTTGAGAGTGGAATGTTGGTGTGACTGTGATGCTTGGAATGCTTGGGTGACTGTGTGGATGAGTGGTGACAGTTGGAAGATGGGCTGAGCAGCAGGCAGGCTGCTCCTGGTGGGGCTGGAGAATAAGGAACACCATCCTTATGGACATTTGTACATATTAAACATCCTGCAACAAGAAGTAAATAAAGAATCTTACTAAACTCATCTTGGCTACCTGTGGTAAGATACAACATATTTTTTGCGACGACCTGGACTCAAGCGTGCTACAACATTTAATGAAGCTGTCTATGGTTTGGACATTAAGAACTCAAAGGAACATAAAGTATCTAAGAGTAAAGCGTCGAGAATGGAGCTCCAGGCAAGCCAGCCCCACCAGTGTCCTTGCCAATGGACAGCCCAAGCCTGGATATGCTTCATTGGCATTCTTATAAGGACTTTTATGCTAGTGGATGTTTGGTCTGATACTCACATGCTGGCCCATGTATCAAGCAAAATACCCCTCGCTAAATTTCCGAATCGTTAAAATAGGCCGTTAGCGAGCGCAAAACAACATATTCCAATGCATCAAGCCCAATAGCGAAAAAACTACATAATCGCAAAAAAAGCCCCCGGTAATTTACCGAATTGCAAATTAGCGATTCGAAAATAGCGAAATCATCAATTGCGCATGCCAATAGCGATTAGCAAATAAAGAATCGCAAAGGAATGCATCAAAAGTGCAAAGTACCGAATTTCAACTAAATCGCTAATTAGCATGAGCAGAATAAGGGGAATCTCAACCAGGAGGTAAAGTTGATGAAACACAAATAAAAAAATAAAAAAAGAATTTCACAGGAGTAAACTATCTGAAACCCTTCAAAAATGCCACTGGAGACCCCGTTTGTTTTTCAAAATGGCAGCCCTCTATGTGCTTGCAAGGAGGATGAGAATAAATGCAGCAGCACAGCGCAGGAGGAGGATCCAGGTGAGGGTATTCAGAGTGCGCATTACATTGCTGGTCCAAAATGACGAGGAAGTATATGACAAGTACCGTCTGAATCGTGCCATGATAATGCGCCTAATTGCTGACCTGGAACCACTACTGCAGCACCAGACCCGTAGGACAAATGCCATTCCTGCGCACGTCCAGGTCCTATGCAGCCTGCACCTACTGGCGTCCGGGAGTTTCCAGGGGGTCGTAGCGGTAGCTGGAGGCGTCTCACATAGCGCACTTTCACGCTTCTTCCGTAAATTCATTGATGCCATGCTGACAATGATACATACCCACATCACCTTCCCCACAACCCCACAGCAGTTGAACCAGACCAAACTGGAGTTCTACCAGGTGGCACAATTCCCCCATGTCATAGGATGCATTGACTGCACGCATGTCCCCATCTGTCCCCCCTCAGCCAACGAGTACATATTCCGTAACAGGAAGTCCTATCACTCGATCAACGTCCAGGTCGTGTGCAATGCCAAGCACACAATCACGGACATAGTGGCACAATTTCCAGGGAGCACACACGACTCATATATATTCCGGCACAGTGGCATCCACAGGCGTCTGCTCAACGGTGCATTTGGAGAGGGACTCCTACTTGGTACCTACATATACCTATTTGTTACATCATTATCCCATATGTAATTGCATTACTGCGGCTAACCCTTTGCTCCCACCCTGTAGGTGACAGCGCATACGCCTTGCGGGAATATATCCTGACCCCCTAAATCAACCCAGCAACACCACAGGAACAGCGCTACAACGCGGCACATATTAGCACAAGAAATGTGGTCGAGAGAACATTCGGGATCCTGAAAAGTCACTTCCGGATCCTACATAAGACTGGTGGTGCATTGCAATACAACCCCGAGACCTGCTGCAGGATTGTAGCAGTATGTGCCATGCTGCACAACATTGCAACCAGAAGGGGGATTCCCATCGAGATGGACGGAAATCACAACGATCGGGATGACCAGCCACCCGCACAACACCGCTGAAGGTCATAGGAGGCGGACATACATCACACAACATCACTTCTGAGCCTGGTAAGAATGAGCCATCACACAATATCTTTGAATGCTAATGTTTTATTCACATAAGCACAGGTCAAAGTAAATATTCAGGTTTAGGAAACATGACTGTGATTGCATTGGTTGATGAAATGAAATCTAATCGTTAACAGCACGGGAGTGCAATCACAATATTAAAGTGGAACATGGTTACACCACCATGGACAAAGAGGCAGAAATGCATGTCTAGCACCTCTTGCC
Organism: Calotriton arnoldi; assembly: GCA_963921515.1. Lineage (NCBI taxonomy): Eukaryota > Metazoa > Chordata > Amphibia > Caudata > Salamandridae > Calotriton > Calotriton arnoldi. Next base: position 1,177,089 of record CAWUFW010003771.1, on the reverse strand, counting down.
ACGTACCCCCAGCCTCCTGTCGCATGGCTCCTCGACATCACCCTGATGTGTGCCTGTGGCTGTTGAGCTGCGCGAACTGCGCCTCCTGCTAGTGGTCTCCGGCACGGACACGCTACTCATGCTCGATGCCTCCTCACTACCCTCCTCCCCTTCCAAGTTGCTGGCACTCACTGTCCCAGACTGTAGATGTTCCACAGCAGTGGTCACTTGGCCTAAGGCATTAGCAACATCCCCGCAGAAATGTCCTAGGTCAATCTGCAGTGACACGGAGCGGCGTAACAAGACAGCAGTGCTGTTGCAGAGCTTGGTGATGGCCCTAGTATTCACAGAAAGACGAAGCAAGCCCTGCCGATGCCTCCTGCGCTTAGTGCGTTGTCCTGCTATAAAGGCACGGGTGAGCTCCTGTAGGCTCTTGTTTATTTGCTGATTCCCCTCTGCAACAACTGTCGTTAGGTGACGCACACAGTCTGACATCGTGCTCATGTTTTTGGCCAGCTTGGAGATCTGCAGGTTTATTGTGCCCATATGTCTCCCCTGCAGGCGCTGAACACGTAGCATCTGCGACTCAACCCCAGCATAGACATTCGGAGCCTGTCCTGAATCTGACGCAATACTGCTCCTGGACCTGCGCCGTTGTCTGACTCGGCCACGTGCTGGTGTCGGAGCTGCTGAAGGGAAACGTGTCTGGCTGGGGACTGTTGTGGGTGCTGGGGTCAGCTCAGTTTCCATTTCCTGCAGTGCGGGTACAGGTGCCCTGCGTTATGGTGGTGGTGGTGATTGAGGGTCCAGCGGAGTCTCTCCATCCGTCTCTGCCGGTGTCTCAGAAATGATGAGGCGCTCACTGTCATCTGAGTCCACCGGAGATGCATCTGTGTGTGGAACAGTGCATTGTTATTTTAGTTTGTTCCTCTATCTGTTTATCATTTAGCCTATTTTACACATTATAAATCACAGATTTAAACACACTGTCGGACATGTACTGCTGGTGTCTTTTCTTGCGCATTGGCGATTATCCATGCACACTTGTCTAACATGACTACAACTCCCATGATGCTATTCGTATGTGAGGGTATATGTGTAATGGACTTCTTCCTGCACACTGTGATTTGCCTGGGGGGATGTGCATGGGTATACAATATGCAGCGTATTAGCGCAAGCATGCTTCTTACCTTGTTGTGTGGTTGCTGTGCCGGAAGTGTCCATTTGGGTGACTTCCACAACTGCCTCAGGCTCAATCGTCCCCTCAACGAGATCCTCCAGGGCTGTGTTGGCAGGTACTTTGGATGGTCCCCCTCCTGTGCCAGCTGCTTCCTTCACCCTTTCTGCTATGCGCTCCTTGGCACGTTTCCTGAGGTCGTACCACCTTTTCTTCAGTTCGTCAATGCTGCAGTGTGTGACTCCCACAGCATTTACCTTCTCCTTAATGTGCAGCCATATTTTGCGCTTCTCAGCTTCTGGCACCTTCAGGGACAACTTGCCAAACAGTTTGTCATGGCTGCTGCTCACCCCCTCTATCAGGTGTTCCAGTTCCCTCTCTGAGAACTTTCTCTTCCTCTTCCTGGGCGTGGCAGTTGTCTTTGCAGCATTTTTGTCCATCCTGGCTAGGTGTGGTGTAGCTGGATTGTGAGGGTGAAGTCTCTCAGCTCGTCTTCAGTCCTCTGCCTCCTCCTCTGAGCTCCTCAGGGCACTGAATGAAGCATGGGCTGGATGACTTCCTGGTTGTGATGTCATCAGCCTGCTTCTTGCGCCACCCGTTTTTTGTGAATTCGCTATTACCGAATCGGTAATACCGATTTCGGTATTAGCTAATTTGTCTTTTTGCGATTCGCAATCGTGTATTCGGTCTTTTTTAGCGATTTGTTGCGATTCGCTAATTATTACCGAATCTGTACATGCATCCCGATGGGCGAGTCATTATTTGCGATTCCTTATTTTTCGCTAATAAGGAATCGCTTTACCGAATTTTGATGCATGTGCCCCAGAATCAACAGTCTAACGTGTTTGCTACTTTGATGCATCTGATATGAAAGAAATTAGTGGCTGCACAGAAGCGGATTATGGATTCTATTTACATTGCTTTGGGGTTGCTTAGACTGTCTCAATGAGAGGACTTCAAAGGCGTTACACAGGAGCGGTGTGGTTGTGTTCATTTAGTGCTTTGGAGATGCATGGAAAGCGCAAGCACTAGGTCTGAGGAGTGTCCCAGCTGTGACTAATTTCGCTCGTTGTTGCTTTCAAATTGAAGCCGGTCTGTTGTGTGGGCTGTTTGGAGCACGGTCGCAGTGCCGGCAATCTACTTAACTTGTGTTTGTTCGTAAAGAAAAGAGTCCACATTCCGTGTGCAGGTGTGGACTTTTGGGGGTAAGACTATTTTTTTATTTTAAATATTGTCCTTGGCAGCCCCATAGACATATGGCAGTTTAACTGCAGCGGTGCGGTTTGAAAAAGAGGCATGTGAGGCATATAGCGTGCGCTCTTACCTTCCAGAGGATTCTCCTTCTTCGCCCATGTCTTCGCTGCTACCCTGCTCCCTGAGCCTTCAAGGGACCCTCTCCAGCTTGGACGCGCCTAGAGCCATCTGGCACAGCGTCTTTTACATGACGCAATTTTGTTTGTGGCACCTCTTAGTTCACGGGGCTGCGATGGGTTCCGCATCGTTCGGCTGGTTGGCGGATCGTTCAGACAGCCCACGTGTAGTGTGATCGGTTTAGCCTTGCATCGACTGCTTCCTGGCAGACCCAGATTTCAGGTTACTGGGTGCAGTTTTCATCGGGCAGGAATCTTCTGCCACAGCTCGAGCCAGGATCTGAGGTGGGACTTTTATTGTTTTGTTTGCATGGCTTTTATATGCGACCAAGCTGCAGCGTAACTGTGCATCTTTCCAATGGAACGCCGGCACTTCCGAGGTGCTGAACTTGTTTCTAAAGCAGGCATTTGGTGAATTTTAATTACGTGAGATCGGACTCATGTGGAACTTGGTCATGTCATTTTATATCAACAAGTTACAGGCAAGATTACACGTGAGAGTGTCAGACAACAGGAAAGGAATACATCTGTATAATGCTGTGAATTGTTTCTCACCTGGGACTTTTGGTGGCTAATTAGATTTTCAGTTCGTTTTCTTTTTTTTAGTCGCTGAACTGCTGCCATGGTTTTCTGTCTTCCTTTCTAGTGGGGTGCACAAGTTGAGAGTGTGCCCAGGGTTGTACTACTCGGGTGAGAGGTTGCTCACCGGTGATGGGTTACAGGTTTAAAATTACAAGGGGAATAGAAAAAGAGTTTGCATTCCTTAGAATTTTTGGGAAGTATTTTTTGTCTATAGCATGTTGTTTTAGTGACGCCACAGTTTAGGTTTCCTTACACAAGGGAGGCTCTTGTCTTTAAGTGGGCGGTGGTCACATTACACTCCCTTACATGAGGGATGGGTATGGAGTTTGGTTCCATTTTTACACTGCACTCCCTTACTTGAGGGGGGTTCTGGTTTCTTGGTGGGTGGTTTCCCCTTTCTCTGTGTTGTAGTTACACTACATTATATATTGTGTTTTGTTCTGTGTGTAAGTCGCCATGCGCTTCACGTTTGGTCTGTTCTGTGTGTAAGTCGCCATGCACTACAGGTCTTGTCGGTTTGTTGTGTAAGTCGCCATGCGCTACACTTTTGGTCTGTTCTGTGTGTAAGTCGCCATGGGCTACAGGTCTTGTCGGTTCGTTGTGTAAGTCGCCACGCGTTACATGTCTCGTCTTGTCGGTGTGTAAGTCGTCATGTGCTATACTTCTTGTTTGTCTAGTGTGTAAGCCGCCTTGCGTCACATGTGTTGTTGTTGGGTGTGTAAGTCGCCTCGAGCTTTACGTTCCGTACACATGGTGTGTAAGTCACCTGGTGATACACGTGTACTTTGGTTTTACACCCTCACACAGGGTAGGTCTCATGGGTCGTGTCCCATTCACATTGTTTTCACCCTTTCGACAGTTTTGGGTCATGGGTGTTTGTCTAAGGGTGTGGTCCACCTTTGCTACATTTTACGCATTTTTCAAAAACTGTTTATTGGGGAGGATGGGTTATATTGCTTGTCAATGTTTTATTGTTGCTTGTCAATATTTACCTTTTCTTTCAGGTTACGTGGTGTTCAGACTCTTGTGAAGTTGTATTTTAGGTTGCTTCCCTGAGTCTTGAACTTTTCTCTGCTTTTGGCATATGATTGTTTATAGTTCCTCCCATGTTCTATTGTTCATTTCATTTATCATTTAAAAGTAGGGGGATATGTTATATCCTGCTTATGTTATCACATCTATCCCTGGTTACCTATCTCCTAGCTGCTCAGCCAGTATGAGTGTTGAGAGTGGAATGTTGGTGTGACTGTGATGCTTGGAATGCTTGGGTGACTGTGTGGATGAGTGGTGACAGTTGGAAGATGGGCTGAGCAGCAGGCAGGCTGCTCCTGGTGGGGCTGGAGAATAAGGAACACCAGGCTTATGGGCATTTGTACATATATAGGGCCCCATGCATCAAACCAAAAACCGGTCGCAAACGGGCAGATTCGCAGAATCTGCCCCTTACTGATCGGTATTTTTGCATTTGGGATGCATCATCCCAAATGCAAAAATCGCAACTAAGGAATCGCTAAATTGCGATTACTTAAATTGCGATTGCATTTAAGGAATCGCAAATTGTGATTCCTTAAATGCAATGCATTAAGCAAAAATTATTGCGATTTCGCTATTAGGAATCGCAAATTACCATCAAACTAAAGTTGATGGTAATCATGATTGCTTTGAAAAATGCACTAAAGTGCATTTTTCAAAGTCACATTTTACACACACACATGCCCTTGTGTGTGCGCAACATGTGGAAAAAGGCGAATTCCAGGGGTGCAACAGGGTATCCTTTTGGAACCCTTGCACCTTTGAAATTGCATGTGCAATTTGCGAGTACCTATGGAGTACTCGCAAATTGCGCATGCAATTCCCATTGATTCCTATGGGCTTCTAGGCCCATAGGAATTAATGGGAATCAATTCCGTAATTGCGACTCGCAATTTGCGAGTCGCAATTAAGGAATCGCATTTTTTTTGCGATTTCTACATGCATTGCATTTTGCGATTTCTAAATAGCGAATCGGTAAAATTCGCTATTTAGAAATCGCAAAATGCGGGCTTGATGCATGTGCCCCTAAATATCCTGCAACAAGAAGTTAATAAAGAATCTTACTAAACTCATCTTGGCTACCTGTGGTAAGATACAACAGGTTAGTGAAAGGGATTGTACTACTGAATATCAACAGGAAGAATATCGACATTCAAGAATATCAAGGTGCAAAATATTGAAAGGTAAGTGCATATAGAGAAGTCTAGATTTACTATTCAGAGCACCACATTTATGTACCTTGAAGATATATGTACTGCATAGGTACATATATGTGGAATTTAAACATACTTACCTGTTGATATGTTTTTATTATTTTGTCCTCGATATTTAGTACCCTCAATATAGTGCCCATCAATATTTGTAATGCACCCTGTGTTAAGATTTGGGAATAAATAGGATTTGAGCATTGAATTAGAATATGGTTTATTTGGCTAAGGGGATAAGGATAAGGAGGATAAGTGAGCACGAGTGACTGAGTGAAAAGTACTGTACTGTTTTCCACGTTTCCTCAGGTATCAGGGTTGTCATGTTCAGTGGTTGCCAGAAACTACCTACACCACTGTAGGATACAGGGGGGTGGTAGTGGCACTGTAGAGCTAGCTGGTCTAACGGCTGATGTATCCTGTGGGGGTGTCTGGAGTCGGTTTGGACACCAAGCCCTCATTTTAGGTCATCCAAAACGCGCAGGTCCTGGCGATTCCTAGGAAGTACATGACATGGCGCCGCCAACGTTGGTTTGGTTCTTATATTAACAGTGAAAATCTGAGTAGTTAAGTCGTGCTTTCTCAGAAAGCCCTACTCACACTTTTCAGAGACGTCTGAAGTGGGAAGGGAAATCTGCCTCAGCTGAGCAGATATACCCTGTGTATTGGCTGAAGGTTCAAACAAGCTTGTAAGAACAAAAGGTTCCCACATTGTGCAAAACCTTTATTTACTAGAACTTTTTATTATTCGCCTGAGAATGACTGAGTCCACGAGTGGTGGTTCAGGCTTGGGGGAAGACGAATTTGCAAACACTCTCAACATTACAGAGAACTGCAGACATGCAGTAACTATAAAATTGTTAGAACACGACATACCCTCAACAGGTGGCTGTGTTACCTTCTTGATTGAGGCACACAAGGTGTTATGGTCAGAGGTATTCTATTCTTGGGTTCAGTTCCTGCCTGCAGATCCGGTGACTAAATTGTTTCACACATACATTGTAGTTGAACCACCGGTAGAATACAATCCCTACGAGGACATAGAAGTCCTGTTAACTTACCAGTAACACAGAAATTGGTTTAAAGGCGCCCTCCCACACACATCTGTCATGAGACTCGGTCCACTCAGCATAGAAGGAGCGACCTGGCCCGTCTTAGCGACATACACTCCACATCCTGAGCTAGATACACTACCAGTGGATGATGTCCGTACAGTATATAAAGACATAGTCAGGCTATACAGACACATTGTCCAATTTGTCATGTGAATATTAACAGTCCAACCTGCGAGACATCCTCCAGTCAGTCCACATCAGACCACACCTACAATTAACCCACAGACACTAAAATCAGTGATGGGGACAATCCCCTCCAAACGGGAGCAAATTCCGTTCTGGATAGCACAAAAGATTGCACAGCTGGAAGCAGTATTTCCTCATACGGGTCCGCAGGAAAAACACAGAATGCTAACCATTTGCTTGCCAATGGGGATGGTTCCCTCGAGTGAGGATTGTACCACGTGGGGATCAATCTTTGCTGCCATCTACATAAGAATACACGGTACTCCTTCCATAGCAGCAGTTCCAGAGGTATTGAAACAAATACAGAATGAGTACGGGGCAGGACCTGCCCTGGACTTGAGGATGAAACTGGTGGGTAATTTTGCCCAAGTCTCTGCAATAATGCTGAGCAACATAAAGGGGGAGGCAGCAGCAGTGGCTATACACACCGCCTAACGGGACCTAGCTCCTATAAATAAGGAGCGAGAATTACCAAAAATTATCGAAGAAACCTATGCCGCATTAGGTAGGGATAGTTTGGGAGCCAAACCAGAGAATCCACAAATGGCAGCTAGTCCCGACAAGGACGATTCGAAGCAAACACCCTCTTCTTCTAAAAAGAAATGCGATAACAAACAATCTAAAAATAATAATGCAGAAAAGAATTCGATCAAGGGGTGGGTCTCCCCAACGGGAGTCCTCTGAAAAGAGGTATAACCTTAGGAATGATGTTAACATTAGGAAACCTGATAGGTATCAGGACACTGATACACGTTCCATTCGTTCCTTTCATGGTTCATCAAAAAACTCGGAGAGGGACGGGCGATCAGAACAAAAGACTGAAGATCGACCAAAGACAAAAAGGGAAACACATCGTAATTCAGATTACATTATCAAACAGGAAGAACAGCCTAAAGCAAAACTTCAATTCAAAAAGATGAAAGTAGCTGGCTTGAAAATTAGACATGCCCAGGTTACTGAGGACTCAGCTTCTGAACGGGGAATGGGCTCTGACGATGCTAGACAGCGCGGCAGAAGTAACAATAGCTCACCAGAACCTGAAGGATATTCTGGTGACAGCAGTATTGAATGAACATATCACGGTGGAAACACCTGATACAAGAGTTAGTGTCCCACATAGACTGTACGAAATTACATTACAAATAGAGGGGGGCATCTCAAGAAAAGTTAAAGGTCTCTTTTGGGAGAACTTAACATTTGGATATGACATCCTGTTAGCAGAAAAAGATTGGCCGCCTGAGTTTCTGATGGATTGCCCAAAAGGCGAAAGCGTCATTTTGCCTGCTTTCTCCAACCTCGTTCCAGAATCTTAAAACATTCATACACGCAGGAGTGGGCGCTAGCTCTGGCATTTTACCTCAACCATGTAGGGTGGGACGTGGACTCTACTAACCACGAAATCCCATTAAAATCTACTCCAAATCCACAGAGAGAGTGCCCTATAAAAAAAGATGCAAAAAGACAGGTCAAACAAATCTTAGACCAACTTGAATACCAAGGTGTGTTTGAGACTTGCATCTCCCCCATGAACAATCCTTTGTTTTCCGTAATGAAACCTGACAATACATATCGTCTAGTTTAGATTACCGACATTTGAACACATGCACGCGAACATTTGCAGTTCAAAACGCACATAGTACCGCATTAATGAATAACATTGTGCGGAAGAAATACAAAACGACATTAGATATCTCGAATGGATTCGTCTGCCAAAATATAGCTCCAGAAAGCAGATATTTGACAGCATTCTCTGCCCTCGGCACTCAGCGTCACTTCCGTCATTTGCCCCAGGGGTATAAGAACAGCCAGAGGCTATTCTCGGTAAGAGTGTCTAAATTATTACAAACATGTGACGAGGTGGCGGTGTCCTATGTAGGTGACATCTATCTGACGGACGATGAATTACTAACTTGTGCAGGGTGAACAACATAATTGTGGGATTCGCCAATTTGGACTACAAATTTAATTTCAAGAAATCTGAAATTGCTCATCTCAATGTCCTATTTTTGGGATACGAGCTATCAAGTGAAGGCAAGAGCCTGGCAGCCAACTTTTTAGAAAAGTGTGCACTGCTTCAACCTCCAAAGACTCTGAAGGGTTTGCAATCCATTTTAGGATTCCTAAATTTTGGCAGAACATACATTTTAGATCATGCATAAAGAGTAAAACCTTTCTGCGACTTAATCAGACCTGATTTCACACCACATCAGAGGACACAGCAACACACAGATACTTTCCGTTCAGCTCAGGCTGACATGATAGCATCAAAACATTTGCATACACGTGTAAATATTACCAACTTGGTGATCCGGGTAGTCCCGGGTTTATCAGGATATACATACATCACTTTCAATGAAGGTGAGACAGTCCCAATTGCATACAAATCACATTTATACACAAATGCTGAAATGCGATTTACAGCTACAGAAAAAATACAGACAGCAGTACAGACTGCTGTAGTGAGAGAAAGAGCACTTGCACAGGGGAAACGCATTGTTGTTGTAACCCCGGTACCAACTTTAGAAGCTGTTACCAAAGCGAGCCTTCCAAATGCAAATGCACTGCGCCCGCGACGGATACAATGGGCTAATTCTCTCACTTCAACAGATGTAGATTATAAATTTTAGAAGTAAACAAGGGGAGAGCGAGGAATTGGGCATGGGTTGCGTCATGTTCCCCAAATAAATATTAATCTTAAACAATGTGGACGAACCCACTATGTGTAAAATGAGTAGTCACTGTATGTAGTATGTGTATAGACCCATTAGGTGCTTTTAAAAGGCCCCTCACACACCAACCTGGTTGGTGTCATGCTTCATCATTGGGGTCCCAACCGGGCGGCCGAGTGCCCCCCGGTTGTGCTACGATGCCTGACTACAGCGGAGCGGGTGTGGTGCTTAAATGTGATGTGTGGTGATATTTTACAATTAAAAATTATCTCTGAGAATCCTTGCCATTAAATTTTAATGTTGGCGGCTCAGGATATATAAGAAGCTAAAATAAGTGATTCAACTAATCTGAAGTTATTTATCGTTTAGTTGTCTATGTGTGACGGTCTACATGTTTCAGCCCGTGAAAATTGTTAGAGGGCTTTCTTCAGGACCAGGTGAGTGCAAGGTGAGTGGCAATAAGTGAAAGATGCCACTTGAATAAATGTGCTGTACCTACACACGGGCTAAGGTGTGTGGACAAAAAAGTGTCAGTGTACTTACTGGCACTTGGAAAAATTCCTGTAGGAAGCTTAGATTGAAAGCCTTCTTTGAAAACACACCACCTCAAACCACTACGGAGCAACAAGGGGACACCTCGCTAAGAGCCAAATCCACCTTCATGCCTCCCCCGAACACCATCCCTCCTGAGGTAGCAGTGTATGAGCAGGCCATGTTTAAAGACATTGATGAGCTCAAGGAGGAACACACTTTCCAGAACACCAGCACAGCAGAGCGCGCAGCCATACAATCACTCAGATCCAACCGATCGATTGTTATAAAACCCGCTGACAAGGGTGGTGGTACGGTTATCATGAACACAACAGACTACCGACAGGAATGTGCCAGACTTCTTAATGATACTAAAAACTACGAAAAAATCAGTGAAGATCCCAGCGATGATCTGAAAAGACGCATCCACACACTGGTAGAAGAAGCAGAAGCATCCGAATGCATCACGCCCGGAGAAGCGAAATTTCTCACCAGTACAACAGGCAAAATACCGTACTTTTACATAGTGCCTAAAATACACAAAAACAAGCAACCCCCGCCGGGGCGACCTATTGTCTCCGGCATCGGCTCCCTACTAGAGCTCCTATCTAGATATTCTGACTTTTTTCTCCAACCCATCGTCAAAGCCACCAACACCTACCTAAAAGACACAAAGGACCTTCTCAGACTACTGAACAACATGGCATACGACCCAGAGACGTCATTTCTAGTAAGCCTCGATGTGGAGAGCCTCTACACAAGTCTCCCACAAGATGATACCCTCAGAGTCCTAGAAATAGCACTGGACACTACAGACTGGCAATACCAAACATCAAAAAAATTCATCTGGGACTGCGCCAAACTTGCGCTAAAAGACAATTTCTTCGAATTTGAAGGTCAATTATACCTACAAAAATACGGCACTTCGATGGGGAGCATATTTGCCCCCAGCATAGCGGGCCTCTATGTACATCACTTTGAGACCACATACATCTTCACCAACAATGTGCCTCGCATTCCTCAAATCACCTTTTACAAACGATACATAGAAGATATCTTACTCATCTGGGTAGGAACAGCAGAATCTCTCAACACCTTCTGCCAATGGCTCAACACATGCGACCAGAACCTCAAATTCACCCACAGCTATGACCACTACAAAACCACATTTCTAGACCTTGACATCGAAGCTGAAGCAGGTTTTCTAAAGAGCAAAACACATTTTAAACCCACTGCACGTAACTCACTCTTGCACTTTTCCAGTTTTCATCCCAGGAGCCTTAAAGAAAATCTCCCGAATGGCCAATTCCTACGTCTACGGAGAAATTGCAGCAATGTGACAGACTTCAAAGACCAAGCCAAGGACCTGAGTAACAAACTCCAACTTCGTGGTTACCCCAAACACATCACTGAAAAGGCCAAGAAAAGAGCAAGAAACCAAAACCGGGAAGGGCTCATTGAGGCTCAACCCCGTGAAGCCGGACAGATACCGCTAACATGCGTCACCACGTTCAACCAGGCCTCCAACAAGGTCTCTGACATCATAAAAAACACTGGAAAATCCTGAAGACTGGTAACCTCAATTGGGACCCCCACTAATATCACACAAAAAAGCAAAATCAATAAAGGACGCGCTGGTTTCTACTAGACCAACTCTAGAACGTAAGCAAGATAACACCGTCCTGAATGCATGGGGTCTCCCTAAGGTCACCGGCCATTTCCCATGTGGCAACTGTAGTGTGTGTCACCTTACTACAACCACAAAAAACCTCCAACTGGAACCAGGCAAGACATGGGAATTGCGACACCATACCAATTGCAATACGGCAAATGCAATATACCGCATTATGTGCCCTTGCAATTTGATCTACATTGGGATGACAAGCAGAAAAGTCAAAACCAGAATTTGCGAACACCGGAGCACCATAAGATGCAAAAGGAACACCACTAAATTGACCAACCATTTCCTTGAGGCAGGACACACAACCAATGACATGCGCTGGGTGATCATAGAGGCACTGGATTCCAACATGCCCAACATCCAGCAACAACTATTACAGAAAGAACAGAGATGGGTCTATCGCCTTTCTACTCACAAGACAGGCCTCAATGACAATATCCCATGGAACAGCCTAGGAAGACAATAACTTTACTCCTCTGGGAAGACAATAACTTTACTTCTCTGTTATTGCCAAAACACTAAAAATCATGTTACTCTACACTATCGGGCCATATAAATATACTACACAGCAAGACCTCTGTACAACACTCCAAGATGGCCGCCGATTTGGACGCCTAATTTCGCCCATCAGCACGCGCGCGCATGCGCAATGAACAACCCATGCCGAGTCATGTTCCAAACCGGACATGCACGTCCGCACGCACCGGGTCTCAACGCCTCACTATTTAACCAGGTTCCCCACAGAGACAGAGCACCAGCCGGGGCCACGTGGGACCAAAACAGGTTTGGCAGCGGATTCCTCTCTCATTCCAAGTAAGACTAGATGTGCTCCAATGTTGCGATTGAGCCAAGCCTATCGAGTCCTTCAGGCTCATCATGGCTAACCTTTTCTCCACAGATTGGACTTAAGATAGAGCTCCTTAGCCCCCAGAGCCTCGATACCCAAGAATTCTCTAAAAAGATTGTAACTATTTACCACTCTTGTGCATGTTTTATTTTACTTTTCGTTTTTACTTTTATCTCTCGCATATTAGCCATAGCAACAACAATAACAACACGCTAAGCGACGCAGCACTTATTTCAGGCACCGCTATATTTATTTATTGCACAGGATGCCAGCGCAATCACCCACGGGGCTCCGTGGGTCACGCACAGCCAACGTGGCATTTACTGTTCAGCGCTACCCAACGCGCACGGTTTACCTAATTGCCCACCACAGTTTGCTACTGCATGCACAATATTTCTTGCATGTAGCTACTCAGCGTGGGCCACAGATCACTGTAGTAGTCACACTGGCAATGACTACAACATTTAGCCACTAAGATTGCATTTTATGTTGCGATATTATATGTCTTGTCTTCTTCTTCCCTACAGGAATTTTTCCAAGTGCCAGTAAGTACACTGACACTTTTTTGTCCACACACCTTACCGCGTGTGTAGGTACAGCACATTTATTCATGTGGCATCTTTCACTTATTGCCACTCACCTTGCACTCACCTGGTCCTGAAGAAAGCCCTCTAACAATTTTCACGGGCTGAAACATGTAGACCGCCACACATAGACAACTAAACGATAAATAACTTCAGATTAGTTGCATCACTTATTTTAGCTTCTTATATATCCTGAGCCGCCAACATTAAAATTTAATGGCAAGGATTCTCAGAGATAATTTTTAATTGTTAAATATCACCACACATCACATTTAAGCACCACACCCGCTCCGCTGTAGTCAGGCTGTCGTAGCACAACCGGGGGCACTCGGCCACCCGGTTGGGACCTCAATGATGAAGCATGACACCAACCAGGTTGGTGGGTGAGGGGCCTTTTAAAAGCACCTAATGGGTCTATACACATACTACATACAGTGACTACTCATTTTACAAATAGTGGGTTCGTCCACATTGTTTAAGATTGATTATAAATTTTATCCTACACTGAAAACACAAGCGTTCCTGCAGTACGAAATAGAATACCCTCTGTAGGAAAGTAGGATCTGCTTCTTATGGTTACCCCCACTTTTTGCTAAATGTGATATTGTTTTTGACTAGTCTGACTGGGATCCTGCTAATTAGGACCCCAGTCTTTCTGCTTTCTCCCTAAACTGTTATGTCATGTACTTAGGTACAATCCAGATTGGATACTGGGTTACCCTCGTCAGTCCCTAGTATATGGTACCCATGTACCCAGGGCATAGGTACCCCAGAGGCCTCCCATGGGCTGAAGCATGTATTATTCCACCCATGAGAGGCCATGCAACATGGAACTACAGGTCTGCCATCGCAGCCTGTGTAAGTTGGTGCATGCACCACTTACTTAAGATATAGGTTTACTAAATCTAAGGGTCACTACAATTAAAACCTATGTCACCCCTATAGCAGGCCTTAACAATCCTGAAGGCAGGGTGCTAAGTTCTAAGTGAGAGGGTGCCACTGCATGAGCAGGACACCCCTGCAGCCTACGGAGTCCATTCTCCCTGGTTGTTAGTGCAGCAGCCATTTACGACATATAGAGTGGCATTATACGACCACGTGATGACTGTTGGAAATGGCCCTTTTTGCAGGGTTATCCCCAAACTTTTTGCTTCTTCCTCTTATTTTTTCCTGACCTGTTGTTGTTGACTATAGGACTCTGGGCACTTTACCACTGCTGATCAGTGCTAAAGTACATATGCTCTCTGTGTAAATTGTTATTGTGATTGGTTATCCATGATTGGAATATTTGATTTACCAGTAGGTCCCTATTCAAGTGCACTGAGTGTGCCAGGGCTGGTAAATCAAATGCTACTAGTGGGCTTGCAGCACTGATAGTGCCACCCACATGAGTAGCCCTGAAAAGATGTCTCAGGCCTGCCACCGCGGTGCCTGTGCACAGTTTGTTAACTGCCATGTCGACTTGGCAAGTGCACCCACTTGCCAGGCCCTAACCTTCCCTTTACTTACATATAGGGCACGCCTATGGTAGGCCCAAGGTACCCCCCGAGCAGGGTGCAGTGTATGTGAAAGGTAGGACATGTACTGGTGTGTGTAACATGTCCTGATAGTGAAATACTGCCAATTTCGTTTTTCACCATTGAACGGCTATCTTGCCCATGGGACAGAATGGGGAATACTTTGTAACATTTTACAAGCATATCTTCCCATGGGGATAAGATTGAAAAATGGAGTTTGGTATCTCTGAACTCAGGATTTAATAACACATCTTTTAGTAACGATGGTTTTTAAATTGTGTGTTTGAAAATACCACTTTCAGAAAGTGGCTATTTTCTTGTTCAACCAATCTGTGTGCCTCTGCCTGTTTGTGGATTGACTGTCTGGCTTTGGAGTGACAGGGGCTGGGGAGGTGCAGGGGCTCCAGGAGTCTGGATGAGTCAGCACTAGGCTGAATAGGCCTGATCTGCATTTGGAGTGGTGGGAGGAGTAACACCTGTACCTTAATAGGGCATGTGCCTACCTTCCACAATGCTGGCTCCGCCCCCTGTTGTGTGTCTGGGGCCAAGGCTCACACTGACAATGGATGTTGTTGTGCATTTGCAGAGTGCCCCCCAGAACTGGTTTGAACTGGGCTCAGAGCCCCTTGTACAAAGAGAACAAAGACATTTTGGGGTATAAGTATTAGACCTAAAACCCCTGAACTTTAGATCATTCCTGGAATTCAAGAGGAACCTTTGCCAAGGAGAAGAGCTGGAGAGACTGAGGAGAAGTACTGCCCTCGCTGTGTGTCTGGGGTTGGCCTGCAGTTGTTGTTTCTGCCAAGGAAAGTAAAAGGACTTTGCTGTGTGCTGTGTCCCCTGCTTGAAGGAGATCTCCAAGGGCCTGAAGTGAGCTGGCCTCCTGTTCTGAAGTCTCACGGACAAAAAGACTTCACCCCCAGCTCCCCTGAACTCTGTTGCTGTGAGTTCTGACCTGCCAAGAGGTGCCTGTGCCAGTTTTGGGCCTCTGGAGGTTGTTGCTGCTGTTTGGGAGCTGGAAGAAAGAAGAAACTCAAAGAACTACAGAAATCGACGCATCGCTCTTCTTGCAGCTGTTTTCCCAATGCATCTCCACGGCGCGAGAAGAATTTCCACGCATCGCCATGCTGCTGCGGAAACCACCGCAGCGCCTGTCGCCGCTGCAAGAATTGACGCATCGAGGGATTGCAGCTGAAGAGGACTGACGAAGCGCCGCTCTATGCCGCTGCATCGATCGCCGACACATCTTGGATTTCCACGCATCGTACCTGTGCGGCACGCTTTCCCGACGCATTACCTGCGAACCAGAACCGTCACAAAGAATCGACACATCACTCCCCATACAGACCGGATTCGACGAAACTCGTCCTCTGCTTGTCGCAGAACTGTCGCATTGCCTCCCCAAGGTCTCAGGAGTGTCGCATCTCTTTGTTTTCTGACTCTGCGGCTGTTTGGCTTTTGGAACTTTGACGCATCTACAGGTACTTTGGTGAAAAGTCAAGCATCCATAGTTTTCTATGGTACAAGTTCTTGAAACCTTTTGAAAGTCATATTTTTAACTGTGTATGTTGGATTTTTGTCGTTTTGGTCTTGTTTAGTTCAGATAAAGATGCTTTATTTTTCTAAACTGGTGTAGTTCCATTTGTGGTGTTTTCACTGTGTTACTGTGAGTGTTGGTACAAATACTTTGCACATTGCCTTTGGGATAAGCCTGTCTGCTCGTGCCAAGCTACCAACGGGGTGAGCAGGGGTTATCTAAAGTGTGTATCCCCCTTTACCCTGACTAGAAGCAAGGATCCCTATTTGGACAAAGGTACCTACCTCTGCCAACTAGAGACCCCCATTTCTAACATTGCTGGTCTGCGGTGAGGATTTGAACCTGTATGTGTACTTAACCCACAGTGATTGGTGTACATCACTAGTTTAGTGCAGACCACTGCACAACCACATATTGTGTTTTGTTTTTGGTTCTATTTTTGAGTGACCCTTAGAGTATCGAAGCATCATGTGTCAGAAGGGTAAACCAGCAAGTGATGTTGCAGAACTGGAGTTTGATATTGAAATGTTAAGTGGTTACAAAGTAGGTCAACTCAAGCAGTTCTGCAGGAGCTTTGGATGTCCCATGAAGAGCAGCTCCCGGTAGGAGGAGCTACAGAAGGCCTTAAGGGCCTGGTGGGAGGCCAAAGAGGCTGGAGAGACAGATGATACAGAGGTGGATGAGGATGCACAAAAGGATGGTTTCAGGTCACAAGATCTGCCGGAGTCAAGAGTAGCCTCTAGGGCTGGCAGCAACCATTCTGCTAGAAGTTTTTCCCCAGAGGAGTTGGAGGAAAACCAAAGGGTTAGAGATCATGAGTTAGAAGTCATGAGGCTCGAGATGAAAATATTGGAAATGGAGAACCAAAAAACTGCCATAGAGAGAGAAAAGATGGCAGAGGAGAGCAAGAAGATTTATGTCTTGGAAGAAATGAAATTGGCCTTGGCACATGAATTAAGAACAAGGGAGCTTGATGTGGAGCTCGAGAGGCTTGAGGCCATGAGTGTCTTAGCTGAAAAGGAAATGTGTGCAGCTCATGAAGTGAACTTGACTGGGTTGGAGGTGGAGTCCAGCTTAGATGGTGGCAGCAAAATGTGTTATCTAGTGCTGAGGGAGAAGTACACATATTCAGAGATGTGGCACCTGACTTGAGGGAGGGGGTTAACATAATCCAGGGAGTTCAGGTTTATGAGGTAGCTCCAGTGGTGTGCAGTGTCCCTGAAGTGGATTGGGGAACTGACACAGGGGATCATATTCCTAGTGATGGGAGGGACACTCTACTGACTCTAGATGAAAGGTGCAGGGAGAGGGGTTCCCCCATGTTAGAAGTCCTGGTATGTATGTGTGGAGACCACCCAGAAGAGTGTGGGTTGAGTGACAGAGACAGTCAGACACTGTCTTGCCAGTCTCAGGAGAGTGATGTGGGGTACTTGTGTGAGGCACTGGATGGTGAGGCAAAGGGTAGCTTGGTTAACAACTGTGGGGGGCTGTGTGATGCAATTGTTGGAGAGCATATTTTAAGTCCCTGTTTTCCAGAGCTATGCCAACACCCAGTGGAGTGTGAGTTCTCTGATTCCAGGAAGCTTGCGCTGGAGGCAGACCTTTTGGTGGATTCCAGAGGATCTGAAGAAGCCTTTGGGAGTGATCCTGAAGGGGGTGGCTCAGGTGTTCCCCAACCAAGTGTGGTAGGGGAGGTTTGTGGTAGCCCAGATAGGTCCCAGTGTAGTGGGAGGGGTGTAGGGTCCCACGTCCTGTCTCAGAGGAGAAGGAGTGGGAGTGAGCTGTGTCCCAAGGTGCCCGAAACCCAGTCCCAGGGCCTGGTTGGTTTGATAAGGGAACCCCAGGAGGGGGGCCTAGTCTGTACCGGCAGGCCATTTCCTGAGGGGGATCCCAAAGTATTAGGTGAACTGGGGGAGACTGCTGTAACTAGCGTTCCACCAGGTCTGGTGTCTGGCAGCACCGCTCCAGTTGGGAGGGTGCATGAGTCAAGAGAAAGGGGTAAGAAGGGGAGACAGTCCCCAGTGGGAGGACCAGTGGGTCAGGGGTTACCCGCTATGAGGGCAGAGCACCCCAGTACTGACCCGGGTGAAGCCACTTCTGGCCTGGGAGGTCTTCATGCTCTGTCAAGTGGACAGGAGGCTGGAGACCTGCACCAAGCAGACTCTTGTACAACTCATGAGGAGTGTGTTTTCCTTGGGGGGGTTGGTGTACTCCCCCGGACGTCTTGGGTTGCCAGGCACAGGGACAGCCTAAGGGTACAGACCCTGGGTTGGAGGACCAAGTTCAGGGTGTCCCCCCTGACCTGGAGGAAGGGGTGACTGCTAACAGTGCCCCTACCAAGTTGTCTCCTGGGGGTACCACTCCAGGTCGGAGGGTGCAGAGCGCCAGGGAGGAAGACAGGGTGTGGGAGAGCCCACCCCAGTCTCTTGTCCAGCCGCAGGGTACAAACCCTGGGCTGGTGGGCCAGTGTCAGGATGCCATACCTGACTTGGCAGGAGGGAGAGTGGAGAAAGGGTACCAGGCACCTGGGGCTACTGCCTCCCACCTTCTGATGCCACAGAGGTTAGAGAGGCCTGAAAGGCATGAGGCCTGGCTCTCATTACTGACAGTTGTCAGTGGCCACTGTGGCGCGCTGTCCTGGTGGACAGAGTTGCCCCTGGGAGGGGGACAGGAGTCACACCCAAGAGGTGGACTGGGCCACACCACTGTGTTGGCCATGTTGGTACTGTCTACCTGTTGGGACACATATGTGAGCAAAGTAAGTTTAGGCGCTGCACAGATGGGGTCCCCAGGTGAGGAGACGGGTCCCCCATGGGTTAGTATAGTGGGCCCTGAGAGTATGGATGGAGAGAACCAACTGGGTTCAGGGAGGCGTAGAACAAGAATAGACCCCTGCTGTTTGGGCCAGGTTCCATGTTCTATCGCCCCAAGCCGGGAAGCCCATCGAGGTATTGATTGGTCTACCCTGGCTTTAGGCTGGAAGGAGGTTGTGCTGGAAATGGCCCTTTTTGCAGGGTTATCCCCAAACTTTTTGCTTCTTCCTCCTATTTTTTCCTGACCTGTTGTTGTTGACTATAGGACTCTGGGCACTTTACCACTGCTGAACAGTGCTATAGTGCATATGCTCTCTGTGTAAATTGTTATTGTGATTGGTTATCCATGATTGGCATATTTGATTTATCAGTAGGTCCCTAGTCAAGTGCACTGAGTGTGCCAGGGCTGGTAAATCAAATGCTACTAGTGGGCTTGCAGCACTGATTGTGCCACCCACATGAGTAGCCCTGAAAAGATGTCTCAGGCCTGCCACCGCAGTGCCTGTGCGCAGTTTGTTAACTGCCATGTCGACTTGGCAAGTGCACCCACTTGCCAGGCCCTAACCTTTCCTTTTCTTACATATAGGGAACCCCTATGGTAGACCCAAGGTACACCCTAGGCAGGGTGCAGTGTATGTGAACGGTAGGACATGTACTGGTGTGTGTAACATGTCCTGATAGTGAAATACTGCCAATTTCGTTTTTCACCATTGAAAGGCTATCGTGCCCCATAAGACAGAATGGGGAATGTTTTGTAACATTTTACAAGCATATCTTCCCTTAGGGATAAGATGGAAAAATGGAGTTTGGTATCCCTGAACTCAGGATTTAATAACACATCTTTTAGTAAAGATGGTTTTTAAATTGTGTGTTTGAAAATACCACTTTTTAGAAAGTGGCTATTTTCTTGTTCAACCATCCTGTGTACCACTGCCTGTTTGTGGATTGACTGTCTGGCTTTGGAGTGACAGGGGCTGGGGAGGTACAGTGGCTCCAGGAGTATGGATGAGCCAGCACTAGGCTGAATAGGCCTGATCTGCATTTGGAGTGGTGGGAGCAGTAGCACCTGTACCTGAATAGGGCTGTGCCTGCCTTCCACAATGCTGGCTCCGCCCCCCTGTGGTGTGTCTGGGGCCAAGGCTCACACTGACAATGGATGTTGTTGTGCACTTGCAGAGTGCCCCCCAGAACTGTTTTGAACTGGGCTCAGAGTCCCTTGCACAAAGAGAACAAAGACATTTTGGGGTATACGTATTAGACCTAAAACTCCTGAACTTTAGATCATTCCTGGAATTCAAGAGGAACCTTTGCCAAGGAGAAGAGCTGGAGAGACTGAGGAGAAGTACTGCCCTTGTTGTGTGTCTGGGGTTGGCCTGCAGTTCCTGTTTCTGCCAAGGAAAGGAGAAGGACTTTGCTGTGTGCTGTGTCCTCTGCTTGAAGGAGATCTCCAAGGGCCTGAAGTGAGCTGGCCTCCTGTTCTCAAGTCTCAGGGACACAAAGACTTCACCCCCAGCTCCCCTGAACTCTGCTGCTATGAGTTCTGACCTGCCAAGAGGTGCCTGTGCCAGTTTTGGGCCTCTGGAGGTTGTTGCTGCTGTTTGGGAGCTGGAAGAAAGAAGAAACTCAAAGAACTACAGAAATCGACGCATCGCTCTTCTTGCGGCTGTTTTTCCAACGCATCTCCACGGCACAAAAAGAATTTGCACGCCTCGCCGCGCTGCTGCAAGAATTGACGCATCGAGGGATCGTGGCTGAAGAGGACCGACGCAGCGCCGCTCGAAGCCGTGGCATCAATCGCCGACGCATCCTGGATTTCCACACATTGTACCTGTGCAGCATGCTTTCCCGATGCATCACCTGCGAACCGGAACCGGCACGAAGAATCGACGCATCACTCCCCATACAGACCTGATTCGACGCAATTCGTCCTCTGCGTGTCGCAGAACTGTCGCATTGCCTCCCCAAGGTCTCAGGAGTGTCGCATCTCTTTGTTTTCTGACTCTGCAGCTGTTTGGCTTTTGGAACTTTGACGTATCTACAGGTACTTTGGAGAAAAGTCACGCATCCATAATTTTCTATGGTACAAGTTCTTGAAACCTTTTGAAAGTCATATTTTTAACAGTGTATGTTGGATTTTTGTCATGTTGGTCTTGTTTAGTTTAGATAAAGGTACTTTATTTTTCTAAACTGGTGTGGTTCCATTTGTGGTGTTTTCAGTGCGTTTCTGTGAGTGTTGGCACAAATACTTTACACATTGCCTTTGGGCTAAGCCTGTCTGCTCGTGCCAAGCCACTAAGGGGTTGAGCAGGGGTTATCTAAAGTGTGTATCCCCCTTACCCTGACTAGAAGCAAGGGTCCCTATTTGGACAAAGGTACCTACCTCTGCCAACTAGAGACCCCCCATTTCTAACAATGGCCAACTCTAAAACGGCTGAAAGCAACCCTATTGTGTTTGGTGTCAAACATTTTGGAATCATACCCCCACACCGGTAACCGGTGTGAGAGGTATGATTCCACACCTCAGATGCAAGCTTCGTTGAGTCCCTGGTGTTCCCGGTACCAGCCTTCTAGTCCTGGGCAGCACAAAATGGTTGCTGCCGACCAGAGACACATTTCTGCCCTCCTGCTGCTGAGCCAAGATCGAGCAGGAGAAGGCAGGACAATAGGCATCCTGTCACAGGGAGGTGTGACCACCTCCCAGACAGGATTTAGTGTATTAGGGCTGGGTGGGTGCTCTTGCCAGCGACCGAAAATCTGCATGGGGAGCACATTTGGTGTCCCGGTGCATAGTCCAGTTCAAACCAGTCCGCGGAGCCGTTGGCTCTTGCTCTGCCGCAAAACTGGACAAAGGACATGGGAGTAACCTCCCCACTGTCCAGACTCTCCCCTGCGAGGGTCCCCTGAATCTGTACAACCCTCTCCCGTGGGTACAAAACGGCTTATCTGGCTGTAGGACCTAGATTCGACGTGGACAAGATTCTGAACAAGAAACCACTGAGCTTCGACCATCTGGACACACTGGACTTTGCTGGACTTTGTTTGGGCCCAACTTCATCTCCCTCTCAGTCTGAAGCATCGTCTGTGCCCGTGCACCATACAGGCCCTGTGCAGGGCATGTGGAGCATCAAGGACAACTGAAGATATCTCCCTTGGAGTGAAGGAGTCACTCCCCTGCATCCGCAGGCACCACATCACAACTGACTGGTCTGCTGCTCCTGAGCTCCTACGGACTCCAAAGGCTCCAGCAACTCAGGAGCTGAGTTTCTATGTCCCTCGAGGTCTGAGCTGTCATCTTACTAAGTTTGAGGCTAGAATCCCTCGTGGGGGCTGCAATACTTGTACCCCTGTGCACTGCATTCATTTGCAAGTGCATGTGCTTGTTGGCATTTCCCGAGCAAGTGCATTGGGCTCCAAGTAGCCCCAACCTCTGGCACCATTTCCTACCAAGAACTCTGGCATCCTTGCACCGAGTGCTCCGTGGGCTGCTGTTTGGTGAAATCACTTGAGATCCTCTTGCGACTCCTGTGCCTCCGGCCAGTGGGTCAACTTTGCTTTTATTTTGCTCCCCTGGTTGCTCCAGGCTTGCCCTGACTCCCCTGTGTTTGGTGAGTCTCCTGGACCTTGCTGGTCCGAACCGTAACCTTCCTTGACCTTCTGTGTGGGTTGCTGTTGCCAAGGCTTGTTAGTGCTCCCACCGGACACCGACCCCTCAGCACTCGACATCCTTTGTGGGACAGCTTGTATGCAGTTCCTGGTTGTCCTCGACATCTCCTGCACCCCGTGGCTGCAGAGCCAAGAACTCCATCAACGCACCTGAAGCACCCGACATCGGTGGGCATTCCTCTACCAAGCCCCTGGTCACTCCTGAGTGACCTAGACTCTGTCTCCTCTGCTTTCAGGTACTCTTCGACAAGAATCCACCTTTGGATTCCAACGGACACTTTTCTTCCTTCCTGCAGCGGCTCTTCTTCGAAGTCCTCCCTTGGGTTCAGCGGCGATTTTCGACGCCACTTCAGACCTATGCACCCGGCTTCCCTGGGATAGGTAACTCTGGTACTACGGTATCCATGGGTGGGGTGGCTCCCCAACCTCCTAACTTCCACAGGGTTTCTTCGAAGTCTACTGGGAAGGGTCCTTAAACTCTAAAACTTCAACCGCGACTTCCCCATAGAATAGGGAGACCGCAATCAAGGACACTGCACTTTCGCCCGTGTCCCTGGGCTTTAACGCACTCAGCACTTTGTACCCGGTCCCCGGAGGGGCTTTAAATCACCGGCGGGACGCGCGCGGGCTCGGCCAGGGCGAAGACCGGGCCAAGACGGGCCCTTCTTGGCCCGTAATAGACCGATAAAGGCCGGGCTGGGCCACAACCCTGTCATCTGCCACATCTAAGCGCCCTGAAGAAGACTACTCCACCTATTTCAGGGAGTAGGGACACGCAAGTCTATACATTTGAGTAACTGTATGCGCTGGAACTGAAGGGGGCATCCTGTTCGCTTTCTTCCGATTTGTGCCTGTATACTCTGGCGGGAGCCTAAGCCCAGAGTGGCCTTCCTCAATTCCAATTGCTGCAATGCTCCCTCGAGACGTTCTTGGTGCCGCCATTCACCCTGGTGGGACTACGAGTCCCAGGGTGCTACAGGGGACTCTGTATTGCCACTTTCGATACCGCAGGCGAGGGGGAGGCATTTCCACCGCGCTATAAAGCGCAGCCTCTCCCCCTGCGTCAGAGACTGAAAGAGGCTGGGCTGGGCCATATCCTTAAATTCTGCTGGATGGGGCAAGAGTAAGATTAGTAATATTTGTAAACAATTGTATTTAGACACTTGTCGTATATCATTGTATTTATATGAAAGAGGGTTCATATAAGGAATTTAACTGATTTTGCTACAGAATTGATGCCGAGAAGTAGAGGGGAACGTATATAGGACAGAGTGATACATTCTAGTTATTGGGGTATAAGGGCTGGTGTATCCTGCAGTTTTTTAGCTGCTGAGATTTAGTGGATATGGGTAAAAGGAAGCTACGCACAATGAACTCTGGGCAAACAGTGCAATCAACAAGTAAACCAAAAGATGCTAATATGGCTCTGCTGAAATACCTCACGGGGGCTGTTGGAGCTCTTGAAAAGCAGATATCCACTGTTGAGGAGTCTCTATCTAAGGATGCACAGGGTGCTTTAATAATTAGTAAAACAACTGATCTACAGCACAATGAGAGTACGGATGCTGTTACCGTAATCAATGCGGTTGAAGAGCCCCTAAATGGTTGCATCCAGCCTAATAGAGATGAGTTATCACTTAGCGATCCAGACCCGGAGCTACTTCCTCCATCTAAAAGATCTTGCAACTCCAAAGTGAAGGAATCATTTGGAAATCAGCTGCCAATTATCCATCAGGTCCCCTCGGTACCCCCTATAAACAAGACTAAAGTCGATAAACAGCAGGGGAAAGGTATCCCGCTAAATCACAAAGGTAAAGGTAAAGATAAAGACTTGGCCACACGCAATAAAAGTAAGGGTAATGCCCCCCCTCCTATTGAAAGTAACGGGATAGTAAGTCTGATAACCAACCTTACTAAGTATATTAGACAATCGATTGGTACTTTAGAGGCAAGACTAGGTAAAATAGAAGCGGGGTTGGAAAACATCATAAAGAACCAGCATGTGAATTATGTAAAGGAAGTGAACATTACCCAGATAAATGATGACAGAGAGGGCAGTGCTTTAAAGTCTTCTAACCAGTCTTTATCAGCTAGCTTAATTAGTCCTGCTAGTCAGATTGTTGAGAGGGCCAGGAAGCTTGGTGTTTCAAGATCCAAGAGTCCAAATGGAACTCTAAGATGTAAACCGTTGCCAAAGGATGTGGCTCCATGTGAGGCAGCAAAAGGAAGATCATTAGAACAGCAAGGTGGACTTTCGGTGAAAGATCTATGCCTTAGCTCAAGGCCTCACAGTATAAATATGCACGATTATCCGTCTCGACTGCAGAATTTAAATTTGCCCCCTGCTGCCACACCCTATACAGTCGTCTTGACTAATGTCCCCCCTTATTCTGATGGGAGTAACGAATCATGGACTGCCCTGAGGAATCGTGTTATTCACTGTTTGGGGCAAAGAGTGGGCTTAACTAGAGAGATGTTTTTGCCTTTAAGATGGTAAGACGTGTCCCTTGGGTGGGTACAAGTAGGAAAGCTTTTCGAGGGGACTGCGTTGTTCTCTCTTTGGGGAATCCCTTATTGGTTCGAGAAATTCTTTTAGAAGCAATGAAACTAATAATATGGCGTCAGGTATACAAGTTCTCCCCCTGGGTTATTTTTATCAGCCAACTACAACTAATGGGTATTTAAATCCGCATCCTCTCATCCAGCCCATTGTTCATTCAACCTATAACTTAGAGGTGTCAAATAGATTTGGGCCCCTCCAATCTCTAGATGAGAACGATTGACTCCTTGACACTATTGATCAATGTTCTGATGAGGAAAGATTAATACCCCAAATTACCCAGGAGAGAATTGTAACACCTCACTCCAGGGAACTCATCATTGATCAGAGTGAGATATTGAGTGGTGGGTTGGGAATGGATGGATCCCTGCTCACTGAAATTAGTGATGAAGGTATAGTCAGTAGCCCTAGGAGGACGGAGGCTATGGGGCAGACCCTAAAAAGTTTGGACAACATTAAACCAACTGATAGTGCATCCATGGATATTGCAGTGCTTTTTTGGAACATTGCAGGTTTGCAATACAAGTTGAATAATTCCATCTGGATAGACTTCATCCGCAGTTTTGATATCCTATGTTTCCAGGAGACCTGGTTGCTGGATGAAGTCAATATTGACGGGTACAAGACGTACCATACGCCAGCAATACGGTCAATCCATGGGAGACATAAAGGAGGGATATGTGTTTATATCTCAAATTTACTGGGGGTCTTAAGAATTGAAACTGGTAAAAGCACAACATTCTATCAATTTGTTACTATCTATTTGAACTGTAATATAGCTGTGTCCATAGTCAATTTTTATAACAATATGGAGAAGGATCAATTAGGCGATATTCTAAAGTCATTTAGTGAGGAAATGGACAAATTAGGGGCCTTAAAAGGCCTTGATATGATCACGATTTGGGGAGGTGATTTTAATGTAAACATATGCACTCAAGCTGGATCTGGGCAGTGTGGGGTAGTTAATGTAGAGAACGAACCGATGACTCATTTTGCTCATACTGATAGGGGTGAGAAGTTTAATGATTTAATGGCCTCATATGATCTGGGTTTCGCGAACCTGTTGTGTTCCCCTCCGGTGGATTTTGATTATACATTCATTGGTAGAGGCTGTGAATCTATAATCGATTTTATAAACGTTCCTAATCGCTACGCCACCTGGATTGATAAATTTAAAACACATTATAATGCGTTGAGCGATCACCTGCCCATAAGTCTTAATATAATCCCCCCTAAATGGGGCTCTCATTTTAATAACAATAGTTTGGCATGGACCCAAAATATTGCGTAAGACCGCCAGAATGGATACTCTGTGCGCTGGGGTAGGAAGGAGCCAGAGGTGCTCAATAAACAGATCATTACCAAAGCACACGATAACATTGTAGTATGTTTACAAGACAATACTGCTTTTGATGACACTTTGAGGGCATTTGCTTATATCACTACTGTGGTCCAAAACTTGCTCATAGCACAGAGTAAGGGACCCCCTATAAAGGAAAATGGCTGGTTTGATTCCAACTGTACCAAGACTTATACAAGGCTGAAAAATGCTCTCCATAGAACTGTGAGAGATCAGGGGGAGATTAGAGAAAGTAGGAGGGCTTATAATCTCACCAGAAAAGTAAGAAAGAAAGAACTTAAAGATCTAGCGTGGGATACTCTTTATGAAGCATCCCTAAGAAAGGATTGTAACTCATTCTGGCAGGCAGTAAATGCCCCGTTTTTCTCGAATAATGATGGAGCTAGAATTGAGGTCGCAATCGATGAAAAATCTTGGATCGACTTCTTTTCAAACGTATACAGCTGTAAGGAGAAGGCAGGAAATTCTTTGGACCCCGGCCCTGACCATTGGGAAGAAGTTGGTGGTTTTCGGCCTATAGAGATGCATATTACGCATGAGGAGGTGTTAGCGGCCATCAATGCTAGTAAAGGAGGTAAGGCACCAGGTCCCGACGGTGTCCCGATGGATCTATTTAAATCGATCCCAACATTATGGTCCCCATTGTTAACTCGGGTTTTAGAAGCTTGTTGTGCAAGGGGTTTTATTAGGTCTTGGTCGGAATCAGTGATTATACCGATTTTTAAAAAAGGGGATCGGAACAACCCTGCCTGCTACCGACCAATATCGCTTTTAGATGCTTTGGTGAAGGTAGCAGGCAGGATTGTTTTAAATAGATTACAAATGTGGGCAGAGGATAATAACATTTTGAGCGCGGTCCAATACGGTTTTAGACAGGGGTTGGGGACTAACGAGCAGGTTTTAAATCTGAGCCTACTAATGTGTAAATACACACAATCGAAGGAAGGCAAGCTCTACGTGGCCTTCGTAGAGCTCACGGCCGCATTCGATTGTGTCAATCACACTAGACTGTGGAAAATTCTGATGGATTTAAAAGTTGACCCAACCCTTGTACAATTTTTAATACAATTATATTCGGGGGCCAGTGCAAAGGTGAGATACGGGTTAAGGGGAGAATGTACGGCGTCATTCCGCGTGGAGAGGGGTGTGAGACAAGGCTGCGTCCTGGCCCTGTTCCTCTTCTCTTTATATACCAATGCTTTAGAAGAGGAACTGGTGGCCGGGGCGAGAGATCCACCTCGGATTAACAATAAGCCAATAATTTCTCTTCTCTACGCGGATGACGCGGTTCTTATGGCCAGAACGCAGTTGGGTCTCCAGAGAGCACTTGCCTCGTATATCAGTTTTATGGATAATCGAGGCTTAAAACTTAATGTCAAAAAAACATTTGTTATGACATGTGGGAGGGGGAGAAGCAAAGGTAGAACTCTGTCAGTTGGGAAAGACAGGATAGACTCAACCAGTACGTTCTCTTACTTGGGTGTTTTGTTTGAGCATACTGGCTCCTGGGGAGCCGCGATTAAGAGTAGGAGTCTCCTTTTTAAGAGGTCAATAGCGGCAGTGATTAGCTTTGCAAACAAAATGGGAAAAAGGCCCCCGGAGATTCTTCTCAAAATTTATCAGGCCAAGTGCATGAGTATTGCAATGTTTGGGGCAGGAATTTGGGGTTTTTATGATGTCTCCCTAATCCAATTAGTCGAAAATACCTTTTTAAGATTTATTTTAGCGGTCCCACAGAGTTCCCCAGTTTTTAATTGTCATAGTGAATTGGGGATCCCATATATTTCGGATATGATTAGAATGCAACCTCTATTACTATGGTATCGAGTTTGGACGTCTACCTACACAGGATTGAATAGAGATATCATTAAGGATACAATGAAATTGGACTATGTCTGTAAAATTAAATGGCTGAATTATATTAGAAAATTTTTATTGGATATTAATTGCTATGATTTTTATAATGCTCCAGAAACCATGAATTCTATTTCTAGGAAAGATTTTAAACTTCTTTGTATGACACATTTAGAGTCTCTAAGAGCCGCACAGGAGATGAATAAATGCACGGTGATCCAGCATTATTTGACATTGGCAACCTATCGTATCCAGCCCTACTTGGTTTGGTGCATTGGAGGGTACGACAGATACCTCCTTACACGGTTTAGGTTTGACTGTTTTCACCGCTTGGTTAGTTTTCCCTCTGTTAATGATTGGTCAAGAAAATTGTGTCATTGTCCGTGTGATAATATCTCAAAGCAATCAACTATCCACGTGATTCTCTTTTGTAAAATATATTCAAAGGAAAGAGCTAGATGGATTCTGCCTTTGTTAAAACAAGGGGGTTGGAGGCAATGTCGTCCGGCCTTTTTATATCTGCAATTAATGGAAAATGTTTATTGTGTGACGATCATGACTGGCCTTTTGAAAAGTATAATGAAAAAAAGAAAGAGTTTTATTAGGTAATGGTCCCTATTTTACAAACTTATAACGTGTATTTACGATCCAAAACGCTAAGGATGCGTCAGAAAAATTTTGAGAAAATAATAGATGGGAGTTCTTTCAAAATGCAGTTGTCTAGACAATATTGTATAGTGTATAGACAAATTTGTATTGTGTATTGATATATTTTTATGAATGTTTTTATTGTGGCTTTTATGATTTTATTATGAATTGAAATCGAATAAAGTATATTCTTCTTCTTCCCCATAGAATTGTACAGAGCACGCGGTCGTGTTCCCATACTGCACCCGTCCTCCATCGGGTCCCTACTTACTCACCTTGGGTGGTTCCTTGGGGTCCCAGTGATTCTACGTCCTCTAGACACTGTCTTGACTCGAGTCATGGTTCTGATACCACTATTTTAGTATATGGTTTGGTCTCCCCCTGGAGTCCACTGTGTATTAGTGCTATTTACTATTGTTTCTGTGCTACAGTATTGTGTGCTTTGTGATTATCTTCATGTAGAAGATACTGTGTCATTCTAGAGAGTGTTATATCAATAAATACATATTTTTACAACTACTGTGTGGTTCTCCTTTCATTTAACCAATACTATAAGGTTGCATTCTGGTTAAACAAGCTGCTTAACATTCCCTCAAGACTAAGCCTGAAGGCCTCTCTCCACAGCTACCACTTGGATAGCTTTCTAAGGTTATCTTTGACCTCTTAAATCACCATAAGGGTTGTTTGGAATGGTGCAAGGTGCCCACTTTAATTAGTCGACAGCATATACCAGGCCAACTTCTCACACCCTCTCCCGAATGAAATCTTGCCTCTAGAAAAATGTGAATACATCATTTACACTGATGGGTCTGCTTAGCCTGCCATTGGAAGTAAACAACAGTATAGCGCAGCATGTGCTATAGTGAAGAGACGTATGCGGGACGGTAAGTTCCATCCCAGCAATACGACTACGCAATCTCTAGGAGTTTGTACAGCACAGCTGGCAGAGCTGAAAGCCCTGATACTAGCACTACAATATACAGAACGGAAATTCCCCACACTGATAGTGTGCGATTCATTTTACTGTGTGCAGTCTTATAATTAATATCTTCATTACTGGGGCTAGAATGGGTTTAGAGATTCCAAGGGTTGCACAATTAAACATAAATTGTTATGGGAAAAGGGGGCAAAGCTGAAAGTATGCCTGCCACGGGCTCAAGTTATTCACACCTTGAGTCATCAGCGTGTTGGCGAACACGTTGAAGGGAATTCACTGGCTGATGAAGCCGCCAAGGCGACAGCTCAAACTGCTGCAGTTGCTGCAATCACTCGTTCTAGCGCGAGGATAGACGGAGACATACTGATAGCTGTCAACGCCTCAAAGAACGGCTCTGCCATACCGAAGGGCTTTCCACGCAAGTATTCTTATAAATTAGATGCGCAAAATACACCGTATGCTCAAATTCCAGGAGTGGGGTATAGAGTCATACCAAACATGGATCGCAGATTAGGTTTAATTCTAGCTGCACACGAGGGTCTGGGCTCAGCACACGCAGGAGTCACTGCAACAATTTCATTGTTGAAACAACTACCAAAGTTAGATCGAACTGCGTCTGGCTATTTCATCAACTTCGATGACTTTTCTTCAGATTCAAGTAAACCTGAGCAAACGCCACCCATTTCTAAAAAAGAAAAACTTCCACAATTTTATCTCTGGTTGAAGAAGTCTTACTTTGTGTACCCTTGGTTGCACCTTTGGTTTGCATTAGGGATCCTGTTCCTGTTAATTTGGATTGGTATAGTTACTGTCTTTTTCCTACTACTGAATGGACATTAGCTTCCACAGCGCTCTGAAGTACAACATGTGAACTTGGTCCTGAAACCTCATACGTCATCAAATCATGAACAGAGAGACCTGTCCCTAGTGAACATTACAGCAGTTCCAGTACCGGATGGTATAGTTTGGGATAGGGTTTCCTATGATGTATTTGGTCCTACAGAACAATTGAAAATTCCACATGTATTTAAAATGTCATTGAATGATTTCATTACCCCAAGTACACTCTCTGATGATTGAGACTGTAAACACTATTGTTAGACCTGGCACCATTGGCGTGGGTCTCCCTTCCATTTTTCGCTGTTGTCTCCTCTGTTTTACTGGTGTTAGATGCTCTGGGCGCTGTGCCACTGCCATTCAGTGTCACAGCGCGAATGCTCCCTGTATAAATATGTCTATGTGAATTGGTATATCCCTGATTGGCTTATTTGGTTTACCTCTTAGTCCCTAGTAGTGTGGCCTATGTGTGCCCAGGGCTGGTAAACCAAATGCTGCTGGTGGGCCTGCAGCACTGATGTGTGCCACCCACAGAAGCAGCTTGTAAAGTGTGTCTCAGACCTGCCACTGCAGTGTCTGTGTGCAGTCCAGAACTGCCATCTTGGCTGTGAAGTGCACTCACTTCCCAGCCCCTGAACCTTCCCTTGGCATCCTGTAAGTCACCCCTATGGTAGGGTGCATTGTATGTGTAAGGCAGGACATGCCTTGGTGTGTGTAGCATGTCCTGGTAGTGAATTATGCCCCATTTCGTTTTTCACTACTGTAAGGCTACCTGTTCCTCATAGGCTAGAATGGGCAGTTTGACTATTACATTCTATAGTCCTAACTGACCCCAGGAACATGGTAGAAAAACGAATTTAGTATGCCTGAGCTCAGAATATTAAAATACATCTTTTAGTGAAGTTTATTTTTATATTCTGTGTTTGAAAATACCACTTTTAGAAAGTAGGTATTTTCTTGCCTAAGCCTTCCAGTGTGCTCTGCCGTTATGTGTATTGGCTGTCTGGTTTTAGAGGGGCAGGACAGGCTGAGTCAGACCTGGGTTGAATAGAGAGATCTGCATTTAGAGTGTGGGGAGGGGTGGCTCCTTGACCTGAATAGGGCCGTGCCTGGCAAGGTGAATGCTGGCTCCACCTCCCACTGTGTGTCTGCTAGCAGACCCCCTCTTTCTGAAAGGAAGGATGCAGCCTGGTAAACAAAGTGCTCCAGGCCTGAGCAGAACTGGTTCTGGCTAGGTTCAGTGACTGGTAGCTTCAAGGATCAAAGGCTTTTGGGGTATAAATATCTGTGCTCAAGCCCCTACATTTTGTATTGCTTTTGGATCTGGAGAGGAAACTCTGTCCGTGCCACTGGAGGAATCTGCAGGAAGTGACTGTCCCTGTGCTGTGTGTTGTTTCTTGCACTGGCCTGCAGCAGTGACCACTGGACCTTGAAGAAGAGGAAAAGGAACTCTTGAGAGAACTTTTATTTTTGTTACAGCAATTACCCAAGGGCTAGGAAAAGAGCTAGCCTCCTGCTGGAGTCTCAGGCACATCAGACTCCACCACCAACCTCCTGCTTCCTCCCTGCGAGGACTGCTATCTGCTGAGGAGGCTCCTATGAGTTCCAGGGCCTCTAGTTTGCATCAGAGAAAAGAGGGTGAGAAATCGACGCTAACGCATCTTTGCGGGCCGCTGCAGTCGAGAGCGCTGGGAAAATCATCGCGCTACTGCCGCCGAGGGCCCGCAACACGAAACCATCGCTGACGCCCCTTTGCGAGCCGCTGCAGCCGAGACGAGCTGGAAAGATCATCGCGCTGCTGTCGCCGCGCACTCGCAACCCTTAAAGAAATCATCGCTTCGAGACATCGCAGTGCGGACGCCGTGCGTCCGCCACTTTGATCGCATCGCACCGAATTTCGTCGCTCCCTCGCGGAGCGTCTTGTCTTCGCATCGCAACACGATCGCACAGTGCAACAGGATCACCGCATCGACTTCTCCCACGCGGCAAGAAAGTCATCGCATCGGCGGTCCAGCGTGCAGAAGTTTGTCGCATCGTCTCCGCACGCATCCCGCAGATCGGCGCATCATCCTCCCTTGCGGCAAGGATTTCAACGCATCGCCGGCCTCGCGTGCCGAGAATCATCGCTACAGCTTATTTGCGACGCTTTGTTGGTTTTGCTACTAAACCCAGGTACTTTGTGAAAGAAAGGGTCGCAGAGACCACTGCTTTGAACTTGAACCTTATTTTTGCAACCTTTGAACTATTTTTGACAGCCCTTCAACAGCTATCCTATTTTTGACAGTATTGTGGCTTTTACAGTTATTGGTCTTGTGATAAATCTGCCTTTATATAAAGATACTTATTTTTTATAATAACTACTTGTGTGGTGTCCCTTTGTAGTGTTCCTCACTGTGTTACTGTGTATGATCATAAATGCTTCACACCCTGCCTCTGAGATAAGCCTACCTGCTCGTGCTACGTTACCACAGGGTTGAGCAGGGGTATTAAAGAGGGTAGCCCTCTCACTCTGACTTAGGAAGAAGGGTCCCTACTTGGACAGTGGCCAGCCATTGCCAACTAGAGACCCCATTTCTAACATTGGTGGTCAGCTGTGAGGATCTGGACTTGCATTTATGATTGCATACAGTAATTATAGTGTACACTACTAGTGAGTGCAGACCATAACGTACCGCATACATTTTTTGAGAGTTTTTTTTGGATCCTATATTGTAATTGATATTGCCGGTGATTTTTCACCCGCGCACATTTTCTGAGAGTTTTTGGGATCCTATATTGTGATTGATATTGCCGGTGATTCTTCACCCGCGCCCATTTGTTGAAAGTTTTTGATCCCCTATTGTAATTGATATTGCCGGTGATTTTTCACCCGCGCACATTTCTGAGAGTTTTTGGGATCCTATATTGTGATTGATATTGCCGGTGATTTTTCACCCGCGCCCATTTATTGAAAGTTTTTGATCCCCTATTGTGATTGATATTGCCGGTGATTTTTCACCCGCGCACATTTCTGAGAGTTTTTAGGATCCTATATTGTGATTGATATTGCCGGTGATTTTTCACCCACTTACATTTTTTTGAGAAGTTTTCTTCTGTCCTTTATTGATATTGCCAGTTATTTCTACAATGGGCAAGCCCAGATCCAATGCCTCAGAGGATCTCTCCTGGGAAGAAGAGAAAATAGAAACCTACAATGCCAAGCAGCTCAAATATTTTTGCAAGCAATTCACAGTCCCTATCACAGGTCTCACTAGAAGGGAGGAGTATTACAAGGCGCTGAAGGCCTGGCTAGAAGCCAGGGATGCCCCTAAGGATATAGGAGAGCTTGTGGAGGAAGGAGAGCAGCAGGGCGATGTAGTAGACTTAGTAGGAGATCCAGCCCTTTCCAACCCGTCTCTAGTGTGTCCGCTAAGGGTCTGTCCCCAGAAGAGCTGGAGGACAGGGAGAGAGATAGGCGGCATAATATGGAGATGGCTAAGCTTAAAATGGATGGTCACCGGACCTAGAGAACAAGAAGTTAGAAATTGAGATTATGAGGATGAAGCTTGAGCATGAGAGAGTATTGAGGGAGTTGGAGATTAAAGCTAAGAGCATGGAAATCTCCCCCTTTGGTGGCAGCATACCTGTAGTGCACCCTGAGAGTAGGGTGTATATACCCAAGGAGGTTATTAAAGATTTCCACAAAAGTGAAGATATTGGGCAATGGTTTGCCGCTTATGAATTAGCCATGGTGTCCCACCGGGTCCCTGAGAAGGATTGGGGAGCGGGGTTGTGGGGACGCTTTGTGAGTGAGGGGAGGGATACCTTGTTGGACCTGCCCCCAGAAAGTAGGATGGTTTACGCCCACATGAAGGAGGCGTTGATGACCCGCTATGGTTTGACCCCTGAGATGTATAGGCAGAGGTTTAGGGTCTGTAAGAAGCTAGAGGGTACCACGTGGGTTGAATATGTGTCTTTTTTTTGCAGAGCCATGGAACGCTGGGTAAAAGGTAGCAAAGTAGAAACTTTTGCACAGTTTTATGATTTTATTGCATGGGAGCATTTATCTAGTAATTGTTTTCCTGAGCTACGCCAGCACCTAATTGATTGCAAGCTGACTAACCCTAGAAAGTTTGCTGAGGAGGCGGACCGCTGGGTGAGCCCCCGGGTCCGCAAGGGTCCAGTGGGAGACGTCGCCAAAGGTGGGCAGGGTCCCCAGCAGAGGAGTGGGGGGGACAAGGGTCAACAGAGGGAGTTCCACCGAGGGCCCCAAAGTTATCCCCCAGGGAACCAAGCCCCACCAAGAAAGGAGGACAGGGCCCCCAACAGGTAGGCCTGTTCCCAGGGGCTCCCCCACGTGTTACAACTGTGGTCAAGTGGGCCACAGATATTTTGATCCCCAGTGCCCCCAAAGGGGGGCCAGTGCACCCCCCGTGCACCACCCCGCCCAGATTGCTAGTGTAGCCCTGGGAGAGGAGGAGATGGGTCCCCAAGAGGGGTGGGATCCCGTAGAGTTGACCCTCGTCTCATTAGGGGACTTTGAGATGGTCCCCAAGCCT
Organism: Calotriton arnoldi; assembly: GCA_963921515.1. Classification (NCBI taxonomy): domain Eukaryota; kingdom Metazoa; phylum Chordata; class Amphibia; order Caudata; family Salamandridae; genus Calotriton; species Calotriton arnoldi. The sequence goes on along the minus strand of CAWUFW010003771.1, from coordinate 1,141,867 downwards.
GCACTGCCTGCTAACACTAAAAAATACAGGCAGTGGGTGACCATCAATGGCCATAGGGTGGAGGCTCTAAGAGACACAGGGGCCAGTGTAACTGCTGTCAGCTCCCGGTTGGTGTCCAAAGAGCAGGTTGTCCCCCATGCATTCTACCCAGTAGTGTCCGCAGACAACTCAGAGAGCCAATGTGAGGTGGCTCAGGTTCCCTTTGAGTGGGGGGTCTCAGGAACTCTTCAGGTAGCTGTGAGGCCCGCCATGCCTGTAGACTGTCTGCTGGGCAATGATTTAGAGGACTCCCCGTGGGCTACGGTGGAGAGGAAGGCTCACTTAGAGATGTTGGGTCTGCCTGAGTGGGCGTGTGCTACCACTCGGTCCATGGCAGCCAAGGAGGGTGTTGAAAAGGATCTGGAGCCTGAGAGTAGGGCCCAGATCCCTGCCTTAGAGAGAAGGGGCAGGGGGCACAGGAAGCCGGCCCCCTTGGTTCCCACGGCCCAGGAAGGAGCAGACCCTGAGGGGGATGCCCTGGAGCCTACCGGGGAGCAGATCACCGAACTGGGGGACCTGCCTGAGCTGACCCATTGGCAGCAGGAAGGGGGACCCACCAGGGAGGAATTTTGTGAGCAGCAGAGAGTTTGCCCCTCTCTTGAGGGTATGCGGCGACAGGCTGCAGCCCAGGCAGAAGGTGACATGTCTGGTTCACATCTGATTTATTGGGAGAACAGTCTCCTGTATAGTGAGCCTAAGGTTGCTGAGCCAGGGTCAGCCCGTGTGCTGGTGGTACCCGAGTGCTTCAGAACCTTCCTACTGGGGTTGGCTCATGACATTCCATTGGCAGGATATCTGGGGCAGACCAAGACCTTTGAGAGGCTGGCCGCCCACTTTTATTGGCCCCAGATGCACAAGAGTTCAGACACTCATTGCAGGACCTGTGAGACTTTCCAGGCAAGTGGGAAGAGTGGGGGGAAGATCAAGGCCCCACTCCAGCCCTTTCCAGTTGTGAGTACCCCATTCGAGCGCGTGGGCATTGACATTGTGGGGCCTCTGGACCCCAAGACAGCCATGGGCAACAGGTTCATCCTGGTCTTGGTGGACCATGCCACCCGGTACCCTGAAGCCATCCCGCTCAGGACAGTGACGGCCCCCGTGGTGGGACGTGCACTGATGGGGATTTTCTCCCGTGTGGGATTCCCCAGAGAGGTGGTGTCTGACAGGGGGACCAACTTCATCTCCCAGTACATGAAGTCTCTGTGGAAGGAGTGTGGGGTAACGTATAAGTTCACCACTCCTTACCACCCCCAAGGTAATGGTCTGGTTGAAAGGTTCAACCGGACCTTGAAGGGCATGATCATGGGCCTAGAAGAGCCCCTGAGGCGTAAGTGGACGTCCTCTTGCCATGCCTGTTGTTTGCCTACCGTGAGGTGCCACAGAAGTCCTTAGGGTTCAGTCCCTTTGAACTCCTCTATGGCCACCCGGTTAGAGGACCTCTGAGTCTGGTCAAGGAAGGCTGGGAGCAATCTCCCAGGAAACCTCCCCAAGATGTATTTAGCTACATGTTGGCCTTCAGGAACCAGACTCGGCGTTTCAGAAAAATTGCTGAGGCAAATCTGGAAGCCAGCCAGGAAGAAATGAAACGTTGGCACGACCAGAATGCCACTCTGGTCGAATTTCAACCTGGTCAGAAGGTTTGGGTACTGGCCCCAGTGGAGCCTTGTGCGCTCCAAGATAAGTGGACCGGTCCATTTGAGGTGGTGGAGCGCAAAGTCCAGTTACCTACTTGGTGGACTTTCAGTCTCCCAGGAACCCCTTGCGGGTCCTGCATGTGAACCGCCTAAAGCCCCACTTTGAGAGGTCTGAAGTGGGCATGCTTCTTGCCACAGATGATGGGGTTGAAGAGGAGAGTGAGCCTCTCCCCGACCTCCTGTGTGCAGAAGAGAAGGATGGGTCAGTGGAGGGAGTGATCCTCTCCACCACACTGACCCCTGAGCAGCAGAGAGATTGTCACCACCTGTTGGGGCAATTTTCTGATTTGTTCTCCCTGGTACCTGGTGTCACTGATTGGTGCGTCCATGAGGTGGATACCGGGGACAGTTCTCCTGTCAAGCACAAGGCTTACAGGGTAACTGACAGGGTCAGGGCTTGCATTAAGGAGGAGGTCTCCAAAATGTTCGCCCTAGGGGTGGTTGAGTCCTCTAGCAGCCCCTGGTCCAGCCCCGTGGTCTTGGTACCAAAAGCTGCGACCCTGGTGCCACTCCTGAACTGAGGTTCTGTGTGGACTACCGAGGTCTTAATTCAGTCACCAAGACCGAGGCGCACCCCATCCCCAGAGCTGATGAGCTCATAGACCGGTTAGGGGCTGCCCGGTACCTCAGCACGTTTGATCTGACGTCTGGGTACTGGCAGATCGCCTTAACTGATAGGGCAAAGGAGAGGTCAGCATTCTCCACACCAGATGGGCACTACCAGTTCCGTGTGATGCCCTTTGGGATGAAGAATGCCCCTGCCACCTTCCAGAGATTGGTCAACCAGGTGTTGGTTGGGCTGGAGGCTTTCAGTGCCGCCTACCTGGATGACATTGCAGTGTTTAGTTCCTCCTGGGAGGACCACTTGCGCCACCTCTGGGAAGTGTTGATGGCGCTGCGCAGAGCAGGCCTCACAATCAAGGCCAGTAAGTGCCAGATTGGGCAGGGTTCTGTGGTGTACTTGGGACACCAGGTGGGGAGCGGCCAGGTGGCGCCCCTGCAGCCCAAGATTGAAACCATCCTGGCTTGGGAGCCCCCAAGGACCCAGACCCAGGTGAGGGCCTTCTTAGGACTCACGGGTTATTACAGGAGGTTTGTCAAGGGGTATGGCAACATTGTTGCACCCTTGACTGAGCTGACTTCCAAGAAGCGGCCAAAGATTGTGAACTGGACTGACACCTGTCAGAAAGCCTTTGATGCCCTCAAAACTGCTATGTGTACAGCACCCGTACTCCAGGCGCCCAATTTTGATAAGGAATTTGTTGTCCAGACAGAAGCTTCAGAGCATGGGGTGGGGGCCGTTCTGTCACAGATAAATGAGGAGGGACTAGACCAACCTGTAGCCTTCATCAGTAGGAGGTTACTTCCACGGGAACAGAGGTGGAGTGCAATTGAGCGTGAGGCATTTACTGTGGTCTGGGCACTGAAGAAGCTGAGACCATACCTGTTTGGGACTCACTTCCGGGTTCAGACAGACCACAGGCCCCTCAGATGGCTGATGCAGATTAGGGGTGAGAATCCCAAGTTGTTGAGGTGGTCCATTTCCCTACAGGGTATGGACTTCACGGTGGAACACCGCCCTGGTACAGAACACGCCAATGCTGATGGTCTGTCCAGATTTTTCCGCCTTTAGCGATGAGAACTTCCAAGGGGATGGGTAGTTCTCCCCACATTTCAGCTGGAGGGGACGTGTGTTAGACCTGGCACCATTGGCGTGGGTCTCCCTTCCATTTTTCGCTGTTGTCTCCTCTGTTTTACTGGTGTTAGATGCTCTGGGCGCTGTGCCACTGCCATTCAGTGTCACAGCGCGAATGCTCCCTGTATAAATATGTCTATGTGAATTGGTATATCCCTGATTGGCTTATTTGGTTTACCTCTTAGTCCCTAGTAGTGTGGCCTATGTGTGCCCAGGGCTGGTAAACCAAATGGTGCTGGTGGGCCTGCAGCACTGATGTGTGCCACCCACAGAAGCAGCTTGTAAAGTGTGTCTCAGACCTGCCACTGCAGTGTCTGTGTGCAGTCCAGAACTGCCATCTTGGCTGTGAAGTGCACTCACTTCCCAGCCCCTGAACCTTCCCTTGGCATCCTGTAAGTCACCCCTATGGTAGGGTGCCTTGTATGTGTAAGGCAGGACATGCCTTGGTGTGTGTAGCATGTCCTGGTAGTGAATTATGCCCCATTTCGTTTTTCACTACTGTAAGGCTACCTGTTCCTCATAGGCTAGAATGGGCAGTTTGACTATTACATTCTATAGTCCTAACTGACCCCAGGAACATGGTAGAAAAACGAATTTAGTATGCCTGAGCTCAGAATATTAAAATACATCTTTTAGTGAAGTTTATTTTTATATTCTGTGTTTGAAAATACCACTTTTAGAAAGTAGGTATTTTCTTGCCTAAGCCTTCCAGTGTGCTCTGCCGTTATGTGTATTGGCTGTCTGGTTTTAGAGGGGCAGGACAGGCTGAGTCAGACCTGGGTTGAATAGAGAGATCTGCATTTAGAGTGTGGGGAGGGGTGGCTCCTTGACCTGAATAGGGCCGTGCCTGGCAAGGTGAATGCTGGCTCCACCTCCCACTGTGTGTCTGCTAGCAGACCCCTCTTTCTGAAAGGAAGGATGCAGCCTGGTAAACAAAGTGCTCCAGGCCTGAGCAGAACTGGTTCTGGCTAGGTTCAGTGACTGGTAGCTTCAAGGATCAAAGGCTTTTGGGGTATAAATATCTGTGCTCAAGCCCCTACATTTTGTATTGCTTTTGGATCTGGAGAGGAAACTCTGTCCGTGCCACTGGAGGAATCTGCAGGAAGTGACTGTCCCTGTGCTGTGTGTTGTTTCTTGCACTGGCCTGCAGCAGTGACCACTGGACCTTGAAGAAGAGGAAAAGGAACTCTTGAGAGAACTTTTATTTTTGTTACAGCAATTACCCAAGGGCTAGGAAAAGAGCTAGCCTCCTGCTGGAGTCTCAGGCACATCAGACTCCACCACCAACCTCCTGCTTCCTCCCTGCGAGGACTGCTATCTGCTGAGGAGGCTCCTGTGAGTTCCAGGGCCTCTAGTTTGCATCAGAGAAAAGAGGGTGAGAAATCGACGCTAACGCATCTTTGCGGGCCGCTGCAGTCGAGAGCGCTGGGAAAATCATCGCGCTACTGCCGCCGAGGGCCCGCAACACGAAACCATCGCTGACGCCCCTTTACGAGCCGCTGCAGCCGAGACGCGCTGGAAAGATCATCGCGCTGCTGTCGCCACGCACTCGCAACCCTTAAAGAAATCATCGCTTCGAGACATCGCAGTGCGGACGCCATGCGTCCGCCACTTTGATCGCATCGCACCGAATTTCGTCCCTCCCTCGCGGAGCGTCTTGTCTTCGCATCGCAACACGATCGCACAGCGCAACAGGATCACCGCATCGACTTCTCCCACGCGGCAAGAAAGTCATCGCATCGGCGGTCCAGCGTGCAGAAGTTTGTCGCATCGTCTCCGCACGCATCCCGCAGATCGGCGCATCAGACTCCCTTGCGGCAAGGATTTCAACGCATCGCCGGCCTCGCGTGCCGAGAATCATCGCTACAGCTTATTTGCGACACTTTGTTGGTTTTGCTACTAAACCCAGGTACTTTGTGAAAGAAAGGGTCGCAGAGACCACTGCTTTGAACTTGAACCTTATTTTTGCAACCTTTGAACTATTTTTGACAGCCCTTCAACAGCTATCCTATTTTTGACAGTATTGTGGCTTTTACAGTTATTGGTCTTGTGATAAATCTGCCTTTATATAAAGATACTTATTTTTTATAATAACTACTTGTGTGGTGTCCCTTTGTAGTGTTCCTCACTGTGTTACTGTGTATGATCATAAATGCTTCACACCCTGCCTCTGAGATAAGCCTACCTGCTCGTGCTACGTTACCACAGGGTTGAGCAGGGGTATTAAAGAGGGTAGCCCTCTCACTCTGACTTAGGAAGAAGGGTCCCTACTTGGACAGTGGCCAGCCATTGCCAACTAGAGACCCCCATTTCTAACAACTATGCTCTAAGATTTAGAACAATCTGCTGCATTTTCTTCCAGAGAATTGTATGAAGACACACCTGATTTTGATATCATATATTGTTACCAGCATTATGGTCATCACTTTTTACACAGAGCAAGCGTTCCACGCACTGTTAACACTTACCATCAATGGGAGCATTGCCTGACACCACCGAAAGGTAGTTCCGCCACATTCGCACAGAAATCTGCATGTTTTTCAGGTTTCAATACATCAGACCCAATGTCATACTATTATAAGCTAGTACAGACGAATGCAACCGCGAAGAAAGCGATGGTGAAAAAACACCAAGCTTATATATTCAGCACCCTTTATCTCCCAGCTGTTTATACAAGGTTTCGACTGTTGGAGGGATACGATAGACACAAAATCGATCTGGGGGACAAAAGAATGGCAGGCTCAGGGAACTGAGGCTTTATTTAGAGCTTGCCTCATACCATTACAGATAATTTTCCTAAACAGAACAGTACAACAGACTACCTGCTATGGGTTTGCAAAAATAAAAGACCTGAAAACACCATGCATCCCCTTACCCACCTATTGAAGGTATATCGAATGATACACTGAAAAGTGAGGTAGTGCTGGGTGCAATGATACAGAATGGTACCTACAATTCCTCAGCTCCCAATTGGAAGGGATGGTTGGTTTGGCCTATCGACACAAATAGGTGTCAATCAAGATTCAAGGGTACCACCGGAGGGTTCAGTATCCATAGGCCAGACCCACGCTATGTACACACAGACAGCCCAGGGGTAGTGACTTCTTATAGGGTTGGAAAGTTGTGCCTATAATGGCTAAAAACCGCATCACTGTTACAGGGGAAACAACACTTGTCCCTTCTATCTGACATCAAGGATCTTAGGGATTTCTTGCTAGGTCCCAAGAAACTGCGTAAAAAATGCTTCTTATATGCCATCTACAATGAACTGTGGAAAGTCTCCCAGCAGGATGCTGCTGAGAGATTACGTCAGATTGATTGAATTAACCTAGAAAAATCTTTGGCTGTGGTAGACAATGGCATGACCACACTTTCCTCACGTATTTATTCACTGAGCAACATTGTGTCCTCAGCAATTGATATTATGGAACAAGATTTGTCTATTTTACAACATGGGCAATCTCAAATGCGATCCATTTGTCTTTTAAGCTGGACGCTACAATTATTGTGTTATGGCCATGTGCCATGGGGTTACATTAACGGCACAAGTTTGTTTTCGGCTTATAATCTGACCAACAGAAAATTGACCATGGCACGCAGAGATGCAAAGTACACCATGCTGCTCATTGACAAATTAGAGAAGTTACCTTTTACAGTAGCAGAGTCACTGTCTATGGAATGGTTAATTCATGGCTATAGCACGCTGCCAATCACGACATTCCAGTTCCAACACTGCCTTAGATACATCCAAGCAGGCAGGTATGAAGCATTGGGTGAAGGGTACATACAGGAAATCTGGGAGTTACCATACAGATATAGGTGTAGAAATAAGGACACTGAAGTTTTCTTAAGTGGTACAGACTGTGAGAAGGCTTTAAGTGGATCTTTAGTATGCAAGAAGGTCTTGCTTCACGGAGCGTGTAATGCTTCAATAGCAAACTTATCTTGCTACTTGAAAGGCTCCCCAGCTGCAGTGATTGATCCAGTTTTCGAATTGCTCTCGAATGGGAGTTATTTAATGCTGAATGATCAAGGCTGTTGCGGGATGGCGCCAGGCATCGCATATCTAGTCACAGTAAACCTCAGGGTTGTTTGTTGTAAGCAAGTATTGTTTCCCCCAACTCGCACAGTTAGGGAAGCACCACTGTGGCCTTCATTGAATTTTTCCAGTATGAGGTTTGATTCGCTGAGCAGACTGAAAGCCATGTTGTTTCAACAAACTGTGGCCTTAACTTCAGCCTGAGAGACTTTTGATTTCCAGGTTGCAAGGTCTTTGGCAGAGATACAAGCCCTGGTCCGTTCGAACTTCCCGATCCATTTCGGAGAAATGGTTCATCGTATCTTTAACATGTCTGATACGAGTGGGATCGTACACTTATTTAAGCGTCTTGGATCAGGTCTCTTAACCACCTTTCAGACCATCTTCGGAGTTATTCCAGCTTTCATACACTCCGTACTTGGAAGCGTTTTTGGAGGGCTTCCTTTGGTCTTGCTATCAGTGGCGGGTATCCTGATTTTAATACTATTGATTCGCAATGGACGTCTCAATCCCTCAATCCCTCAAGACATGGAGAGAACACTGCTGGAACGACGTTGTCATGAGTGTATGGTGTTCTACCTAGGTACGCCTTGGCTTCGAGAGCTGAGTGAGCATTGGTTCCTGTCTTTTAGACCAGTCTGGCTAGACTGCATTCTGCCTGTGTTCCGCTGCCTCTTCTGCGGATTCAGATGCGTGTTGGACCTGTGTCTGACACTTCCATCGGTTGCGCCACCGGACACAGACATGTTCCTGGAGCCCTTGCAAGCCCACATGTACAGTTGTTCGCAGCGTATTCCCATGTTGATGACGGCATCTTTAGAGCCTCCAAGGGATGCTTCAGCTCCTATTGGAAGGGAAATCGGCTCTGCTCCTGACGTACAGGCATCGGTTCCAGGCATGCAGGCATCTAATTCTTTCCTGGCAGCTGCTGTGGGAACCAGAGATGACCATCTTTGCTCACTCAACATAATATTGGAAGTACTGGAGGAATTGCCACCTGCGGATGCAATGTTCAGTCTTCGGCACAGGATTCATAAACAATCTGGCCTTTCTTGTGCTGGGAACTATTTGGCATTTTCTAAGACATTTTCCAAATTGAAGGTCGAACCTGACTTTGTTTCATTTTGTCTTCTCTGCTCAAAACTGAGCACAATGGCTTTCAAGGTGCTCAGTGTAATAATAACCACATATACAAGATTAGAGGACCTTTGAACACTTTTAGGAAAAAGAGCTTTATCAACTTTGAATTTATGTTTCTTTTGTGGACATTTTAATAAGCTTTAAAAGTGGTTTTAGTATTTTAATTATAGATGATTTTACTCTTTGTAATGGCCTTAGCTTTATCATTACCTAGCTAACCCTGTTGACCTTTATATGAGGAGTGGGTGTCATGTTTGTTAGGCTAGTCCTGTCATGTATGCCCCCTTTTACATACATTGTCCCATCCACACAACAATAACGGTTCTGAGGGGGATGACCTTTTACTTAGCAGTTAGCCCTGTCTCTTCGTGAACAGGCTCTTAGTATATTATCAAAATAATGCTTTACCTGACGTACATAAACATGTCCCCAGGCATGGCATAATTATTCTGTATAAGGGTCACCACTTTTTTCATCCTTGGCCAACAGCCCGCTGTGCATGATCGCATTTGTTTGGAAAAACATTTATGATTGTTTTGAAAACATATTGATTCTAGAAGAAACCCTGGAGTGACCACTCTAGTATATAAGACCCTTATTTCCCCCTGCAAATTAGCAGAGAATTCCTTCCAAGCTGACACAGGGTCCTGCATGCTGAATCTTCGACACGCAGCGGTCTGACATCCCTTGCGGGGTGTCATCCTCGGAGCAGAGACAGGGTCCTTCGTTCTCCTCCATCAGGTGAGGGAGTTGGAGCTTCCCTAGGGGATTCTTGGCTACATACACATATGCACATATACATGCTACACCTACATATCTAGGCTTGGTACATTTAGGCAAATTACATAGGCGCGCATTATAGAAGTATGCAAATGCTTCTGTTTATGTGAACTGTATATGTTCATCTTATTAGCACTTTGGTAGAAATGTATTTACTGTTTACCATATTAGCACTTGCAATTTCTTTCGTATGCTTCTGTCTCCTGATTGTCGCAGCAAATATGTTTTACACAAGACTGTCGCTGGATCAATAAATACTTATTGAAAAAGTCCTAATCCCCATCCTGTGAACTTCCTGAGAATAAGTGAGCACGAGTGACTGAGCGAAAAGTACTGTACTGTTTTCCATGATCCCTGAGGGATCAGGGTTGTCATGTTCAGTGATTGCCGGAAACTACCTACACCACTGTAGGATACAGGGGGGTGGTAGTGGCACTGTAGAGATAGCTGGTCTAACGGCTGACGTATCCTGTGGGGGTGTCCAGAGTCGGTTTGGACACCAAGCCCTCAATTTAGGTCATCCAAAACGCGCAGGTCCTGGGGATTCCTAGGAACTACACGAAGTGATGAATTATGTAATTTGCGATGTATGGATTAAGGTACAACTAAAAGTATGGGTAAGTATTGTGGTACAAGTTATGGGTTAGGTAAAGGACTGGCTTTGGGTTAGGTTAACTTTAGGGACTGGGTTATGGTTAGGTTTAGAGTGAGGGTTGTGTAAGGAAAGGTGTTATGGTTAGAGATAGAGGAAGTTGTAACAGATGGAGTAAGAAGGAGTGGGAGAAGGGTAGCACAAGAATTACAGGAGTACCGGCAATGTTCTCCCGCAAAATGGTAGAGACAGACTGGTGTAAAGGAAAAAGATTAGGGTTAGATTTAAGGAGAGAGTGGTATTTAGCAATTCGTTTTATGAATGTATATATAGAATTAACAAATGTAGTGGTAAAAATACAGATTTTAACCTCTATATTTTCCACTGAAATACATACTGGCCACAACTTTTGTACCAAGAGAAGCAAGAGAAAGTCACATAAACATGCATATTTAACTGCTGCTTGAACCTGATGGTTTGTAAAGCATGAATGTTATGCAGAGACATTTTAAGGCATGTGCAAAGTGGGCAATTGCTCAGGTGCCAACCTTCCAAGGGGTCCCCCAGAGAAAGTAAACTTTCTATTCATTTGACCTCTGTTTATTCTAATTCTCTATCTAAACCTCTATTCCTCCCTACCTACCTCCCTCTCAGACTCTGTCTGTCTTCCCAGTATTACAGGCAAGGTGTATTGCCTGTAATACTGCCTGTGATTGCCTGTGATCCTGTTAAAGTTTAACATATAATGTAATATTGTTTGGCATCACGCAGGCTTGAATTAGCAGGAAATGGGTAATAACATTAAAATGTATTCCATAGAGAGGCTGCAAAATATTTCTTGCCCGGGCCCCCAAAATCCTTCAGTTGGCACCGATGTTATATTCAGACTCAGACTTAATTTAACACTCAGTACTCAACAGTTTTTGATTTAGAAATGTTTTACGCAATTTAGGCAGTCAGTTTACATGGAGCAGTGAGATGTGTTCAAGCAACTTATGTCTTAATTACGGCAAACATACTTGACTGAAAACAGATACCGCGAATTCCCACAGTGTTAACCTTTACGGTTAAGGTGCATTTTATCACCCTTAATTTGTTGCAACAATTGAAAAAAAGTTCACTGCATTTCATTTATTCTCCGATCAGCTCCTATCCCTGGACATTATGTATTGCACTTCAGTATATATGTTTGTGTGTGTGAGAGAGTGAGAGTGTGTGTGATTCTCTCAATCGGCGTTTTCTAATAACAGATCATTTCTTTTTGTCTAACTTTAATCTGGACCTGCTTGACAAGCATCATCCTTTTCATTGAAGGGTAAGACCACTTAGAGAAAGGCCAATAAGCCCTTGCACTGCTCAGCAGACGAGGGTGATTTGTCACCCTGTGCGGTGGTGGCCACACCAATGGATTTATCTCAAGGTAAATGGAGATGCTGAGACCTGGGACCAGGAGCTTTGATTAAGGCCCCCTTTTTGTTGCGTTGATAGATGTTGCTTGTGTTTATCTATTTCAAATGCCACTAAATCTGTGAACACAATGGCAAAAGAGAGTACCTTGCTGCCGAAAACATATTAGTGATTTATGCTTCACTAAGAAGCACAATAAAGAGACAGAGAGTATTAAAAGGAGCTATATTCATGAAAAACAGGCCCATTTAAGGCCATTATCAGCCGAGCCTTCATAGAGATGGCAGCAGGCGCATATGCAATCTCATCCCCGCCTGCCGTCAGTGCATTAAAATACAAGTGACATATTTACACCGAGCTCCTAATAGGTTAACGAGAACCTCTTAGAAATGACAGATGATTTTGGAATATTTGTGCATGTTGACTCTGTTACATGCACGGCTCTTGCCTGTTTGTTAGCCCACAGGGATACCGAGGAGTTTAAACAGAATTCATACTCCTTAAAACCGGTCCACGTTCCACTCACAATTATTTCCAGCATGTGGTCACAACATTCGAGTGGAAATAACTGGCGGGGTGACACTTTAAGAGATTATAATGCATTGATATCAGTTCTAACATGAATCAATGTCAGGAGAGCGCACCCATTTAAATGAATAGGGTCAAATGAGAGCGCTGTATCACCCTGACGCTCGTGACAGTTACAAATGCGTAACCTGGTATGCATAATAGGAGTGTACAAACCAGCAGAGATTTGTAAACTTGGTTCATCTCAAGCAGAACTGTCCCACAGGACTGGAACCGGGAGAAGAGCACAAGCTGTCTGCGGAATAAGTGATTCCGCCGTTCGCTGTTTACCATGGGCGTAATAATCAGCTTTCATCCTCTCAAGGTTGAATGGGAAACGCACACAATCATAACACCATTAAACAGCTCGTGCGCTGTTTGGGTAATGCATACGGATTTAATTTGAAAAGAAGACATTTCTGTCAGAGACGCAAACAGAAGCCCGTGGATGCATGCGCAACGCTGGCACAGTCTGCAGTGAAAATATGTTGGAAGGGCCTGTGCTTTGTGTCACAAACGCATATCCTGAAGAGATTCTGTCTTCTTGTCCTAATAAACGAGTGAGTGGAAAAAGGCCACAGTGCTGCATAGCGCGCGCGCACCTGGCGCAGAGAACGTGGCGGTGGCGTCAGTTACGCACCAGCAGGCGGATGGGTACTCCGTCTGTGGCTTGGCAGCGTGCTGACAGTCTAGGAAAAGCTCTTAAATCTGGACAACACCTGCACCTCATTTGCTTTGCAGAAGCGCCATGACCTGACTGCTGATGGCGAGCCTTCCCTGCCATCCCCGGGATTATGACAAGTTATTAATTGCCACCATTAGCCGCAGCAGCCTGCCTGAGATCTCTGCTGCTCTCTGGAGGTGAGAAATGGCGCGCATCTGAATGCGGAAAGCTAGGCCCGGAAGCATCGGGGCAAACAGCGCAACAATCTGCCCAAAAGGGATTGCAGGATGGTGAATAATTTATTAGAAAACATTTTTCTTTGTCCTTCCCGCAGACCCACAAATCCTCCCTGAGCGCTCTTTAGCAGCCTTGCAGATAATGTACTTACACATCTCAGAGCTTGCTAAATAGACTGGAGAGGCCACGGGGTTCAGTGCTGTAACACTGCTGTTTCTGAGCGCCCGGCGCAGGCTTGAAGAGTGTCATTATACCGTGAATGTTATGTAACGGGCTAAGAATGTAATAGGGAAAATATGGCGGCAAAAAAAAATGGAGTGTTCTTTTAAACAGTCCTGTGTTCGTTTTGTTGATCCCCGGACACAGCCCGCCTTTGAGGGAGCCCAGCGCCAAACAGTCATTTATTGTAACTGCCCAGATGAGGCTTTGTCTGCCTGGCTCAAGCCTTATTGCAAACATAGCAGAGAGGACTGGCTTTGTGTTATTTTGAAATATCTCATTATCTTATTTCAGCATTCCAAACGCATATGGTTCAATACTTCTGTACATGAGGGCAAACCATAACTCACGCTGCTGAAGAGAACACAGTTTGAAATCTGGTCAGTGGAGTATTTGGAAACAAGTGCCGGCTCAGCCAATAATGCCAATTTACCAAATAGAGACAGGGAACCTCGTGGACTGTAACCCATGAACCACCTTCGCGTTACATGAGGATGGTGCGTCCTGGCAACGATTAGTCCTGTGCGACATTCAGGATTGTTTACAGTTAGTAAGCTGCAAATTTCTTTTTACCATGAATGGACACACACAAGTGTCCACACAAACTTTATTAAAATCAAGTTCCTAGGGGCATGGCGAAGGCGGAGACCCGCAAAGACACATCTCTGCTAGGCTCTGCATGTCGGGTCCCTGCCAGTGTCGAAACTCAAAAGCAGATGCGGCCCAGTTGATAACAGAACATCCAACCGACGATCAGAGGGGGGGTCTAACCCAGTGCGGTGTTGAAGATAGGCTTGGTTCCGTGCCCTTCATGCCTTAATTTCCATTACCTTGGGCATGCTGGCAGCATCCAAGATGGTGGGCGGACCGAGGTGTCAAGTGTTGGAAGTAGAGGCGGTCAGCTGTCAATAAATCAACAATAGCCGGAGGGTTGCCTAGTGACAGATGCACCGGCAAGCAACAGACCCCATGGTTCAGTGCTATCTGGCCCTCGGCTCAAGACGCTCAGGCACTGGCTTGCAAGATGGTAGACGCCTGTTTGAGTGAGGCCCTGTGAAGGGAAGGTGGCCCCTTTACTAAGAGTCCGGACCAGCGCTGGCTGTCTCTGGTTGATGGAGGATCGGGTAAGGAACCAGAGGTTGATAGGGCAGAGTTGAGCTTGCAAATAGTCCAGTGACCCACTGGAGCGCGCTGCCGATTAGTGCAGATGGGGGAGCCTTTGACTGTCCGCTTTGGGTACCTGTAAGAAACCTCCCACCCTGGAACATTTGCGGGGATAGAGTGTAGGTCCGAGCAACATTACAAGGAGTGCTACAAGAGACAGCATCCTGCCTGGAAATCGGGTCAGAAAAACCATAGCCACACAGAAATTTCGCATTATGGAACCAGTGAAAACCAATAACATGGTGGTAACAATCACCTGGCCCCCAATCATGGTCTCACACCTGATGTGAAAGGTAAGCCTTGGAACACAAAGTCTGAGCATTTGACCCAGGAGCTAGCAAATCTAAGCGTATTTGAAGGAGTGGTTAGGGCATTCCCCCTTTGGGCCCAAAGTTTACATGTCCTACAATGGGACCAAAGAAACTAGTATATAGCACAACACACTCGAGTGGACCTGACAATCCTTGTGCTTCAGCCACTTACTGTCTAAACGTGGACATCAGGGGAAATGGCTAGTAACGGCAAAAACTCAGAAACCAAAATCCATTAAAGACCTGCTCAAGTCCCACAAGGCTGGCATAGGTCGGCCATCCGGCAGTTCATGCACAACTTGAAAGGGCCATCCGGATGACTAATTAGACTCTGAAATGCCGGCGACCAAAGAGGACATCAAAATCCTCCTCCAGGAATTTCAAATGGTCCTGACCTCATTAGGAAAGGACCTTTCTGGGAAAATCCCAGAATTACATTGCTCTCTCCATGGGGCGAAACTCTGGCTGGACCGGGCAGAGAGTAGCTTGGCCGAACAGGTCCACGAACAAGACAAACAAACCGTCCAGGTCAGGGCCATAGAACAACACCAACAAATCATGACATTCCAAATTGACATCCTCAAAGATCTGATCCAGTGCAATAATATTAATCTAAGAGTTATTACCAAGGACTTGCCAAATCATGATGTGGAGGCCCATGTACAGGTGCTTTTCACACACCTGCTTAAAAAATCGCCAGACCAGACAATACTTCTCAACCGTGTCCATAGGGCACTGTTGTCCTTCTAGCAACGCAAAAACCTACTCCCCGATATGCAGACATTGGTCCACTATTTCCAGAAAAAGAAAAGATCCTTCTAGAGGCCTGAAAGCAAGAGCCCCCTCTCACTCTACCAAGATATATCAGTTATTGAACCACAGTTTCCATCCGCTGAACAGGCCCCATCCCCGACAAGCAGCAAAGATGGTGAGTGGTGACAACACGAACCACAGCCCACTGGAAAAAAGAACTGCACCATCAATTCCGTCTGTAAGACATTGGGTTAGTTGTTGAGGAGGGTGGGAGTCCCACTCAGGCAACAACCATAATCCTTGTCAGCGTGAACCACAAAAGTCACTTTTTCTTTTTTAATAAACAATTTTATTGGGTGTTAACAGCCACAGTGTGGCCAACGGGAACAAGGCACAAGTTTAGCATATAATATCACATGTACAAGTTGCAACCAAGTGAGCCAGGACATATACATAGGTGAATCAATAAGTCTCCCAGAAGTAGCAGTTTGGATACAGTAAGTCAGAGGTGCAGCCACTTACCCCACACACAGCCGTGCTTTTGAGGACAGCCCCTCGCCTCAAACACCACCCTCTCCTGCTGGGCACACCAGTCTACTCCGTGGTGCCACTTTGCAATGGTGGGGGAAGAAGGATTCAGCCACTTTGCTGCTAAAAGTCACTAAATTAACCTGTGCTTATCCTTCTTGTAGCTTGGCACAAAGCAGTAAGACTTAACTTAGAGGCAACGCGTAAAGTATTTATGAAGTACACAAACAGTAATAAAGTGAAAACACAATGCAAGAAAAATCCCAAACCAATTTAGAAAAATAGAATGCATTTTATTAAATAAAATTATATCAGAATGACAACTAGACTGTGGGTCCTACTCAACAATCACACTTCTCAATAGTAATGTCAAGGTCTTTGCTTCCATTCTGCTCTCTAGCCTCCTCCATCTTTGGCCTTCTATAATCTCTGCACAACAGTTGGGATTTCTAAGAGGTTGACAAGCAGGGTACAATTTAAGATTAGCCAGCAATCTACTCGAAATAGCTGAGTGAAATAAGCAACAGACGGTCCTTCTCTTGCTCGAATTGGAGAAGGCCTTTCATAGAATCGACTGGAGGTTCATGACTAAGGTCCTAGATAGAACTGCGATGGGATGAAAAATGAAGTTGTTTATCCAGGCCCATTATGTTAGCCCACCCACTAAAATAAAGATGCCCCCTATCTCCCCTGCTCTTCATGGAGCAGTTGGTCCAACATATAATGCATGACCCGAACATCAGGGGAATTCAGGTGGGGTGATCTAACACAAAATTGCTTTA
The DNA here is from genome assembly GCA_963921515.1 of Calotriton arnoldi. Lineage (NCBI taxonomy): Eukaryota > Metazoa > Chordata > Amphibia > Caudata > Salamandridae > Calotriton > Calotriton arnoldi. The sequence goes on along the minus strand of CAWUFW010003771.1, from coordinate 1,125,255 downwards.
TTCGGGGATGACATTGTGTGTTTCATCACAGATTCCGGCTCCTCTCTGTGCCCCCTTCAACTAGAAGTGACCACATTCTCAGAGGTCTTGAAGATCCAAATTAACTACAAAAAATCGCAGGCGATGGGTGAGGCTGACACCCCAGAAGAAAACCAAACATGGGGTAACAGTAGTGGTGTTACCTGGACAGGAAACTCTGTAAAATATTTAGGCATATATCTCCCACCTAGGATCAGACACCTATATTGTTGCAACATCCCACCACTGCTTCAGACGCTCTTTAAGGATCTATATAGCTGGGGCAAGCTTGAAATGTCGTGAATGGGACAGATCACAAGCCTGAAAAGGATTTTTTTGTCTTGCCTACCACATGTGGCACAGACTTTGCCTTTAGGATTTTCGGCTCCCATTCTATCCACAATTCAGGGCAAACTGTAAAAATGTGTTTGAAAAGCCAAAAGGCACAGAGTCCCTAAAGCAACCCCTTACTCAAGGAAAGACTGATTGAGATCTTGGTCTCCCAGACATACGCTTTTACATAAAGGCGACACAAATCCACCCAGCGCTGGATTGGAACTAAAATCCAGACCATAAACTTGGAATTCGGGTGGATCAAGAGTTTCCCCCCATTCCTCTATAATTCATGTTGTGGCTCCTACAGAGGGCACACCCAAAGGAAGGATCACACTTACTTTCAACAATTCATCCTACTAGAATACTAGTGTTGGACTTGGCCCTTTTACAGGGTCATCCCTAAACTTTTTGCCTTTCCCCTAGCCTTTTCTCTGACATGGTGTTGGTGGTTTTAGGCCTCTAGGCACTTTAGCACTGCTGTCCAGTGTAAAGTGAGTGCGCTCTCTGTGTTATATATGGTGAGATTGGCCTTCCCTCCCATAGGAATGCATTGGGGATTCCCTGATAAGTGTTTCAGTGGTAATCCCTGACGTGAGAGGAGCAGCGTGGTCGAGTTTGGTATGTTTGAAATAGTAATAATAAATGCTACGCAATGGTGTGCGCAGATTTATTATAACTATTTTAGAAATGCCACTTTTAGAAGTTGGCATTTCTGTGTGCTATGTGTCTGCCTGCCTGATGTGAATTGCATGTCTGGCTTTTGAGTGACAGGGGCGGGGAAGTGTGTGTGGCTCCAGGAGGGGCAGGGTGAGTCAGCACTAGGCTGAATGGGACATCTGCATTGGAAGTAGTGGGAGGAGTAATCCCCTGACCCTGAATAGATCTGTGCCCAGCCTGTACAATGCTGGCTCCGCCCCCTGTGGTGTGTCTGATCACTGAGCCCCCACCTGACAAAGGGGAAAAGGAGCCTGGTAAACAGAGTGCTCCAATTCCCCCCTGAACCAGTTGCATCTGGTTCCCCCAAACCCTGTACTGCAGACAAAGGAATGTGGAGTATAAGTATAGGGGCTGTGACCCCATGTTTGTGTGCTGTTCCTGACTTGCTGGGGCGTGCTGCTGCTGGGGCCCAGGAGGAATCGCCATGAGGGCTTGCCTCCCTGGGCCCAGCCTTGCCCCCTTGATGCCTAAGGACTTTGGTTGCCTTTAAGCGCCTGGTGAGCGCTATCTTTTCATCTTCCCAGGAGAAGGAGCCTTTCATGGCTTGCAGCGCGATGCTGCGAGGTGCCTGCAGGGGGAATCCCGGTGTGGGGACTCCCCCGTACTGCTGTGGGAGGAGCGGGAGCCCACCCCGCGTTTTTGTGCATCTGGAGAGCGGGTGCCCACCCCACTTATGGGCTTATTTTGCGGGTGCCCCCCGCATTGGAGTTTTATTTGCGGGTGCCCACCCCGCATTGTGGATTTAAAAGCGGGTGCCCACCCCGCATTGCAGGATCGAGGAGATCACCACCTCGATCCCCGAGCCGGAAGCCAGGCAAGAGCCGCCTGACTGTGGGCGGAGCCGGCAACAGGAAGTGCCAGCCGGAAGAAGCATGAACAGAGGCCCGGCTCGACGGAGATCCCGCTCCGTGTTGCAGGATCCCCGGTGCCTGCCCCTGAACCAGAGGAAGTCCGGAGGTCGGTGTTCCTGAGTGGGGCCCCCGTGAGTTGTGGGAGCCCCGCATGCTGCCTGAAGACAAGAGGAGCCTCCAGCGGGGAAGCCGGAAGTCAGGCAAGTCAGCGCCTGCCGGAACGGGGCTCCCGTGAAGAAAGGGAGAGCCCCGCGTGTTTCCCTGGGTGACCGGCGCTGGAGAAGGAGACGGAGCCCGCAGAGTTGTCCCCGGTGAGTGGGGGGCCGGGTTGATGCTCCTGAGGCACTGTGAGTGCCAGTCTTTGTTGGTTCTCACAGCTGCACCGCAATTGCGGGCAGCTGCACCAAGGGGGCAATTTGGTGTTAGGGAGTCCCGGAGTGGGGGCTCCCCCCAGAGCACCGCGAGTACGAAGTTCGTTTTGGGCCGCATTTAATGAGAGTCCCAGTGGAGACTCCAGAGGGCACAGGTAGTGCCCGTGCTCCTTCCTTTTGGGGGCTCAAGGTTGCACCGGGTTTGTGCCAGTCGAGGCACATTGCCGGTGCCTGAGCGGTCCCGCAGGAGAGCGGGCCGCTCCAACGTTGGGGGCCATTTTGTTTAGAGAGCCCCAGAGCGGGCCCCAGAGTGCCAGTGCCCCTTTGGTTCCACAGCTGCCCCGCCTGACAGAGGGCAGCTGCAACGATGGGCATGTTTGTTTAGAAGTCCCTGAGTGGGACAGGGGAGGCACCGTGGTGCCAGGCCCTTGGCTTATTCACAGCTGCACAGCAATTAGTGGCAGCTGCAACGTTTAGGTCTGCGCAATTGCGCACTTTTGGATTCTGCTGCATTGGCAGCCCAAGCCCTGACATTATGGACATAGGGCATTTGAGCCCTCTGAGAAGGCCAGTCTGCCAGGGGGACTGTGTGAGGTTGATAGGGCGCCAGGCCCTAATGTGATTTATGTGGTGCACATGAAATGTGAGTTATGCACCCCGATTTATGCCTCTAATGATGTTTATAGTTATGAGGTTATTGCATACTGCGTGTATGCTGGTGAGGCCTAATGCGTAATGTCTTTATGCTTATGAGGTTATTGCATACTGCGTGTATGCTGGTTACGCCTAATGTGATGCTGAGTGCATAATATGATTTATGTTGCAGGATATAATGTTGATTACAGTATTTCGCCAGTCATTTCTGGTTGTGTTCTACATTTATTATTTGTGCTTGTGATGGTTCTGACAGGGGCCCAATTGGCCCTGTCATGTGTAAATAATCCCCTGTAAATATTGCCTAGTGCCAGTTGGCACAGTGTAAATGTGTGATTATGTTTCTAATGTGTTTATGATAATACAAAGGCTATTTTTTTTTATATAACCTTGTGTGGAGTTCCTTTTGTGGTGTGCCTAGTGGGATGCTGCTGTGTGTGTTGCGCAAACGCTTTACACATTGCCTCTGGGATAAGCCTGACTGCTCATGCCAAGCTACCAAGGGGGTGAGCAGGGGTTATCTTCAGCGTGTAACTCCCTTGCCCTGACTTGAGTGGTGGTTTCTGCCTGGCTTTGGCGCAAGCCTTAGCCAACCAGAAATCCCATTTCTAACATTGGTTGGCAGCAGTGAGGATAGGACTTGCGTTTGCGCAGTACCACAGCGACAACTGGTTGCACTACAAACTCTGCATTTAGATAATCACAAGTTTGGGGATTATTGTTTCTGATTTTGTTTTCTCCTTAAAAGTGTCCTTTTTTGGAAATGTGTTCTCCTGTTGCACTATGAGTTGGGTATCTTGCCAAGGACAGAAACCACAGAATCTGAAGGAGGAGACTACCCCTATGCTGCGTGTTGTTGGGGTTGGCCTGCAGTGGTGACTTAATTGGCAAGGAGAAACTAGCTCGGGAGGGTAGATTATCCCATAAGTGCAGTTTGAGTTTTCTGGATTCCCCAGTAAGGGTGGGATCCAGTGGGTGGTGGCAGCAATATGGAGTCCAGTGTAGGAAGTCCCAATCCCAGAGCCCGGAAGATGGTACCTAGTTCCCAAGAAGAGGGGTACAGGTTGAGATTCAGGGGCAGTAAGAAACTGTCTCACCAGTCTTGGGGGGAGTTTGTGGATGAGTGTTGTGATGCACTGGACGATTGGGTGTGAGTTCTCTGATCCCAGGGAACTTGCACGGGAGGCAGACCTCTGGCTGCGTGTTAGAGGATCTGAAGAGGCATTTGGGAGTGATCCTGAAAGGAGTGCCTCAGGTATCTTCCGGACCTGCGTGGTGGAAGAGATTTCGAGTAGCCCAGCTAGGTCCCGGTGTAGTGGGAGGGGTGTAGGGGCTCACGTCCTGTCTCTGCGGAGAAGGAGTGAGTGTGGGACTGCGTGTCCCAAGGTGCCCGAAACCCAGTCTCAGGGCCTGGAGGGTTCCTTAAGGGAACACCAGGTTGGGGGCCTAGGCTGTACTGGTAGGCCATTTGAGGGGGATCTCCCAGTGTCTAGAGAACCTGGAGCATCTGTAAACGGCGCACCAGTGGTTCTGGTGTCTGGCAGTGCCACTCCTAAGTGGAGGGTGCAGAAGTCCAGATTAAGGGGTGAGAGGGGGAAGAGTCCCCAGTGGAAGTACCAGTGGGTCAGGGGCCAGACAGAAGGGCTGAGTCGCCAATGAATGACCATGGTGACACCACTTCTGTCCTGGGGGATCTTCACGCACTGTCAGAGGGACAGGGGTCGGGAGATCTGCGCCAGGCAGACTGTCACACAACACATGAGTTATGTGTCACCCTCAGGGGGGGCATGCGTGCTCCCAAGGAAGTCCTGCTGCGCCAGGTGGGTGCTCAGCCGCAGGGTTCCGTCCCTGGGTTGGGAGGCCAGGTTCAGGGTATGCCTGACCTGGAGGGAAGGACAACTGTAATCAGTGTCCTGACCGGTTTGTCTTCTAGAGGTACCACTCCTGAGGGGAGGGTGCAGTACTCTGGAAGGGGGTGCAGAGGGAGGGAGTCCTCGCCTCTGACCCCGGTGCAGCCTGGGGGTTTAGATACCAGGTTGGTAAACCAGTTGCTGGAGAGAGGTCCTGAACTGGTGAGTGAGTTGTGTTCTGAGGTTGCCTCTCGTAGGAGGAGAGTGCGGAACCCCAGGTTGGAGGATCAGTGGCAGTTTGGAACTACAATGAGAGGATAGGGGGGGAGAATGGCTATTATGTGCCAGGGGTTAATGCCCCCCACTCTGTGGATTGGCAAGGACCGGAGGTGTCTGGATGGTCTAGGGCCTGGTCCTGGCCAAGGACAACTAGGGAGTACCAGTGGGGTTGCCTAGTTGGTCCTGAGAGCTTTTACAGAGGGAACCAAATGGGTTCAGAGTGGCGTAGAACCGGAAGGTGTCCCTGCAGTGGCGGGCCCGCGTCCGTGTTCTATCGCCCAAAGCAGGGAAGCCCATCAAGGTAGTGATTGGTCTACCCTGCGTTTTGGCTGGAAGGGGGTTGTGTTGGACTTGGCCCTTTTACAGGGTCATCCCTAAACTTTTTGCCTTTCCCCTAGCCTTTTCTCTGACATGGTGTTGGTGGTTTTAGGCCTCTAGGCACTTTAGCACTGCTGTCCAGTGTAAAGTGCGTGCTCTCTCTTTGTTATATATGGTGAGATTGGCCTGCCCTCCCATAGGAATGCATTGGGGATTCCCTGATAAGTGTTTCAGTGGTAATCCCTGAGATGAGAGGAGCAGCGTGGTCGAGTTTGGTATGTTTGAAATAGTAATAATAAATGCTACGCAATGGTGTGCGCAGATTTATTATAACTATTTTAGAAATGCCACTTTTACAAGTTGGCATTTCTGTGTGCTATGTGTGCCTGCCTGATGTGAATTGCATGTCTGGCTTTTGAGTGACAGGGGCGGGGAGGTGTGTGTGGCTCCAGGAGGGGCAGGGTGAGTCAGCACTAGGCTGAATGGGACATCTGCATTGGGAGTAGTGGGAGGAGTAATCCCCTGACCCTGAATAGATCTGTGCCCAACCTGTACAATGTTGGCTCCGACCCTGTGGTGTGTCTGATCACTGAGCCCCCACCTGACAAAGGGGAAAAGGAGCCTGGTAAACAGAGTGCTCCAATTCCCCCCTGAACCAGTTGCATCTGGTTCCCCCAAACCCTGTACTGCAGACAAAGGAATGTGGAGTATAAGTATAGGGGCTGTGACCCCATGTTTGTGTGCTGTTCCTGACTTGCTGGGGCGTGCTGCTGCTGGGGCCCAGGAGGAACCGCCATGAGGGCTTGCCTCCCTGGGCCCAGCCTTGCCCCCTTGATCCCTAAGGACTTTGGTTGCCTTTAAGCTCCTGGTGAGCGCTATCTTTTAATCTTCCCAGGAGAAGGAGCCTTTCATGGCTTGCAGCGCTATGCTGCGAGGTGCCTGCAGGGGGAATCCCGGTGTGGGGACTCCCCCGTACTGCTGTGGGAGGAGCGGGAGCCCACCCCGCGTTTTTGTGCATCTGGAGAGCGGGTGCCCACCCCGCTTATGGGCTTATTTTGCGGGTGACCCTCCCCGCATTGGAGTTTTATTTGCGGGTGCCCATCCCGCATTGTGGATTTAAAAGCGGGTGCCCACCCCGCATTGTAGGATCGAGGAGATCACCGCCGCGATCCCCGAGCCGGAAGCCAGGCAAGAGCTGCCTGACTGTGGACAGAGCCAGCAACAGGAAGTGCCGACCGGAAGAGGCGTGAACAGAGGCCCGGCTCGACGGAGATCCCGCTCCGTGTTGCAGGATCCCCGGTGCCTGCCCCTGAACCAGAGGAAGTCCGGAGGTCGGTGTTCCTGAGTAGGGCCCCTGTGAGTTGTGGGAGCCCCGCATGCCGCCTGAAGACAAGAGGAGCCTCCAGCGGGGAAGCCGGAAGTCAGGCAAGTCAGCGCCTGCTGGAACGGGGCTCCCGTGAAGAAAGGGAGAGCCCAGCGTGTTTCCCCTGGTGACCGGCGATGGAGAAGGAGACGGAGCCTGCAGAGTTGTCCCCGGTGAGTGGGGGGCCGGGTTGATGCTCCTGAAGCACTGTGAGTGCCAGTCTTTGTTGGTTCTCACAGCTGCACCGCAATTGCCGGCAGCTGCACCAAGGGGGCAATTTGGTGTTAGGGAGTCCCGGAGTTGAGGCTCCCCCCAGAGCACCGCGAGTACGAAGTTCGTTTTGGGCAGCATTTAATGAGAGTCCCAGTGGAGACTCCAGAGGGCACAGGTAGTGCCCGTGCTCATTCCTTTTGGGGGCTCGAGGTTGCACCGGGTTTGTGCCAGTCGAGGCACATTGCCGGTGCCTGAGCGGTCCCGCAGGAGAGCGGGCCGCTCCAACGTTGGGGGCCATTTCGTTTAGAGAGCCCCAGAGCGGGGTCCCAGAGTGCCAGTGCCCCTTTGGTTCCACAGCTGCCCCGCCTGACAGAGGGCAGCTGCAACGATGGGCATGTTTGTTTAGAAGTCCCTGAGTGGGACAGGGGAGGCACTGTGGTGCCAGGCTCTTGGCTTATTCACAGCTGCACAGCAATTAGTGGCAGCTGCTACGTTTAGGTCTGCGCAATTTCGCACATTTGGATTCTGCTGCATTGGCAGCCCAAGCCCTGACATTATGGACATAGGGCATTTGAGCCCTCTGAGAATGCCAGTTGGCCAGGGGGACTGTGTGAGGTTGATAGGGCGCCAGGCCCTAATGTGATTTATGTGGTGCGCATGAAATGTGAGTTATGCACCCTGATTTATGCCTCTAATGATGTTTATAGTTATGAGGTTATTGCATACTGCATGTATGCTGGTGAGGCCTAATGCGTAATGTGTTTATGCTTATGAGGTTATTGCATACTGCGTGTATGCTGGTGAGGCCTAATGCGTAATGTGTTTATGCTTATGAGGTTATTGAATACTGCGTGTATGCTGGTTACGCCTAATGCGTAATGTGTTTATGCTTATGAGGTTATTGCATACTGCGTGTATGCTGGTTACGCCTAATGTGATGCTAAGTGCATAATATGATTTATGTTGCAGGATATAATGCTGAGTACAGTATTTCGCCAGTCATTTCTGGTTGTGTTCTACATTTATTATTTGTGCTTGTGATTGTTCTGACAGGGGCCCAATTGGCCCTGTCATGTGTAAATAATCCCCTGTAAATATTGCCTAGTGCCAGTTGGCACAGTGTAAATGTGTGATTATGTTTCTAATGTGTTTATGGTAATTCAAAGGCAATTATTTTGATATAACCTTGTGTGGAGTTCCTTTTGTGGTGTGCCTAGTGGGTTGCTGCTGTGTGTGTGTGTTGCGCAAACGCTTTACACATTGCCTGTGGCATAAGCCTGACTGCTCGTGCCAAGCTACCAAGGGGGTGAGCAGGGGTTATCTTCAGCGTGTAACTCCCTTGCCCTGACTAGAGTGGTGGTTTCTGCCTGGCTTTGGCGCAAGCCTTAGCCAACCAGAAATCCCATTTCTAACAACTAGCTACTAGTATCCCGCTACAAAGGGTACACACCTACAGTTCGCCTTTGATGCCAATTACCCATAACCATGACTTTTCCCCAGGCATATCCAACTCTAAGTTCTGTTCCTGGAACTCCACCCAGATTGTGGGAGTTCTTTGAAGATGGTGATTTGCTACCCACCATGGGAATATACTAGCATTTTCCCCTTCCCCTCAATTAAAACTTCAGATTAGCACAACTGAGACTTTCGGTATCCTATAGGACATAAAGGAGAAGCTTACTAGATCAACCACTCCACTAAAGGCCCTATTTACAAAAACATTTCATGGCTATACAAAAGCCTCAACTCCGTTCTCAAAGCAAACACAAATATGATATGAGAGCAAGACGTAGGGATGGAGATCCTAGAGGGCTCATGGGCAGTGATATGGTGCTGAGCAATCAAGACATCACTTTGCATACAACACCAAGAAAACACCCACAAAATCAAGACTCACTGGTACATCTAAAAATAATGTTTGGGGGTTCGGACTTATGCTGGAGGAATGCAGGAAGGAGGGTACTCTCCTTCACACTTGGTGGAAATGCAACGACAGCAGCCTGTTCTGGAGCGAGGTTTTATCCCATACTATGTTAAAAACGGGGCAAATTTGCCCTCCAGCCTTTGATACTCCTACTAGGCAACCCGGGAGAACACAGTGTGTTCCCCTAACCCCACCCCTGGACAAACGTATTTTCTACTTGTTACTTTCTGCATGTCTCCAAATCATATCTTATGTGGAAGCAGCCGCTGGCGACCCCTCCTACTCTATGGTGAAGCAAGGTGTGCGATGGAAAAACTATCAGCCATTGTCCACGACAGAGTTTGCTAATTTGATAGAACGTGACATCCCTTTATTACACACATCAAATGATCCCAGGTTTTGGGGGTACCCTACAGACATGTCTGAGGTGATCCCATATTTGCAGTCTATCTTCACTTCAAACCACGAACAATGAACATTCCACATGAGGATTGAGTATTGAGTGGGACCGGATCCACTCCTGTGGAACTCACCCGTCCCCGAGGCAGCCCCTGGAAGCACCCTCTGTTATGTTGATGCAAGGTGGGCCAGGTATTCATGGTGGCTAACCGTGAACCAGCAGCTGATAACCTGGAACATTGTTTTTTTTTTAACACTTTTGGTTATTGGCATTTTGGCAGTTACAGCAACACATCATATTTGATATCCGAAATCAATACAGTGGAAGGTGGCTTGGTAGCGTCAGCCATAAAAGTCTCTTCCTAGCATACAGGTTGACAACAGCATAATTAAGGGATCACCAGTCCTTTGTTAGTACTTGCTACTCATAGGGAGTAGGGGTGCAGTCATATATGCAGGAGACCCATATGCCATAGAAACAATAACAAGAAAACATTCCCTATTACGTGTAACTTAGAACTGTGTCCATGTATCTCTTAGTCTCATGTTGGAGTGTGCGAGCAATATCTGGGAGGAAAGGAGGAAAGAAAAAAGGGAAGAAATGATGATCACAGCCTCAGGGGAGGGTGAAAGGCCAGGTCAGGCAGGGGAGAGGACCAACAGGCATGGCAGCCCAGGCAAGGGGTGTTGCATAGCTCCCCACCTATGTCTCCATCTATTCCCTAACATGTCCCACCTACAGCTCTGGTGTCTTTGTGCTTTTGCCCCCTGCAATATGAGGCTCCTTGCCGCAACCGGCTCAAAACTCCTTAGTCAATCCCCTCTGCACCATCCTGTAACGGTTTGTCAGCCGACCCAGGCGATTCCCATTCATGAACTACCTCTGTCCAAAGAGATGCAGTAGGTTGGAGGCAAACCCCTCATGCTTCCTCTCTTTGCAGTACTCTTTCCTTGGCCTGAGCCCAATTTGTGACATTATTTACCCAGGTTTCCAGGCATGGGCCTCTGGGCGACTTCCAAGCCATGGCTACTCCCCATCTGGCTAAGGCCAGAGCCAAGTCTATAAATCTATTCCCCACCTTTTTAGGGGCCGGCCTGTGGAAGAGGCCCAGGAGGCAAATCGCAGGTGTATTATCAAGTGATCTATTCAGTGTCCTATTGAGTCTCGCTACAACCTCACCCCAGAACCCCGTGAGTCCGGGGCATTCCCAGGTCATATGGTCAAGTGGCGCACAGCAAGGACACCTCCTAGGGTCCCCACTGTATACAATCTTAATCCTATGGGAGCTAAGGTAAGTCTTATTGGTGTAGTTGTATTGTATATATTCAAGATGTGAGTTGCGAGAAACCCTGAGGAAAAGCAAGTACCCTCTTCTAGTCAGCGTCCTACACGTCCCTACCCAGTACAATCATCCAGAGGGCATCTAATGGTTTCAAGACTAGTCCATTGAGTGCCCTGTAAAACCATGTGACCAGGTGGGCGCCCACTCCCAGCTTCTGGAGGAGCCGGAGGACCGGATGAGTGGGCGGCTCCACTTCCGCAGTGCCCCACAGGTCTCGTAAGGCACAAATAAGTGTTTCCTAATTAAGAAATTGACCCGGTGGTAGGCCAGTCTGTTGCACCAACTCTCTAAAACGGGACTAGGGCATTCACCTGGAAGCAGTCTCCCACGGTCACAAGACCCGCCTCTTTCCTGCCCATGAATCAAATTGCCCTTCAGTAAAGAAGCGCAGAGGCTCCCCATGGGGAAGCAACACCAACGGGAGCTCGGGGCATAAGGAGTCGCCACCCCAGTGCAGTGCAGAACTAATCTCCAGCAGGTCAGGGCAGAGGACAGCAGGAAACCTGGGCGGGCGGTTCATATCGCTGGGCGTAACAGCTTCGTCAGCAACAACCTGGAACATTGTTTATGCATCCACAAAACGTTTGCACACATTCCAAAATCTGTGCCTTTGATATAAAATAAAAATAAAGTTATTAAAAAAATCAATGTCCTACTCTATTACAGATAATATGAATATATGTACTGATAAAAACAAACAAAATAGTGTGTATAAATGCAATTAATAAGCAGAATATTAAAACAACTTGCAATATTCTGCTGATGTTCTAAATATTAATTAATTTACATGGGATTCAGTATTTGTTACTAAACTAAGCTGTCTTCGCACCAAAAGTCCATGTCTGAGTTCTTTGAGGCCTCCAGCCCACATATGTTAGCCAAACAAAAGCTCTATCGTTCTCATCTCGAGACGGTCGCTTTCTGTCTCTGTGTTTAGTTGTGGCATTCCAGCAAGCCGAAATGGCCACGCTAGCTCTGAGGAGCTTGTGCCTTTGTGAGGATGTTTACAGCTACAGCTTTCATGAACCAAGATGTCTCCCAGGAAAACAAAGATTCCTTTCTACCTAATACATAACTGTACCCAGCTTAAATACACTTTTCTGGTTATTTTGAAAAGGAAGGTCTCTTGCAGAATGATGTATGTTAGACTCAGTGGTTTCTGGCTGGCTGGGATGCATCAAAGCCAGTCAGAATCCACCGTCCTAGATAGGATGAGTACAATACAATTTCCGATAAACTGTTCTCACCCTTGGGTAGCTTGGCACCGAGCAGTCAGGCTTATGCTCAGGGCCCAAGTGTAAAGTATTGGCACAAAACCACCCTCACAACACACTGCCACAAAAAGACTCCACACTGTATATATAAAACACTGTTTTTTGTATTACACACACATTGAAGAGATACATATTGTATATACAGTTTACAGTTATATGCAATTGTCAAACTTTCCCATTAGCAGCAGAACAGCATGAACATATATGCCTTAATCAGAGGTATTCATCCAACACGACATTCCCCAATATCAAATTCTCCCAACAGTTGCAATGGTCAAGCAATCACAGGTCTTTGACTAATTGATTAGATTGTTGGAACCACCTAAAACATAAAGAAACAGTTACTTAGTTTCGTCCATCTGGATTAAACCTCCAGGCACCCAACGGCACCTGCACGAGAGCAGTATCAATAACCCCGTAGACAAAAGGTTGTGACCCAGCAAGCTGGCGCGCTTCCAAGTCTGAACATATATGCCCTAATCAGGGGTATTCATCCAGCACGACATTTCCCAATATGGCATACTCCCAACAGTTGTAATGGTCAAGCAATCACAGGTCTTTGACTACGCCTCATGACCCAGCCCCATAGTCACTCACCTACACTAGCCAACGATACACAGTGCACCTGCTTGCGCCACGTTGATTAGGTTGTCGGAACTACCTAAAACGGAAAGAAACAGTTACTTAGTTTCGTCCACTGGATTAGACCTCAAGGCACCCAGCAGCACCTGCACGAGTGCGGAATTGCTATCCCCCGCAGACAAAAGGTTGTGACCCAGGAAGCTAGTGTGCTTCCAAGTCTGGAGAAATGTTTCCCCTCAAGCGGATGTGCAAGCTGCCGTAGCTCCCAACAGCCAGCCATAGGTGCCCACAAGGCACAACGAAACCCCTCGGGCCCCGTCGCGATGTTCTTCTCCATAACAAAGTTCCTTGTGGCATAAGTCCAGGGAGAGGGAGCCAGCGACCTCGGATGGAGACCGCAATGTTAAGCGCTGTTGTCCTCCCAATCTGGAGTTTGAAGACAGTCTCAGCTCCCAGCACCTCTCAGACACCACACGCTCAGGAGTGGAAACTAGAATATGTCCCCTGGTTGCAAGCACAGGTCCCTTGGACTCTGCAGGCTTCCCGTGCACTCCTCGAACTCCTCACGTCCCAGCACCTCAGGTGGGTTGCTGATCTTTACGAGCACCTTCCTCTGCATAGTATGATGATAGTGTACGTCAGGACTGTCCTTGTCCCAACCAACGATCACTTCCACCCATTTCTGCCACACCCTGCGTGGTCCGTACGATCTTGTGGAAACAGGGAGATCCTTTGTGTCCCTGAGATCTCGTGGATAGGAGGCCAGCCAACCGGCCCTTGGAGGGTACATAAGGACCCAAGCCGTGACAGCGGGCACTTAGCTGCAGGCCAGCAACATCCATGCAAAATCCACCAAGTGATAATCTGTTGTAATACAAAGTCCATTAGCCGAGGTGCATATTCTGTGGATGGTTTATTTAAGCTCAGTTACAAGGTAAGTTCCAGGTAAGTAGGTTGATGATAACAGATAGCATGTAGATAGCGGATAGCCCCACAAGGAGCAGCCTCCCTGCTGCTCAACGTGCACACCAACTGACACTCAGCACATCACCAGGCACCCATGCATTCTATGACATCACCAAGCATTCAACATTCCATTCATCACCAAGCACACCAACACTCATCCTGGCTGAGCAGTAGGGAAGGTCTAGCTTCGGAAAAGGAATGGCAACAGTTAAGTCACAACATAATCCCCTTCCTGGAGCATGACAAGCTCCAGGACACCACAAGACTGCGGATAATCCAGTTGCAGTCCCTCCTGCCCTAATGATTCCTCTTGTCGATGTCCCAGCATTGAACCAGTGTAGGAGGGTTCCAAATCCAAAAGCATCTCTACCTTCTGAGGCCAGAGCTCCAGTAGTTATACCCACAATGCCTTTTGAAGATGCGATCAGTTCAAATGGTCACCTTTGAAGTGCGCAGACCCTCTCTAAATATTAACCTATCTGTCATCCTACACCGGGGGGGGGGGGTTTGATCACTATCTTTAGTGGGGCCAAGACCCTTCCCCTTGGAATGCAGGTCCCAATTCCACTCCCACGTAACCTTCCCAGAATGGCCCCTCGGAGGTCTGCAGTTTCCCTTGAGCCCCAAGTTTATGGCCTTCTATCAGGAATGCACAGATGTAGCTGTCCCCCCAGCTCCCAGATGTGAATTGGAGACAGGCCGACAGGCACATTGAGCCACGAGCATCAAAATGCCCACTTTCCCAAAGTGACATTTCCACATACGTAATATCGGATCCATTGGCACTGCCAGAAAGGATTCGCCATTACGAACTCATTGATATCAAACACTATACTGCTACTATTCTGCACATAGGAAATACTGCTCAGTAGCCTTGCCCTACATTCCCCCATGCTTATCCAATGCGAGAAGCAGGCCCGTTATACCGAACACACCAACCAGTGCCATTCACAACCCTTGAATGTAACGCATATGTGCACATATCCTACTTCTTCCGAAACACCGCACCCTGCCCCTAGTGAGAACTCCGATATAGCAAGAGACATACAGAACCTTAGGACATAGCTTTTTAATGCCAAGCCGAGTAACAGTAACTTGCACACACAGGCCCCACCAGGGCAAACCTATGGCACAATCGATGAGCTACAGCTGTGAATGGTACAAGCAGTGCTGCAGGCCCACAGAGGAGCATTCGGCGTACATGCCCTGGGTATATGTCTTACCGTAACACAAGGAACTTACAGCTAACTGGAATCAGCCACTCATGTGTACACCAATTTCCAGTATGTATATGACAAAGACAGCTCTATGTCACTGAATGCCAGTGTCAAATGTGCTCAAAGTCCTAAGGCTAGCACCTAGATAAGCAGAAAACCAGGAAGGAGAAAAGCAAATCGTTATATGTTATACATGTGCAATCAACACTAAATGCAATAAGCACTCAAATACATGAATATATGAAATGCAGTGGGGGCGTATAAGCAGAAGAACACATGGGTTACATCATCCCCGGAATGATAGAGCAACTTTTGTAATGAATAAACATGCATATATTTCTATGTGCTTTGATAAATGAAAAAGCTAGCTGAAAATGACTAGTGCCTGATTTGACTATGTGGCATGTTGCAAAACCAAAAACAAATCCAAAAGCGAGTCCAAAACAAAAGCTGCCTTAGAACAGCTATACAGACAAACAGCAGCAGAAGCTTCTGATTTTCTTTTGTTTTATTGAGTTCATATCGTTCTGGCGAGGATGGTGTTTTAAAAATCTCATTTTTTTCAGGAGAGCCCGAGATGTTGGAGCTAAGTGCAGTTAAACTGGTACTCGCTAACTGTCGATGATGAAGTTGGTGTGATTGAAGATGCTGAATTTGCAGATAACTACGCCATCAAAGGTGGAGTTGAAGGTGCTGTGGCAGCTGTTGAAGCACTTTGTCAAGCAACACTGAATGTCTATGAAAATAGTGAGATTGTCAGCACCATGCATGTGGGTACATATGTTAGCACAGGTGAAGTTTCATATACAGCAACTTTGACAATTGGCAGTTGCATTGCATCACAGAACTTCTGATGCTCTGTGATCAGTCGAGTTAATTTCCATAAGTCGACAAGCAGCACACCTTTTTGTTTCAATGAAACGTTCAAGATGACAGTTTGAAACAAATTCAAGCAGGAGGTTCAAGTCTGCGAAATCCCAGAGTCTAGTGTGCACTTAGTTTAGTAACCAGTTCTCTTCACAAATAGAATGTAGTGGCTTTGCATCATGGAGATTCGGTTGGATAGGATGAGTTGACACTCATGCTGATTTTAGTTCTTCAGCAGGTAACAGATCAGAATTGAACCCCCTACAATGAAGAGAGCTGTTGATATTCAACTGAACAAGTTTTAAAACAATGTGCCAAAGAAGGAAGGGATGAATCCAAAAATATTCTTAAAGGCAATTAGTAAACCAGGTCCAATAGTTTTCAAAACATGAGTAGTGCCAGTTGTGTTCGAGACATGGAACACAATGTGCAACAGATCAGCCTTTTGATCAACAATGGTACTTGAGAGGGAAGCTCCAAGCATGTTGTAGAAATTTTGTTTGCATACTTTCATAGCATCCAAAAGATGTATGCTTTTGACAGTTATAGAAATGAATAGGAGTGACAGGAAGAGAAATTATTCCACTTCTAATAATAATAATTGTATCTGCAAAGAGCAATGGCTATGCTTATACCCCTGGGGTAACCTCATATAGTTGTATGCCAAATGGAAAAGTGTGAGATTCTGGGATTCAGGTGCTATATTTTGGTAAAGAATCCATTTGAAATATCTAAAAAAAAATATTTTTGTCCTAAGCAAGTTTATAAGTTTTACTGTGACGGTTTTGTACCATGCGTGCGTGTGGGTTCATTTAAAATTCTGTCATCTAAAACTAATCTATATGAATTGTCTGGTTTTAACACCAGAAATAGGGGAGTGTTCATGGTTGAAATGATAAGGCAGTATTACACCTTTATACTGTAATTGATATAGTATGGCCTTTATATCGTGATAAGCGTCTGGTTTTAATAGGGTATTGAGCCTACACTCGGAGCTCACAACATAAGGGAAATTACCTGTGGAACCGGTTCTCAGTCTCACCAATTTGGTTTCTGTGAAGCACAGAAGCCTGTTTTAAAGCTCACTTGTGCATATATTTCTCTGAATTCTTCAGGTATTTAGGAGGAAAATGCTTGCATTATTACCTCCTCCCGTAGAGGTGCATCCATTATTAACGATGGAGCCCAATTAGCTTCTGCGAGAATCATATTACGGTTGTCCAAAAATATGTAACCAGAATGCAACTTTAATTTTCAATAAATTGATAAACTCTACCTGGAGAGCGTGTGTCCATCCATTGTTTCAACCTGTATGCATTCTTTAGTTGGAGTCACCACCACATGCCCCTTGCGAGTCTGGCAAACTATAAGTTACTTCTGTTGCACTGTCCAGCTGCGTTATTGCTCCAGTCCTGCCCTGCAGATGTATGTGCATTTTCTTAAGCATTTTTCTTTGTCAGTCCTGCTTCTTTTTTGTTTTTAAAATGAACTTTAGATTCTGAACCTTTCTCTTTTTTCTTCATGCTAATCTCAACATTGTTACCGCCTCTCGTTCACGTTTCTGATTGACGTGTTTGTCCTTTCGGCAATACTCAATACATCCACTCCGTTCTGTCCTCTTCATCTCTCCCCCGAGTCCGGCAAAGAACAGGAAATTGCCTCATTGCCTGGGCCTAGTGTTGTTGCGGATGAGAAAAGGACCCTGAAACAAATATGTCTGTGAAACTGCCAGGATTCTAACCATTGAGCAGCCATGAGTTACCCATGTCCTTGTTTGTTTGGAGTAATATTAGTGTTTTGCAGGGTGCAGCTGCAAGAATGTTGCAGGGTGTATGTAAATAATCCAGAGCATGGAATCGATTCACCAGCTTCATAATTTAATACATTTTACACTCAGAATGAAGCCACTTTAAACACAATGATCTGGTAAATAAAGCTTATTTCCCAGTAAAGTCATGTGTTAGGTTTAAACTCAAAGCAAGTCTTTAGATGCTAGTATAATAATGCAGTGATGTAAAATGCCACCATGAAAGGTGTTTACATAGGCTGTACAAATGAAAGTGATGCAGAGAAAGTTATGTCTAGCTGAGTCTGCGGCCTGCAAGTTTAAGTTGCCCCATAACTTTTAAATAAATAAAATCATGTTATATGGCCAAAGAAATATGTGCGGCGTACTGTACATAAAATGCCTTGCAAAGGTGTCTTTGCCCAACTTGCATGAAAATATTTAAAACTGTCGAAATCTGTAAAAACTCAGGCAAGCAAAGTGTAGGCACTAGTTCTGTGGTGTAACAGTTACACTTTACTATCTCTGATTGAGACTTCCAGAGGTCCCAGAAATATGTACGAGAGTACTCACTCCGAGTTTTCGAAAGGATTTAGGTTGAGTTTTAAATTGCAGCCCTGAAAATACTGCTTTTAAGAAGTTGGCATTTTCTTGCTTAACCATTCTATGCCTCTGCCTGTCCCTAGTATGCACCTCTGGGTTAGATGACAGTTGGGCAGTGTGAATTCACTCTAGACAGTCACACACAAAGGAAGCTGAGGTGTGTCTGCATATCCTGATAGCCCATCACCAGGCTGATGGGTCTTCCTGCGCTAGGGTGGGAGGGGTTGACACTTGCATCTGAGTAGGGCTGTGCCTGTCCTTTCACAAAACAGTTCGACCCCCCTGTAGTGTGTCTGGAGCCAGGGCCAGGAAGGACAGGGTCTTGTGCACTACAAATACCTTTCTTTGAAGGTTGCCTACTTCAAAGGCTGAAATCGGTATAAGTACTGGACCCCTGACACCAGATACTCGGAACACTTCTTGACTGAGGACATTCTGTCAGAAAGAAGAGCTGTGTTGCTGTCAGGAGGGACATTTGCTGGTTGCTTTGTGTGCTGGCCTGAGGCTGCTGCTCTATCCTGGAAGTGAAAGAACTGCACTTTGGTTTCTACATCCTGCTTTTATAGTTTCTCCAAAGGCTTGAGTTGAGCTCGCCTCCTATTGGAAGTATCAAGGCCATCACAAACTTCACCTGCAGCAGCTTAGCTTTTCTGCTGAAAACCCTACTCTGCCAAGTGGTGTCAATTCCAGTTCCTGGGCCCTTGGATGTGAAGTTGTTGTATTCAACAAGAAGAAATCTGCACATCGACTTCGAGTGTGACTTCGGAGCCAGCGCCTCTCTTCAAGACCGCGCTGCTGCCTGCACCGAAGCTGTGGTCCCTACTCAACGCAACAACCACGACTTGCAATGCAGACCCCTAAATTGCTGCAGCATCTCCTAAGAAATGCCACAAAGGGAGTCTCGAGTACTGCGTCACCGAAGTCTGTGGTGCCCGACTCTGACGCCGCACCGGTGGCCCTGTGGTGTCACACCAACACTGCAAAATCGACGCTGCCTGGCTTTACTCTCGACACTTCATCGACCCCCCAAGCCAACGGAACTGCTGCCTCGCTGCCAACGCCGAATCACCTCCCCTATGCCTTGCCACGTCCCGAGCACCAATGTGCCAACAACCTGCACTGACAGTAAGGAACCGATGCCGCATCGGCCCCAGCGATGCTTCACCTCTGCGGAACCCCGCAGCTTTTTTGTTTTGTCATTGTTTCCAAGATACTATAACCAGTCGGAGCTATTGTGTTTCTAAGCGCTATAACTGCTTTTAATCTTTGAGGATTCGTAATTTGGTTTGTGTTTGTTGGATTTTTGTCATTTTGGTCTTGTTTTACTCAGATAAACATTGGCATTTTGTGGTGTTTTCATTGTGTTGCTGTGTGTATGTACAAATACTTTACACATTTCCTCTGAGGATAAGCCTGACTACTCTTGCCAAGCTACCTAGGGTGTGAGCATGAGTTATTCTGAGGGCGTAACTTACAAAGACTAGAGTGAGGGTCCTTGTTTGGACAGTGCGCAAACCACAGCCAACCAGAGACCCCATTTCTAATACTGGTGGCAGTAATGGGACAGGACTTGTATCTGTATACTTTGTACAGTAATTGGTGTACACTACTTCCATATCACAGACCATTACACCCCAGCACACAATTCTTGTTTTTCTCTTTTTTCAACTCTTGAGTTTTTGCCACAATCATGTCTAAATCTGGAGAGCGTTCAGCTGTACCTGCAGATTTGGAGTTTGAGCAGGAGAGGTTCGAAAGCTATACGGTGCCTCAGCCTGAAAAATTCAGCAGGGATTTCAGCTGTTCTTTTAAAGTCCTCACTAGAAAGGAGGAGCTGCAAATGGCACTGAGGGCTTGGTTGGCAGCCAGAGAGGCTGGGGAGCACCCAGAGGATGAGATTGTGTGGAGGAACAGATAAATCAGGAATTCGCCAAACCCTGCAGCCAAATAACAGACATCCGACCCTCCCAAGACCTCTGCAACAGACTCAGCACCTTTAACCACCACAAGATCAAGATGATCTATGACAACTTCGACAACAAAGACCACCTCACCGCTCGAGCTCCCCCCTCATGCGACACCACTCAACAGACCCTGCTCAAATGGATCCCACTCACAACAGAAAACACATTGAAGACCATGAAAAGCATTCACTCCAGACCACCTCACCGCTCGAGCTCCCCCCTCATGCGACTCCACTCAACAGACCCTGCTCAAATGGATCCCACTCACAACAGAAAACACATTGAAGACCATGAAAAGCATCCACTCCAGAGCACCCTCAGATCCCTACTCACACCACATCTTCCACAGAGCTGCCTCTGCCATCGCACCTGAACTACGTTGGACGATCAACTGCTCCTTCGAGACCGCCACCTTCCTCGATGACTGTAAACACGCCAAAGTCAACCCCCTCCTGAAGAAACCCTCCACGGACCCGACGGACCTCAAGAACTTCAGGTCCATCTTCCTGCTTCCCTTCGCAGCCAGGGTCATCGAAAAGGCTGTCAATTCCCAGCTAACAAACTTTATCGAAGCGAACAACATCCTGGTCAACTCCCAATCTGGATTCCGAAGCAATCACAGCACTGAGACTGCCCTACTCACCACCACCGACGACATCCGCTCCCTCCTTGACCAGGGCGAAATGGCAGCCCTCATCCTCCTGGACCTCGGCTGCATTCAACACTGTCTCCCACCGCACCCTAGCCACCAGACTCCATGACGCTGGCATCCATGGCAAGGCCCTCAACAGGATCTGCTCCTTCCTCACCGGGAGAACTCAGCGGGTCAGACTCCCTCCCTACCTCTCTGAGCCGACAGAGACCCACTGTGGAATGCCCCAGGGCTCCTCCCTCAGCCCCATCCTCTTCAATGTCTACATGGCCCCCCTTGCAACCATCGTCAGGAACCACGGGCTCAACATCATCTCAAACGCCGACGACACCCAGCTGATCCTCTCCCTCACCAACGAACCCAACATCACCAGACACAACTTCCAAGAAGGGATGAAAGCCATCACACCTGAATGAAGAACAGCTGCCTGAAACTCAACTCAGAAAAGACAGAAGTCCTCATCCTTGGCTCAACCCCCTCCGCATGGAACGACTCCTGGTGGCCCTCCACCCTCAGAAATCCCCCCACCCTGACTGCCCACGCACTAAACCTTGGCATCATACTAGACTCATCGCTCACAATGAACCCCCATATCAACGCTGTCTCCTCGACCTGTTTCAACACCCTCTGCATGCTTCGAAAGACCTTCAGATGGATCCCAATGGAATCCAGAAAAACTGTCACGCACGCACTTATCAGCAGCAAACTGGACTATCTCTGTTTGCTCTTTCTTAAATCGTTTTAAGGAGGTTTTATCTTGTTTTTAAAATGCAACCTTTTATCGTTTTTAACTTGGTTTAAACGCTACGCTTGTATATGCACTCTCAATCGAAAACTGTATGTATTTGAATTTGAAACTCACCTGACTCAGACGCGCTTTTCCCCTGCCGATTGCTCCTTCCCTGGTCCTCAGCACTTCCGCTCTGCTAACGCGGTCTAGTGCTCAAGGGGTGTGTCAGCTGGTGCAGCGCAGCGCTGATTGGAGGGCGGGCGGAAGGGAACACATTTAGGGCCACGCTGGAGCGGACGCGCAGCGAGAGAGGGAGAGACACTCCATAACTCACGAGGCGGCTCCCCCAAGGCTGGAGTGTGTGTTTTTACCCAAATTGCGCTTGGAATCTCTGTTTGCTCTTTCTTAAATCGTTTTAAGGAGGTTTTATCTTGCTTTTAAAACGCAACCTTTTATCGTTTCTAACTTGGTTTAAATGCTACGCTTGTATATGCACTCTCAATCGAAAACTGTATGTATTTGAATTTGAAACTCACCTGACTCAGACGCGCTTTTCCCCTGCCGATTGTTCCCTCCCTGGTCCTCAGCACTTTCGCTCTGCTAACGCGGTCTAGTGCTCAGGGGGTGTGTCAGCTGGTGCAGCGCAGCGCTGATTGGAGGGCAGGCGGAAGGGAACACATTTAGGGCCACGCTGGAGCGGACGCGCCTAAGGCAAGCCCGTCTGCGCTCGTCCGCGCCCGACCGGGACCAGGGGCCAGAACCCCTGGCCAATTATTGTCCTATTCAGTGGAAGAGCTCCACGCCCTAGAAACCAAGAACCACACCCTGGATCAGAAGGTAGCAGAAACGCTCAGAACAGAAAAATTACTAAGCAAAAATCGGGACGATACTACTAAAACCCCTCTTATAGCCCACCATATTAACACACCGCCCAGACAACCACCAGGTTTAAACGTGGCTCTGCTGAATACACGTTCATTGTCAAAACACTGCCTTGAAATTTTCTCGCTCCTCCAGTACGGAGATATCGATGTCCTAGCGGTTACAGAAACCTGGTTAGGAGACAGCTCCGCCCCAGTTATGATTGCAGCACTACCCGCGGAATTTGACGCTTTATGGCACAACAGGGAGGACAATGCCAGAGGGGGTGGAGTGGCTATCCTCTATAAAAAAAGCCTACTAGTAGACAAGATACTAGCAGAGAACTTTGAGAACGCTGACACGTTAGGTGTTAAAATCTCGAGTAAATCCTCTTGCATCATACTTCTAGTGGCATATCGTCCTCCACGTCCAACTCCTAGGTTCAACGAACTCTTCTTTGAGTTGGTCAGTGATCTCTGCTCACGCTACCAACGACTCCTAGTGGTGGGCGACTTTAACTACCACTGGGACGAAACTCCCAGATAGTCGCAGGCCAGCAAATTCGAGATAGCCATGTGCTCTTTGGGGCTTCACCAACTGGTGGATGCTCAATCTCACATCAAGGGCCACACACTCGACCTCATCTGGACTTCCCAGCGATTAACCCGGCTTACAGATATCAGCACGTGCACCTGGTCTGACCACTCGCTGATTAGGTGCTGGGTCCCGCTGGATAGCCTCCCGTTGCAGCCAGCACTTGGCTGGAAAACTGTGCGCAGCTGGAATAGAATTGAGGAAGATAATTTGGTTGGCACCTTACTTAGACTCCCCATGAAAGCACTCACTCCAGGTAACCTGGACTATGAGTGCACTGCCCTCACCGACACGCTTAAGAAAGCCATTGATCAGGTAGCACCGGCACGGAGGGAGAAAGTTAGAGATAAAGGAAAGGGTGCCCCCTGGTTCAATGAAGAACTGAGGGGCAGGAAGCAAACCCTCCGCCAAGCTGAGAGAAGGTGGCGGAAATCAGACAGCCAAGCCGATCTCGCAGCCCACAAACTCTTGCTTATCTCATATAAAAAGGCCATTATGACTAGGAAGGCTGAATACTATGAGGCAAGAATCACGGGTGCAGCAAATAAACAGAAAGAGACTTTTAAAATATTAAAAGAACTCAGCCAGAAGTCAACACTAGGATCCACAGCTTCACCAGTAGACTGTAACACCTTCCAGACCTATTTTCTGCACAAGGTTGCGGACATCCTAGCTGAGATTGAAAGCACCCCGTCCCATCAGGCCCCCCTAGAACAGCACCCCATGCCCCCCATGCCTGCTAACCAGCTCCCCTCTTTCCCTAATTTAGACCCAGCCTCCCTGTCAGGCCTGATGAGCCACATCAAAACAGGCTCACCAGCAGATCCCTGTCCTCCAAGATTTTTTCATATGGCCCTCCCCGGTCTTGAAAGACAGATCCTCGCCCTACTAAATCGCTCCCTTGAGACAGGCTACCTTCCCTCCGGCCTGAAGGAAGCCAGGGTCACCCCCCTGTTGAAGAAACCTGGGGCTGATGCTGCCACTCTTAAAAACTACAGACCAATCTCCCAGCTCCCCTTCCTGGCGAAAGTCATAGAGCAACACATCCTAAAAACACTCTCGGCCTTCCTGGAGGAACGCCAGCTACTCCAGGGGTGGCAGGCGGGCTTCAGGTCCCACCACAGCACTGAGCTGGTAATGCTATCGGTACTTGACAAGCTCAGAGTCATGGCCGACAATAAGAAACCGTGCGCCCTGGTGCTGTTAGACCTGTCGGCAGCATTCGACACGGTCAATTATGCGCAGCTTCTAGCCTGCATTTCCGAGCTAGGCATCTGCGGGGTGGCCCACCAGTGGCTTGAATCCTTTATTTCCGGGCGGTCGCAGAGGGTCCAACTGGGGGAGCAGGTGTCTGACAGGGGCGCCCTCACATGTGGCGCCCCCCAGGGCTCAACACTGTCCCCGCTCCTCTTCAATATTTACCTCCAGCCGCTTATAACTGCTTTGGCGCGTATGGACTGCCAAGTCTTTAACTATGCGGATGACACGCAGCTCATCCTCCAGATCGATAACCCCCAGCAGGCCCCCTCATTGATTCAAAATATTCTTAGATACACCGTGAACTGGATGACGACCAACTCTCTGAAGGTTAACCCAGACAAAACTGAGGTCCTAGTCATCCCCTGGAAGACAAACCCCTGGAGTGACTGTTTCTGGCTCCAAGAGCTGGGCACAACCCCGACGCCGGTCACGACCGTAAAGAGCTTGGGCATCAAGATAGATGCTGACCTCTCTATGTCCAACCAAGTTGCGACCGTGACTGGTACATGCACCGGCCTGTTAAGACAGATGCGGAGACTTGCCCCCCTCCTCTCGACGGCAGCTCTATAGATGGTAGTATCAGCCACCATTCTGTCCAGATTAGATTACGGGAAGGCCCTATACATCGGCCTACCGGAAAAACTAACCAACAAATTACAGGTAACCATGAATGATGCAGCTAGGCTGATCTTCAGGCTCCCCAGAAGGGCACATGCGACCCCTCTCCTGCGCAAGCTTCACTGGCTCCCCATCAAGCAGAGAGCAAAATTTAAGGGCCTCTGTATTGCCCACAAAGCTATCTACAGCCAGGCCCCGACCTACATTAAAGAGCGTCTTCAAAACTATGTGCCTGGCCGGAAACTCCGGTCCGCCGAGAGCTGCCTGCTGGCAGTTCCCCGGTTCAATACGACATCCAAGGGAGGCAGAGCCCTCTCTGTCCTGCCACCGCAACTCTGGAATAAACTACCCGATGGCCTCCGCAAGGCATGCGCTCTCCTCCCTTTCAGGAAACGCCTCAAAACACTCCTGTTCAGGGAGGCGTTGGACACTATCTAACCATCTGTCACGCATACTCCTGGGGACTGCAGTGGGCATCGGACCCCTCTCTCAAAGCGCTAAGAGACCTGATGGTGATTATGCGCTATAGAAGTAGCAATTAACATTAACATTAACTATGGCAACCCTCTCTATGCCGGAATGAACAAGAAACTCCTTCGCACACTCCAAACTGTCCAGAACGCTGCAGCCAGACTGATCCTCGACATCCCACGTCACAGTCACATCATCCAACACCTCCGCGATCTCCACTGGCTTCCAGTTGAAAGAAGAATAACCTTCAAACTCATCACCCACTCATCGAAGGCCCTTAACAACACCAGACCCGCATACCTGAACAGCCGCCTCTCCTTCCACGCACCCAAAAGACACCTCCGATCAGCCCAGGTCTCTCTGGCCACCGTCCCACATATCAGCAGACTAGAACGGTCGGAAAGTCCTTCTCCTACCTCGCAGCCAAAGCCTGGAACACCCTCCCCCTCCACCTCCGGCAATCTCCCACATTGCCCCAGTTCAGGAAGGACCTCAAGACCTGGCTTTTCAGGTGACCCCAGCGCTCAACGGAGCCGCCCTCCCCTCCCCCCCGCACCTTGAGACCCTGCGCTTTACCAACCCTGATTGATTGATTGATGTGTCATCGTTTCCAAGGTACTGTAACTGGCCCTCGCTCCATCGCGGTCAGCCCTGAAGTTTTGAGATTCGACTCCATCAATCATGTCATTAATAGCCCAGTTGGAGCTATTGTGTTTGTAAGCGCTATAACTGCATTTAATGTTTGAGGATTCTTAATTTTTGTTGTGTAGGTTGGATTTTTGTCATTTTTGTCTTCTTTTACTCAGATAAACATTGGCTAGTTTTCTAAACTGGCGTGGAGTACTTTTGTGGTGTCTTCGCTCTGTTACTGTGTGTATGTGCAAATACTTTACACATTTAATCTAAAAAAAAGCTTGACTGCTCTTGCCAAGCTACCAAGAGGGGAGCACGGGTTATTCTGAGGGTGTACCCTGACTAGAGTGAGGGCTCCTGCTTGGACAGTGTCCATACCACTGCCAACCAGAGACCCCATTTCTAACACTTATGTTTACAAAATATTTAAATTAATCCTTAAAAACGTAAATAAAAAGGTTAAATTATTATAAATTAATACAAAACACATCACATTAAATTACTTCCCAATTATTAATTAAATATTAAAATGTAATAAAAGTTTTTTTATTTGTATTAAAAATATTTATACATTGAGATATATAAATTTTTAATAAACATTTAATTTGATGATTTAGTATGCTGCAACATTTCATTTTATTATTTCTAGGTTAATAATACTTTAAAATGATTTACAAATTATATTTTACATTAAAAAAATTCATTTTAAACAATTAATAAATATTATTTTGGGTAGAAATTACTCCTCTGAACCTGACTGAATAAGCAGAGTGGGGTTGTGAGCACCTTTTTTGACATTACTGTGTCAAATCCTGGTGTACAGGTCTGCTAGGTTTACATATAACACAGGGGCACACTTGAAATGAAGAAAAATAGGATGGCAAAACAATTCTTGTGTATCCACTGCTTGGTTGCTGGAAACCCCTGCTTTGTTGTAAAAGACACATGTCTCTGAGTTTATTAGGAGTACTGTGGCTGCTTCAAACTGGATTTTGGAATTTGATGTGGGAGGACACTATGATTACCATAGTACACTACCCTCCCTCCCCCCCACACACACACACACACAGCCCTCAGAGCCCAAGTATAATGTGGTCAAAAACTTTATCATGAAAATGCCCTATGTAGGTAGGTTTAGCTCTGGGAACTTTTAGCACCTTGGTTAGGGCATGCCTATGAGTCATTCCCACCCAGTAGCTCGTGTCTGGTATAAATGTGGTATCTCTACGCTCTCACTTCAGGATACTACTGGGCCTGAAGTGGAACATTAGAAGAGGACTGAACCTGCTATCTGTGTCCTGAGAAGAGTCTTGAAGGACTAGACCTGCTCTTGTACTCAGGGCGAAGAAGTGGACTCCAATGGTCATCAAGTTGACCTGTTCAAGCTACAGGGATACTAAAGCTACAAGAGGACTTTCCTGCAACTGCCCAGCAGTGGCAACTGGACTTGGACATGACCCTGCTATTGGCCTTTGCCTGACACCCTGCTTTTGGCCTTTCCCTGACACCCTGTGAGTCTCTAATCTCTTCCCCTGAGGTCCTGGTGGCTTTAGAAGTGTACTCCTATGGTTGATTGGGACTGAAGTCAGAAGTAAAATCTTTGACCAGGATGAACCTGGCTGGTGTATCTGACCCACGCGCTGTGTAAAATTGCACCTATGTCCCGATCTACTCTAATCATTGACTATCATTGGCACTTTATGCTTCTTGGTGCTATTCCTACTTAAAATTTTACAAATTCATATCTCCGCTTCCCCTGATTGGATTTTTGCCATTTTATTTTCATTTTTTAAATTACATTTTTCTCTGTTTTTTAATTTGGTTTGGGATTTTATTGTTTTGCATTTTTACTTCATTACTGTTTTGGTACAGCATACATACTTTACGAATTACCCTAAGGTAAGCCTGTGCTCTGTGCTATAACTACCGGGGTGAGCTCAGTTTTATTGAGTGACTTTAAGGGTTTACCCTGACATTATTAATTGAAGTGGGTAGTCTCCCATCCCAAACAATAATCCATTTTCTTACACTCATTCCTTTAAGCATACCTCTAACAGCCTAAAAGTAAATACGTAAGTACAAATATCTT
Source organism: Calotriton arnoldi (assembly GCA_963921515.1). Taxonomy (NCBI): domain Eukaryota; kingdom Metazoa; phylum Chordata; class Amphibia; order Caudata; family Salamandridae; genus Calotriton; species Calotriton arnoldi. The sequence goes on along the minus strand of CAWUFW010003771.1, from coordinate 1,097,452 downwards.
AATGCATATAACCATGTAAATCAACACTTATATGTGCAGATCAACTGGTCATTTAAAAAGGGGTTTTATAAGAGGGTAGAGGTATATCAACCACAGAGATGAAAAAACTATGTAATGCTTTTCAAAATGCATATGCGCTCGGTCTGGTCAAACAGCTAATCTTTACTTGAGAAATCCATTGGAGATACCAGGATAACATTTCTACCCAAAAAGCTGACATCAACTGGAGTATCCGTTAAAGTGACTAGGAAAGATGCCTATAACTACAAGGCATCAAACAATACCCAGATAATGTAATGAGTAAATTATTATAGTAATGTATAGGTAAACATGAAAAGGAGCAGGTTGTTTCAATATATATTATTCTATTGTGAGTACAATAGGATGCATTAATCCAATATATTTAGTTCCATTCCTCAAGGAGTCTTGTTCATCTGTATTCAAATCCACTTAATTGAAGTCATTTTTATAAGCGTACAGCAGCCCAGCCAACGCGTTTCGTCCAACAGGACTTCATCAGGGTTGAAGTTAATTCTCCAATAGTCAATGAGTCTCCAAGAAGTCAAAAAAGGGATTTGTAGCACGATAGAATCCCAAGCAGGTTCAGTTTCAGTATATATTTAAGGTGTAATACCATTAGGTGTAATCGGGCTCAGCAATGCCAGAATTCCAAATGCTGTGCAGACGATCTGTATTTTGGTTTATTATAGTAATGTTTCCTTTATCATATTTGGGGCCTTGAAACAATGATTGATATTTCATAGATTAAACTCACAGTACAGGTTTATCTGTATTCATGTTAACTCACAATCTGCAATGAAATACTGAGCTGGTTTCTACAACTTTATTGTATCAAACCATGTAGATATACTCTTAATGACTTCTTATACATCACTCAACAAAGCAACTGCACTTTCTTTTGAATTTGTGCTCCATCTTCCTGAATGGACCCAAAATGTTCACATTATTTACCATTGATCACCGGCAAATGCTGAGTGTGCCATTTGCCTTCTCAGCTTCTTAAATCAGCACATATTCAGTACCTAATGTGGGATTTTAGTATATGGACAGACAAACTAGACAGACCTGCAAAGGTATCACTCCGATAACATCAGTATTTATGCAGGTACAAAATCACCTGCCCACTGTCCCAGTCTCCCCCTATTTCCAAGTGTATCACTTCTCTTCTTGTTCTGTTTTTCCACTGTCCTAATAAGATTATCATCATAAAATTTTCTTTCATCTCCCACAGGGACGGCTCCTCCATGTGGGCGGTGGACCGTCGCCCCACTGCTTTCTCGTAGTGCGAGAAGCAGAAACATAAAATGGTATTTTAAATACCATTTTATGTTTCCGCTTCTCGCACTGCAAGAATGCAGAAGGCAGGGTTTGGTTGGGGGCGGGCGGGTGGGCAGTCCTGCTCGAGGGCAGGGGAGGAGTGGCTAGCCCACTGTTGTGGGCGCTGACTGTTTGGTCGGCCCCAGGACCGACCAAACCAGTCATAAGCACTCTGCATTTTCTCTATGTAGGCTGCATGCAGCCTACATAGAGAAAATGGCCTCCCCATAGACGCCTGTGGGATCGGCGTCCCAGCCAATCATAACGCTGCCATTGCAGCATTGTGATTGGCTTAGGGGAGGGAAGGGAAGCTGCCTGTGGCTGCTTCCTGTTGTAGACAGTGAGGACGACGCAGACTGACGACGCGGGACGGGCCGGCAAAGGCAAGTTAACAACTTTCATTTTTTTTTAAATTAAACCTCCCCCGCGCGCCTCCCTCCCCGCTACCCCCCACCCGCGAGTCATACCGGCCGCGACTGATCTCTCAACTGTTTTGAACTTCAAACCTAATATATTAGCCTAACATATTACTTTTATTCTCAGGCACTCTCAGCTTCAAAGCACTCAAGCATATAAATACTCAAGTGTACATTTTCTCGGATATAAACCTTTATAACTATCAATTTGAACAACTTGAGCATGATTTAAATGTAAACTTTCTTAACCTCAAACTTTTAGAACATCACACTTTTAAACTAAAATTTGCACCACAGAAACAAGCCATTGAGAGAAAGAGTTGCAGACATGCACTTATGTAGGTGTCACACACTATGGTGTAGCAGCATCATTGCAAATGCCCTACCTGAGGTGGGTGGAGTAAATTTCACAGGTGTTCATGTCTTATGCTTTGCAGACAACTGTATGGAAGGGTGGTGCAGGTGGTGAAGAAAACTCCAGAGATGGAGAAGCTGAAACCTACGAAACAATAGGGCCATAGTTTTGGTGTCCATGCATTGGTAAGAAGGCACTTCCTTTAACAAAAAAAAATATGACATAGAGCTGGGGAAATTCGTGCACATAGACACTTTCCATGTAGGCGTCTCTGTGAGAAGTGAGAAATTTGATTAAGAAGTCTGATTAAGAATATCCCAAATATAAGGTAAGAAAAAGCATAAGACAGCTATGTCTATGGTGGTACCATAACATTGCTCATGGCACCCTCAAAGCCTGCCTTCCCTCCTATTATCTACTTCACAACTCATATGAACTTCTACCTACCAAGCCAAGGACCACCTCTCTCTATCAATTAAAGTTTGCTTGACTCTTAGCCTGTAGGAAAGGCTAGCAAAAACTTTCTACCAAAGTTTTTATTATTAATCATGGTCAGAAGGCCTTTGATCACTGCTTCCCTCAACTGCCACATCATAACTTGATCACTACAATCTTCACCTGCTCGCAGCATCCAGAACCTTTTGTACCTGCTCATTGTTTTTCTCATTATGCCTAGTGGATCCTCTGCACTGGAATATCTTCCCAGACAGCAATTAAGACAAATACTGTGTAGTGATGCATTGATATTTTCATTCACGTTGGAGTTGTGCAAGACAACATTTCCCAATACAAATTCCTCATCTGAAGAGTTATGGAAGATTGTGCCTTCTTAAATTACATGTGTTTATATTGAATAAATTCCAAGCATCCTTCGGTATTTTCCAAGTGCGTAGTATTTATTTATGCTTCCATACATGGAGCAGGAAAAAGGTTAGTGAAGAAACAGCCGACACGTGTTTCGCCCAAATGGCCCATCGGCCGAGGGCTTTTTCAAGGCTGAGAATATGTAGATAGGTAAGAAAAAGGAAAAGTTTAAGAAGCACAGGTAAGTGAAATATGAGAGATAGTGCGAATACGCGATATGGGGGCACAGGTGAGTGAAAAGGTGTGAATATGTGAAAAGGGAAGGGGAAATTATTTACAATTATGTGATGGAAGGGGAAATGGGAAAGCAGAGAGGAGAAATAGAGGAAAACAAAGTCACTCAGTGAGGTAACCGTGAACTGACTGAGGCGAAAAGAGAGCGAATACATAATGCGCCTTAACGCCACAACACAAGGACTTAATAAAGATGCAGAAATGCACGACTGGCTATACTAGTGGGGCACGTCCACTGTTACTGATACTGCCCACAGAAAATTTATAGCACGCCGGACAATACCCTTGAGCTTCATCTGTATTTTCGGTCTTAACCATCTGTCTCACGGGTTATACTTTGTAGTGCCTTACATAAGACCCTTGAACCTACCTATACTTCTTGTTATAACAACTTGCATGTTTGTCTGATGTATTTCACTTACCTAACCCTTTATACTCCTGTGGTGACCTAGATTGGGGATATCCTTGGACCCTTCAACCTCTCTCCATTTCTTATTTACCATTACAGATTTGATGACATATCATATGATCCACAACGTGGATGCCACAACATACATGATAAGTATACCTCCACTTGTCTCTTATATGACCAAAACAACCCTGTCTATAGATTGATCTTCTCTGTCGAATACATAGCTTATCATGAGAGAGTTCCTTCTCTGTGTTCCCTTTTTTCCTATTATGCATTATTCCTTGGGCACATTTCACTTCTTTTTGTCGTTTTTCCTATTTCTACGTTACATCTCCACTTGATAGTTAGAATTTTCAACATCTTATTGTATCGTAAATACTCTCATCATCTCACGTAATTTAATACTTCCATTGTACCCATGCATAACGTCCGGATGAGTATTTCTTCAGTTGCCCAAATTATGTATCATGAGCTTTGGGTTCTACCTACCCCGTTCTTGACTTTCATTATGCTCCTTATTGTCCCCCTTTCACATTGTTTTAAAATACCATGTCCGACTCAAAACCTAATTCTTATTTCCTTACACTTATTTATACGTAGAAATTCTAAATTGATCTCTTTATACTTTCCAGTGAGTAACTCTTCAGTTGCCCCGGTCCCCAGTCACGCGCCTTGATTGTTTCTGACTCTGACGTCAGAGATGAGTCATTACTTAAACTATTGGTGTCCTCCGGTCTCTCCTATTGTATCCGGGACCGCAGAGACCATTTGTTTTTGACTGCTAAGCTTGACAGACCACGTATTCAAGGTAAGGGGAGACACGAGTGGCTGTCTGAAACCCGCTCATAGCCACGCAGGTGATTGCACGGACTTTATTCCAGTGTTCGTAGCGCGCCCGCTTAGGCTTTTACACGATCGCTTGTTTCCCAACCTTTACCAGATTCCTTTAGACCTCACGGCTACCAGACCCAAGCGCCCCAGTTCTGTGTTTTGGCTGTAATTGTTCCTTTCTCACATCCTTTAAATTCAATAGGAATCCAGCCTTTCAGCATTGCTACAATTCAACATGCCGGTTCTTAATATGCTTTAGACTTGTTTTAACAAATGACTCCGAATGTGTTGCATTTCTCGACTACCAGACCCGAGCGCCCCATTTTTGTGTTTTGGGTGTATTTGTTCCTTTCTCATGGCCTCTAAATTCAATAGGAATCCAACTTTTAAGCATTGCTATAATTCAACATGCCGGTTTTGAATATGCTTCAGACCCGAGCGCCCCAGTTTTGTGTTTTGGCTGTATTTGTTCCTTTCTCACGGCCTCAAATTTCAATAGGAATCCAACCTTTAAGCATTGCTATGATACAACATGCCGGTTTTCAATACACTTCAGATTTGTTTTGGAAAAATGACTCCAAGTGTGTTGCATTTCTCGGCCTACTTATTATAAGTATATAATTGTTTCTGTTGTCTTCTGGCTTGTTATATCCATTACTATAGACACAATTTTAACTTTGATTGTGTGTTTTTTGACTCTAGCCAGACGACTAGCCATGTTGTTCTGACTGGTATAGACATTTTCCTTTCGCTTTGTCTTTTCAAACTCCCCTTTTTTAACAGGCCTCCTTGTCATAAAGAAGAACGTTTGTTAGCATGCTACAACACTAATTATATTTCAAGGCATGTTCTTTGACTCTAGATATACGAGTAACCATGCTATTAATTAATTAATGTATTTTCCTTAAACAATATGGCTGGATTGTATGCCCGTAGATACCATTGCTTTAATGCTGGTCTAAATACTATGTGTTCGTCTTGAGAGTTAATGTACTGCATATACTGTATTCCTTGCATCAATCATATAATAATGTAATTACTATATGTTTAATTTACCGTATGTCCATAGATGTTTTTTCTTCCGAAACCTAGTTTGAACACAAATGTCATAATGTGATACATTATATCTCATTTCACTGAGTGACTTTGTTTTCCTCTATTTCTCCTCTCTCCTCTCTGCTTTCCCATTTCCCCTTCCATCACATAATTGTAAATAATTTCCCTTCCCTTTTCACATATTCACACCTTTTCACTCACCTGTGCCCCCATATCACGTATTCGCACTATCTCTCATATTTCACTTACCTGTGCTTCTTAAACTTTTCCTTTTTCTTACCTATCTACATATTCTCAGCCTTGAAACAGCCCTCGGCCGATGGGCCATTTGGGCGAAACACGTGTCGGCTGTTTCTTCACTAACCTTTTTCCTGCTCCATGTATGGAAGCATAAATAAATACTACGCACTTGGAAAATACCGAAGGATGCTTGGAATTTATTCAATATAAACACATGTAATTTAAGAAGGCACAATCTTCCATAACTCTTCAGACTTACCTCGTTATGGTTCTTGGGTGTAACCATTTGTGAAGACTGTGCCACCACAGATAATTGGGCCCTGACAACTGTAGCATATTAGCCCAGATTTCTCCACCCATTTTTCCTGCCCACAACACTAAAAATCTGGTTTCCTATGTGCTACGTCGCCCACTATTTTTAGGAATATTTTGAACGAAATCGAATCAGTGAAATTGACTCTATGGCCACTTGCAGAGATCGAAGAGAACAACGCAACCGAAGAATAGATGAGATTTTCACGTCAGGAGCATCTGCACAACCAATCAAACCAAATCCTAGCTCTGCGAAGTCCACCTTTCAAGCCTTGGAGAAAGCCCTAAAGAAGGAAACAACCAAATGGTGGGAAGCTGCCAGTCTCAAAAAATATCTAGAAGCCGAGAGAATACCTAGAGGACTTCGGATATTGATCTTTCCTCCTGTAGAGACAACCAAACCAGATCAGATTGCAAGATGGGAGGAGAATCTGAGGGAGGCCTCTAATAATATGATACACCAACTAATAGACATAGCAGAGGAAGAACACATTAAACACAAAAAGGAAGTAGACGATTTTACAAAGAAAATAGAAGAATCTAACTGGGGTGAGATCACAACCAAGAACTATGGGATTTTGAACAGAATAATCGATGAATACGAAGAAGACCTGATCCAAAGGAAAAACAGGAAATTCCGGAGGGATCAGATCGATTACCAACTTGGGCGAGTATACACCTTTGCCAAACGCTATGACAATATCCCCAAGGGCACATCAACATCACTGATTAGACAGACACATGACACTATCACGAGTTCAGAAGCGGAATCACCGGGAGCTGGATCCTTAGCCACCACAACCAAAGTAGGAGTGAATTTTTTAGAGGAGGTCCGGCGGCACCGTTTAGGATTTCGAAATCAACCCAACCAGGATACCAGAACTACATCAGAAAATACCCAAAATACATCAACGCCAAGACCAAAAGCAGGAGTAACAACCAGGGCGAGAAAGAAACAAGAAACGGAACCAAAGGAACGATCAACTTAATGGTTAATATTTCTGACCATCAGAACACCACTGCACAGGCAGAAATCCTGAACAGGGGCTTATCATTCTGCCCTACAGCATTTTGGGATCTTACTAAAACTATGATAGACCTCTACAAATTTACACGAAAAGTTTAGCTGATGTCATTCTTTCACAGCAGACCACCAAGCCAGAAGAAAAACACAATACCAATTACAAGTCCTTTGTCGGTTCAAGACCTGGAAAATATACACCTACTGACTACCCCAGCCGAAGATCCAGGGGACCAAACAACCCCTGTGACACTAGCACACAAATTGGATATAGACACAACTTATCCCACTACCAGCAAGATAACTCCTAAATCAATCTTCTGTCCTCAATTACCACCGGGTAATACCATTGATCTATTCTACACGGCGGTTTCCAAAGACTTAACTGCTGAATATAAGAAATACCAAAAAAGAAAAAACTTTCTCCCACACAATCTTCCGAAGGATGAAATCAAGGCCCTCAAAGATTTGAAGAACCTACCTGAGGTAGTGATCAAAGAAGCAGATAAGGGGGGCAATGTAGTGCTACTACACACAGATGACTACATAGCGGAAGCCCAGAGACAATTGAAGACACCACTTGTTACAGAGAATTATCCGCCAATCCCACAATCAAAATACAGGAGAATCTAAAAAAGAAATTAGACATATGGTATACAAAAAATCTACTAACTTTGGAGGAACGTAAAGAACTCTTTATAGAACATCCAACAATGCCTACGTTATACCTCCAGCCCAAAATACACAAAAGTAAAAACAATCCACCAGGAAGACCCATCATTGCCGGTATTAATTCTATATGCTCAAAATTGGGAGAATACATTGACTATCAATTACAACCACTTATGAAGGACCTACCTTCATATATCCAGGACACAAAGGATATCCTCACTAAATTGAATAACATCCCGTGGAATGAAGACTGTCTACTGGCCACAATCGATGTGATCAGTCTTTACACCTCGATCCGCCATAAAGATGGAATGGAAGCGGTGCGCAAATCCTTAGCTACCAAATCAGTTCACTTCTTAGAATCGAATGAAATGATTCTTGAGATGCTCCATTTCTGCCTTACCAACAATGTATTCATATTCAATTCTAAATATTTCCTTCAAACCCAAGGGAGTGCAATGGGAGCCAAATTTGCGCCCCCATATGCTTGTATCTTCATGGGACTCGTTGAGAAATACTGGCTATGGGATGACAAATTCATTGAATACACCCCCCACATAACATACTGGGGGCGGTATATCGATGACATTCTGTGAATCTGGCAAGGACCAGAATCTACGCTCAAAGAATTTCTTCACATGATCAACACGAATAGATGGAATATTCAAACAACTAACAACATTTCACCAAGTCAAATAGACTTTCTAGACATAACCATCTATGTGGAAAGCAATAAACTAGAAACCAAGGCATTTCGTAAACCAACCTCAGCCAACTCAATACTTCGAGCTGACAGTTGTCACCCACACAAAACCATTGGAAATATCCCGAAAGGGGAATACCAACGAATGAGAAGGAACTGTAGTAAGCTAGAAACATACCAAGAAAGTTCAGAACAACTGACCAAAAGATTACTCGAGCGGGGATACCCTGGAAAACTCCTGGAAAAAACATCAAAGGACTGTGTAAAACTTTCACGAGATGATTTGCTTCAACCTAAAGAAGTTACAACTAAGAATGGACACAACAAGATCAGGTTCCTAACGGATTACCATAATGGACATCAATACATCAGAAAAACCCTGAGGAAACACTGGTATCTCTTGACCAATAACTTATCTTTAACCAACCAGATGGAGGAATTCCCACAAATGGGTTTCAGGAGAGCCAGAAACCTGAAACAAATTCTGTGCCAATCAGAATTTAAGGACAAACGGAATAAACCTAAAACTAATTTTCTGACCAAGCCCTGTGGATTCTACATCTGCCATGACTGCAATGCATGTAAACTGGGAGCCAATAAACAGGTGGAGTATAAACATGATTCAGACACCACTGTCCAAATCAGAGATTGGATTACCTGCACGTCAACCTACACCATCTACATTATAATTTGCCCCTGTAAAAAATATACATAGGGAGTACCATCCGAACGCTCAAAACAAGAATCATGGAACATTATCGCAATATCAATAAAGAAGAGGTGGGACCCCCACTAACAGAACATTTCCAAGAAGTCCATCCACACAGAAAAACATTCAAATTCTTTGGACTGGAAATTGTGAAACCAGCCTCCAGAGGAGGTAACCGTGAACTGACTATGAGGCGAAAAGAGAGCGAATACATAATGTGCCTTAACGCCACAACACAAGGACTTAATAAAGATGCAGAAATGCACTACTGGCTATACTAGTGGGGCACGTCCACTGTTACTGATACTGCCTACAGAAAATTTATAGCACGCCAGACAATACCCTTGAGCTTCATCTGTATCTTCGGTCTTAACCATCTGTCTCACGGGTTATACTTTGTAGTGCCTTACATAAGACCCTTGAGCCTACCTATACTTCTTGTTATAACAACTTGCATGTTTGTCTGATGTATTTCACTTACCTAACCCTTTATACTCCTGTGGTGACCTAGATTGGGGATATCCTTGGACCCTTCAACCTCTCTCCATTTCTTATTTACCATTACAGATTTGATGACATATCATATGATCCACAACGTGGATGCCACAACATACATGATGAGTATACCTCCACTTGTCTCTTATATGACCAAAACAACCCTGTCTATAGATTGATCTTCTCTGTCGAATACATAGCTTATCATGAGAGAGTTCCTTCTCTGTGTTCCCTTTTTTCCTATTATGCATTATTCCTTGGGCACATTTCACTTCTTTTTGTCGTTTTTCCTATTTCTACATTACATCTCCACTTGATTTTATTACTTCCATTGTACCCATGCATAACGTCCGGATGAGTATTTCTTCAGTTGCCCAAATTATGTATCATGAGCTTTGGGTTCTCCCTACCCCGTTCTTGACTTTCATTATGCTCCTTATTGTCCCCCTTTCACATTGTTTTAAAATACCATGTCCGACTCAAAACCTAATTCTTATTTCCTTACACTTATTTATACGTAGAAATTCTAAATTGATCTCTTTATACTTTCCAGTGAGTAACTCTTCAGTTGCCCCGGTCCCCAGTCACGCGCCTTGATTGTTTCTGACTCTGACGTCAGAGATGAGTCATTACTTAAACTATTGGTGTCCTCCGGTCTCTCCTATTGTATCCGGGACCGCAGAGACCATTTGTTTTTGACTGCTAAGCTTGACAGACCGTGTATTCAAGGTAAGGGGAGACACGAGTGGCTGTCTGAAACCCGCTCATAGCCACGCAGGTGATTGCACAGACTTTATTCCAGTGTTCGTAGCGCGCCCGCTTAGGCTTTTACACGATCGCTTGTTTCCCGACCTTTACCAGATTCCTTTAGACCTCACGGCTACCACACCCGAGCGCCCCAGTTCTGTGTTTTGACTGTAATTGTTCCTTTCTCACGGCCTTTAAATTCAATAGGAATCCAGCCTTTCAGCATTGCTACAATTCAACATGCCTGTTCTTAATATGCTTTAGACTTGTTTTAACAAATGACTCCGAATGTGTTGCATTTCTCGACTACCAGACCCGAGCGCCCCATTTTTGTGTTTTGGTGTATTTGTTCCTTTCTCATGGCCTCTAAATTCAATAGGAATCCAACTTTTAAGCATTGCTATAATTCAACATGCCGGTTTTGAATATGCTTCAGACCCGAGCACCCCAGTTTTGTGTTTTGGCTGTATTTGTTCCTTTCTCACGGCCTCAAATTTCAATAGGAATCCAACCTTTAAGCATTGCTATGATACAACATGCCGGTTTTCAATACACTTCAGATTTGTTTTGGAAAAATGACTCCGAGTGTGTTGCATTTCTCGGCCTACTTATTATAAGTATATAATTGTTTCTGTTGTCTTCTGGCTTGTTATATCCATTACTATAGACACAATTTTAACTTTGATTGTGTGTTTTTTGACTCTAGCCAGACGACTAGCCATGTTGTTCTGACTGGTATAGACATTTTCCTTTCGCTTTGTCTTTACAAACTCCCCTTTTTTAACAGGCCTCCTTGTCATAAAGAAGATCGTTTGTTAGCATGCTACAACACTAATTATATTTCAAGGCATGTTCTTTGACTCTAGGTATACGAGTAACCATGCTATTAATTAATTAATGTATTTTCCTTAAACAATATGGCTGGATAGTGTGCCCGTAGATACCATTGCTTTAATGCTGGTCTAAATACTATGCGTTCGTCTTGAGAGTTAATGTACTGCATATACTGTATTCCTTGCATCAATCATATAATAATGTAATTACTATATGTTTAATTTACCGTATGTCCATAGATGTTTTTCCTCCGAAACCTAGTTTGAACACAAATGTCATAATGTGATACATTATATCTCATTTCACTGAGTGACTTTGTTTTCCTCTATTTCTCCTCTCTCCTCTCTGCTTTCCCATTTCCTCTTCCATCACATAATTGTAAATAATTTCCCCTTCCCTTTTCACATATTCACACCTTTTCACTCACCTGTGCCCCCATATCACGTATTCGCACTATCTCTCATATTTCACTTACCTGTGCTTCTTAAACTTTTCCTTTTTCTTACCTATCTACATATTCTCAACCTTGAAAAAGCCCTCGGCCGATGGGCCATTTGGGCGAAACACGTGTTGGCTGTTTCTTCACTAACCTTTTTCCTGCTCCATGTATGGAAGCATAAATAAATACTACGCACTTGGAAAATACCGAAGGATGCTTGGAATTTATTCAATATAAACACATGTAATTTAAGAAGGCACAATCTTCCATAACTCTTCAGACTTACCTCGTTATGGTTCTTGGGTGTAACCATTTGTGAAGACTGTGCCACCACAGATAATTGGGCCCTGACAACTGTAGCATAATAGCCCAGATTTCTCCACCCATTTTTCCTGCCCACAAATTCCTCATCTGTCCATTGTGAATTTTGCAAAGTTTCTCACGACATTCTATTAGTGTTTACAGCATCTCACAAACCAAATTTAGTAAATTATGTCTTGCACTTCTATTTTTTATAAAACCTTTTATTACAACTTTACTTAGTGAAGATAACAGCTGCTTAATGCAGTCCCAATGCATTGTGCATTATTATGTTAGTAACTAGGGGCACATGTACAAAGGATTTGCGAGTCGCAACTCGGTCGCAAATCGTTTTGCAAATGCTAAAATGGCCGTACAAAATGTACGACAAGCATTCACAAAACAAGAATAGCGATGCTACTGATTTGTGACTAGGTGTTTTTTGCAATCAGAATTACTAACTCGCAATTAGTAAACTAATTGTGAGTCGTAAACGGCATGTACAAGTGAGTTGCAAATTGCGATTAGTTGCAAAATGGCACATTTGCACATGCAATTTACCACCAATTCAAGTCAGGTGGTAACTTGCTCCACATTATAAAAGCATCCCCAGAATGCATATGGGGCTTCCACAATGACTGCCCTGTACATTATTGCTAGGAGGATGCGCATACTGGCTGCTCCGCAGAGGAGGCGGAGACAGGCGAGTGTGTTCGGCGAACCATGTTTGAGAAGACAGTGGATGAGATATATGAACAATACAGGCTGTGTAACAATGTTATTCTGGAGCTAACAGCATCCTTAAAGTCACACCTTGAAAGCAGCACACAGCGTAGCAATGCAGTCGCCACCCATGTCCAGGTGTTGTGCTCCCTCTACCTATTGGCCAGTGATAGCTTTGGCTGGAGGTGTGTCTCAGAGTGTGCATTCACAAATTCTTAGATGCTATGCTCCTCTGCATACACCAACATATTTACCTGCCCTGGGGTGATGTGGAAATGCAAACAACAAAATTGTACTTCTACCAGAGAGCCAGATTCCCACAGCTCATAGGGTGCATGGACAGGACTCATGTGTCCATATGTCCCCCTTCCCACCTGGAATACCTATTGAGGAACCGCCAGAACACCAATTCCCTGAACATCCAAGTAGTCTGCACTGCACACAGTATCATCACAGATATTGTGGCACAATATCTATGGAGCTCCTACATGTTCAGGGACAGTGGGATTAACTGACGACTGGAAAGAGGGGAATTCGATGAAGGTTACCTACTATGTACTGGAAAGTAATGTTACAACTCACATGTTATTGGCCAACCATCACTCCTTGTACGTTGTCTCACACACATCTTTATTTGTCAGGGGACAATGTGTATGTCCTGAGGCCATGGATACTCAAACCCTACCTGTCTTCCAACAACCTACAAAAGGGGTGGTACAACACAGCACATAGGTGCACCAGGTCAGTGATTGAGCGGAAATTTGAGCTTCTCAAATCCCACTTCAGGTGCCTAAACAAGAGTGTGGGGTCTGGCAGTATGCGCCTGAGACTGCCTGCAAGATTGTTTCAACCTATGCCATACTCCACAACATAGCCTGCAGAAGAGGGTTAGCCATTGAGGTGACCGGAACTGACTCCGAGGATGACGATCCTGCCCCACCTACCCAGAGGCAAACCAAGGCAAGCAGAGCAGCAGAGGGAAGAAGGTGCATGGACCACATAGCCAGACATTACATTGCATGGTAAGATATGTCCATATACACAATACTGACAGAAAAGGTGACACCAAGTAATTGTTTTCTCAAAATTAGAGTGCCCTTTAATGCCAGGGTTCAACAAACAGAGACAGGCAATCTGTCTGTCACACATTATCATTCGTAGATTGAGTGCACATATTGGTTGGTTACCTTACCGCCAACTGAAAACTGAAAGGGAAGAACAGAAAAAATCAAAAGAATATCCAGAATTTCACCTTGCAGTCATTTCTTTGAAACACATCCAGTATGTGAGCTGGTGCCATGCCTAGGTAATGAAGTGCGACTGCTACTCCAGCGCAGCACACGGGCATCAGAGGATGACACGCTGCTGAGGCTTGACACCTCACTGTCTGGACCCTCAGCACCCAGTTCGCTGCCAATCTGGCCAGTTTGGATGGCCTTCATGGCTACTGTTATATGTGTTAGGCCCCGTGACACATCCCCACTGTAGTGGCCCATCTCCACCTGGAGGGCCACCGTGTGTTTTGACAGGGTAGTGGTAGCCTGTGCTAGCCTCCCAAGAGACCTAGTCATGGCATCCATCCTACCACCTCTGCTCCTCTCCCTACGCCTTTGCAGGCTTCTGTCCTCTGATAGCTCAGTGCAGTTTTGTGGCGGCACCTGTCAGAGTGCCCATTTTAGAGTCCACGTGGGTCTGATTTTCTGCTAGCTGCTTGGTGATGCTGTTGAATTCAAGGGTGAATTTTCGATTGAGCATGTTCATTTGTTTATGCTGTAGGCGCTGAACCTGCAGCATCGCCTCTTCCAGCCTGGTATACAACACCTGTTGGCCGGACGTCGACTGGGACATGGATGCCGCCTTCTCAAATGGCGCCTACTCCCATGTGGAGTGGAGCGCTGCTGTTGGACCCTGCTGACTTGAATGTGGCTAAGAGTGTGTGTCTGCCTGATATACTTCCCTTACTGCTGCTGGCTGGGGCGGATGGACACTGTGCTGGACTGCCCAGATGATGTGATGGGCACACTCTCGGGCTCTCCACTTGAAACTTCATCCATCTGACCCTGGTCTTCTCCCTCATCTGCAGACTCTTCAGGTACTTCCACAGATGTCCCTAATTGGATAATGGGAATGACAAATAAATGTTACTTGTGACACACTATGTAATTTGTCTGACAACATTATTCTGATGATGACTGACACTGAATGCCCTGTTGATGTCTGAGACTACATTTCCCATAATGCACCATGTGGGATTTTATCTACATGTACCTGGGCCATCTAAATAAGTCGGAGTAAGGTTGTGTTACTTGTTTGTATACGCCTGCTTTAAGAGCATAAGGGGTAGCATGTTAGCAGTTCCACACTTACTTGGTGATGGTTGAGGGGCTAACATGTCCAGACACCCAAATCCTGCAACTTAATCTGGCGCAAGGGTCGTCTCCTCCATTGCCTCTGATTTTGAGGGCGGGGTTGCAGTTCAGGAAACACCTCCTGTGGCCCGAGAGTCCTGCAGCCGTGTTGCAACCCTTTCCATGGCACGTGAGCGCAGGTCGTACCAACTTTTTTTTATTTCTTCCACTAACCCATCAGCCACTCCAACAGCATTAATTTGCTGCTGCATTTCCCTCCAGATTTTCCTCTTCTATGCCTCTGGCACAGACATGGAGGCACACCCAAATAGCTGCTCATGATAGTTGCAGCACTCTTCTGTTAAGATCTTGAGTTCCCTTTCTGAGGACTTTAATTTTCTTATCCTCTGCCCTGCATTCTGCTCTCCCTGTTGGCTAGCCATTTCTGGTAGTGTTTCGGCTGCTTTTTGGGCTTCTCTGGTCACTTTGGCTGTTCTGCAGGTCTCTCTTCCTCACTGTGCCTGCTCTCCTGGCTTCTCCTGGGAAGCATTTCCTGTGTTTGGGGTTCTTCCCCTGACCCAGGAAGCCCATTTTTTTCAATGCGGTTGCTAATTGCAAACACTATCGTAATTTGTGAATGCATTCGCAAATGGCAATTGATTTGGGGCTCGCTATTTGATATCTCAGAAATTGCAATGCAACTCGTTACCAAGTTGCTAATTCGACCCTGCATGGATCTATGCATGCGATTTTGCAACTTCCTAATTGCGAGTTGCAAAGATTCACAATTAGGTAGTCACAAAATCTACCATTCGTACATGTGGCCCATAGAACCTAGGATATAGGTCACTCGTCATGTATCACTAGTGATGCACTGCTGTTGGACTCTGCCACTGCAGGACTGACACGTGTGTTTGGAGGAAAGATTTGTTTTATGTTATGTTACATGGCAGTTGTATTGCACATTTACATCATTGGTAGAGGTTTGTATTGATGTAGGTTATTTCCACTAGAATGTGTGGTATCATCCTACGGTGCATACAGACCTAAATCTGAATAGTGACAGGGCGAAGTGATTTTCTCCTTTTTCCTTATCAATGTCAGTCTGTCTTAATGTCTAGTTATTACTTTTTTCAATTGCCTATGTGTCATAGACTATCCATCTCAGATGTATGTGTCTAACATTGCTTGTATTTCCCTGTCACACAATAATTTCACCATTATAAAACAACATATTTTTATAAAGTTCTAGGGATTCCCACTGAGGCAACAAATATTTAGGAAAAGAAATCATATGAAAGCTGTGGTGGGATGGATCAATGAGTAAATTGAAAAGGCCTTCAGCAGGGGTTTTGTTTGCTACTTTGTTAACTTTAGCATTGCATATATTCAAATTCTTTTTTGAACTCTCTTTTGGAGTCTCTGTTTTTGTTGTGCTATGAGATAAGGACTATTTTTGGTTTTCACAAAAATATTTTTTTATTTTCTAGAACACAATTCCAAATGCTGGTTTATTTTACTATAGCTGTCCATGGAATTTGCTTTGTACATACCAAATACCCACAAATGGGGAGATCTGATAAGGCCGGAAATACGATTCAAAGCACAATGAACATCACAATCAGAGGTAAAGAGTGTTAGGATTCTGGAATGTTGAATGGGAATGGTAGAGATAAAGGAAAAGGTTAGGATCTATTATGTTACATCACACATCCATGCCATTGTGGTAGGATGGGCACACGCTTATACTCTAAATATATATTCTCAAATCGAGAGTGTTGTCATATACTAAAGGCCTAGCCGAGAGTATTTGGTGTTTGGAGAGGTAATACTGCAACTGTAAATACCAATCCCCCAAAGTGGTGTATTTTCTTGGTGCAGTATTACCTCCTCACCTAATAAAACACAACAAAACTAGTTAGGCTAAATGGACATATAAAGAGCAAGTACAGATTCTATTGTAGTAGAAATTCACACGACACAAGACGTCTTGTCCAGTCGTTTTATTGGAGCATCCTGAATCATGTGTGGAAATGTGCTTTTTGATGAGCACACCGGTGCAGGGGTCACCCTTCTCTTGTCCACGGGTCCATAGACCAACAAAATAGAGATTGGCACTGAAGCTGGAATTCAAATAACAAGTTTATTAATCACTCATGAGTGGGACTACATCCACACAGCACTCTCAAGTGCTGCCTGAGGTAGTACACTGAGGTCACAGACCATGGTGCTTATATACAGAGTTTGTTGCAGAGTAAGCATGTAGTTACAAATAGAAGGTACAAGCATACACAGGAATAACTACCTACAAACATGGGCAGATGGGAGATCACTTAGTCAGCAGAGTGGGAGGGGAACAGAACTGCTTACAACAGTAGAAAACAGTTGACAGTTATATCTTTAGCCAGGTGCATTCTAGCTACAGGCCTTTGCTCAGCACATTGCTTTTAGCTCAGTACAGAAGGAGTTAACTAGAGTTGATGACACAAGCAGAATAGAAGGGCAAGCAACAGTGAAGACGGAAGAATTACATATCTAACAAAATGGATGCCACAAACAAGATGGCTTCAGCCTATGCTAACAGAAATTATTTCAGATTTCCACAGATGACCCTTTTAGCATATGCTGAAGACATCTTCTAGGCTTTATAAGGAGTACGGAAAATATCATGTACATCTATCTGCATTAATTCATTAATTTCTTGATCACTTGCTAATCGGGCATTTACATTCTTAACATTTTGTTTAGCCGGTATACACGAGGTGCAAGTA
Organism: Calotriton arnoldi; assembly: GCA_963921515.1. Lineage (NCBI taxonomy): Eukaryota > Metazoa > Chordata > Amphibia > Caudata > Salamandridae > Calotriton > Calotriton arnoldi. Next base: position 1,079,632 of record CAWUFW010003771.1, on the reverse strand, counting down.
GAAACACAAAGGGAACAAAGCATTGGGCCGCATTGAATACATAGGCAACAAGTGAAAAGAATAGCAAGAAATATACATAAGGCTGACAATAGCTTCCAGCCCCATACAGTAAACATGTTCCATAGCCATCCAGTCAAATTCCAAGTTCCTGAATCCTGATGGATTTCAGTGGCTATTTTAGTGCAACTTGGAAATTGCGTCAAAAACAGAAGGGCGTGATCAGGGATATAGACACAGCAGCTACTCCCGATGATGCGACATGCTCCACCACGGTCGGCCAGGATGACATCAAGGACCATCCTATTTTGGAGCGCCACAATTCTCGCAATTTGTAGTTCTTCTGTGATATTTCCAAGCGCTATTGCTGTCTGATTGGTTACAGCCTCTACAACACGTGTCAAGCGCCTTATTTTTCTACTCTTTAAGGCCGCAGCAACAAAGAAGAATAGTCCCAAATTAAAGTCAATATACTGCTGTAGTGCAGTATCAGTTTGATCCACCTCATCATTGTTTATTGTCCTTTTGAATCTGTTCTTGGAAATGTCATTATAAAGTTTATAGTCTTTATGGTAGGATGCAGGTGCCAAAAACACAGGTGGAAGCAAAAAGGACACATAGCAGCTTCCCGACCAACCAGTAGGTAGATGGTAATAACCTTTACTTCTGCAAATAAAATAGGTGTTGTGTGAGGACAAAAAGCTGCTATTGTTCATTCCAGTAATGTTCAACAGTAAAGTACAGTCACTTTTTCCCACAGGAATACTGCCAATACTGCTCACACAGAGATCCGCTCGAGCTCTAGTAACAGCAATAACAGGAGGCCCATTCCCCTTAGTTGTTCGAGTGTTAGGGAAAACATAGTGTATGGAGGAATTTCCTTGGCGATACTCCTCCATTTACCACACAGTTCCTTTAGCTTGTGGATCTCCTTCCTCATCGGGGTAACAAACTTTATTCAATTGAGCGTTTAGTCCACCTACATCAGCATAAATAATATTAGCAACTTCAGAAGCCCACAACAATGCAAACCAGGCTCTGCAGGAGCCATTATGTGAAAACGGCAAGGGAATAAAGGCGTTCCTCCCTTTTTCTGATGAGCTGGCATCATTCCACATACCCAGCAATTGGTAACGTTCGTGGCATTGTGGGTATGATGCAACATTTGAATGAAAGTGTTATTGAGGTAGGACATTCTATGCATTTTCTCATGATACAGTAGCGTAAAATAATGATGTTCAATTGGGACAGGAGTAGTAGTAGTCAGTAGATTTCGGACAGGAGCTACTTCCTCTACAATCCATGTTATTGTAGCAACAATAACAATAGTCAAAGTAAATCCAGTAGCAATTATTGTTCTTTTGCTGCAAACTCTTGCAGCAGTTGGTTTCTTCTCCTTAGACATATTCATTACATCGACAAACAACAAAGCAGATGGTGCCCTAAGGTCCTGGGCAGGCGTTGATTTCTTCACTAACGTTGAGACGAGTAGTCACTAAAAGACTACCCTCCTTTGTAGTTAGGCTTTAACTACCCAGGACAGTGGCTCAAACAGTCTCTTTCAATGAAATGCCTTTCTTCCTGGGTCGAAGCTGATATCGAGATGTACCAGGAATCATGTGGTCCGGGAAGACTTCCTCAGGTCCTTCAGGTGACACAGCTTGTCCTTTCTCGTTGACCAGGATATCGCGGTGATCTGCCAACACAGCTGGGCTCACTAGGTCTTGCAACACTTTTCGGCAGTGTGTCGCGTGGACCCAGTTTTTCCGGTTCGTCACTCGAACTGCAGTCCTGGTAGCCAGTAGTACCTGCTCCGGTCCTCGCCACCTCGGTGCTAGGGAGCTGGTCCTCTGGAATGACTTTACGACCACAAAGTCACCAGGCCGTGAACAATGGCCCTCACCTTGCGACCTGTCTGGAAGAGTCTCCCGAACCTGTTGATAAATAGAAGACAAACTGTCAGTCAACTGAGACAAATAGTCATTCATCAATACATAGGGTACATCATGTATAGGGCGTGGCTTAGGAATCCCCCAAATATTCATTGGCCTTTCAAAAACCACCTCATACGGTGTGAGGCCAGATCATGTATGTGGCATCGATCTAATGGATAGCAATGCTAAGGGCAATGCATCAGGCCATTTCAAAGATGTGGAAGCCTGTATCTTAGCCAATTTCAGTTTCAGGGTAGAATTGTAACGTTCCACTAGTCCTGATGATTGTGGGTGAAAAGCAGCATGAAACTTCTGCTTAATTCCCAACCCTTTCATGAGATACTCAACAACTTGCCCAATAAAATGGGGTCCGTTGTCACTCCACAAAACTCGGCAAATGCCGAATCGGGGAAAGAACTCCTTTAGGAGCACCTTTGCTGTCGTAAGAGCTGTATTATCCTTCGTAGCGTATGCTTCCACCCATTTACTGAAGGCGCAAACCACTACTAAGACATACTTTAGGTTGTTACAGCGCTCAAGCTGGATGTAATCCATTTGCAGGACCTCAAAAGGTGCAGTTGGTATTGCAAACCCTCCTGTTGGAGTTCGTGTTCCCTTTCCAGGATTATACTGGAGACAGATCAGACAGGACTGGACTATTTTCTTAGCCGTACCGGCAATATCTGGATGATCCCAAACTTGCATAAGTTGCTTTGCTATTGAGGATGCTCCAACATGTGCCGGCCATTGTGCCATGTGAATCATAGGATGTAAATAGGCTGCGGGTAACTTCCATTTTGTCATTTCTTTATTCCTCCAACAGCCCTCGTCATCCAATGTTCCCTCCTTGGACCATTGGTCTAATTCATCAACAGAAGCAGATTGCTGCATGTCCAGCACCTCTTGCCTGGCATCATGCCAACGTTCAGCCTGTGACTTAACTACATACATAGATGTGGTACTTCGCTGCATTGCAGTCTCACGAGCTGTGCAATCCGCAAAGGCATTGCCTGCTCCTATTTTATCAGTCACTTTCTTGTGTGCACTACATTTGACAATTGCCACTTTCTTAGGATAGGTCAAGGCAGTAAGGAGATTATGTACTAATTCCCCATGCACTATTTGTGTCCCATGTGAAGTGAGAAAGCCTCTTTCTTTCCAAAGTTGCCCAAAGTTATGAGCCACGCCGAAGGCGTATTGGCTATCAGTGTAAATGTTAACAAGCAACTCTGTACTAAGCTCACATGCTCTTGTCAGTGCTATCAACTCGGCTGCTTGAGCTGACTTCTGTGGGATACGAGCTGTCTCAACTACTGTCTGAAGTGTTGTAATTGCATAAGCAGCAGATGTAGTGCCATCAGGCAATTTCAGGCAGGATCCATCAACCCACAATTCCCCATCAACACTAGAAAGAGGTATATCTTGTAGGTCAACACGACCCTTTGTGTGTTCTTCAGTAAGGGATATACAATCATGTAACTCTTGTGCCTGAGACTGAGTAGCTGGAAATGGCAATAATGTAGCAGGGTTCAGAGTCAAACATCTTTTTAACGTGATATGAGGGGCCAAAAGTGTCAATTCATATCCTGTCAAGTGAGCACTAGTCAGATGCTGTGTTTTTGTTTGATTTAACAAGGCATCAACTGAATGGGGTACTAACACAAGCAATCTTTGTGACAAAACTATTCCCTCGCTCTGACGTATAGACACAGCCGTTGCCGCCACCGCTCGAAAACAACCATCCAGCGCGCGGGCAACTGGATCAAGGACAGCTGAGAAATATGCACAAGGACGTTTATCACCGTGTGTTTGTGTTAAAACTGAGAGAGCGCAACCTTCCCTCGTGTACATAGAGTGTGAAGGTCTTAGTGTAGTCTGGAGTTCCTAATACTGGTGCAGAGCAAAGAGCTTGACGTAACTGTTGGAAGGCATCCTGGCACTCAGTAGTCCATGGGAGAGGCATCAGAGTGTCTTTAGTCAAAAGGGCCAACAAGGGTTTAATAATGTGAGAAAAGCTAGGGATCCACTGCCTACAAAAAGAAGTAAGGCCAATCAGTGCACGGACATCCTCCTGAGTACGGGGCACGGGAGTGTCTAAAATAGTTTGAATGCAATCTGGTGTGAGTGCACGTCCCTCCTTAGACAGGGGGTGACCTAAATAGGTAACCTGCTATCTACAAAATTGCAGTTTCTTCCTAGAGACTTTGTGATGATGAGAGGCAAGAAATAACAATAATGACAGTGTTCCTTCTATACACTGTTCAGGGGTATCAGCAGCCAACAAGATGTTGTCGACATATTGAATAAGAGCCACCCCTTTCGGTACAGGAAAAGAATCAAGCTGCCTTTTCAATGCCTGACTATAAATGCTAGGACTACCTGTATACCCTTGTGGAGCTCTATAGAACCTGAATGATCTATTATTCAAAGTGAAGCCAAACAAATAACGGCTGTCAGGGTGAATGGGTATTGAGAAAAATGCATTCTTTAAATCAATTACACTAAATGTAGTGGCAGTAGGAGGAACCATGGTGAGAAGTGTCGTGATATCAGAGACTACTGGATATTGGGGCACCACGATTTTATTAACCTCTTGTAAATCTATAATAAATCTGTAAATTTTAGTATCAGTGTCTTTTTTCAAAATAGGAAGGATAGGACTATTACAAATGTTATAAAGGACTTCTTCCACAACCCCCACCTTAATCAAATCCTGAACAATGAGTGTTAATGCTTCTTTGCCTTCCCGAGATATTTTATATTGGGGCAATCGAGGCAATGAAGCACCTTCCTTCACTTGAATATGCACTGGTGGAATAACCATATGTCCCACATCGGTATCTGATGTAGCCCACAAAGTACTAGGTAAAGATGCCAAAGCGATATCTTCTTTGATGAGACAAGACCTCTCAACCTTTGGATAGTTATCATTTAAGATAACATGCACACTTTCTGGGGAACAACGTATTGTAGCACGAAAATGTTTAAGCATATCAATGCCCACAATATTATCCAGCGTGTTAGGGGAAAGCAGAAATGGACATGCTGCAGTAAATTTATCAAGACTAAATGCAAGTGGCTGTGACAGTGGGCTAGGTGTAGGTGTCCCATCGAACCCTATCGATGGTATCATTGCGCCAGACAGGGGAGCCCTAGGAACCAATTTTTTAGACAGAGCACTACGACTAGCTCCTGTATCAACCAGAAACCAATCAGTAGAACCCAAGACATTTGCATCAACATAAGGACCCTTCTGATCTACTGGGACCTCAACCGGTTCCTTACCCCATCCTAGGCATTCCTATGCATAATCAGAATCCCCAAGACCATCTGCCGAATAATCTGACATTTGATATTGATTTCGTCTATCAAAAGTATTAGAATAATTTGGCCCATGTTCAACTGCCTCAAATCTGGGATGATTGCCCATGCCTCCCCTATTTCCTGAATTCCCTGGGCGCCCTCTCATATTTCCTCTACCTCGTTGGTACTGCTGACCTCGCAAAAGGGGGCACTCAGAACGCCAATGTCCAATCTCTTTACAATAAGCACACTGATCAGAAGACAAAGTTGATTGAGAGAAAGGGGTTACACCAGGTGTATATACTGCACGTCCACCTCTACCACCACCTCTGAATTGTGGACCATATACTTGAGCCAACATAACTTTTGTTTTTAAATCCTTAACCTTCTTATCCTCTTTGCCCTTTGCTTCCAATTCCTGACGCTCATAATACTGGGCCATAGTCAAAAGGGAGACTGGGGAAGACGTAGTCCACGAGCTCTCGCTGGCCTTAAGGCGACTAGCTATTTCTGGCAACATGTTAGCGACAAATTTGTCGACGAACAGATGCTTACCCGTGTCATCTGTCAAGGACTGCCCTCTAAATCATGGAATGTCTCTTCAAATCGTGTAAAAAAATCAGAAACTGACTCATCCGCTTTCTGTTTACAAGACGCTAACATAGTCCAATCTATTTTCTTAGGGGGTATAAGAGTTTTCAACTTAGTCACAATAGCTTTAGGAAGATCTAATATCTCCTGTTGTGGTTTCTGTGCAGGCTCTCTAGCTGCATCTATTTCTTCTAAATGCACCCAAGTATCACCATATGCTACATTATCATCTATTTTCCGAATTGTTCTCCACATATCAGGGGGCAAAATAAGTCCAAAAAACATCAATATCTGGCAGAGTCATAGTACAGGAGCTAATGGCTAGGCCTGGGCGGTAAATTCCACTCCGCTCGCGGAATTTGCGGAATTTTGGCAATTCCACGTTCTGTGGAGAACGCGGAATTGCAGAAAATTCCGCGATCCGTGGCGTAGCGTAAGTTTTTCCTTGTTCGCGCTTCCAAAATGCGTGTTTGCGCGTGCGGGAGCGACTTACCGGGATCCCTGCGTTCGCCGACGAGTTTTCCTATCCGTTCGCGTGTGCCACGAGATTTTGGTAGCCGGCCGCGCGATCCCACGAGAGTGTGCGATCGCGAACACATCATTCGGACGCGCCATCGGACATCCGCGTTCGCGAACAGGAAACACGCATCACGAGCGGGCGGGACAAGTGAAACAAGATGGCCGCGCCAATTGGCGACCGCATGGGCAAGTTCTCAAGATATTTACCCCCGAGCACGCAAACAGCGTCCCCGAACAGGAAAAACGCATCGCGAACAGGCGGAACAAGCAATTCTGCATGCTCGCGGAATTCAGCGGAGCTCGCGGAGATTTTTTACCATTTTGCGGAATTTTGCGTAACGCGACTACGCAAATTCCGACCAATCCCTATTAATGGCTCCTTCTACTTCTTCATAGAAAGCGGCAGGATTTTTCCGCGGATCGGGCAAAGCGGCTTTAAGAGCCATAACATCTGCTCTACTCCAAGGGGTATAAACCCAATTATAAATAAAATACCCTTTCGCATCATCTGAAGTCTTAGCTTCATCTTTTCCCGTACCCTTTGGAGGAACATACAAAGGCGCAGCTTCGCGCATTGGTCGTATACCAACTTCAGCACTACTAGATCCATTATTTGTCTCTGAAGTTTCTACTATCTGCGCTGTGGTTTGGGCTAATTGTACAGTTTTAGTTTTACTAGCTTCTTTTTTCTCCGCTTTTAAGCGAAATGTTTCATCTCGTAATTTAACCACTCGCCTAATTAAATTAGGTATGTTTGAGCAAAGGAAAGTTCCATCACTCAATTGTTTATAATCAGAATTTATATCAGTGGGCTCTAAGTTTTTAGAAAGGTCTCTAAAATTAAGTATAACTTCCCAAACAAACTTTTCTGCAAAATATAACTGCTCTAAATCTTTCCACTGCTGAACCATTGCTACAAGATCTGAAGGAAGAATTTTCTTACGGGCTTCTGAACGAACAGTGGATCTAATGGTGGCTTTTTCATCAGTAGTTAAAGTAGAGCGAGTCTGTCGCCCATCTTGCTTATCTATATCTTTATCGTTGGAAGAATGATGGTCTTTATCGGAAGGATCCTCCTCAGGGGCAGAGGGAAATTTATACGGGGGCGGAGGTCGATCTAATAAGATAGAATCATCTTGAGGTTTATTAAGCATGGGATAAAGGGGGAGCCTAATAGGGTACTGGCCAGTTACCTCTAAACAACGCTCCCTCTCTTCTTTTTCTTTTATTTCTGTCATCTCCTTATTTTTTAATTCTAGCGCTTTTTGATATATCATTTTTCGTTGTTCTTTCTCTGCTATAGCTGCTTCTCTCTTCGCTCTTTCATTCACTTCTTTTCCCACATTCGTACACAATCAAACATATCTTGTCGACTTTTTTTGTTAAACAAACACTGTTCTACATATTGAATCTTTTTAAAGTCAAATGACCCATTCACAGGCCATTGGAGATCAGGATCCTTCTTTGTATATTTGCTCCACAGTGTACTATACATTATGGAAGAAATACCGTATTTAATATACATATGTCTATTAGGTGTTCCCTCTAAGGGAGCCGGCTGACTTCTTTCTAAATCCATTTTGGTACCACCAAGACAGCAACACAACCTACGGAGTGTGCTGGAAACAGGCATGCTACCAAGTTTTTGTAAAATATTACGTTTCCAAATTGTTCAAAAGTAGAGAAAAATCTCCACATTACCTGCCTTTATTTTCTGCAAAAAATAAATCAAACAAACAAAACCAGAATCTTGGTCAAGCAAACAAGAGTGCCGCTCCAGCGACCTTACCAAACAAAAGTCTCCAACCTCCAACTGCCAATCTCTTGATCAACCTAATGGTCACTGCAAAAATAACGCCAAAGGATACCTCAGTCAGGACCGGCCGCCACCTGGAGGGTCAAATCAAAAAAACTGTAAAGTCACTTTGGCTGCAAAGACTAGGGTCTCCTCATGCAGGACGTCTCCTCAGTAATATTCCACTCTTCCGTCAAGACCACTCCTTCAGACGGCTGCGTCCTCGATGAGGCCCCATGTATCGGGAGCCAACTGTGGAAATGTGCTTTTTGATGAGCACACCGGTGCAGGGGTCACCCTTCTCATGTCCACGGGTCCATAGACCAACAAAATAGAGATTGGCACTGAAGCTGGAATTCAAATAACAAGTTTATTAATCACTCATGAGTGGGACTACGTTCACACAGCACTTTCAAGTGCTGCCTGAGGTAGTACACTGAAGTCACAGACCATGGTGCTTATATACAGAGTTTGTTGCAGAGTAAGCATGTAGTTACAAATAGAAGGTACAAGCATACACAGGAATAACTACCTACAAACATGGGCAGATGGGAGATCACTTAGTCAGCAGAGTGGGAGGGGGAACAGAACTGCTTACAACAGTAGAAAACAGTTGACAGTTATATCTTTAGCCAGGTGCATTCTAGCAGCTACAGGCCTTTGCTCAGCACATTGCTTTTAGCTCAGTTCAGAAGGAGTTAACTAGAGTTGATGACACAAGCAGAATAGAAGGGCAAGCAACAGTGAAGACGGAAGAATTACATAGCTAACAAAATGGATGCCACAAACAAGATGGCTTCAGCCTATGCTAACAGAAATTATTTCAGATTTCCACACATGTACAAGCACGAAGGAACCGTCACCAGAAAACATGCAGGTTCCCAAACATATTCAAATAACAACATTCCAAACCAACACTCCTCGAATATTGGTCATGCATTGGAACTTTGGAATGTAATAAACAGAACATTCCAATATTCCATCACAAAGTCCAAGACCTAACTACTATATATCTTCCTTCCTTATATAAATAAAACAGAAAAAGAAATAAAGGCAAATAATAGAGTACTATAACTAACATAACACAAACAGGCACATGCATCAAAGCTTTTTGCGATCGCAAACGGTGCAAATCGCACAAATCGGCCATTTGCGATCGCAAAATTAGCTTTTGCAATGCATGAAACAACTTGCCACTCGCAATTTAAAAAATCGCAATTATTTGCGATTTCTTAAATTGCGATTGCATTTAAGGAATCGCAATTTGCGATTCCTTAAATGCAATGCAAGAACCACTTTAGATTAGCGATTTCGCTAATAGGGGCGCAAATTACCATGAAGTTGAACTTGATGGTAATTTGCAAAAACTTTGTAAAATGCACTTTAGTGCATTTTTCAAGAGTTTCATGTTCGCACACACATGCCCTTAGGGCATGTGTGTGCGCAACATGGAGTGGACATCACTATTTCAGGGTGCAACAGGGTGTCATTTTGACACCCTTGCACCCTTGAAATGCATGCGCAATTTGCGAGTACCTATTGGTTCTCGCAAATTGCGCATGCCTCTCCCATTCATTCCTATGGGCCTGTAGGCCCATAGAAATGAATGGGGAGCCATTCCTTAACTGCGACTCGCAATTTGCGAGTCGCAATTAGGAATTTGTAGGAATCGCCATTTTCTCAGCGATTCCTACATGCATAGGCATTTGCGCTTCCTTATTAGCGAATCCTTATTTTTCGCTAATAAGGAATCGCAAATGGCATGTTTGATGCATGTGCCTGAAAATCTTTACATTTCTTAAGAAACACTCTGATCCTTTTCCTCTCCACCAAATTTGAAACCTCATGAGGAACAGCACAATCACTTTCTGAACAAATTACTTCTTTGTGAACTACTCCTATACCCGACTCACTCCCAAAATCTGGTTCAGAAGTAGAATCAATAAACTTGTGAATAAATTTGTTTACTCTTGCTAATTTCGAAATACTTCACCGCGATCCATTTCCAATAATGCAGACGTCTTTCCAACTTTAAGCACTTTAAACACCCTTGAAAATTTTGATTGACCTTTTTTAACATACACAGGTAATTTGATCTTAACTGAATCCCCAATTTGTAATGGACTCATATTTTTCTTAACACTTGTATTAACATCCTTTTTAAGTCTTAACTCACAATTCGATCTTGCTTGTCTAAACATTTCTCTAACATCATCATTTTTGTCATTGTGGTAATTCCATTTTAAGTTCAGTTCATATCTCAGTTTCCTTCCTTTGAGAAGCTGAAATGGAGTGAACTTTTTAGTGCAATGCGGGGTGCAATGATATGACCATAACAAATCTGAAATGTCTTTCTTCACATCTATGCGTGCCTTCAATGCCAATTGAATACCTTTTACTAAATTCTTGTTAAATCTGTCTACTAGTCCATTCATATTTGGAAAATAAAGTACAGTTCTTACATATTCAATGTTAAGATCTTTCAAAAATTTTGAAAATACATGAGACGTAAATTGCGTTCCATTGTCAGACACCAGTCTTACTGGAAAACCCTCTCTTCTAAAAATATCCTTCAAAAACTCAACAATACCCTGAGAATCAACTTGAGAAACCCACTTTGTTTCCACCCACTTAGAGAAGTAATCTATGACCACTTAGATGTACACCTTACCAGAATCAATTCCTTCATACTGCCCCAACATGTCAAAAGCCAGTTTTTCCCATGGCTTCTCTGGCACGGATGATCTTATCATCTCAGCATGTTGAACCTTATGCACTTTTTCAGAATCCATACATAACACACAATTTCTTACAAAACTGACCACTTCACTGTCCATATAAGGCCACCAAAATAAATCCTTGAGCTTCTTACTGGTACCTGTTTGACCAATGTGACCTAAATGGGCAATAGAGATCAATTTCTTCCTGAAACCAACAGGTGGCACAAATAATTCACCCTTCATGACAGCTCATTCTCAAAAGAGAGTTCATCTCTCACTTTACAAAAAACACAACCTTCTTTAGACAAAATCTTTTCCAAAGGCCAACCATCTACAATATACTTCTTGATCATCTCTAACGTTTCATCCTCTAAACTTGCCTTCAACCATTCTTCTTTAGACACTACATGTGCTACAGCCAAAACAACAGCATACTCTTCCTGCTGCAAAGTACACTGTGATGACTGTGATTCATTGCTAAGTCTCGATAAACAGTAAGCTCTGACATTCTGTACTCCAGGTATATAAGTCACTACAAAATTGTACTCATATAACTTGGCTAATAACCTCACTAATCTTGATGAGGCTTTTCCTACACCATTTTTTTACAACAACTTTATAAGTGGTTTGTGATCTGTCTGAAATTTGAAAGACTTCCCCCAAAGATACATCTTGAAGTGCTCAACAGCTCAGTCACATCCTAAAGCTTCCCGTTCTATGGTGGAATACTTTGTTTCTGCTAAAGAAAGAGGTCTGGAAGCAAAAGCAATAGTGTTTTCCACACTACCTTTAACTTGACTCAAAATTGCGCCAAGACCAGTGGAACTTGCATCCACCGTGACCACATTGTTCGCAAACTGCGAAAATGGAGAGAGAGGTTTGCATTCCAAAATAGCATTTTGAATGGCACTGACAGCTTGAGCACGTTCCAAAGTCCACTCAAACTTGAGCCCTTTTTTAAGCAACCCTCTTAAAGGAAGAACTACATCTGAAAATGTGCATACACATCTAGAATAATATTCACATAGTCCAAGGAATGATTTAAGCTGTTCTTTGTTCCATAGATCTTCTAAACCACGAATTGCCTGTAACAAATCTTTCTTAGGTGAAATACCTTTCGAATTTATCTGATGAACCAAGTATTCCACCTCAGATGCAAAGTACTTACATTTATCCAAACGGATTGTCATTCCTTTCTCTTCTAAGATTGACAGTACATTATTAACCATTTCACGATGTTTGTCCAAGGAATCTGAATAAATCAGCATATTATCCTGGAATGCCACTACACCGTCAGTGTTTCCAAATAAACAATGCATAAGTTCCTGAAACCCTGACGCTGCAGATGACAGACCAAAATGCATCCAAACATATTTGAATGTGCCTTCAGGTGTTATAAAAGTGGTAATATGTCTAGAATCTCCTGTCAACTCAATTTGGTGATATGCTGATTTTAGATCTATGGTTGTAAAATACTTAGCACCATCCAATTTTGCTAACAGTTCCTGTCTCCTATGTAACGGATGACATTCAGCTACTATCTGCTTATTAACTTACCTCAAATCAATGCACATCCTAAGTTCACCATTTTTTTTAACCAAAACGATTGGAGACACCCACTCTGAATCATATAACAGGTTCAATAACACCATCATCACATAACTTGTTAATCAATTTGGACAATAAATGTCCTACTGATAATGGTACATTCCTTAACTTATGCTTAATAGGCACTGCATTTTCTTTTAATTGAATCTTATGTTTAAATCCTTTGACTTTTCCCAATTCTTCTCTAAACACCTTTATGTGTTCACTCAAAATAGGCTCCACATCACCATCATACATCAACTCACTATTCTGTACAGTCAATAAATCTTCTGCTATGCGCACTTGTATCTTAGAATTTGGATGCAGCGTAATGTTAAACTTGCCTTGATGTCTCCAACCTATTACTTGCAATCCATCTAAGTAACATACACTTTTCCAATTATATTCTTATGTTTAAACAAAATATGAGAAATAAAAAATCATAACATTTGAATTTCTTTACCCCCAAAACCATAAACTTTTATATCATTAGGTTCCAAATTCTTGTTCTTCCAATTTTTGTGGAAAAATCCATCTTAAATGATGGTATATGGTGATCCCGAATCTGCCATAACTTCACATTTTTTACCATCAATACCAATCTCACACAAAGGATGTACATATTCTTCATTGTCAACATCAGCAACTTCCAACGAAGCACACACAACTTTACTAAATACTTTTCCATTTACATCTGTAATACCTTCAACTTCTTCCTTAGCAATGCAGTCTACATTATGCTGTACAGTTTCATTCATGTTTGCCTCTCTCACACACAAAACTTTATTTCCCACATCACTCTCAACATCCGTCTCGTCCTCCACATAACTTTCCATCACACTGGAAACACACCTGTTGCTATTCTGACACATAGCTCCAAAATGTCCCATTTTTTTACACTTAAAGCACTCTCGTCCCTTAGCTGGACAATTCCTAAACTGACTTCAATGATTTCTTGAACCACGTGTACACATTACTTTCCCAGCATTAATATTTGGAGAAAAAGTTTTACTGCTTTTCATTCTTTGTGCACCAAATTTCTGTACATCTTTAATAGCTACAGCACCAACACCCACAGTCAAGTTATTCACATTAATCGTGTTAAACGAGGTAGTAGAACGTTCCACACTCTTTGCTATATTAATAGCTTCTTGTAAACTAGGATTGCGCTGATGCAACAACTGTTCCTGAATCTTTTTATTGTAACAACGTATAATCAATTGATCTCTGATGTAAGTATCCACCTGTTCACCAAATTCACAATCTGCTGCTAAAATCCTTAAACTAGAAACATATGAATCTACCGTCTCATCCACTAACTGATGTTGAGTATAAAAATGATACCTTTCTAATACAATATGTGGTTGTTCTGTAAACCTTTTCTTTAATCTATCCAAAGCCTCCGCAAAAAAATCATAATCACCTGCCTCCATACCATGTGGCTTAGGAACTACAGGTAGATGTTAAAATATATCTTCAGCATCTGCACCCATTAGATTTAACAACAAAGCTCTATTTCTTTCCGGACTAAAACTACCACCATCCAATGCCAACAAATAGGTTTTAAACTGTCTAAGCCATTTCTCCCACTTCATACTAGGTTGATTTGGTCCTTTAAAGAATGCTAGTGGTGGATTCCCACATACATTACTCATTGTGTAACTACAATCTTAATAATGAGTAACAAAAACAAAAAACAAAAATAAATGAAAACAATCAAAATGAATGCCAACCAAACAATAAATGAACAATTGAACACTGCAATAAGTGTGCGCATCACTGTAACACACATGCAACTCCTGCTGGCAACCTCCTAATGTTCTTTTAAAATATGCGCTTTCCTTTAAACCCTGTTCTCCGTTGCTATAGAAACAGTGTGCGCATCACTGGAACGCACACACAAACTCTTCCTGATCACTCTTACGTGACCCCCTTCTATTGTTGCCATAGGAGAATATATACTTTTACTTCGCATGCGTTACATCGCATCCCTTTACAACGCGGTCATTACAACGACCGCGTTGTTACAACGTGAACTATTACATCGCAAGTCATTTCAACGACTTGCTGAAGGGGGAGCGCTGGACTTAGGAATAGTATAATTTACCAGTTTGTGCAACAGCAGGGAAGGTGTTGGATTCTAAATCCAACACCAGTGGGCCCCCTACAGCAAGTTGTTGAAACGACTTGCGATGTAATGGTTCGCATTGTAACAATGCGGTCGTTGTAATGACCGCGTTGTAAAGGCATGCGATGTAACGCATGCGAAGTAAAAGTATATATTCTCCTATGGCAACAATAGAAGGGGGTCACAGAGAGGATGCTCCGACAGTAACCTCAGGTTCAGCCAAATCCTCGCCAAAATATTGTAGTAGAAATTCACACGACACAAGACGTCTTGTCCAGTTATTTTATTGGAGCATCCTGAATCATGTACAAGCACGAACGAACTGTCACCAGAAAACACGCAGGTTCCCAAACATATTCAAATAGCAACATTCCAAACCAACACTCCAAGAATATTGGTCATGCATTGGAACATTGGAATGTAATAAACAGAACATTCCAATATTCCATCACAAAGACCCAAGACCTAACTACTACAGATTCTTTAGAACATTTTCCAGTTTTGACAAAATCTGAAGGACTTTCTGCTGTGAAACATGAAATACCTTGCATTTTCACATAATTTGGCTGGAATTCCTTCTGTTGTGGGATTCTTAGCAACTCTTAACAGCCACCTTCCCTGTGACAGAAAACAGAAGTTGGACACATTGGCATTAAGAGCATACTTTACAGACTCTGTTTTTGTCCAAGACATCTTGACCTTTCATTCTTTTCTTGGAAAACCAGTAACATATTTTAGGAGATATAAAAGGCTTGTGCTGAGATTGAAATTACATTCCTGGGTATTTGCACATCTTCAGAAACCGCTATTCTTTTCTGACAGATGTGAACAGTACGCCTTCCATATAATGCAGTAATTATTAAAATATTTAAATCTATGGTTTAAATTACTCTAAAATCACTTTCAGATGGCATGTTCCATTAAAGAAGATGTAATATTTTATTGTCTTCTAATACCCTATATTTTTACAGTGATTTGGAGGCCACACTTACTGTACACTTACATAGAGATTACCTTTATGCAACACCCTTTCCCTCAGTAAGCATAAATCCAGTCTTAACTTCACACTTACAGTACCAATGAGTAGCATGTCCACCTCAATAGAATGTGAGGTACTTAGTTGCAAACTTTCCAGTTCCTTTGGTGCAACCGTGTGCCACATGATATTGGCTCTCTTCACACGGTCTTCCAGTGAACAACCCATACCACACAGTGAAACACAAAGGTAACTAGAAATCCCTGCACAGTAAGGATTCCAGCTCCTTCTCGGAAGGTTTGCCCAGCAGAACGCCACATTCCTCCTCACATGCTGAACAATTTTTATATGATGGCAAGCCTGTAGTTGGTCACAGAACATGACAATCACATGCTCTGAACACACACACTCCCATTACAAAACTATTAGACAGTTCAGATTGCACCCTAGAAGAACACAGGAAAGTGGTCTCACAGCAATTCCATTTTCTCAATGTTTGGCACATCATCAGCATTGCTGATTGTAGGAAATCCAACTTTTCTGCATAGTTACTCTGGATTTTTAGTTTCTTGACCCTATATTTTTGCTGGCTGCACTTTACCCTTGCTGACCAGTGATTAAGTGCTTGTGCTGCTCCTAAATTCGCATATTTAACTTACCTATAAGTCCCTAGTATATGGTACCCAAGTGTAACCAGTGCCTGTAAGTTAAATGCCACAAGTGGACTGCAGCACCCATTGTACCATCCACAAACATCACTGCAGGCCTACCCTGTGTAGCCTGGCTGAGCAGATTTAAACTGCAAATGCGACCTGTCAAAATAACCACTTTTGACAGGTCAGTATTTATAAGTTACCCCTAAGTAGGCCATTCGACCCACAAGGCAGGGTGCATAGTACTTTAGAGTAGAACATGTAAATGTTTAACGTTTCACATGTCCTGAGAGTGAAGAGGCCCCAAAAGCTATTTTCATTGTTACAAGGCTGACTGCGCCATAGGAAAACACTTGGTTACATTATTGCATTTAATAATGGTAATTTTGGTTTGGCAGCAGTTAGAAATATAATTCAAATTATTTATAATCCAATTAGATAGTAAAATCGAATTTGTAATAACTATTAAGGAAAATGCACTTTTAGAAAATTACCCTTTCCCTGCCTAAAACCTCTGGAGACCCATTTGTATTTGGTCTCCCGCTTCTCCTATCCAGTAATTAGCATTTGAATCGGTGTGAAATGCCTCCCAGGAGTAAACAATAGGCTGCCCTAAATGTGCAGAGATTACCCCTCTGACCCCAACAAAATATGCAAGGTAGGGTGGGGGGGGGGGGTCCAGGCATCATTTTCTACAATAAAGTATCAAACCCCTACCTTTTGTTCTACCAGATTTCTGTCTCTAGGTTTATTGGCAGGGTTCCATGGTTGCTTCAAACTGGAGTTTTGTGTTAGATGTGGGCGATCACTAGAATTGCCATTGTACACTCCTCACACTCATATCCAGCCCTCAGAGCCCAGGTTTAGAGTGGCTAAAGACTTTCACCATCCTAAAACTTCCCAAAGTGGTTATGGTTAGCCCCGGAAATCTTTACTCCATTGGTTAGGATGCCCCCAGGGGTCATTTCCACCCAGTAGTTCATGCCAGGCATAAATGTGGCGTCTCTAGTCACCCACTTCTGAACACTCCTGGGCCCAGGGAAGCTCAGAAGAGGGCTGAACATGCTCTCTAAGACCTGAGAAGAGCCCTAAAGGACTGCTCTGCATTTTGTACCCAGGACAAAGAGGTGGACTCCGTGGGTTTTCAGGCTGACCTCCTCTTCAAGCTACAGGGATACAACAAGCGACAAGAGGCCTTTCCTGGAACTGCCCAGCTGATCAGTGGCAACAGGACTTGGACTGGATCCTGCTGTTTGCTTCCTCCAGACACACAATGACTCTAAGCACCTCTCTTAAAGGTCCTGGGGGACTTTACAAGTGTACTACTCTGGTGGATTGGAACGTAAAGTACTAAAATCAGAAGGTAAAATCTTTAGCCCAGGATGAACCTGGTTGTTGTATCAAACCCACACTCCATCGCAATCAGTGTCAAACTGTGCGCGGGTTCAGTTCTACTGTAACCACTGACTATCAATCGCACTTTGTGCTTCTTGGTGGGATTTTTACTTAAAACTTTAAAAATTCAATGCTGCGGTTTCCCTTATTGGATTTTTGTCATTTTGTTTTCATTTTTTTATTTTTCGGATTATTTTGGGGATTTGTATTGTTTTGCATTTCAACTTTATTACTGTTTTAGTACAGCATAAATACTTTACACATTGCCTATAAGTTAAGCCTGTCTGCTCTTTGCCATAGCTGCCAAGGGATGGAGCTCAGGTTAGTTTAATGACTTTAGTGGTTCACCCTGGCAAGGATTGCGCTCATTACTTGAGATGGGTACTTACCCCACTCAACTAATAATCCAATTTCTTAAACTCATTATGGCAACAGTTGTGTAAGATAACACAAGGTGTGTTTGTAATGTGCATGCTCACCCGTTGGGTCATGTGGGCGCTGAATAACAGCTGCCTATTGTTGCTTTGCTCAATGGTACTCATTTCATTGACCCCAGATGGATGAAAGCTGAGTGGATGCATTCAGATTAGAACACCATGGGGTCAACCACAAATTCCAAGAGTGAAAGCATTAGTTCACTGAGCTACCAGACATATTTGCAATTTCAATGAGCTTGACTTAGTCAGAGCAATATGTTCCGGTGTCAGCCTGGTAAATTGTTTGCTACATGAAAATAGAGAAAGGATTAAGAACCGTTTCTAAATAATCTTATCTTTTTGACATGTTTCAGTTATTTGATTTATCATCTCTTTTATGTTTGGTTAGGTCAGAAAATAGATAGATAGAAATATCATATCTTAATGAATAGCCATCATAAAACTGAATATGAAAAAGAACAGTTATAGGTTGAAAAATGAACTAGTACTTTTTTAATGTTTGATAAATATACAATAAGTGTACATTTGCATAGGTTTACATGGCATTTTCAATCTACATCTACTTTTAAGTTAGTCAAATGTGTACAAAATGTATCTGTTCTCTTTAGATTTTAGACGTACTTTCCTAGTTTCCATGGATTACAGAAATGCTAATCAATAAAAATAATTTTATAACTCAAAGGAGGCATGGTTACACGTAACCAACATAATTAGTTTGCCACGGGGTGGCCTACCCAGTATGGTGCTCAGACGCCATCCCTATTTTTTTGTCCCATCAGTCTGAAAGTCTTGATGTGTGCAGTGCACAACTCAAGACCCTTGGAATGGCAAGGGAAAAATACAAACCATGCATAGTCTGCGTGGCCAGAGTTTTACACCTGTGCCCTTATTATAGAGAGGGCACACTTCTTCTGTTTGCACCATGGCGCACTTTAAATAGGTGCACCATGCGCAAACAGGGAAAGTGCTCTCTACTACAAAGAATGCGCTGCCCTCAGGGCAGCCAAGAACTCGTGCTGTCTTGAGAGCAGCACATTCAAGTGAAATACGGAGCAGCTGCTTCAAAGCCTCTCCGTGTTTTACTGTGCAGGCAACAACTCGCCTGCACTTTGAGGAGGGATTAGAGATCCCTTTGCGGGCAGGTGCAGTGAGTGACTGCACCTGCCTGCAAGGGGATATTTAGGGGGCCTATGGGACCCTCTTTTCCCCCTCCAGAGTGCTTCCATCAAGGGGCGCACTGACAGTGCGCCACCTTTTTGTGGCACACTTTCATTGCGCCTCCTGATGGCTTCTTTGCCTTTGTGCCCACGTCCATAATACGACGCAAGCGCAGAGGTAAAGTATGCCCTTGTTTGCGAGGGGGAATGCCCTCTTAAATCTTTTAAATGTTTTTGTTGTTTTAACGTTTTCAGGATTTGCAAATAAAGAAAGATTTTGATGTATCTTTTTTAAATTTGCAGATCTAGCAGCACATTTACAGACCTGCTGACCCAAATTTGGATGCACAAAGCCATGAGAAAAATAGGTGTTATTTTTAAAATTTGTGGCCAATATCTGTCTCTCAATTACGTGGTGGTGCAATAAACAATTTCCAAGAAAATACAAATGCTTCATTGCATGAATGGAAAATTACTCCCTCTTTCAATATGACAGTGGCGGTTTCTGCTGTTGGGCGTCGGGGCTCCGCCCCCTTTACTTTCATTGCCAAGGACATGAGTAAATAAAAGCAATTTGTTGGCCCATAACTGATTTTTTTTTAAATAAAATGTGCACACATTTCGTGCTTTATTGCTATCGGGCTGATGCAGCCTGTCACTCACTGTGCTTGCTTCCGTCCGTGACAGAAGCAAGCATTCCTTAAAATGCTGCCCCTGGGCGTGACCAAAGTGTAGAGTATTTGCCGGCTGAAGCTCTCACAGCCCCGAGGCCTGTGAGGTCATCAGCTCGGCAAAGACAAAGCCTTGTCGACCAGTCTCCACCCCTGATGCCCTGGGGATAAAATCGGCCCCGGGCGTGTTTCAGGGAAGCCCTGTATCTCTGGGGCTTCCCGTCAATCAGGGAGGTGAGAGCATGGTCACCACACCCTTTCCTAGCTCGTCACAGGGCGGGGTGGCCCCCACCCTGTGATGTGCTAGGAAAGGGTGGAGATTAAAGCTACAGGCAGCCGGAAAGCCAAGAAATCGAGTCTGCGCAGTTTGTCTTCATGAATTTTGAAGACACACTTCGCAGACTCGAGGTGTCTGCTTCCCGCGCTGCAGACATTTTTGGACGCATTTTCTACCACCTGCAGACTCGTGGACATCAGACACTGCAGATGTCCAGTGGAGTCTCTGATGAAAGAACTTGCCTTGCTTCACTTGAAGATTCACCCGAGTCAGTCCTGACGATGCCTTTCAGTTCCGAATCCTGTGGGCAGATCGGCAGCCAAATGAAAAAAAAACACTTTGCAGGTGGGGAAATGAGAAAGTGGCATGCTCGGGCCTGGCCTATTTGAAGGAAGTAAAGTAAGCAATTCAATCAACCATCACTGCTGTATTATAATCTCAATAAAATGTATAAATGTATTGTATTTGCATGTTGGAATGGACACATCGTTTTCATACTTTCTTAAAGTTTCTTTTTAGGATCGGGAGGGAGGAATTTTTATTGTATAAATGTAATTTGTAAATACAGGGAGGAATGTATTTACAATTCTTTAGAGTTTACTATGGGGTGCTATTTTAAGTGGATGGTTGTCTTTGTAAACAAAATGATCCCGTGAGGTGTGCTTGTGACATGTTATGACTGGCATATTTTCTTTACGGGAGACGATTTTTGTGTGGCGAACCAGGATCGAGTCCTGGTGTCAGCTCAATATCCTGTGGATCTGGGCAAATAACTTACTCTCCCTGTCCTTATAGAACATGAATATGTCCTTGTCTCGTGCAACTGGTGCTCATGTAAAGTGCACTAGTATCTTCAGTCGAGTTTGGCCTTTATAAAAGCTGCAAAAAAAATACAGTGTGAGAATGTGAACTGACTTATTAAAAACGCATTTACTGTTCATTTTTACCACATCCAGATATTCCTTCACAACTGATTTGGGGGTCATACAACCAGGGGCGGTGCGTGCATTGGGGCATTGGGGCGTTGGGGCGTAGCCCCCCCGCCCGCAGCTCCCTCGGCGTCTTTGAACCTAAGTAAACTGAATCAGTTTACTTAAGTTCAAAGAGCCGAGAGAACTGACAATCATGTCAGTCAGCATGACGTCGGACCGCCCACCCCCTTCAGAGTCTGAAGGGTGTGGGCGGTCCTGCGTCATGTTGACTGACATGATTGTTAGAGGGACCAGGGGCAGCAGGCAGCACAAGTGCGCATGAGTGGGCAAGGGCACCGAATTTTCGCCCCGTGCCCAGTCATGCGCACTTGTGTGTGCACTGGCTTGCGCATGCCCATTAGGAGAGCGAGGGTTGAGCAAAGGCTCAAACCTCGGTCTCCTAATGGGCAGGCGGGCGAGGGGTAACCGTGCTCAAAGCTGCGAATGCGCACCATCCAACATGAAAAGTTTGGCCTACGACCATTTTATGTCTCCGCGGTTGAAATAGCGAGAAGCGATTAATTCCATTGAAAGTGCAATATTCGTGTTCAAACATTAGGTACCAGGTTCTCTGAAATTGTTAGCCCTGAAGGTGTATTGCGGAATAAAAGTAAAATTGTTTTATCCTTGATAATTTTGTCGTTTAATGTATTTCTTTGGAAGGCAATTGTAAAGGAAAATGAATTTGCCATACTAAAGTAGACATTCTGATGTTACTCTTCGTTTCAGATAGATACTTCAAGAAAATATTGTTTTTGCATTATGTAAAAGATGTGCATGCGGTGCGCTTGAATGAAATATAAACCAGAGATAATTCGGCATCCGTGCTGTTCATTGCCAGCATAAGTATTTTCGTGGCACCTGTCCCAAAATATACTACACCTGCAGACAAAGGTGGAAGAAGGGGAGGAGGGCAGAGTTTAGGCGCGAATGTAACACCTCATCACTCATCAGCCAATTCCTGGTTTGCAGTCATGCTGACCAGTGTGTGGGGTCCGTAGTCGATGTTGAGTGGGAGAGATGGGAGGAGGGCGAGGCTGATTGTGATTACACCCTGCACAGACTGCTGAGTAAGTTAGAGGTTTTGGCCTGGCGCTCCCAGTGGCGGAAATGGCAGGCAGAGGTAGGGACAGGGGAAGACAAGCAGGCAGTTTCTGCGTTAGTGACTTCTTGTGCCTTTCCCTTGACTTCAGGCAGTGCTGGAAAACTGTATCCACAAACACACCAGCAGCCCATCCCTGAACCTCTTGCACCTCCAAACCCATCGTTTTTTATTACTCACAAGACTTTTAATACTTTTGCGTGTTTTTATTTTTATTTATTTCAAACAAGACTGCTCCCCACATTTATCCCTCTTTGTCTACTATAAATGTATTCAATGTATTTTTTCTGACGGGTATTCGTTTTTTCAAGGGGTGCTGTTGTATGGTACCTGAAATAAAGACTGGAGCGGCTCGGTCTCTCTGTGCCTGGAGGCACACCACCCAAGAAATAAACCCCACTGGCGCCATGCATGCTCTTTGTTTATTATTAAATAATACAGCCCCGTGCATAAGTTTACAATTGCAAAGGCCAAGTACTTTTTCATTTATCTCGTTTGTATCTGTAAGGTGTAAGTATGTAAATTTCCTCATGTAACTTACGTGGTTCTATTGTGAAGCGCTCTGACACCTTTGGGTAAAGTCCCCGCTATATAAAATTGCATACAATAAATAAAGATACTATTAAAAGGAAACAACCCTACAGTATAAGTAGTGCTGGAACAGACGTTTTACAGAAAGAGAAAGCCGGGCCCTTTAAACCTCGCAGCTTCCCTGGGATGTCACACGGGCTTGTGAAGCTTCGGCCATGGGGAGAGAATGTGACATCACGGCCCGGGCTGCGACTTCTGACTGGGGGAACAAGGTTCTAATCTCGGTGTCGGCTCGACATCCTGTGATTCTGGGCAAATCGCATAATCTTCCCGTGCCTACAAAAAACGAACATGTCCTTGTGTAATGTAACTGGTGCCATGTTAAGCGTTCCTATAACTTTGAGTTGAATTTGCGCTATATCAACACTGCTAAAAAACGCAAAACAAACTGCATAAAAACAAGTGTGCAGGAGGGGTCCTTCTGTTTGCTGTGCAGCGAACTGCACTATAGTCAGGAAAGCTTGAACGCTTCAAGAAACACATAGGAATTAACTTGAGTGCAGAGAGAGTAAGACAGAGAAAGAGACAGGCACAGACAGACTGGTGGCCGTGACAGGGGAGAGCAGAGGAATGAGCATGAGGCTTTGAATAGAGGGAGGAGACAGTTGGAATCATACTACAGTCACAGATCCGAGGCAAGGAGGGAGACATGGGCAGGAGAAAGACTGCCAGGGAGAGAGAGACAGTGCACAGACAAGCTGAAGGGAAGGGTAGTGAAACATGGAAGGAGAAGGGGGCATTTCTATTTACTTTTCGAGTTTATGAGCGGTTTCAGGGCGCGCACACTGAATATGGTCCCCAGAGTGTCAATAGGGCACATTATCAAGGATAAAACATCAAAAAAAATATAGACAGGTGTGAGTCTAGATTTTCTACACCTAACACCACATATTGTATTAATTGTATTTATATAGTGACTCTACAATAGTCTACAGTGATGAGTACATATCACAAGAATTACCACTTGCTATTGTTTAATATGCTAAACTGAGGGAGACATTAAATGTACTGTGTTCTGCTATAGGTGATGAACTTGCCACATAGAGAATTTTATGGCGTTCCGGAGCATGAGTTGTGTTTGAGTGTTGCTCCCTTCTTTATTCCTTTTTGTTTCCTTTGGCTCTCATTCATAGTATATGTACAATTGCTAAGTGCTTGTATTCATAAACCTTCTACTCTATTTAAAGGTATTTTCTGTATTCCTGGTATGAATGGCTCCAAGCTAAATGGCCAAGAATGAGTTCTGGTGTTGGAATATGCAGAAGGGTTCAGGTTTGTGCAGTAGAATGTGATGAGTTTTCAACTTCCAGAGAAAATATAGAGAGGACATGAGATGAGAGAACTCTCTTAAGGGCATACTTTTGAGGAGGCCCTCTGCTTTTGATTGCAGTGGCTCAGTTTATTTGGTGATTCACAATTCCAATCATGGGTAAAACATGGCTTGTTGAACATAGATGAGATGTACTTGCAAATTGTTTGATTGCATATTGCATTTCAGGTTTTCAATTTGACCAATCCTTTGACTTCTTACCAACGAAATATGAGTGTCTTCCTGGTCGAGGACCACACTGCTTTTTCTCTTATCTGTCTTGTATCAAGACCCTGCTGGACTATGGGGTGAAAGAAAGCTTGAATAAGCAGCTACCTATGTTATATGACATCTCTTTATTAATGTAATAACTGCACTTTCACAATTGCTTTATTAACCATCCTGCTTTCTCAAATTTGCTTGAAAATGCACCATTTGTCCACTTTTTTCAAAATTTTCTCGGGGAGAACCCCCGAACCCCCTTAGGTTGTTCGGGCTCGCTCGCGACGCTCGCTCGCTGCGGTGCAGTATGCCAATGATTTTACGCCCCACCACTTTCAAATGTCACCAGCCACCACTGCAATATGATTTGTTTATTAGTAAAATCTATTGTCTTCAGTGGCTTTGAGGATCTGGATTCTTTAAAATGCTCAAAATAACAGGTAAGATATACAAAAGACCTTTTCAAACCAAGCAAAGGCACATCTCAGAGCATAGGTCTAATTTCTTGCACACATTTGTTGGAATTCTGTTTAGCTGTTTTTACTGTAGCTGAGAGCAAGTTTTTCCACTGGAAGTCTAGTGAAAGCAAAACAGCTGTGATCCCTTCTATTCTGAAGAGATCTACAATAATCTTGGCATGCACAAAATTTGTGAATACTTTAAAAAAAAAGTTTTTTGCAGCTTTGTTAAACAGCAGCACACGGCCTTTTGTCTCCCCCTACCTAATAAATAATGAATTTCCCAGGGACCTGGCTCACCCAGGGGGCTGGTAAAACACAAGTGCAGGAAACCGCTCTTCTGTTTTGTTTTCCCTGCGGATCCTCCGCGAATTCACTGGAAAGATCACAAAAAAAATATATTTTGGGCCCCCTGCAAGATCACTGTGGGACCTCACCACCAGGTCTAGGGGGTCAGGGTATGCCTGCCCTGCCTCCTTGTGTTTGTTTTTAGGTCAAGCCTCGAGTCAGCGCGTATGCGCTGCTCTGCGAGATTTGTTGTAGTGGAGTATGGAATCGAAGCCCCACCCACTCTCCGCCCATATTTGTCATTGGCTTGTGTCATTGTCCTTCTTAAATGCTGGCTTCTGATTCGTAAATAGGCTTGTTAGTCCCTCCTTAGTACCGCCTTGTCTTCATTTGTAACCTCCCCTGTCGACTGGCCCTTTTACTTCGGTTGTTACACGGTGCGTCTTCTTTACTCTGTAAGCACTATTTTCTTTAAATAGTTTCTCCTACTGCAGGTACCACATGCTTTCCTGCAACATTCAGCGTGTCATGCACGCTTTCACTTTCTAAGCAGCCCGGGACAATAGCGGCTGCTTCTTTGAAGTGAAATAGGCCTCGCATTTACATGAGTTTGAGCTATTTCCATTATAAATGACAATAGCTTAAACTCTCGTAAATGCGAGACCTATTGCATTGCAAATGCTTGTCTTTTTTGTTTTGGGACTAGGACAGAGTTTCTTGATGGCTGCTAACACTTCCTGGTTGAAGTGTTGGCAGACAATCAGATCTCACCATGAGATCTGTTGGATCCATGGAGGATTCGGGTCCCTAGAAATACATAAATATTTTTTGTTTAATAACTCCAAAACTTCTGAATGGATTTACATCAAATTACAAAAAGAAATCTTTCTGGACCAAGATCTAGCTTTCTGCCAAATTTGATGTAATTCTGTTCAGTGGGTCGGGCTGTAGTCGTGTTCAAAATCCCTATGGGAAATTGCATGGGGAAAACATGTTTTGGGACTCTGCCTTTTTCTCGGCCCCCGCTTGACGAATCACCCCAACACTTTCCAGACAGCAGCTGAAGTGACTAGCATACTAGTTTGTTAAATTTCCTGAAGATTCATCAAACAGCACTAAAGTTATTAGCAAAATAAAAAGCATTTTTCCTATGGTATGTAGGTCCCAACTAAAACTACCTTGTGGCAACCGCCCCTGGGTAATATATATATTTGCATGTTAAATGTATATTGTCACCTTGAATTTTGAAAATAAATGCAGGCAACTCTGAAAGATGGCTTCAGCGCCTTCTGTGTATGTATGTATATATACATTTTATTTGCACTTTATACTGCCATCTAAGGTTGGTAATAGATGATGAAGTTTATATTTTTTTGCACTTGCACTTTATTGACACACGCTTGCTGTCTTTTTCCCGTTTTTTAATGACATTTGAACTATGATTACTGCAACAATGCTCGGTATTTTGGGTGTGTTTCTCATAAGACTATTTATAATGTGTTTGATAATAGTGTAGCGCCTTCGACCACTTAGTTTTAACTTTGTATTAATTATATTTATGTATACATTGATTATTGGCGTACCATCAGATGTTTTTAGTTATTTAAGAGAAATAACCAGCACACAATTTGACAGGTCTAGTTATCTGTTGAAATTCTTTGGATTACCATTTGCACTTTTCATTGTTGAAGATATCCTTGTGTTTGCACAATATGTTTTCTATGTCTACTGTGGGAGGCAAGCAATGTAATTAACTTCACCCTATCACTATTTAAGTTTCAAGTTGACCCGGGCGAGTCATGTGATCAAGACCACGGTTCGCGGTCGAAACACGTAATGCTGGGCACTTGCCACATCATTATTTACTGATGCCACGAATTTGAATAAAAGCACTTTATTGAACTGCACGCTGTGGTCCGTACCTGATTGCTGCCGCCGAGGAGTTGGTTTGGTCAGGATTGTGGTTTCCTCATCATTATTTCACGAAGGACGGCTGTCTTTGTGCATACGGACCCTCCCTTCAATCTGAGGCTGACCGTTAAACAGTCGACATCGCTGACGCGATTGCTGCTCAACCCGGAAGGAGTATTTTCTGTGTCAGCCCCCCGCAGTTGTGATTGGAAAGCAGCAGAGAACCGCGGTTCCAGTGGGAGTTTCGGTGGTTCAGAGGAGTCGGAGGACGCCGAAGAGCTAGTCGTGCTCCTGCATGGTAAGCGGGACAAGCGCTCTTTCATTAAGACATTTGCGGGTAGAAGGGATTGTGCTTATAATTATTCGTGTGCCTGCTCAATCAATCTCAGCAGACACTTGCGTGCATTTTCAAGGGATACATGGCATCTCCAGCAGACGCGCTGCGGGATCGGGAGGCCATAGCTGATGCCTTGTTTTCAAACTTGCCGGAAATTGAAGACGAGCAAACAAGGCAAACTAATGGCAATAATACCTACAAAGACGTCAAAACATTACTTAAAAACCTGGAAAAACTGCTCCGTACGGAGCTCACAAAGTGGTGGGAGAAGAAATCATTGGAAAAGTATAAAGAGGTCGGCCGAGTACCACGGGGCTTGAGAGTCCTTATAGCGCCATCATTCGAAAACCCCAATCCCCTCATGCTTAAGGAGTGGGCCTCTAATAATCTCGAAGCCTCCATGAATATGGTTTGCATTTTAATCAAATATGCAGAAATTGATAGGATTGAAATCCTAAAAGAAATTGATAACATCAATCTGACATTAGAAGCGCATTAACAAAAAGAACTAATTAAAAAAGGCAGAGATGAAATTAATGTACGTTTAAAAAAATACGAAGAAACAATAAAGGCAAGAAAAGTGTTTAAATTTGCCTGAGACAAGCGGGATTATGAATCGGGCAGAGTGTTCACGTTCTCGAGAAAATTCGACACTGTGAAAAGAAAAGCACAGGCGTCCAAATCTGCAGAGGTGTCAGTACCCAGACAACCTGAAACAGAATCATCCAATGCAGAAACAAGCTCAGTAAGTAGCAATATAGATTCAGACGACAGTGGAGCAAGTATCCAACGGGCACAGATACCGACGAATTTCTCACCTTCGGAGGAATTAGGTTTTTTAATCGGAGATCGCAGCCAAACATTGCGGCCCCGCAATCAAGCGAAGAAAACCGACGAAGGAGGAACAAGCGCCGGAAACAAAGGCGCAAACACAAGAGGCAACAACAAAAGGGGGAGAGGGGTGCGAGCAAAGAAGTGGTCCCAGTAACAACAACAACTAAAAATTGTGATAATACTGTGATCAATCTCTCGGACATAGACTTAACAACTGCGGAGTTAGAACTACTTTCGTTAGGACTTTCTTTTTGTCCCACTAATGGTTTCAAATATGTACAGACCCGGGTGGATGTTATTAAATTCATTCGCAAGCTGAAGCTCTTGAAATACTTTAAATTGAATAAAGCAGCGGAGGTTGCCTCTTTAAGCGCACAACATGACAACACAGGTTTGGCGCTCCAAGTATCGGATGTCAATACACTAAGATCTATGCATGCATTGGCCAGTGATGATGAAAACATTTTGGAATGAACACAAGATGAACTCCAGCAAATGGGCATACGTGTCAATAGCCCTTCACTGAGCCCTTTCCGTCCACCATCAACGTTTATCCCCCTAATGCCAAAAGATGCAATTGATATATTTAGTGACTGCATTATAGAAGATCTTAAGAAACTCAATCAGAAGGTACTAAGCAAGCAAAAAAACAGGAGTTATTGCGAAATACAATACACCAAACTTATGCACAAACTACAAAAGAATAACAATGTGATTATCAATAAGGCAGACAAAGGGGGTAATATTGTGTTATGGCCGAGGACCCTCTATTTAGAGGAAGCACAGCGTCATCTCAATGATACATCTTGCTACAAGAAAGCTACGTTTCGGGATCTCAAAACAACGAAAGATGCAATTTTTAAAGAACT
This sequence comes from Calotriton arnoldi, assembly GCA_963921515.1. Taxonomy (NCBI): domain Eukaryota; kingdom Metazoa; phylum Chordata; class Amphibia; order Caudata; family Salamandridae; genus Calotriton; species Calotriton arnoldi. The sequence goes on along the minus strand of CAWUFW010003771.1, from coordinate 1,050,600 downwards.
AGCTCAATGGAAACGAATGGGAATACTTAGTAAGAAAGAATTCAGTTTTTTAAAGAATGACCATCCAATAACACCAATACTTTATTTTATTCCTAAAATCCACAAGAATGTTTTACCAATCCCAGGAAGACCAATAATATCGGCTCAGAAAAGCCTATTGGAACCCATGTCAAAATATGTGGATTATTTCTTACACAGATTTGTAGAAAGTCTCCCCTCATACATCAGGGACACTGGTCATTTTTTATCCAAATTACAAGCAGTTATATGGAATGAAGAATATCTGTTCATTGTTATGGACATATGTTCCCTATATACTATTATTCACCATTCTGATGGACTGAAAGCTGTGAAATATTTTTTAATCCAACGTAACATTGAGCTATACCAACATAATGATATGCTGCTTAAAATGATTGAGTTGTGTCTTATGAATAATTATTTTTTATTTAACAAAGAGGTCCATCAGCAATTACGGGGTGTGGCAATGGGGGCATGCTTCTCTCCCAGCTACGCGTGTTTACACGTGGGCTGGTGGGAGGAGCATGTCCTCAGAGACACTCACAAAGAGATGTATGACGCCCATGTACTGCACTGGTGGCGATTCATAGATGATGTCTGTATAATTTGGAAGGGGTCTGCTGATACTGCAAAAAACTTTGTAGATACTATCAATGACAACTCATTGAACTTAGAGTTTACCGCCCACATAAGCAACGAACGTGTACAATTTTTAGATGTTGAGTTATATGTTGATAATGACATCATACACACGAAACTCCATCGCAAGAGCACTGCGGGTAACTCTGTGCTTCATGCCAGTAGTTCCCACCCCAACCACCTCATTAGGAGCATTCCGTATGGCGAGTGTTTAAGAATAAGAAGAATTTGTAGTTCTGACTGGGACCTAGAAACCTGTCAGGCAGAGGCTCTTCAGAGGTTCAGTACTCGCGGATATAAAATAAAATACCTGAAAACTGCTATGGAAAGGGCCAACAGTAATTCAAGAGAAGAATGTCTATTCAACACCATATCTAAATTGACACCTATGAACCCTGGTAACTCTAATATTCGATCTAATAATTCAGTGAGACTCATAACTACCTATAGCAGCCAGGAAAAACAAGTGAGAAAGATAGTGTACAAAAACTGGCCTTTAGGTATGACAGATCTAACCTTATCCCAAATGTTGCCAGAACGTCCAACACTAACTTTTAGACGTGCGCCCTCTATGAGGGACGCATTAGTCAAAACAAGCCCTGAGGTCAGCATTACAGGCAACTGGTTATCTAAAAGAACAGGTTTCTACAGATGCAGCTCATGCCGAGCTTGCAAGTTTGGTAAAAATACTGTTGAATATACTACGGCCTTTGAAACGCAACCTACGAAAATCAATGGTCTATTCACATGTAGGACGGACCATTCAGTATACGTTTTGGAATGCTCGTGCCACCTTAGATATGTGGGCAGTACTAAACTGCAAGTGTTCAATCGCATACTGCAACATCTACGTGCCATTGTAAATTCAGATCCCAGCTATCCTGTCGCTTGCCACTTTAAACTTGTGCACAACAACAATCTCAACAACCTGAGCTATTTTGTTATTGATTCATTGTCTCCAAATCACTCAGGGGAGGTAACAGAGAAAGAAAATTGAGACAGCTTGAGTCCCATTATATTTTGATATTAGATACTAAAATGCCTAATGGACTCAATACAGGAGAAGATATACATAACTTTTTATAACTCCTTGAAGTTCTCTGTTACGACAAGTGTATGGTGTTTTTCAATTTTAGAGCTGACTTCCCAGGCCCTCCATTCTAGTCCCGATCTTTTACTTGGCTTTTAACCTAGTTGAACTAATTTTACCTGGTTTTACTTGGTTCCCTGGTTTAACCGGTTTTATTGGGTTTTGCGTGGTTTCAAGCTAATGGTAAGTCGGGTTCTGTAATATTTTAACCAAATTTTACAATATCCTTATACTGTACATATTGCACATATCACTTCTTTTTCTATGATGAACAATTTATTGAGGTTTAAACCATTACTTGATTATCAGTAAAGCACTTGCTCTGATTAAGTGCATATGCATTTTTTCATTGAAGATACTGTGTATATAAAATACAATTTCTCTACAATGACCTATTCAATCAATACTGTAATTTCGTCTTTGTTTACTGCCATTTAGTTGCACTTGGATATGTTTACTAATCTAAAGGCACATCTTGACATGTTTACAGTGCACTTGCACTTTACGCATGTTTGGATCTAGGCTAGCTTTGGTCCTTTCCATTTTATTTGCACTTTATACTGCCATCTATGGTTGGTAATAGATGATGAAGTTTATATTTTTTTGCACTTGCACTTTATTGACACACGCTTGCTGTCTTTTTCCCGTTTTTTAATGACATTTGAACTATGATTACTGCAACAATGCTCGGTATTTTGGGTGTGTTTCTCATAAGACTATTTATAATGTGTTTGATAATAGTGTAGCGCCTTCGACCACTTAGTTTTAACTTTGTATTAATTATATTTATGTATACATTGATTATTGGCGTACCATCAGATGTTTTTAGTTATTTAAGAGAAATAACCAGCACACAATTTGACAGGTCTAGTTATCTGTTGAAATTCTTTGGATTACCATTTGCACTTTTCATTGTTGAAGATATCCTTGTGTTTGCACAATATGTTTTCTATGTCTACTGTGGGAGGCAAGCAATGTAATTAACTTCACCCTATCACTATTTAAGTTTCAAGTTGACCCGGGCGAGTCATGTGATCAAGACCGTGGTTCGCGGTCGAAACGCGTAATGCTGGGCACTTGCCACATCATTATTTACTGATGCCACGAATTTGAATAAAAGCACTTTATTGAACTGAATGCTGTGGTCCGTACCTGATTGCTGCCGCCGAGGAGTTGGTTTGGTCAGGATTGTGGTTTCCTCATATATATATATATATATATATATCATTCCATCCTGACAGCGTCAAAACAAACAGGCACCGACTCCGTGAAAAGTTTGGCACAGATGGCGATTTATTCCAAACAAAGGTCAGACGCGTTTCGGCGGCAGGACCGCCTTGTTCACTGCATAAAGAGCTCTGCCATTTTACAACCTATATACATGTTGAGCATTTTCCCATGGTTGCCGTAGCAACCGGAACCAACCATAGACATAAAAGCTAATCTATGGCTGTGTACCATGACAATGCAGAATGATGCAAAAAAAAATTATATACACATGTTTAAACAAATTACGAAAATACAAATAAATGTTACACACACATTCTAATTTGAGTTTAAATATAGCACTCTGAAGTATCTCATAGTGTGAGAGTGAAAGGTGTGTTCTGTCACTAAATCCCGACCTGCACACATAATTAGATCTTGCTTTGAAATTGCACTTAAAGTCAAGTGCCATGGACATGGAAATGACAAATTGAATTATAATGCACCTCCATTTAATCTGTAATTTCAGTAAAAGTTTTTATCTCCCATACTGTGATAAATAGAAATAACACTAAAATAAAAGAAATTACATCCCTCACTACTATTGCCAACTGGGGGTGAAAGTAAACATTTCCCAGTACAAAAAATGGCTATGTCTCCCTGAACTTACATGTAAACTCTGACCTATGTCTCTCTGACCTATGTCTAAGGCACAGCCTGTGCTGATGCCCATAAACTACCCAAGTGGTGGGAAGGTGGCAGCGGGAGAATAAAAATTACTCATGTGGCTATAATGTGAGGCGGCTGATGGAAAGAGGGAGGTGTGTCAGATAAGTGCTGCCCCAGTGGGCCTGCGTATCTTACAAAAAAGTCCATATGAAATTGCAACAATAAACATAGGTCAAAATATAATAGTGTGTCGGGAATTTAAAGAAGAAAAATACCAAAATAATAATATTAAAAGGAAGAACTTTACGCTAGGAGGAATGGATCTCTATGATATACATAAGCGCGCAGTCTTATTACAGGTGGACACTTAACGCTTCATCAGCATTCATCCCTTGTGGGATTTTGGAGTTGAGGAGAATGATGTATCTCGATTCCAATCTCCTCAATGCCAATTGTCTATTGCCTCCCCTTGGGTTCTTAGGGACATTATCAATGACAAAATAGGAGAGGTCTTGTGCATTTCCTGCATGGCAAGAGTTAATGTGCCTGGCAACTGGATATGATTGGTCATCATTTGTAATGGCCCTCAGGTGCTGCAGGATGCGGACATGAACAGGGTGGATAGTACTTCCTACATAGAGTTTATTGCATGTGCATTGAAGGATATACACAGCGAAGTCTGTCTTGCAGTTATAGCTACCACGTATAATATACGGTGTCTGTCTGAAGGGCATAGTTATTGATTTCTTGTTAGTGCCATGTTTACAGGCTTTACACCTACTACACTTAGTGAACCCCTTTGGTGATAATAGCCAATTTTGAGTTCTAGTTATAGTTGGCGCATTACGCACCAATTCCTGGCGCATAGATTTCGCCCTTCTGAAACTAATTGAGGGGACTTTTGGACACGTAGGGCCCAATACTGGATCACTACGTACGGTGTTCCAGTGTCTGTAAAGTATCTTCCTCAATGTGGTGTGGTATGTATTGAACCCCGTGATTAATCTGGGAGTATCTGTTACATCTTTCTTTTTCTGACTTCTGGTTTTGTTGTTAAACAGTAAGTTCTCTCTCGTTATTTTCTCGCTTCTAACTTTGGCTTTAGCCAGAGTTTCTGATTTGTATCCTCGTCTCTCTAATCTGTTGAAGAGCTCATTAGTTGATTTTTGTAAATCTTCCTCTGTGCTGCAATTACGTCTCATTCTCAAACATTCAGCATACGGGATACCTTCCTTAACACTATTGTGGTGAAAACTGTTTGCGTGCAGTATTGCATTCCCTGCTGTGATCTTTCTGTATGTCCTGGACTGCAGACAGTTGTTATCTATATACATTTCTATGTCCAGGAATTGTATACAGGTTTTGCTGGTGTGACTCGTAAAGGACAAATTCAAATGGTTGTTGTTAAGTTCCTTAGCAAACATTTCTGCACTCTCACTAGTCCCATGCCATAAAATAAATATGTCATCAATATAACGTACATAGAGTGCCACATTATATATATATCCGTATTACTCGTCTCGTACACACTCCCATAGGCCAGGATAAAGACGAAGCGGACCCAAAATTGCTGGTGCTGTTATTTTATTCTGTTTTGTGCCCTGCACCAACCGCCATTACGCGTTTCGGCCTTCCAGAGGCCTTGATCACATGACGCGCTTGTTCCATGTTTTCACCTATTTAAAGTGACAGTGCTTATTATTGGTGACTAAACTTACTATAGACATAGAAGAGTCTGTTGCATCATCGGCACTAATAGATGCATTAACAATAAATTAATTGTTGTTACATTATTGTTCAACAGTTTGATTAAATATCAATAAATATGTAGCTATAAAAAATAAATATTTAAATAGGTGCAAAACTGTTAAAAACATGTTAATGCAAAACGAGATTTCATAGTAAAATACAGTGTAAAATACATATTAAAAAGTTCATCAAATAAAAACTTTTTATGTATAAAAACTCCCAGCAATACCTAGAAATCCCAACTTGTCAATCATGCCAGATGATTAATTAATGAAGCCCAAGTGGGCCTTTTGGACCCTCAATGTCTAATCATCAAGAAAGTGCAAGTGCTAATTACATAAAGTGCCACCAAAAGGTATAAATGTGCAAAAAATACAAATAGAAAATAGTAAAAGATAAAAACAATTGCAGAGGCAGCAGATAAAAGTATGTACATGTATGAAGGGAGCTGTAAACCTATAGACAAGTATAAAAATCTTCGCTAGAGTTAAAACCATATGGAGTTTTGCGATCTAACTCTAGTATATACCTTGTCTCAAGCTGTCTTAGGAGAGCCTCCCGGTCACCTCCCCGTCTCAAAGGGGGGACCCTGTCCACAGCAAAATATTTGAGGACACTGACATCTTTCTCGTGGTACTCTCCAAAATGCCTTGCAACGGGATAAGACTGATCACCATTGTTGATGGCCCTTATGTGCTGGAGTATCCTCTTGTGCACCGGCAGCTTCGTACTTCCTACGTACTGCAAGCCACACAGACACTCCAGCACATAAATTGCAAACTCAGTTTTGCATGTTGGTTTTTTGTTTATGTGTGTGGGCTCATTCCTAAATGGTGTGACATATTCTGTTTTGTTTATCCCGTGTTTACAGGCCTTACAGCTAGCACATTTGCGGAAACCCTTATTGGAATCTAGCCAAGAGCTGTTTGTTCTTATCCCTGGGCTGCTCCTAACCAAAGAATTGCTCATGGACCTCGCCTTCCTGTATGTTATGTTGGGCGATTTGGTGAGATTGGCACCCAATACCGGATCATTTTTTACCAAGATCCAATTTTTATTGACTAACCTGCGTATAGCCTTATGTTGATTACTATATGTAAGGATCAGTCTTGATGGTTGTTCTGATGGTATGGATTGTTCTGTTGTGATTTCAGCTTTACGAATCAGGGCCTGTGATCTTTCCATTTTTCTAGTCTTCTCTATGGCTTTGTTGATCTCACCACTGGAGTAACCCCTAACCAAGAATCTCCTACGGCTATCATTTTGTGCGATTTCACATTCAGAATCAGTGCTGCAAATTCTATGAATTCGCAGCATCTCACCATAAGGGATGCTGCGGACCAGATGTGCCGGATGGTGACTCGACGCATGCAGCAACGTATTACCAGCTGTTGGTTTTCTAAACAATCTGGTTTCTAGCTTATTGCAAACAACCATAATTTCAACATCCAAAAAGAAAATGGAATCCCTGCTCAGATGACCAGTGAAATGTAGGTTCAGATTGTTATCGTTGATTTGTTCAATAAAGTGGAGGGCACTCTCTTCGGTGCCCTTCCATATTATGAGCAAATCATCGATATATCTATACCAGCGCATGACATGGTTAGACATTGTTTCTGCATGTAACACCCTGAGGACCTGTTCTTCCCAAAGTCCCATATGCAAGCAGGCGTAGCTAGGAGAAAAACAAGCCCCCATAGCCACGCCTCTCACCTGTTGGAACACCTGGTTCTGAAAGAGAAAGTAATTATGTTCTAAACAAGCTGCAATCATTGCCAGTAACATCTTATTGTGTTGGTAAAAGTACATAGGACGAGTGTCAAGATAATGCTCAATCGCCTTCATTCCATCTCTATGATTGATGCTCGTAAATAGAGACGAAACATCGAGCGAAATCAAAAGATATTCAGGGTGCCACTTAATGTTAGTCAATTTCCTTAACAAATCACTGGTGTCTTGCACAAAGGAAGGAAGTTTCTTCACGTGTTCTTGCAAATGATAGTCTACATATTTTGACGCATTCTCCATTATGCTGTTGCAGGCAGAAATGATGGGCCTTCCTGGTGGTTTATTCACATCTTTATGGATTTTTGGTATAAAATATACCACAGGCATAACGGGATGGTTATTTTTAAAAAATTTGGACTCATCAGCGGTCAACAGTCCTGCACTTTTCCAAGCTAAGAGACTTGAGTAGAAATTGTTCCAGGATGACCTGACAATAAGCATGGTGCTGCGCCTATAGCAATGCCGGTCGTTGAGCTGTTTCAACGCCTCTTCCATGTAGAGATTGTGCGGCCACAACACCACGTTCCCTCCTTTGTCGGATTGACGGATGATTAGGTCATCGTTGGCCTGCAATTTTTTCATTAGTTGGAAATATACATTGTCCTGCTTAGTGTAATGCTTGGTTACTCTTGCTTGTTTTTGGTAAAGAGTTTTCAGTTCCTGTGTCACTTTATCATTAAACACGTCAATGTTGTCCCTTAACATGATTGGACAGAACTTGGACTTGGGTTTAAAAGGTGTTTTTAATGCCTCTATATACGCTGGCGTGTCTTGACTATTTCCAAGATCTGTACCATCAGTATTCTGCTGTAGACAAAGTAGATCCTGCAGCAACCCTACATCACCTGCTGTTAAAATGGAGGGGCTGGGTATGTCACCAGCAGGTATCTCCTTTTGTTTGTGCTTGGATACACCCTGCATCAGGTGGTACTTGCGTAATTTTAGGTTGCGTATGAATCTAAACATGTCAATACGTGTTTGTGGGTAATTAAAGTCACTTTTAGGACTATATGATAAACCAAGAGACAAGATTTGTGCATCACTACTATTGCCTTGACCTGCTACTTGCGACTCCATTTCTTTGTACGTTTTTTGTTGGTTTGTTTTGCGCTGTTTGCTACATCGTCGTCTCTCTCCCCGCTTCCTGTTGCAGTCTTGTTGGTGTTTACACCTTGTGCACGTGGGCGCAATGTCTGCCTCCTGTCCTGGCGCAGACAGTCGACTTCCTGTGCCAGGGAGAATTTGGTAAACCCTCTGTGTTCTTATTTGCTCATTGTCAGATTCACTGTCTAGGGCAGAGCTGAGGTCAGAGGCTGAGGTGGGTACAGGTCCACTTGTGCTGGCATCCGCTGCTGCTGAAGGGAGTAGTGCCACCTTCCTAGATGCTTTAACAGTATCAAATTTCTTGGCGAAGGTGAACACCTGGCCATGTTCATAGTCCAACTTATCGCGTTGGAACTTGAACGCCTTTCGTTTTTTTATAACCTCTTCTTCACGCTGCAAACGTATTACCATTTCATCTCGGTATTTCTTTAGGGTGGCTGAGTCTTCCGGTTTACTGATCTCCTCATTTGCCGCATCAATTTTGCTTTGAAGGGCTGCCCGATCACTCTCGGCATATTTCACGAGGATCTCAACTAGTCTTCGAGATGACTCCAAATTGCAGTCAGCCCATTCTGCCAGCATTCGGGAGTCGAGGTTTTCATAACATAACATATATTTTTTTTGCCTGGGACACCTTGGGCCTGATTCACAGAGGTAAACTTAGACCAAAAGTCTAAGTTTGGGCCTGAAGTCTAACTTAGACCAAAGTCTAACTTTACTACTACTAAAGTTAGACTTTTGGTCTAAGTTTAGACCAAAAGTCTAACTTACCTAAAAACGCAAAACAAAGACATAAGCGGGCAGGATAGGGATACCCTGACCTCCTAGGCAAAAAGCGTTTTTTTTTTATGTTGCTGCAAATTCCGGAGGATCTACGAATATGCACCGAAATGTTAAAAAAAAAAAAACTGTGGTGAGTCAGGGCCAAGTGAGATGAGGCAATGCTTAATTTTTAATGGGGAGGGGGTGCATGGCCCCCATCCTCAAGCCATTTTCAGCCCCAGAGACCCCATCCCCTGGGGCCAAAAACATTTTATAAGGGGAGGGAGTCACCTGGCCCCCCTCCCCAGGCCATTTTTGCCCTGGGGATCCTATCCCCCCGGGGCCCACAGTGATTTTTATGTGGAGGGAGGCCGCTAATCTTCTTAAAATGGAGTGGGCCACGCTACCCCACCCCCTTGAGTATTAATGGCCCGATAACCCCATCTCCCAGGGTCGGCTCGCATGCTATGTCCGTGAAGCCTACCCCCGGCTGGGAGCAGACTTTTCACCTGTTTACCTGCCTGGACTGATGCGGGCAGGGAAACAGATCAACAGATTGCTCCTGCCTGGAGGGAGCAGCATGAATAGCTGCTCCCAAGGGCAGGAGCAATGCCGTCTACCGCAGCATGCGGGGAGCCATCTGGCGCCCTGGAGCTGCCTCTGCGGCCCACAACGTGTGCTTTGAGGGTGACCTGGGTAGGCATCCACCTTAAAATAAAGCGGGCATGGGGGGATGGGGTCCGTGGGGCTGAATACGGCTTGGGGAGGGGGCAGCGTGGCCCCCTCCCCTTATAATTAATATATGGCCAGGGGGTCCCAGGGCCATAATAGGTGTGGGAAGGGGGGCCTCGTGGCCCCTTCACCCTTTAAAGTAAAAAAACAGCCCTGGAGGATGGGATCCCCTGGGTCTAAAGAGGCTTGGGAAGGAAGCCATGTAGCCCCCCCTACACTTTAACAAAGAAAGGCCCTGGGGATGGGGTCCCCAGGGCCTAATAAGTCTCAGGTAGGGGAGCCACATGGCCCCCCTCCCAATAAAAAGAGATATGGCCCTGGGGGATGGAGGCCCCAGGGCCTGATGAGCCTAGGAGAGTGGGGCCGAAAGGCCAATAATATGCGGCCTGGCAAAGGATCAACCCTTAGCCTGGTGGCCAATCCCCCTCTGTGCATGGCCAAAGGCAGTGCACAGTGTTAGGTTGGCTGCATGCGGGGAGTTGGCCAAAGGCAGGGGTTGAAGTTACGTATGGTAATAAATTATTACTTTACGTTAAATAAAAACCTCAACATTCACTGAAAAAAACAAAGGTTAAAGTAATGTTATAGTTAGGTGAAATGTTCAGTAACAACGTAACATTTTAAACTTCAAAACACCCAGAAATTCACCAGTTGTAGTTATAGTTATCTCAAGTAAATATGATTTGTGCCCTAAGCTAACTATAACTCACGCCCTGTTTATGCACTGCTAATTACTCCACATATTACATCACTCATGACATCTTCTATGATTGTATTGATTATATCACTGCACCATTTGCAATTAAATTATTGATGAGAAAACTGTGCATGGCGGTGGCACATGATATATATATATACATATATATTCACTGAAAAAAACAAAGGTTATAGAAACGTTGTAGTTAGGCAACCAGAGAAATTCAGCCCTTATAGTTAGTGAGCTAACTTTAACTCGCGCCCTGGGGGGCAGAGTTTGTCTGGCCTCAAGATGGCCGCTTAATCTAAGAGCTTCGTGAAAGCCGTCCTCACGATCCTGCAGGAATCCTAAAAATGGCTGTGGAAGCTTAATACATTCATAGGCTTCCGGTCGCGCTGAGCAGCGGAGTCGGGGAAGCGCTCTCTGATGGTTGTGGCTGTATGCGCTGCGGAGAACGACGACGAGAAGGAGCAGGGCGTGGCCGCGGCCGGCTGGGACTGCGTGACCGCGCCCGGGCCTGTGTCGCAAAGTCGAATAGTGGAGGGCGCGCAGAGAAAGGCCGACTGCTGTCCCACAGACGCGGAGAGATCATCGCGGCAGTTAACGGCTGATGGAATATCGCGGGCAGAGCGGCTCTGAGATATAGAACTGATCAGTGCATTTGAGTCCTCGGCGCAAACTCTACACGAGTAAGAGGCAGCCCGTTCGGGGCCAGTATCACAGAAGAGGGTGGCGCGCTGGCCGGAGGACGGGAGGTGACTGCCCTTGATCCCCTGCTGGCGGAGCTTCGCCCGAGACCTTTGGCCACCATACATAAGCTGTGAGCTGCGGACCTGTGAGCTGGAGAAGATTGAGGCCCGGGAAGAGGCTCTACGAGGTGTGCGGCCGGTGCTCTGGGGTGTGGGGCGGATTGTAGATTGCCCATTGCGCTGGCACAAGCACCCCACAAGACCCACCTGGGCAGTAAGAGGTGCAACAGCAGTATTGTATAACGCAGCTGTAAAAGCGGAAGGGGAGCGTGGTGCTTGCGCAGATAAAACAGATGGTTGGACCATTGTTGGAGTAACCTCTTAGAAGGCCTCGATACAGGCACAGACGTGAAAATATTAGAGCTGCAAGAATGCGTGGCGCTGCAGCAGGTGTGGTGGTGGACATTTCAGCAGCGCAAGCAGAAGGTGCGTGTGCCAGGTGGCCCAGGTACCAAAATGGGGAAGCCTGACAAAACGCAAACCAGACTACAATTCGACCAACGAAAGTCAGGCAGGCACAGAGATGAGGACGTCGAAAATGAGGCAGAAGACCGCGGAGCATCGGGGACAGAATTTGGGGACGACCTGCGCAAAATACTAGAAGCAATGCAGCAAAGTCTCTCCACCATAGATGGGAAAATTGATTCGCTATCGTATCGAATGGATCGCATGACTGAGAGAATAGACAAGCATGTGGAGTGACTTGATATGGTGGAGCGCAGGGTCTCAGAAGTCGAGGACCAACAGATGGAAACCACAAATGCACGGAAGCAGATGGGGAAGATGATAGACACCCTACAGCTCAAGACCGAGGACTTGGAGGCACGCTTTCGGCGCAACAACCTGCGCATCCTTGGTGTGCCGGAGTCCACCTCCACAGGCAATATGGAGATATTTGTGGAGAAATTGCTTGGGGCACTGTTGGGTAGAGACACCTTTTCAGATATCTTTGTGGTATAAAGGGCGCATCGCACTTTGGCTCCTAAGCCGCCTGGAGCCCCCCGCGTCCACTCATTGCAAGAATACTGAACTACCGAGATAGAAACGCAGCCCTGCGAAAGGCAAGAGAGTTGAAGGTGCTCAGCTATGAGGGATCAGAGATCACAGTCTATCCGGACTTCTCGGTAAAAGTACAAGAAGCATGGCAAAGATTCGCTCCAGTGAAGAGGAAGCTCAGAGATTTGCACATAGACTACGCAATGCTCTACCCAGCCCGACTGAAGGTTGCAATCGACGACAAAACGAAAATATATACGGACCCTAACAGCCTACAGCAAGACCTCAAACATGTAACAAAGCCCAAGCACAGCGGGCAGCCGACTGCGGTTGCAGCTGAAGAACGGAACACTGACTCACTAGGCCAAAATGAATGAAGGTGTTGGGCTTTTGAACAAGGCTATGCTTCTGGGTGTGACCACCACTTCGAGAGGTAAGTTGGGAAGTTAGGGGTTGGTTAGGCACCGTCGGTTTGTTCACACAAGGCCATGGGGCGTCGGGTGCAGGGGTGCCTTTTGGGGTCGGATCTTCTTACCAGCTCCTGGTCGGGGTTGTGGGGACCTTCTGGATTTAGGCTGCAGGCGTCAACTGGAGGCTTGAGGCAGGTCAGAGGTCTCCGGATCTCGGGTCAGGATCGCGGTGGTGACCTCCTCGTGGTATTTGCCCACTCGAGCTCGGGCCATGGATGTCGGGTGCAGAGTGGGGCGGATCCGCGGTGTCCGGCAGGAGCCAGAGGTTGCAGATGAACAAATCCGGTGTTCACGGGAGACAGAGTCTTTGTAGTTGAAGGCAGGCAGGTCCTCCGGGGTTTTCGAGGTTGCTGGCTGCAGGACACACCGGGATTTCGCAGGAGCAGGTTCGAGGGGGAGGCAGGCCGGTAGGGCTGGGGCCAAGTCAGTGGGCGTCTTCCTCTTGTTAGCTGCTGCACGGCTGTTCGGTTCTTCTTCTTGTTGCAGGTTCTTGTTTGAGGAAGCAAGGTTCAGGGGTGCCCCTAAATACTAGATTTAGGGGCGTAACAGGTAGGTAAAAGGCAGGGACCAATGGTTCCCTTCCCTGGGGTGGGTACACCCCCTATTATGCCACCCTCCAGTGGGCGGGGGGCATGAGCCTGTCCCTGGTTGGCTGAGTCCCCCCATCTTCAAGATTGCGTGGACTGAGAGTTGTGCTTCACCTCGCCTCCCCCACCTGAGGGGTGGAGTTGGCAGAGGTGGGCACACCTCTCTTCCTCACTTGTTCTTCCCACCGGTTCTCCCGCCCAAAGTGGGGGTCAGAACCAGTGGGGACCAGTTGCTGAGAGCAGCAAGTGGCCTGGGGAAGCTCACAAAGGCGGCAAGCCTTTGAAGCTTCCCCCTCATGGACCCTGCCCATCCTGGCGGAGGAGGCTTGGCACCTTGTCCCAAGGTGTGCATTGTTTCAGGCCCCAGAGAGCAGCAGGCTCTCGATCCAGGGGTCCAGAAACATGTCTGGTGGTGGCAGCTGAAAGCAGCCACTCAGCCTGGACGGATGTATGATGATACAACGCAATCATTTAGATCGCGGTACATTACATCGCTGTTTTTACAACGCAAGTCGTTACAACGACTTGCGCTGGAAGGCGCTGGACTTAGGAATAGTGTGATTTACTATTCCAACTCCAGTCTACGTACAGTAGGGAAGGTGTTGGAATAGTAAATTACACTTTCACTTAGTCTAGAGCGCCCTCCAGTGCAAGTCGTTGTAACAGCTGCGTTTTAGAAACAGCGATGTAAATGTATTGCGGTGTTTTGACCGCGTTGTAAAGGTCGTTTTCCGCCTGGACACTAGAGGTGCACTAGCGATGCCCCATTTTCAGGGGGAATCGCTAAGATGCCCTCAGTGTGCATTTTTCATTAACCTCTTCGATGCGGCTGGAATTCCCCCGCTGTGCGGGAGAATTCCACGCGTGCGCGGAACGGACGGCCCCCGGCCGTCCTCCGCACACGCCCACCGTGACGTCGGACGGCCGGGGGCCGTCCGACGCATGGAAGAGGTTAAATCCCACACTGGCATCAGTGTGGGTTTAATGTGCTGAGAAGTTTGATACCAAACTTCTCAGTTTTCAGTGTAGCCATTATGGTGCTGTGGAGTTCGTAATGACAAACTCCCAGCACCATATACTCTTAATGGCAGCACTGCACTTACAATGTCTAAGAATGGACTTAGACACTGTAGGGGTACAGGGCTCATGCACCTGTACCCTCACCACTGGTATAGTGCACCCAGCTAGAGAGGTGACTTATCTATGCCAGGGCAGTGGGTTGTAGGCATGGCACACAGAGATGTGTGCCATGTCAACTCTTCACTTTGTTCTGCACCAAAACACACAGCCTGCAAGGCGGTGTGTGTGTGTAAGGGTACAGGACCTGTAAGGGTAGCACAATAAGTGCTGCAGCCCTTAAAGGCCTTCTCTGGTCACAGTGCCCTGGGTACCTGTGGTACCATTTACCAGGGGCTGACCTGTGGCCAGATATGCCAATTGGGTTTTAGGCTTCAATGCAGTTTTAGGGAAAGAACATAGGCCCTGGGTACCCGATTAGCAGGAGCCCAGGGCACACTCAGTCAAAGCACATCAGCAATTCAGCAAAACGTGGGGGCAACCATGCAGAAAGAGGGTACTTTCTCACACTAAGTTAACAGTCTAAATATAAGCGAAATGACGGGTGAGGGTAACAGAGTTTAATGGGGCGGTCAGGCACTCTCCTCCCTGATGTGTAGCACACAGATACATGGGTTGTTAAGAGGGGTTAGTGTACAGGGAGGGATGAGGGGGGTACTGCCAAAGCATGTCGTAGTTCGGGGGGCATGCCGTGGGAGGGGGTGGGGGGATTGAAGAATTTACAGTGTATGTTGAGCCCAGAGAAACGGAAAAGGACATCATATGATAAACAGCAAAGGTATGGCGATGTCGGTTAACCATAATGAGCAGAGACATAGATAGAGGCCCGATTGGCGAGGCGCGTGGGACATTGTTAAACTTCTTAAAGTGGAATGTAAGAGGATTGAATGACACACGCAAAATACGAAAAGTGGTATCATATCTACATAGACACCATATCAACATAGCAATATTGCAGGAAACCCACCTCACATTGGGCTGCTCACGCAGAAAAGAATGAAGGGGGAATGTGTAACGGCTGGTTTCACATCACACGCCAGGGGAGTGTTAATATGGATTAAACAGGGCTCCAATATTAAACTTCAGACTCTTGAAGTGGACACCGGAGGTAGAAATATAGTGGCTCAATGCCGCAGGGGCCCCTTGGGCGGTAAATTCCGTTCCGCTCGCGGAATTTGGGTAATTTCGCATTCCGCGGAGAACGCGGAATTACCAAAAATTCTGCGATCCGCGGCTTCGCGGAATTTTTAGCTTGTTCACGCTTTCAAAATGCATGTTTGCGAGATATTTCTCCCCGAGCACACAAACAGCGTTCGCGAACAGGAAAAAAGCATCGCGAACGGGTGGAACAAGCAATTCCGCGTGTTCGCGGAACTTTTGCATGCTCGCGGAGAGTTTTTACCGTTTCGCGGAGCTTTGCGTAGCGCGACTACGCAAATTCCGCCCACTGTGTGAGACTGGTAGGAATATATGGTCCTAACTCCGATGACCCCCAATTCTATCGCAATTTGCATAATAAAATAGCCACGTACACACTGATGCCCACTCTCTGGGGGGGGGTGACTTTAACTGCGTGCAGTCACCTGAGTTAGATAGGTCAAAAGGGCCAGTCCGGGAACGCTCAGCAGCGGCTAAGGCCATGGTGGCTATAGCAGAGGCAGATGATTTGCATGCCGTATGGCGTCATTATCACCCTCATGGTAGGGAGTACACACATTATTCATCTGTTTATGATATCCATACACGGATAGATTACTGGTATGCCTCCCGTGACCTAATCCCATACATAGTTGAGTGCAAGCATTTAGCCTGCACATTTTCGGATCACTCCCCGGTAAGTATGAAGATAAAGTTAGATGAGATACTATGCAGGACCCAAATGTGGCGATTCCCACAGTACTCGCTGCTGGATGAGGTGTTCAGAGAAGAGCTTGCACAGGAAATAGATTAATATTTCAGGCAACCATCTGGGAGGCATTTAAGTGTTATATTCGTGGGGTGGTAATCTCAAAACACTCTGGGGTGCTACGATCTATCAGGGGCAGGCTCCGAATATTAGAAGCAGAAATAGCGGAACTAGAAAAAGATATGTTGAGAACCCCACTCCGGAGGTGCTGGGCCTTATCAGGAAAAAGATAGACGAATACAATGAAGAAGCGATGGCTGAGGTGACTCACCTGGGCAAGTATGCGACTGCTAGGGTATATGGGGAAGGTGAAAGACCCAGTGCCACCCTGGCAGCACTGACTCGGCCACACAGAGGCGCAAATGAAGTCACAGATATAACGAATGCTCAAGGAACGTCGATATATGACGCGACTAAAATAGCAGACAGATTTAGGGAGTATTACACAGAATTATACACATCCCGACCACAGAATGTGGCAGAAATGGCAGAGGACTATTTATCATACATAAAAATGGGCTGGCTGACTGATGCGCACAGGGAGAGGCTGTTTGCCCCGTTGCGCCCAACCGAGATTGATGCCGCCTTAAAAGATATGCCCAGTCAGAAAGCTCTGGGCTCTGACGGGCTCACTGTTGCCTTTTATAAGGAATATCAGGACCTGTTAGTGCCGCACCTAGTAAGCCTATTTGAGGAAATGGCCAGCGATGGAATTATGTCCCCTACCATGAGGGAAGCAGTATTAATCACTTTCCTTAAACCTGAAAAACCCGCTGAGCAGTGCTCATCGTATAGGCCTCTGTCATTGCTTAACGCTGACACGAAGATATATGCGAAGGTGTTGGCAAACAGACTTGCTCCGCTGCTCCTCTTAGTCGTGGCCCCTGAACAATCTGGGTTTATCCCGGGTAGGTCACTTACCAGTAATTTCGCGCACGATGTTTTGCACAATCAATCGCCTCGACCCACAGATTAAAGCCGCTGCAGTCTTCCTGGATGCAGAGAAGGCTTTTGATTCAGTAGAATGGGGGTTCTTGCTGGCAGTGCTTAGAAGAGTAGGGGTAGAGGAGGTATTTATCCAACTGGTGCGTGTGCTATATACAGAGCCTACAGCGAGAATACATGTGAACGGACTGTTCTCCCGACCCATAATGATTACCAGAGGCACTAGGCAGGGATTCCCCCTTCTCTCCGTTGTTGTATGCCCTTGTAGCGGAGCCTCTGGCTTGCGCCCTTAGGGAGTATCATGCTCATCGTGGACTGAGGTTCCCTTTATACACTCTAATAATATCTGCATATGCAGATGATATGCTGCTATATGTGCATGAACCCGAACATAACTTAACGCCTATTTTGTAGGAGGTGGAGCGATTCAGGCAACAATCAGGACTAAGAATAAATTGGAATAAGTCTCTGGTGTTTCCGCTTACTGCAGTTACCACTCCACACCAGGCGGTCTACCCAATAACATGGACTACAGAACCCATGCGATATTTGGGAGTGCAGGGCCACACAGACCCGGAAGTGGTATTGAGTGAAAACCACGGCAGGGCCATGCAGAAACTCACTGAAGTAGTTGAAAGGTGGATCAGACTACCGCTATCATTATTGGGGCGCATAGCGCTTATGAAAATGATTGTTCTCCCAAGGCTGTAGTTTTACTTTGTCAATATCCCAATCCCTCTGCCAAAAATATTCTTTTGCACGCTGCGCACCCTAATGGTAAGGTTAGCCTGGGCTGGAAAGCAACCACGCGTACAGTGGGAGATACTGTCGAAACCATATTCTTTAGGGGGACTAAATGCGCCGGACTTTGAAGCATACTATTGTGCGGCGCAAAAAATGCATGCATTATATTGGATACAAGGGCCTCAGGACACCCCGCACATCTACATAGAAAGAGAAGAAGTGAGCCCAATGACACTCCCGCAACATCAGATGCAGAAGTCACAGAGGAGGTACCACGTCATAGACCCGGTAGGCACTACGCGGTATCAGTTCCATAGAGCTGCAAAAAGACAGAATATTGAGCTGCTTTACTCACCGAGAATGCCTATAGAATGGTGCGCATGGCTACAGAACAACAGTGATAAGGCATTCCTTCAGGCAATGCATAAGTTAAACATAAGAACTATGGGGGACTTCTTCACGGAGGGGGTGGTTAAGACATGGGGCCAACTGTGGGTACTACAGTGGCAGTCACCCAGCTTGAAAGATACCATAATCATAGGGCAAGACATGCGCTGGGAGATAACATGCAGGAGCCGCCGGAGTACACAATATTAACCTAGCTACTTCAAACACGCACCCTGCAGAGGACAATTTCAGCTATCATTATTGGGGCGCATAGCGCTTATGAAAATAATTGTTCTCCCAAGGCTGTTGTTTTACTTTGTCAATATCCCACTCCCTCTGCCAAAAATATTCTTTTGCACGCTGCGCACCCTAATGGTAAGGTTAGCCTGGGCTGGAAAGCAACCATGCGTACAGTGGGAGATATTGTCGAAACCATATTCTTTAGGGGGGCTAAATGCTCTATTTACTCGTAAGAGCCGACAAAAACCCCTCCCAAGCCAAGGCACTACAGGAATGGTGAGTCGAATTGGGAATGGACATAACAGATGAACAGTGGCTGTACTGCTGCGCTAGCACTAAAACCATATCCCAGAATGGCAGGCATCGCCTCATTCATTTTAGATTCTTACAGAGAGTATACTATACACCCCCCAGGTTATACAGGTACGGGCTTCGAGAAGATGACAAATGTGATAGATGTGGAATGGCGGGGGCCCACTTCACTCATTTGGCATGGTACTGTCCACCAATACAAAAGTATTGGACAGAAGTTATGGGAGCACTACAAGGCATGACAGAAATTCATATACCTAAGCCACCGCTAGTGGCACTGATAGGTTACGTTAAGGCTATACCCAAAAGCGTTAGAAAGCTGATCGCTTTGGGAATCTTACTAGCAAAAAGAAGGTTAGCTATGAGATGTATGAGAGGACCTGCCCCCACGCTTACAGAATGGTGTACTGATCTATCATATTGCAACACTTAATCTGACAATTACAATGCTCTCATACCAGCACGTTGTAGATCTAAGGATTTTTGGGGGCCATATCATACATACCTATCTCGCAGAGCTGCCGCTGACACTACCACTGAAAGCCAAATCACTACAGGGATTGGGTAGAAATACAGTCGCTGAGGTTCATGGCCTGGATGTGTACACTTAACGTAGGTATTCATCTCTATCGGAAGTTCATTGAAAAAAAATTAGTAAGATATCAGGTGTGTGCGCTGGGTGCGGAAGGAAACCAGCAAGGGATGGGGTGGCCCAAACACAGATCGCTGAGACTGGTCGCACTACTCGCTATGTACGAAGTATCTGTATCTTAATGGTTTAGAATGTATCTCGTATTAACGAATGCTGTATAAGGACAACATGCAAAGTGATGGGCTACTGTATTGTTTGTTCACTTTTTGCGTGAAATGGAAAATAAAGTTATTAAAAAAAACTATAACTCGCGCCCTGCAATGCACTGCTTATGATCTCACATACATACACATATATATTGTATAATGTGAACCTAAATATAATGTTCCTGTAGCCTTTGGTTTTTCCAGTGCAAATATATACATATTCACTGGAAAGACCAAAGGCTACAGGAACATAATATTTAGGCTCACATTTCACTCGCACAAAACCATTGAAATTCAGCAGTTATAGTTTCCTGAGTGAACTATAGTTGACGCCCCCACAATGCACTTTTTATGACCTCACATATTACATCACTCACTGCGCCAAAGATATAGGCAAATCAAAAACGCTTTTCCTATGGAAACATTGTGCTAACTATACCTACCTATTGGCGACTGCCAGTAGGCAATATATCATTGGATGATGCCTTTAAAGGAAACTCTCTTGTCACTTACAGCCTTCATACAAAGAGGTAACATGCTCATAGCGAAGCACACGGCAACATAAAAACATGCTCTGTGCATATTAAAGAAGATCAAGATTGAAAATGTATCAACATGTTATGTTTGGGAATAACCAAAACCAAGGACTGCCAGTTGCTCAGTATTCTCCTAATTCCACACCCTTCAGCTTTCTCATGTATAACTATTACTTTATAGGGTTGTTTTTGGCATGGCAAATCATGTTTTGAATACTTTGACATAACTTTCCCAGTTTGATTGATTACTTGCAAATTACAATAGGGCCTGATGGGGATTTGACATTTATCACAATTGATAAATACAGATACCGCAGGACGCAGTATTTACTGGGTTCTATAATTATCTTGAATTATGACTTTTCCTATTGAAAATAAGGAACTACATGAGGAAATTGGTGCTTTATGTACCAAATTCAGCATATTCACATGGTAAATTTCAACAGATTTGACACAGTGAAATTCACCAGGGGAAAATTGCGGGCTGCAGTAATAACCACACATTTTCTGAACTTTCTGAACTTCACCATCTAGCTGAAATCAGGTTGTTTCAAATGGAGCACTTACATTATGAGTTAGTTTTACAAGTATGGAGCACCCTGAACCAGCTCTTTTGCTGCAGCACCCAGACCTTACTCAAGTGTGTATTATAACTGTGTTCTATAACACATACAGCTAATTTGTTCTTAATCATCATAAATGACACATGATACAAAGAGTTGTTTAATTCAGTATAGAGGCCTTTATCTTTTATCAGAAGTAATCCTATTAAAATGGTTTGATGCATGTTCCTGTGCTTCTTTTGCCTCTTTTTCTGGTTTTAATCTCTTTTATTACTTGAATTCACTGAGAACAATATATGTGCATGATTTGTTCTAAGAATACTATGATAATACATTCCTCGTGAACGGGCCACTTGATGGTTTAAAGTGATTACAGATTCGTCCCCATATGTTCAGACCTTTTATCACAAAGGATACTCAGTGAAGTGAGAAAGGCAGGTAGACTGGACACAACGCTCCTGTGAAATAAAATATGATTTTTGATACAAAGCGAATTCCCCAAGGAAATAGGACCGAAAACAGCTCCAAGCTAAAGTAATAGCAATCTCTCATGTCCCAGTTACCAGATATAAACAATTACCTGTTACAAGTGACTAGGAATTTCCCATTTTTGTAAAATAACTAATCTTTTACCAGAGATATCAATCGTCAATAACAGAAGCCAATCATCCAGATACTCGCATGTTCCTTTTGCCAACCCACAGCCAATCACCAAGGGCATTGAACACGCAATGTATTGAAGGAAAAAATGACAATTCTGCAATGGCTCCATATCCCAAGAATGTGTGCTACTAACCTATTTGTTCAGTTCCCGACAGTGAGTCCTATGGGCTCTCTTTGCTCATAACAATGTTCAGTGCTTAAAATGTAAATAAATAAGTGTAGGAGATAAACGTTTTCCTTGGAGCCTGTCTCTGACATCGGCGAATACCGGGTTGCTGAATTCTAAGGCTGCCCGTATTCAAGTATACCGCTTGCCTCTTTCTTCCATCGCCCTACACCTGTCTCTTTCTCTCAGCTATAAAACAAATTTCAAATCTGCTTTATCACTTTGCTATTGTTTTCCTATTTTCCCTTCCATATTCCTTTTCCCTCTTCTGCTTTTGTTCTCTCGTGCTCTGGGTCAAAGTCTGATGTATTAAAATAAGTCCTGGTATACAAAAACAGTGCAAGTGCTCTCTACCTACAGCCATCTCTACAAATCAAACACTGTAAGTGAGTCTTATGACCAAAGACAATGCTGCTATTTTAAAGAAATCTTAAAACAAGAGAATAGGGCACTGCGCATTATGGCTGGTGAGATCCTTTATCTCTCCGCAATCTTGCCAAAGGGCAATCGTCCCATCTCAAGAGCTTTGTAATGGGTTGGCAACGTTTTTTGAAAACAAAATCACTGAATTTAGAAATCATTGCCTGCCCTGCAGGATAATCTCCCTTCTGTCTGTCACTTAGACTCAGACAGCCTCAGCTATAGACTTACCCAATTGATACCCATATCCTTGAAAGATTCCAGAGAAGCTATCCTTAAATGTAAATCGGACTCTCCTCTGGATGCATGCTCCCCTACTCCGCTAGCTGCGGCAGTGGATATAATCAAATCCATCTTTAATCTCTCCCTTTCTTCAGGGATCATGCCTGACGCCTGGGAACTCGCTAAAGTGGTCCCTCTGCTTAAGAAGCCTGCGCTGGACCCCAGCATTTTTTTTAAATTATAAGCCCATTTCTCTTCTTCTGGCCTTTGCAAAAATGCTATAAAAACTGGTCAATGTTCAGCACTCAGAGTATGTCGAGCAAGGCAAGTTGTTACAACACAGTCAATCTGGCTTTTGCCCCTGTCGTAGTATGGAATCGGCAGTACTGGAGATTTCTGACCATATCAAATAGTCATTGGACCAATAGTCATTGGGTCTGCTGTAGGTGTGAAGGGGACTGTGTGTGACTGGTGCAAGTCCTTCCTGGCCGCTAGAGGCCAATCAGCGTCGCTCACCCCCTTTTCCTTGGAAGTTGAGGCAGTCAACCAAGGAGTCCCGCAGGGCTCCTCGCTTAGCCCTACCCTCTTTAATGTTTTCATGTCCCCCTTGACATCTGTAGTCAAACCGTATGGATGTAAAATCATTTCATACACCAATGACAATCAGCTGCTCTTCTCCTTTGATGGTTTCCATGAGTCTATTGCAGCGTCTTTCATAAGCTGCATAAGCACCGTCTTTGATTGGATGCAGATTAGCCGACTCGAATGTAATGCAGAGAAGACGAAACTTATTCCACTTCGTTCTCACTAGTCCAACGGGTGGGAAGATCTATGGCGCTCTGCATTGCCAGACCCACCCCCCACCATCTCTGGTGGTTAAGAACTTAGGGGTGAAGTTGAATACCACCCTTTCCATGACACCACAGATCTCTGCGGTGGTGGGCAAATGCTTCGTGATGCTCCACGCTCTTAAGACATTACCCCCCTCCTGCCTCTGGAGGCGAGAAGACTGGTGATTCACACTTTGATCACCTTGTGCTTGGATTACACAAACACCCTCTATCTAGGAGCAGTGGAACCTTTGGTAAGTTGCCTGCTGGTGGCCCAAAATGCAGCTCCTAAGCTTCTTCAGTATCTACCCAGGCCTTCTTCGACCTCATCAGAACTGAAAGCTCTGCATTGGTTGCCCATCAAGAAACTGACCTTGTTCAATGCCTTAGCTCTTGTCCACAGGACAGTGTATCTTTCTAGCCCTGGCTATTTGGAAAAGAGATTCATCAAGTATCTCCCCTCCAGGGTGCTGCACTCTGCCTCTGCCTCACTTCTGTCAATCCCGCGCTTAAGTGTGTCAGCAGGGGTGGGAAAGCTTTTTCCCTTCTTGATGCTAAGGAATGGAATTAGCTCCCTCGCGAACTGTGCCTGATCTTCTCCGGGACCACATTGCAAAAAAAACTTAAAACCGGGGCTCTTTTCTGCATGGCAGTAAGATCTCTGTGGGTGGGCACGTACCTGGGCTTCGTAGGTTAGCGCCGGAACACTCTTCAGAGTAGCCTTGCGCTCTACAAGTCTCCCATTCATTCATTCAAGTGCGCTGCCCATCTGTCAACACCCATAATAAGAATGGTCTTACTTGGCTGCATTCATGTACCATCACATAGAAGAAACTGAATATCCAAAATGGATGGAACAAAGATCTAAGAAAGGGACAACTGTCTCTGATAAGGTATTATTAGGGATTTTACAGCAATCCTGAATGTGCTCAGCTTGTGCCTTCAAACTTTCTTGGTTGCTTTGGGTGCAAGATGATTATCTAAGATGTTGGCGGGGTTAGACTTACCTTTGACTAAATCTGCTCAACATGGGAAGGGATGGAGCTTGCTTTTAGGCCAGTCCCCTGCTGGTTTAGGGCTGCTCTGTGTGGGACTGCCCCCTCCTCAATAATAAACTCTTTGGTCGCGAATCTCTAGCCATATTGCCCAAGCCCCATTTCCAACCCCGTGCCATGGGTCGTCCCCATCCTACCTTTAGCTAAATCTCAGTCATCGGTGGTATTTAAAGTGGCTGAAAAATAACGCATTTTTGGCGGGCCCTGGGTGGGGAAAACATTATTGACAAGGTAGGATGAATTTGGAAAACTTGACCCACTTTTGCCTAAGCCAAGTTTTCAAATTCACCAAACATTCTGAGAGTAGTAAAACCTTTGCTCGCCACTATCCTACACATCCCTCAACCAGCACCGCACATCTAGAGGAGTGCCATCTCAGTGTATCACTGCAAGCACTCTTCAAAGAATGACAGGCCCCTAGGTTATCAGCTTGCACAGCAAGATTAACCGTATGAAAAAAGAATAGCGAAACAAAACAGGTTGCTAGATGTGAACAAGCCAGGTCTGCAGAAGCAGAACCTCTCTGCATCACACCTCAAACAAAGCAAACACGCAAAGCAAAGAAAAAGGGAAGGTAGCTAGGTACAAAGCAGCATCTAGTTCATCTCAGGAAAACCAGCAAACAACACTTCTGGATGAAGAATCAGCTGTTTATGTTTTCATAGTAAGGGGGTGGGCTAAACGTTCTTCTTCTTAGTTTGAAAAGCTAGCTCTGACACAATCCACTCATAATTTAAGGATTGCGATGAGGAAGAGGAACAACGTTGGAATGGATCTATAGTATCCAGGCCTGTTTAGCTATGGGCTGGCAAACCATGAGAGTAGCCTTCAACCAGATATGCTCTTTTCTGAAGTGCCTTGGTGATATTGCAACCAGAACATCTTTATTCCATGGCTACCCCGAATATGGTCTATTTTCAAATGATGCAGGTAGTGCCTCTCTTTTTCTCCCCAAAATATACAGTCAAATAAATATTCAGCAGGAAAAGAGGAAATTCAGTTCAGATGTAAACACTAATTGTTAGGTAAAATTTGAATAAAATAAAGTCAGATTGTTGGAGCTATAAATAAGTTATGTAAAATCATGTTGGAAATATCGGGCCCTTATTGCGCCCTTTATTTACTTCAGAATTCGAGGTGTAATCGAGTAGTGCTTACTCCTGGAATTCAGGAGTAAACCGCATCTACTTTAAGTGAAATCTTTTGTGAACAGGGCCCACTTTTAACTTTTCCATGAGTCAAGTATTGGCAAAACACTCATTTAAAATGTGCTGAGTTAATAAAGGCTGAATATTGTGTTTAAGAAATAACATTTCAAGATTTGTAGAGAATTAGGATTAAAGTTACATGAACAGAGAATAAAAATAGAGTGAAGATTTCCAAAGACATATACCCTTCCAGTGCAAAACCTATCCTAGGCTCATTGCACTGTAATGCAAAGGTGGTGTGCATGATGCTCGGCAGCCTGATTGTACGCCGGCGCTTGGGAGAGAAGAGGAGAGTTCCATATGTCTCTAGATATGGCGCTTTCCTGCTGTCTCCCTGTCACTCAACTTTGGTTGCTGTGCTGCATTGGGTGACAATATTGATAATCTGGGCCCTAGTATTTGGAATTCAGACAGGGTAGCATAAGCCCATTTACTAGTCAGGAAGAGCCTTTTGTAAATAAGAAAAAAGTATTTTGCTGTTGCAAACCCTGTGTTTTTAACAATCGCAGGCTTTGCACACACAACATACCTTTGAACATCAGGCTCCAGCACTTTAGAAACAAGAAAGGAAGAAAGAAAAATAGTAAGAAAGAAGAAAATGCAACAAACCTCTTTTTAAGCTGAATTCTTGCATGTGTTTGTATATTTCCCACATTTCTGGGTATTTTCAAATGAATTTGAATTTTCACACTTTAGGGTTGTGAAAATCATTTTTGTGATTTCTCAAAAAAATTGTTACTGAGTTCTGAAAAGAGGGAACTCCTCACTATCAAATGCCTAGTTTTTGTTTAGCCCTTGCCTTCTTCGTTAAAGCACTTTCTGGGTTGGGAAACACTTATCTCTTTTCTTCCGCATTTATTTCAGACCTCTTGACCGTTATTCAATTTTTTTTGTTTTAAATATCTTGTGTTCACTTAATGACAAGTAGAGGCACATTCATATTTTGGGTGCTGCGCTTCGGCAAGTAGACAAGTGGCTCTTTACTATTAAGGCATCGATCAATTTGAGTGAGCTCCAGCTCAGCCAAAATAAACTGAGTTAGTGTGAATAGGATAGTGAGCATAAACAAATGTAGCTACAATGTAATGTACAAATAATAATTACAAAACATTTCAGAATACCTTGGAAGTTAGTGATGCAGAACGGTCAGTGAATTGCGAGACTAGATCTAAAGATAAACGCTCAATTTTTTTTTTTTTAACTTTATTTTCATGTTTTCATGGCGTACATAGAAGCATGGAATTTCACTGCAATCTTGAAACAATAATCATGGATACAAACTGTATTGGCAAATCATTTGTGCACAAGCATAGAACCGAACAGAGTCACAGGGTAGTATTTACTCCATACTATGAAGAGTCGGCATCTGACAAACCCGGAACAGCCAGCTCTCCTCTGCTGTCAATCTCAGACTCACAATGTTACCATAGTAACCATAGCAACTTGAGAAAATGGAATAGGATTACAGATTACCCCACCCCAGTGAGGACTATCCCATCGGGCTGTTGTGAAGCAGAGGCGGCGCTGATTTCTAATAAATAAGCTTTAGGAGGCTCCCAAATGTCTTTTGGTCGGGAGGCCATGGGCTGGGTCCTGGCATACAGCTCACTGTTAGTATTGCAGTATGTAAGACTATGAAGCCAGTCCCTGATCGTGGGAGAGGATCTACTGCTCCATTTGAGTGCTATTTCCCTCTTCGCAAGCAGTAGAGCAATGGCAGTGAATTTACGCCGCTTCTTCGGGAGCCCCGCCACATATCCCAACAAGGCGACTTCAGAGGTGGGAGTCAACTCCAGGCCCATCATTTGTGTTATTGTCCTGAAGATGGATCTCCAGAAGTCTCCAATCTGGACGCAATTCCACGTAAGGTGGGCAAAGTCAGCTTGCGAGCCCCCGCACTTAAGACAATAGTGCAGTCGATTCAAATCAGTGGCATGTAACCTAGCCGGGGTCTTATAGACCCTCCACAAAAACTTAAAATGGATAAGTTTATGTCTGCTATTTAAAGAGACCTCGTTAGTTTGCTCACAGCAGAAGAACCAGTGCGAGTCCTAAACTGGGTGCCCAAGATTCCGCTCCCACGCCGCCATATCTTGGAGTCCCTACTAGGGATTAGTGTCATACATGCTTTATATAATTTTGAGATTAGGTGTTCTCCCCCGGGGCTTGTGATTAAGAGAGTAAGTGGAGGGAAGGATTCAGGCTCCAAAGGGTACTCCGAAATCTTTGCTCATAGAGCCCTCCATATTCGACTAAAGACGAATTGATCCATAAATGTGGCCTCACTAAACTGCCCACCCTCTGTACTGGAAAAGACGTGTCCCCCTGGGAACAGATCACCGATCTTATTCATTGAGGATACTGCAAGTGTTTGCTGAACCAGTTTTTCCTCTGTAATGGGAAGCCACTGGTTGTTAGCCACAGGGATCTCCGATGAATATAAAGCACTTCCACCTGTCACTATAGTCAGCTTGCGCCAGGCCCAGCTAGTGGTGGAAACTGTTTGAATGTCCCGTGGGTCTCTGGGGAATCCCCGCAGTAGTACTGTGCAAAGTGGTGCCGGGAGCACTAGATCAGCTGCAGGTCTAGAATAGGGAATTCTTGCGTCAGGATGATACCAGGAGTGAGCAAAACAACAACTAAATAACAGACCTGAAAATTGGGGACCCCAAACCCACCTCTCTCAAATGGTAAAGACAAGGTGTCCCAGCTAACTCTGGGTCGTTTGCCCCCCTAGACCAACCTGATGAGCTGAGATCTCAACATGCGAAAAAAGGTGTTGGGGAGGAGGATGGGAATTTTATGAAACAGGTACAAAAACCTAGGTAGGACAATCATCTTCACAAGAGCCACTCGGCTGGAAAGGGATTGCGGAAGTCTCAACCAGCGTTCAACCTGCTGTTCCAGATTATGTACCGCAGGGCCATAGTTTAGCCTAATTATGTGCTCAGTCTCTCTGTGGATCCGTACCCCCAAATACTTCACCGAATCCTCACACCATGCAAGGGGGAACTCGCACTCCCAGTGGGCAGTGCCCAGCGTAAGGGGGAATATTTCAGATTTTCCCCAATTTATACCCAACCCAGAGAACGAGCCAAATCTTATTATCTCTCTGATGAGCAGTTCCAAGTTTTCCTGTGAGTTGCGGACATAAAGAATAATATCATCCGCATACAGGGAAATTAAAAGAGGACCCATTTCGAACTGGAGACCTCTATGAAGATGGCGTTCCTGGAAGTGGCGAACCAAGGGGTCCATTACCAATATGAAAAGCAGCGGGGAGAGCGGGCCGCCCTGCCTGGACAGTGTACCGTTCAGGCAAAGCCTAGCAGTGGGCGCAGAGTACAGTAGTGCAGTGAGGTCGATGAATCCCTTAGGAATACCCAGCTTCCTCATCACTGCTAGAAAAAAGGGCCACTCCAAAGAATCGAAGGCCTTTTCGGTATCTAATAGGACTGCAGCCGCTGGGATCTCAGGAGCGATCCGGTGTATGACCGCAAATAATGTGCGCAAATTTAAAGCCGTCGACCTGTGGGGCACAAAGCCCGATTGCGCGAGATAATTCGGTCCAATAATAAGGGAAATCTCAGCGCAGTCATTTTAGCTAAGATTTTATAATCGAGGTTTAAAAGTGATAACGGCCTATAAGAGCCGCATAGAAGTGGGTCTTTTCCAGCTTTTGGTAGAAGAATTATTACAGCCTCTCGCAAAGTGGGGGGAAGTTCCTTGCGTTCAAGTGCCTCGTTATAAACTTCTAATAAGTAGGGCGAAAGTAAGTCCTTGTAGGCTTTATAGAAGGCACCGGTAAATCCGTCTAGGCCCGGAGCAGTCGAGCCATTTATGGCATCTATGGCGCTACTAATTTCCTCCACGGAGAATGGCTCCGCCAGAAACTGCTGCATAAACTTCTCGAGCCACACCATTGCGACCTCTGCAAGGTACTTATTATGATCTTCCTCGTCATGCGACACGCGAGTGGTGTATAACGTGGCATAGTAGGCTAAGAATTTGTCTCGGATCTCTGGGGTACTGTTTAGGGTCCGCCCAGTCGAGGAGCGAATACAAGTGATGTATAATCACCCAGCCGGAGGCCTAAGTAGTCGCGCCAACCTTCGGCCAGGTCTATCACCCTCCACATAGCGCCTTGCAACGGCGTACTGATTTAAAATAAACCCTCAACTTTCTCAAGAACCTAAGCTTTATTTTTGATCCTATACTCAAACCATGTCAGATGTAAAAAGTCCATTCTTCCTTTACTACAAGCTAACCTACCCCTGTGATCGTGGACATTTTACTTAGCATTTGACTCAATAATCCAAATTCTTTTTATGCAAGTTGGCCTCGGCACCTGTTTTCTGCTTTAAAAGAGGGATTAACCTGCTATTTCAACTCTCTCTTCTTCCCACATATTACTGCACTGGCTACCCCTTGCCTTTTGCAATATTCTCTTCTACTTATGTCTCTGATCATGTGGAAGGCAGACCTGTTTTAAGGCTTGGGCAAAGCGAGCAAATGCCGAGAGGCCCCACCTTCTAGGGGTGTCCCCTGGCAAAGTAATAATTGTGAACTGTAAAAGCATTATTTTTTAATTCGACAGCTGAGTGTGTCAGCACAATCCTAACCCTCTATTCTTGGGCAGATAGTGGCAATTAAATGAAAACATTTTTCTCTCCTACCTGACTCTTCTCTTTAACCCTATCTCTCTCTGCATTTCTATGCACCTACCTCCTCTTACTCTCTCTCCACCCTCTCTACCTCAGCTATGTCTCTCACTCCTCTCTCAGTACACCTCTCTAACCCATGTCTCTCTACCTCCTCACTACATCACCTCTCTCGCTACTTCTCTGTGTGTATGTGACTTATGCACATATAAAACGGGTTCTTAGTGGAAAAAGCCATTGCCGCCTGTTGAATGAAAATCTCATCACAATTGCCACTTATTGCACACTAGCTGACAAGCATAGCTTTAACACCAACAAATGAATGATTGTTTATTCTGAACCGTATACACTCCATACACAGAGGGGCTCTCATGAGCAGTGATGGAGAGGCAATGTGCCATCAGTGCTCATGCTATAACTTTGGAAACACAAAAGCCTTTCTAATCACAGCGATTTTGGGCGGGAAGATTTAATAAGCTTTATTTGCAGACACAAATCAGTTTGGTGAAGAAGAAAGAAGAAATGATGATGTGTAGGGGTAGCACATTGACTAGTGTGTAATCCATTAAACAGGCTTATATTTCGCAGAAGCAATCAACTGGGTTAAAGTGACCCAGGGGAAGTCAGTATAATGTAGAAATTTAGGTGGACGATAAAAAAAAAATGAAATTAAAAAAAACATTGCTTCTTCTAAATAGTATGTGTAATTTCTTCTCAATTACTTTCAAAGAAACTATTTTGCAATTGGCTTCTTAGAAACTATCTTCAGATATACACCTTATCTTCATGTGTGGATGAGGCATTGAAGCATTCCTGGTACACCAAAACCTGACACCAGGGTGCTGTTTCTTCTTAAGTTTATTGCATAAGAATCCCATCCATCAACCAGCAGACTCTACATCAACTGCCTTGGTTTTCTCTGCCAAAACCCCCATGGAATGTCATGACAACAGCCTATGACCAATCCAACATTCTGTAATGACATCCCACAGTTCCATGACTAGCAAATCACATTGAACTCAGAAAGGCAGTACACCACACACCTCCCTCCTTTATCTAAACAAAATACAACAAAACATTTATACATAATCAGAAAGATAAGATGGTCGTTTGCACCTCCTAGATGAACTACGAATTTCACCTTTCCCACCAACCTGCGGAGTTATCCCACACGAACTTTCACTTTGTTCACAGCTAACCTTCCCTTTGACTACAACAACTCTATTAAGGTTCCAAATGCGATGATCCTGGGTCTTTACAGCATTTTTAAACACTTTAATCACTTTTATTGGTTTAATAAATTTTGAAGCTGAATTGCCCATCAGACCAGGACGTTTAACCACCACAATGTCACCAACTGCTACTTTAGTGGTTCTGACTGCCTTTTTGGCATCAAAGTAACTTTTCCTCACTTTGGCCTTCTCCTCTTCTCTCTTGAGAATCTCACGCTCATCACATTTACACTCCTTCCCTTTAGTTAGTTCGTACTTGTTTACCCACGCAGGTTCCACGTTGGTATTAGGAATTCTACCCCTGAAAAGCAAGAAGGGTGTCTTCCCAGTCGTGGAATGAGGACACAATCTGTATTCCTCTATTTTGTTTATTACCATAGACTTCCAATCTAAAGAAAGGGACTTTGCTAAAGCTATAGTTTCTTTGATCACTCTGTTAAACCTCTCAACCATTCCATTGGCCTCTGGATGATAGAGGGAACATGTCTTGTGAATGATTCCCTTAGAGGAGAGAAAGTTTCTCATCTCCTCAGAAACAAGCTGAACCCCATTATCAGTTAATAGAGATTCAGGAATCCCTTCTTTCGCAAACAAATCACTTAAACAGTTAATAATGTGTTTAGAATCAATAACTTGCAAAAAGAAAATTTCTGGCCACCGTGAATACATGTCAATAACAACTAAAACAAAAGTTTGCGAGCCATTACTATGAATAGGACCCAAAATGTCTAGAGCTACATCTTGCCATGGTCTAGAAGGACGTCTTCTTAAAACCATCGGTTGCACCCGAGTGCATTTGGATTTATCACTCAGTGAGCATGGAATGCAATCACGTAATATCCGCTCAACCTCCCTATCCATTCCTGGCCACCAATAGGTCATGCGTAATCTCTCCTTACATTTGGTCAAACCAGCATGTGAGGAATGAACCAAATCAATGAGCTCCTTCCTTAGGGTGTTTGGAGGAATTATCCTCGTACCACGAAACAATAATCCCCTGTCAACGGATAATTCATTACGCAATGACCAAAAATTCTTACAAGAATCTGATCCATCCTTCTTGCTGATCCAACCTTTCCTAATAAGTCCCATGACCTCATTTAAGGTGACATCTTTAGACATTTCATCACACCATCTTTTTTCAGAAACTACTTCTTGGTCAATCACACAAACCCATTCTTCAGCATCTACTACGTCTTCTTCTTCAGACACCACTTTGGGTGTAAGACGTGACAACACATCTGCTACCTTATTTTCTAAACCAGGAATATATTTTATACTAAAATGGTACTCCTGTAGACCTATCACCCACTTGGTTATCCTACTAGATATGGAATCAAGGCCTTTCTTGCTAAATATTTCAATAAGAGGTTTATGATCAGTTCGTACTTCAAAATCGATCCCCCAAAGAAACTTTTTTAATTTTTTGATGGCCCAAAATACAGCGAGGGATTCTCTTTCCACCACCGAATATCTAGTTTCAGGATCTTTAAGACTGCGTGATAAGAACATTATGGTTTGCATGCCGTTGGGACTGGATTGTTGCAAAACTGCACCCAACCCTTTTTCACTGGCATCGGTGATGAGTAAAGTTTTGAACTTTGGGTTAAAACTGCTAAGAGATGGAGCAGACTTAAGTTTCTCTTTGATGTGAATAAACTCTTTCTCACAACAATCAGACCACTCAAAATCAATACCCTTTTTCAACAAATACCTCATATTAGCAGCACAATCCGCTAAATTCTTCACAAATTTACCATAATACTCAACTACACCTAAAAACTTCATGAGTTCACTCTTACATGAAGGAGAACTCATTTCTTGTATAGTATTAATTAAATCTGACTTTGGTTTAACCCCTTCGCTAGTAATATTGTGACCTAAGTAATTTATTGAGTCTGTTCTAAACTTGCACTTTTCTGCCTTAATGGTTAAATTGTGATCACATAATTTCTCCAAAGTTAGTCTCAAGCGTGCATCATGTTGATTTACATCATCGCCATATACCAAGATATCATCTTGATATACATATACACCTGAGAGACCATTAAGTATTTTCTCCATAACTCTTTGAAAAACCGAGGAGGCTGATACTAAACCAAATGGCATACGCTTAAATCTAAAAGTACCAAACGGCGTAATGAAAGAAGTAAAATCTCTACACGACTCTTCTAACTCTATTTGGTGGTAAGCTGAAGTGAGGTCTATTGTACTAAAGACCTTAGCACCACCTAACAAGGCTAACAATTCATTTATGTTTGGCAACGGGTATTTATCAACAACTACACATTTATTTAACTGCCTTAAGTCAATGCAGAGCCTCAGCTCTCCATTGGATTTGCGAGCTGCTACAACTGCGGCCAACCATTCCGTCCCCTCAACATTCTCAATAATGCCCCAACTTTTTAATTTGTCAGTTTCCTTCCTCATGTCATCCCTCACGGAAAGAGGAACGCTCCTTGCTTTGCAACAAACAGGAGTAGCGTCTTTTCTAAGTACAATTTTATGTTGGTACCCTTTAAGACAACCTAAGTCTTTCCTGAAAACCTTAGCATAATCCTTCTTTAACTCTGCAATAAAACAATCATCCCCACTCACTTCAAGAATCGAACTCACATCATTTTTAAGTTGAATCGGAGGATCAGCATTGGGATCAAGATATACTCCAAGATCACCTTGATGGATCCAACTAATGATGCTGTCTCCCTTTTTGAAACATAAATTTTTCCCGAAACTAGTCTTCCCTTATACTCTATGAGACCTACAAAATAACCATGAAGTTTAATAGGTTCTCCACCATAAGCTAAAGGCCTAATATCGGGTTTCAACAGTTTTACCTTCCCTTTCAACTTCTCCAAGTAGAATCCACACGAGATAATCGTTATTTTGGCACCTGAATCAAATAACACTTTAGTGCTTGCTCCTTCTACCCAAATGTCATCACAAGGACAATTTTTTCTTTTATCTCCACTTACTACTTGCACAACAATCTGTCCACACTCATAATCATCTTCCCCAGATTCACCATTTTCACTGTCATATAGATCAACTTCTTTAACTTTGGGAATGGGCTTGCTCTTGCACAATGGCGCCAAGTGACCCTTTCTCTTACACTTAGAACACATTTGACCCAAAGCCGGACATTTTTTGTCATTTGCTAAGTGTCCTGGCTTACCACATCTGAAACACTTAACGTTAGTCCACTTATCACTTGATCTTCCACTATTCACTATGGCCCCTTTATGTTTATCCCTCTGACCAGCATTTGTTCTACTCTTGCTTTTAATTTCTTGGATTTTATATACTTTTTCAGAATCCTTTTTAAGAACAGCTACACACTTCAATGAGTGTTCAATCCTCTTGGCAACATTGAGAACTTCATCCAATGTGGGCTCATCACGTAGCCACAATTCTTCTCTGACTCTTTCCATATTGCCACCAAACATGAATTGGTCACGTATTCGTTCGTCGGTGAGATTGTCAAATTTGCACGAAGATGCAAGCTTCCTCAAACAAGTTACATAACCTTCGACAGACTCATCATCACCTTGCATTCTTTTTGCAAATTTGTATCGTTCCAAAATAGTACTCACTTTCGGTAAGTAGTGCTTATCTAGTTTTTTGATGCATATTTCATAGTCATTGAGTCCATTAGCTTCCTCTGTAGTTAAGTCTGGTAAATGATCAAACACATCTTGACCTTCTGACCCTAAACAGTGTAACAATAGCGAAGATTTCCTCTCCGCGCTAAGTGAGGGACCG
The DNA here is from genome assembly GCA_963921515.1 of Calotriton arnoldi. Lineage (NCBI taxonomy): Eukaryota > Metazoa > Chordata > Amphibia > Caudata > Salamandridae > Calotriton > Calotriton arnoldi. The sequence continues at coordinate 1,015,614 of CAWUFW010003771.1, read as the reverse complement.
CATACCCTAGCGTATCTTTCAAAGACCACTTTCCACTTTTTCCACTGAATAATAGGGTCACCAGAAGAGCTAAGGAAAAAGGGTGCAGCAGTAACGTTTTGCATAATCACACCAAGTTTTATCTAATTCCCCTATATTGTTTTTTTAAACCACTACAGGGATTATACTTTGAAACTCCCAATCATGCCAAGAGTAACCCAAAAAAAATTTTTTTTTTTTTTTTTTTACACTGTGTGACCAAGAAAACCACTAGAAATTGACTTATTGTCAATATAATTAACTTTTCATGTAGTGTGCACCAGCGTACTAAATGCTGTGTGCATCAACGAGTTTACCACAGTTCACATCACTTTCAGGAGAATGCTGTGCGCATCAGCGCGCAACTTATAATAAGTTAAGAAACTTACTGCTGTGCGCATCAGCGTATAACTGCCACGCACAAATACCAGATCCAGTTAGAGCTGTGCGCATCAGCGTGAAGATGCACAACCAACATAAATTTCTTACAGCTCCTCGTAAATATTCCTTCAATGACTTGTGAATGCTGTGCGCATCAGCGCACTAATTTTGTGAATGCTGTGCGCATCAGCGCACCAATCTAATACAATGAGAACCTTCCCAAACGAAGATGTCTGCCACGTTTCTTCACACGGTGATGTTTCCCAGCCAAAACTACAAAGATGGCTGCCACGCCGCTTCCCTACGCACTGACGTGTCTCACGCAGAAGCGTATTCCAGACAAGACAGAGCTTTGGAACACACTGTGAAGGCCATCGCGCTCAGGGTTCCATGAAATTTGAAAGTCAACTTCAGGCAAGTAACGATCAAAATTTCCATTCAAAGCAGACTTTGCTTTACGAAGATTTCTTTAGCAATTCTTAGCATTGCGAAAAGTACCCCTTAATATGACAGGAGCGACGCTGAGTGTCGTAAGAACACAATCAATTACGCTTCCTTCGTGAATCTGCACATGTAGAAATGACGAAAAGTACCCTCTGACAGTTGTGGATTACTTATGACTGACAATTCAAAGGACGAGCCCGCATCGATCACAATAAAGCAAGAGGCAAAATCAATAACAAGACCCACTTATGCGGTGAAGCTCCCAATCCCTTACAGTGAATCCACACTAAAACGAGGTCAACTTTCAAACTCCAGAGCTAATGTCACAAGAGATGAGAGATGTGATGTGCGTGAAGTTGAGAGTGTCCTTAGAGGTAATTCTTTTCCGATAAGGCGTGCTTGGGGATAGATCCTTTTATCCTTATTTTTTTTTAAAATAGGAAATCTCTCACCAATCTTCTGTGTTGAGATTCTTACTGCCGACTACGCCAGTGAAGCATTCCTGGTACACCAAAACCTGACACCAGGGTGCTGTTTCTTCTTAAGTTTATTGCATAAGAATCCCATCCATCAACCAGCAGACTCTACATCAACTGCCTTGGTTTTCTCTGCCAAAACCCCCATGGAATGTCATGACAACAGCCTATGACCAATCCAACATTCTGTAATGACATCCCACAGTTCCATGACTAGCAAATCACATTGAACTCAGAAAGGCAGTACACCACAGGCATGCATTGTAATAACTATGAAAATCACATACTGCTTTGCAGACCTCTTTCCTCCCTACCTGATTTAGAATTTGGTGGACCAGATTAGTCCATGACAAGCATGACTGATATCCCGTCCACCGTACAACAAGTCCATTATATCCTATGTCACGTTTGTAACGGAGTAACCTGAACCACCAAACTCTAAATCAGGCCCATGATGTCCTTTCCAGTACTGTCTGTGAGTTTAGACTTGTTTCAGTAACCTGTCCATAGCCCTTGGGGTTTTCCCAAATATTGTTAAGGTTGGTCATGTGAGCCCCCTTGAGCCCAAGGTGTTGCCCATTTCCTCATTTCTGGGAAAAGGCATTCAGTGAAGCATAGTAAATTCATAAATTGGATTAGTGGATACCCACCAGTCTGGATATTGGTACGGCTGTAAATACTTCAGATGTTTGGTCCCTTATAATGTCCTCTTTTGGATGGGGTAAATATGTGTCCTCTGGTGCTGGTGGGCCCCTCGGAGATCTTTGACACAATTGAGCATAAGGTCTGCTGTATTATTTACGAAATGCATATCGGGGTCAGGGCTTCGCTGCTTGATTTATTAGCCTCCTTCCCTATCAATGGGTTCCAAATGGTGATTATGTGTGAGTTTATCTTAATGGGTTTTTCTGGTCTGGTCCTTCATGGATTCATTCCATCTACATCTTTGTTAAGCATTTAAATGGAACTTCTGGGAATTCTCCTCTGTACTGTGGATGTCAGGGCCAAACTGACACCAGTTCGTTCACATGGGCATCTCCAAATCCCAGAAAATTCTGATCAGCTCTTGAGTTCCCCAGAGTTCCATCTTGTCCCTTTCATCTTCAACCTATTCATGGAGCCCCAAATGCTGATGACACACAAATATATTTGAAAGTGTCTTCTGTTCTAGACATCCAATGCCTCAAACACTGTTTGCATCTCATCCAGTCTTAGATGTCCAGTACGTACCTGAAGCTGAATCCCACCAAAACAGATTTCCTGATAATCTCCAAGAAAACAATATGGAAACACTAGTCCAAACCTGGCTTAATAACATGAGCCTGGATGAATCCAAACCCCAACTTTCACCTGACGCTAAGTCACTCACATTCACCCTCAAGAAATGTATCACCCAGAAAACCAAGACATTCTTGCTTCAGCTCTCTCTACTAAAGAGAGACCATCCTCCCAGAAAGCTACATCAGAAGTTCAATTCAATCCCTTGCACTGTTACATCTGGATGGTGGCAATGCCTTGCTCCGTGGCCTGCCAAACTCTACAGTGCCCCTCCCCCCTTATGGGCAACCTAGAAACTGCAGCTGGCTTCATTAAAGACCTGAGGAAATATGCCCTCGTCAACCCAAGCATGATGAAGTGAGAAAGTGACAAAGAAGTGCAAAAAAGCAAGACAACAGGCCTTCTTCATCTGTATACCCAAAATCTGGAACAACATCCCCCTTTCCTTAAGGACCTCCCCAAACCTATTCCAATTTTGGATAAAGCTGAAGACACCCCTCTTTAAAGAACACTACATTATGATTTAGTAATAGTCCAATTTGCTCTTAGAAACCGGATACACCTCCAATCCCATGTTGACTCCGTTTTGTCTGTCTTCCTGTACAGCGTTTCACTGCTTTTTCGGATAGGTTTGCACTATATAAATATCACACAGACACACCAGTATGCTGACGATACTTAGAAATATCTTTATACTATCTTTAGAGGGAGGAATAGGGAGTAAAAGCACAGTAGAAGCAGGGTTAACTCACAAAGAGATGTGTTATCTTGAAAAAGAAATAATCTCGAAAAAGTGAGAAAACACAAACTTTCAGAAGCACAGGGAGGTAAATTTAAGGAGCTATCAAATTACACCCTGTTGGCTTCTCTTCCATATTTTTAGAGGGACGCGGGAGAGAACATTGGTCACATTTTCTAAATTTGCCTTTTAGAAGGGTACGTAAATAGTGATATACAGGAAATCATGACAAGGAATAGGTTTCCCCATCCATTTTTTTCTACACTGTTTAAAAAAAAATAAGGGTTAAAATAAAAAGAAGGGCTTGTCTTGTTTGTATGTATGTTTTATGTGTCTAAAAACAATACTTTATCCAAAAACAACAAGGAAGATGGTTGAAGAAGAATCGGAGCTGGAACCTTTTAGTAAGACTTTTATTCCCCCACTAAGATCCACTATTTTTCTGAATATTCTAAAACCGAAAACCAGAGATGAAACTCCAAGATTAGCGAAAATAATGAATATGCTGAAAGTGGATGAAGGTGTACAGTATAGGCATCGGAGTATACCATCTCAGACAAAATGTACAGTCATTTAAGGCTGATATTGTGGAAGTTATTGCGCATACTTTCTTATACCCTGGAGCTAATACAAAGATTGAACTAAGAGGGATGATCTGTTCGAGACTCATGTCACTTTTTTTTCTAATAGGGAGAAGCATACCCTGCTAAGAAAAAAAAACTTCCCCTTCCCTAATCAATCCCCTATCTCCTCCCTTACTCCCACCAAACACTCTGGCCGCACATACATTTAGCACTTTCTCAGAGCATGAAAAATCTGCCCCACATGGTAATTTTCCATTCAATGGGGGTTTGTTTACTTGTAATTGGATGGTACTGGGGTGATTTTACCGCACAAAAACTGTAAAACTGCATGCAGTTGTACAGAGCGATAAAATCGCCCTAGTACTGTTGAATTCGTAAGTTAGGGCCTAAGTGTTGGGCCACAATTCCATTGCCTGGTAACCGTCACCATGGGCATTATTTACAGTTTACCAAGGATTAGAATATTTATTTATTTATATAAATTTTATATAACGCTTGCTAGACCCGAAGGTGTCAGAGCGCTTCACATGATCGTGATCAAATACAGTAAAAACAGTAAAAACAGTCACGCAATGAACATATGAGGTGAGAGTTCGCTAGATGAATGGTACCCATCCAGGGTGAAACTAGAGTAACACACAACTAGAGACACAATTCGAGAGGATCTAATAAACAGCATAAGCAGATAAACAGCTGCTACAGACAAAGGGTCTAGATCTGATCAGGCGATAATTAACCAAGATTCCGTAAAACTAGGAGTTAAAGTATTTGCTGAGGAGGAGGAGTTTTAGGTGTTTCTTGAAGTAAGGGAAGGAAGGGTTTCAACGAAGGTCACTCAGTATTGAGTTCCATATGCTTGGAACATTTCCAGAAAAAGAGCGAAAATTGGTTGCTGTCTTTTTTAGAATGGGAGGTAGGAGCAGAAGAGCATTGGAGCTTCTCAATGATCTAGTAGATCCTGCTTTTGACAGCTTGATTTCTAGGTAGTTTGGTGAATGAGAGTGAAGGGCTTTTTGGATGATACATGCAGTCTTGTAGGTACATCTTCCTTCAATAGGAAGCCAGTTGAGGCTCTTGAGTGCAGGAGTGATGTGTTCAAACCGTTTAACGTCTGTGATGAGCCGGGCTGCCATGTTAAGAACTGATCTCAGGGGAGCGAGGTGAGTTTTAGGCGTCCCAGTGAGAATGGCGCTGCCATAGTCTAGTTTAGAGAGGACCAAAGATTGCACCACAGTCTTGAAATCATCAGCGGGAATAAATGGTTTCAGTTTCGTGATGCTTTTGAGTGAGGACAGCGCTCCTTTTGCTGTATTCTTGATGTGCTCTTTCATTGACATGTTGTTGTCTAGGAAGAAGCCAATGGATTTCGCGGAGTTGGATAGAGTAAGAGAGCAATTTAAGGCATTGAGGTCGTTGAGCCATTCGTGAATTGGAAGGTGGTTACTTTTGGGGGAGAAAAGAATTACTTCTGTTTTGATGGGGTTTGCGTAAAACCAGGATTGTAACTTGATCAGTGTGTCATTAAGATGACGGATGTCACTGGGTGATTTGATTTTGTAGTAGAGTTGAGTGTCATCCGCATAAAGGTGATACTTGATCCCTGTCTGTTTCAAGATGACCGTAAGGGGCTCCATGAAGAGATTGAAAAGGGAGGGGGAAAAAATTGAGCCCTGAGGCACGCCAAGATTGATCCGAGTGGGTTTTGACAGGCCTGAGTTGAGGAGCATGCAAAGAGAGCGGGCAAGGCTTAACCTTAGAAGAAGGAAGAGTTTGAATGGTGGTGAGTTGAGTTGGGGACCTGGGTTCATTGATAGTTAAGGGCCTTCTATTTGTGCTAACAATAACTGGGATAGTGGAGGGGGGTTGGGGAGATCTAGTCTGAGGCTTCGTAAGGTAGGATTCACTGAGAACAGCGGCTTCCTGATCAGAAAGAGTGCGTTGAGCCTGATGGGGTCTGTGGGCCAGATGACTAAGAGGAGTGAAGGGCCAGGAGATATGTGTATAGGTTGAGGAGGGCGAGCCAGTAATAGGGGGTGCTTTAGAGCTCTCGGGGGCGCGATGGCTGGAAAGCTTAGTCTGTTGTGATATGTCATGTCTAAGGTGAGCTATGTCATTTGCCAGGGAGTTAAGTTTCTGTTCCAAACGGGACAAGATCTGAGTGAAAGTGATTTTGATACTTCCAGTAATGCATAAGGGAGGGTGTGGGTCAAGTCCTTGGAGACAAGGAGCAGACCGTGCTTTGCTATGTGTGAGTTCCTCGTCATTGTCACTAGGCTTGTGGCTTGCACGTGGGGGTTGAGTAAGGAAATCAATGGTAGGGAGGGGTGTGTCGGCTCAGGGTTTAGGTGTAGCAGGTCTCGTGGTTAGGACAGAGCTGCTAGGTTTGAGGTGCCCCACGATGCGATTAGGAACCGAGAGACTGCTGTTTAGGGTGGGCAAAGATGACGACCCTCCGGAATACGTACGCGTGCTGTGTGTGTTGGAGGGGGAGGTAAGGAAGCTAGTCAGGTCTATGGGAAGTTCCGGGTCGGGGGTGAATTGGGGGGGTGGAGGAAGTTGGGGCAGTACAGGGGAGCAAGTCAGAGGTCGTGGGGGTGAAGGCAAATGATACAGATCTTCCTGAGGTGAGGGAGGATTGAAAAATTACAGAAAGTGACGATCGAATAAGGAGAGGTGAGGGTCAGTCGCTTGGATAAGAATGTTACCTGTCTTGAAAATGGATATATCAATTTCACCTGTAAAAGAAGAGGAGGGGGACGTCATCAGTTTTGTTCCGTAGGGTATCTTGGTGGTCTTCTTCACTTGCAGGAAGAGAAGGAAGGTGTTTTTCCATTTTTCCAGACGTTTGGAATAGAAGACAAAGTTAGTTTTCTAGGTGCCATTGGACAAATTGTGGTAGCTATCAGCAATTAGAGTTTCCGGGTGTTGTTTCAGAAGTTTGTGTTTGAGATTCTTTTTCGCATTCTTTGAGATATTTATAGGATAGTCAATAGCCCATGAGTTAGGACCATATCTGATCAGTGTTGTGTCTAGAGGTTTGATATTGACCACTACTCAACTTGCAATTGAATTTCTATCCCTGCTTTTTGCTGGCTTTTTTTTTATATATTGAAGTAAATTCATGTTTGTACATGTTTGTTTTGTAGAACCATTTTTTTATTGTTTTTGAAAACATTGTAGGAACGTATACAGGCGATTGCAAACAGGCACATTTTCAGCTCCTAGTACATTGGTTATTATATATCTGTCACATGGGCAGATTTATGCCATCTATACTATGCATCAAATGTTGATTAGCACCATATGTGCCAATACACATGTTGAACAACAAAACAATTCAAACAATATCCCCTGAGAAACACCAGCCTCATCACCTGTGTTTGGGCGGTTTTTGGTATGATCAAGTAGGTTCGCCCAGCCATAGAACTATGGTCTAGAATGTACTTTGACAAAAGCATGACACCAATACAGAAGGGATCTACTGTGAAGAGTGTCGGAATCAGGGATGTTACAATCGACTGAGCACTTCTCGTGCCATACATTTGCCCAGTGTGATATTTTCAGTGTAAGTATTTTGTAGTACTGAGCACTTCTCGTGCCATACATTTGCCCAGTGTGATATGTTCAGTGTAAGTATTTTGTAGTTATTCAGGCTTAATGCCATCTTTCTCTGATTCCCAGTGTGCCCGGATGAGGGTGTCTCAACTCTCAGCCATTGATCGGTTGCGCAGACTCTTCTTTTCCTCCCTACGCTACACATTGCTCTCCACCCCAGCCCACTGTGTGACTGCTGTCTTCCAGGTGATCGGGGTGGGGGCGAGCTGAGTGGATTCTCCATATTTTTACACATATTGTAGATTTTTTCGCTACTTCCTCTTATTTCATAAGGTTCAAAGGCTGTGTTAGGCCAATTTTGCAGCATGTAATGCTGGGTCTGGTGACTTAGTGAACTAATGGATCCACTGCAGGGGCCTGTGTTTGACCTCCTGGTCACAGGTTCAAATCCCGGTGGGCCCACTCAGCCTTTCATCCTTCTGAAGTTGATAAAATGAATACCATTGAGGTCGCCAGCAACTTGCCAGGGGACTTCAACCCCCAACATCCCTTGCGGCAGGAGCCGCCACCGCAACCTCTGCCCTCTCGTTCGCGCCCGGAGGCGCACAAAAGGGGACACATACTCCCGCAGCGCGGGATGCCAGCAACTTGCCAGGGGACTTCAAACCCCAACATCCTTTGTGGCAGGAGCCGCCACCCCGACCTCTGCCCTCTCGTTCGCGCCCAGAGGCGCACAAAAGGGAACACAGACTCCCGCAGCGCGGGACGCCAGCAACTTGCCAGGTGACTTCAACCCCAACATCCTTTGTGGCAGGAGCCGCCACCGCGACCTCTGCCCTCTCGTTCGTGCCCAGAGGCGCACAAAAGGGGACACAGACTCCCGCAGCGCGGGACACCAGCAACTTGCCAGGGGACTTCAACCCCCAAAATCCTTTGCGGCAGGAGCCACCACCGCGACCTCTGCCTTCTCGTTCGCACTTGAAGGTGCACAAAAGGGGACACAGACTCCCGCAGTGCGGTACGCCAGCAACTTGCCAGGGGGCTTCAACCCCCAACATCCCTTGTGGCAGGAGCCGCCACCGCAACCTCTGCCCTCTTGTTCGCGCCCGGAGGCGCACAAAAGGGGACACAGACTCCCGCAGCGCGGGATGCGCGCGGGCCACGCCCCGGCAAAGCCCGGGCCAAGGGCGGGCCCGTCCTTGCCCGTCACTGTCCGGAGAAGGCCGGGCTGGGCCGCCCCTCTGACATTTATCCAAAGGTACTGTTTTTACTGTGACTGTCTTTAGCGTTGGGTACGCGGGACTATTAACACAGTACGGGTTAAATTGTTAAATTGTTGACCCATAATTGAACAAGAGCAACGTGCCTTCTGTTGTTCATCAACCTGGACCTACCCCTCCGGAATATTTGGCCACTAGCTACTACGATTGGTTGCTGCTTGTATATACCTTTTCTTGTATAGATTGGTGTGCGCGCCCAGTTATCCAGGCGGCCATGGGTAAACGCAAAGCAGCAAATATCCCATCAGCATGTGATACTGGCCGGTCAACTATTGACTTGTATTTAGTGTGGGCAGTAAATGTGATCTCTCAGGAGATAGATACTGTTGAACGTCGCCTCTCTATTGGTGGAGGGTCTGGGTGTGGGACTACTGAGTTAGCTAACGATATAATAGCAATACCCCCAGCAAATGAGAGTGCGAATAGGGAAGACAATGGCCGCGGGGTTGTCGATAATCAGGCCATCACACTAAATAATGAGATAATACTATCCCCCAGTACTACTTCTGTTAGCCCTCCTACTCCCAAAAGGAAAAGGAAATGTAAAAAGACCTCGGTTGTGCTGAAAGTTTCTAAAGGGCTAAACACACTTAAGACTCTAGTCCCCTCTTGTAATGAGGCTGGGTCTATTCCAGGCGATTTGGGTGATCCACAATGGGTATCATTAATGGCGGGGATTACTTACAGACTAGAAGCTTTGTTAGTACCGATTGTAGAGAAGTTAGAGGACTTGTCTGTCGAGGTAACTAAGGTTAGGACACACCACCTTACACTCCCGATAGGACAATATAAGGAGGGGCTGAATAGGGCATCAGTACCAACAGTAACCCCAAATACATCAATAACAGTACTGAAGGACAACCCAGCACTACCAAGTACTATGTCAAAGAAGTTACAGGTCCCAGGCGTTATACCCGAAGTTAATTCCAGGGATCGTACGCGACCGCTCACATCTAGACCAAACACATTGTTACAGCCTCAGGCTCCTAACGAGAATAACAAGTATTTAACACATGGTGATATTGCACGAGCCCCACTGTCAGGAGAGGCCAGTAGTATCAATCCAAGGGAAACCAGTGTCATAGAATCATGTGCTTCCATTAATTTACCACCAGAATCTGTCCCCTATGTGGCAGTTATAGTCAATGACCCTCCTTTACGCCCAGGTCAAATAGAAACATATGACTCACTTAAGAATAGAGTGATTCATTGGCTCAGCAGGAATTGCCGCTTCTCATTAAGGGACGCCAATGATATTCTGTTTGTTAGGATAGAGGACTGGATTGGACCCCTGAGGAAAAATTATGCGGGGGACTGCATCATTCATAATTAATTTCAGGGAGCCCAGGTGAGCTGAGGGTGTCCTTATGGGGAAGGTACGTCATCTTCAATTTGAATGCAATATGTCACTTTAGCCCCTAGGTTTTTTCTACAGGCATTTTAGGCCCTGTGCCCCCGAGATGAGCAGACTCAGCCCAACAGGTAATAACCCTACATTAGTACACCCCCCATTCCAACCTTTGGTAGTATCTAATAGATTTGAGGCACTGAGTGATATTCAGGATATTGATTGACTTGAGACAAGGAATCAACTTCATGAAGGAAGGGACAATTACACACATATGGGACCCTTGGACTATCACGATATTATTCCTATATCACCAGTCACCTCCTCGGTCCCTTGTGATAATATAGCTGTCCCTACACATACAATGGCTGCCACACCTAATTTATTACTACCTAGTAGTAGCGGCCCTGGGATGAACGGTGGCCGCAGTATTGCATCTGTAACCCCCCTATCGCTTCATGATATTGAAGTGGTTCCTACACACCCAACAGTTGCTACACCCAATCAATTTCAACCTAGTAGTAGTGGCCCTGGGATGGATGGTGGCTATAGAATTGCGACCTAGAACGTAGGTGGGTTAGCCAAAAAACAGGGTAACCCAGGGTGGTCGGAGTTTATTAACGACTTGGATATATTATGTATCCAAGAAAAATGGTGTACCGAGCCCATCTACTTTGAGGGTTTTACGTCATATTGGCTGAAGGCTGAGTCATCGCCAGTAGGAAGAGCGAAAGGGGGGGCTTATGGTCCTTATATTGAATAAACTCCCGATAAGGTTGAAGAGGAAAATATCCATTGGCCCCCACTCCTTAATTTTATGGCTAACTTTTAGGAGAGGTCGGGACATTGTTTTGGTTAATTTTTATAATAATGTTTTTAACAATACCCGGGGCAAGGTGGTTTTAGCCCTCGGTGGGGTATTGGAGACCCTACTCAAGTCCATTACTAGTAGTTTTATATTGATATGGGCCGGAGATTTTAATATTCACACATGCCCACATTCTACTACACAGGTATGTGGGGTGACTGATGAGGCTGAGAATGGTTGTTTGCATTTCCCCCAATAGTGACTACGGCAAACGATTAAATTCTATGATATCTAAGTTTGATTTACATTTACTAGAAAGTGCCTGAGATAACAAGGGGGATCTTATCCCAACCTTTATAGGGAGGAATTCAGCGTCCGTTACCAACCATATCTTAATATATGCCAATGCATGTAAGTGGTGCACCTCACCACGGGTAGTCTCCCCGGGTCTCAGTGACCACAACTGTATAATCTTGTCTGTCTTTTTCTGGGGCAGGCATAGTGTGACAACTTCTAGTTGTGCTACTGATATTGTACCAATTAAACCTAATGGGACTCATATTAAGTGGAACGGAGTGGACCAGACACAATTTCTGTCCGACATTTGTACTAAAGGTTTTAATTACATCATGTGTTGATTAGAAGACGTGGTTATCCCCAATCAGATATTTGATAATATTATTGGCATTACTAACATAATAGATGCTCTCCTGACCCGCCCTAATAAAACAGGCTTTTTTAAATGCAAAGGCTGATTCAACCATGCATGTACCACCGCCACTAGGGATCTGAAGCTGGCCCTCAGTAAACGACCTAGAGACAGCTTATTGATTAAATCTCTTAGATCTAAACACAGAGAGGTAATTTTAGCAAGGAAAAAAGAACTGCAAGAAGTGGCCTGGTCGAAACTGTCCCAAGCAACGGATACAGGTGATAGCAAATTATTTTGGGACACTGTTAATTCTTCTTTTTTAAAGGATGATTCCTTCCCCGAATTGTTGTCTCACGTTACTAGTGAGGCCTGGGTTGCCATTTTATTGGTATTTTAGCACTCCAAGCAAGGAGCAGCTGTTACGTCCCCCTTTACCCTTGGATATTACAATACAGGAAGTGGTATGGGCCCTGAAGGAAAGTAAATGTGGTAAACCCCAGGCCCAGATGGGGTCCCAGTAGATGTATTTAAGAACAATGTTTTATGGGCGCCAATTTTAACCAGAGTTTTTAACTTGGCTGCAGAGACAATAATTCCCCCCACATGGGGTGCGTCTATTATAGTTCCCATTCACAAGAAGGGCAACAAATCAGATCCCAAAAATTATAGGCCTATCTCATTGCTAGATTCATCTGTAAAAGTGATGAACAAAGTCTTGCTTAAAAGACTAGAAGAATGGGCTTGGGACTGCTCAATACTTTCACCGGCCCAGTTTGGTTTTAGGAAAGGCCTGGGGACCATCGAGCAATGTGTGAACCTCGATCTGCTTATAGGCAAGTACACCCGTGCCAAGGGTGGAAGATTATATCTCTGTTTCTGACTTGAGCAGCGCTTTTGATCTAGTAGATCATTCCATTCTTTGGACCACTTTGCTCGATATGGGAGCACCCAGGCCAATTATCTGTTTCCTTGCTAGACTGTACGAAAACTTGGTGAGCAAAGTACGTTACGGACCCCATGGGGAATGTACCAATAATTTTGCAGTCAAACGCGGCATCCGGGAAGGCTGTGTTTTAGCCCCTCTTTAATTCTCTTTATTTATTAACGGGGTGGCTCAGATCTTACAAACAGTCTACGCTGATGTACCCCAAGTGGCTGGGCGCTCCACCCCGGTACTATTGTACGCAGATGATACGGTCCTGCTGGCCAGGACCCCTGCGGGGTTGCAACGTCTAATGGATGCCTTTGGGGACTTTATTGCTGCCCGGAAATTGGTTATTAATAAAAGTAAAACTTATACAATGGTATGCGGGCCCAGGGTTAAAAATCGTAGAACCTTTTTTATGGACAAGTCACCAGTGACTTCTGTCGATTCATTCTGCCACCTGGGCATTACTTTCTCTGGTAATGGTTCATGGACTCGTGAAATTAACAATTTCAGGAGCAAAATGGACAGAAGTACCCATGGCTTTTTCAGATTTTCAGCCAAGCTCGGTTCTAGGCCGGTCAAGGAGTTGTCCGCAATTTATAGGGCAAGGGTTTTATCCACCCCAACATATGGGGCTGGTGTGTGGGGCCACTACGGTAGTAAAGCATTGCAGACTATGGAAAGTGGTTTTCTTAAACATCTCCTTAGTCTGTCCACTTCGGCTTTATCTGAGATTACTCATAGAGAAGTAGGGCTTCAGTACCTCACAGATATAGTCGCATCACGCCCCATATTGCTAAGGCGCTCTATATGGTCCAAAGAAGAAACTAGTTTTACAAAAGCAATTATACAAGACTGTCTTACCTTGGATAATGCCATGACGATCCCTTGGCTAAGTTATATTAATTCTGTGCATAGCAAATTTTTTAATATGTCAGTCCGGACTAACCCCCTACAAGTTTTATCACTTAGTAAGCTGTCTATTAGAGAAACCTTTATGAATAATAGGAGGGAAATCCGGCTTGCTAGTGAAAGCAGGAAATCAACTGTCATGTTTTATTTATCACTTACTCTAGAAGCTGGCTGTCAGGATTATCTAATGTATATTCCCAATCTTATGCACCGTTTTGTCCTAGTCAGATTCAGAATGGGAATTGTCCATCATTTAGTTGCCTTTCCCACAATGAAAAGCTGTCCTTCGGACGGGTTTCCTTGTCCATGGGATGGACGGAGTAAACAGAGCACCGTGCACTTTATGCTGTTTTGTGACTTTTATTCTGGTTTAAGAAGTTATTACTTAAAACCACTTCTGCCTGCGTACGGCGATGGATCGCATCTCGCTGCAGTTGAATATTTGTCTGAACTTAATGATGCCAGGGTCTGTCTTAACGTGGCGCTTTTTATTATAAATGCACTTAATATAAGTAAAAATATAATTGTTCCAATATAGCGCTGAGCCCATGATGATTTGACGAAACTGTATTGCTTTTTTAAATTGATATTTTATGTGTTCTTATGATGTGATTAACTCTGACCCCATGTTGTCTAACAAGTGCTATTCAACATGTTTTTATTTGATATTAATCATTAGCAACGTAATTTGTTTTTATGCATACTTTTGTGGTTGTTTCATACACACCGAATAAAGTTTATAAAGAAAGAAAAAGAAGAAGATTACCATTGAATTGGGTAACAATAAACATCTGTTATTCCGCGCCAAGATACCCTTCTGGGTGAACGTGCGCTTTACAAATACATGTTATGCTATGTAAGGAGTCAGAAGTCATGTGATTTAATTTCTTATTGTGCCATAAGGGGTCGAAAGAGCGTGTGTGGTATTACTATTCCCATAGTGTTGGTTGCATTACTCCATTGTAGATGGCAGTGTTTAGACATGCAGGAAAGGCTACAGTGTTTTGATGGAGTCAAAGCAGGTGTCATGAAATGAAGAATGTTGTTTGAATACATTTTAGTTCTTTGACTCCCACCACCCCCAAAACCGACTGCGTTTCTTCTTGCTAGGAGCGATCCCATCTGTGTTTTCTCACTTGCAGGTGTTGGGGTTTTAATTAAAATCTCTAACTAATATGTTTCTGTTTTGTGAAGGCAGGTGAATTATTGCAAAGACAAATTATGAATGATAATGAGGAACAATGTGTGTGCTTTTCGGAATCATTATGTTTGATAGAGCATCCTTGTAAAGAAAAGGTCATTTGGCGCAATGGCAGCGAGCCCTGCTGAAACAGACATTTATTCCACTCAATGCATTTTTCCTCTAATGAATTAAATAGCCCAAACATGAGCACTGATCATTTCATGATAAAACACTCAGTGGGCATAGTTTTATTAAAAATATAATTTAATTACTAGTAGAATAAATAAGGTTAGAAAGAAACATTTAAAAGACGCATTTTGCTTATTGCTGTCCTGAATATTTCTGTATAGGGGGCTTGATATATGTTCAATAAAAAACAAAGGTTAAAGCTTAGTTATAGTTAGGAAAAAATATGATCAAACATATAATAAAAACCAAAAAGTTAACCTACACAAACATTTTAAATTTCTCTGTTATAGTTCTTTTACACAACTACAATTGATAACACTCACTAGGATTATTATAAGCTCTACAAAACAACACTAACTATCATTTGCTCTCAAACCACACAACTATAACTATCTTTCTACTAGACACTAATTACACCATCTCCTGTTAAATCTGTCATAGTAACTGAAAACATATCCAGTAACACTTATAATTTAATACATACCAGTATAACCAATAACACACTTTATGTCACTTTATGTTGCTCTAGTGAGTTATAGTTGTGTGGTTCTTTCTCCTCACTCATCGTTTATCTTCATAACTTCAAAGGGGAGGATGTTCTTTTATTCTTCTGAGATTTTGTGAAGCCCAGTTCGATTTGCTGGTTGAAATGGCAGGGCAACAAGATCCTGGCCATTAAGAGCAACAGAAAGACAGAGGGGAAGATAAGGAAGTTGAGGCACGCTGCCACCGGGAGAGAAAAAGGTAAATGCTGCCCTGTTAACATACAATCTGTGCCAGAAAGTGATTTCCCAAAGCACAAGGCAGCAATATTGTTTTGGGACCACTTGCATGAAAAAATACCTCCTGTCTATGCAATCCACAAGATGGGCACATGCACAAAGGAAGAGGTAGCTAGACAGTAGTGGCTGGCATCAACGGGAAAGGGGGGCGAGCGTGCGCTCAAACAAAATTGAAAAAAATATCAAAATAAACAGGTGCGTGCAAATATAAATGTAAAATATATTATAAGAAAACACTTACCTGACAACAGGACCTCCTGCTCCGGACCTTGTTGTGCTGCAGCCCGGCCACTAGGAAACTCCCTTGACCAATCAGGGCACTGCTCTCACCATCATGAGAGCAGTGCCCTGATTGGAGCGCTCTGGAGGACTGCACTTATTCTAACCCAGCTGTCTTAAGACATCTGAATTAGAGGTTTCAAAGTGAGCATTTCTAGCTGGCCATTGCAAAACGGCCAGCCAAATAGACATGCGCACTTTGAAGAGTGCACATACAACCCACCCTCCTCCCAGTGCCTGCTGCTGTCATTCAGCAGCAGCCCCGCCCCCGTCCTGACGCTCGATCAGGATGGGAGGATGTCAGGATGAAAAATAAAATGGCAATGATGAATTACCATTTTATTTTTCATCTCGGGCTAAGGGGCAATTAAGTGGTGTGATGCTCCTCCGCTTCAATGGAGGAGCTGCCCCTGGAGCAAGAGCTTGAGGAGATCGCTGCAGGAAGATCATCAGTGGCAAGGCTCTTCAGGACCTTCCACCTTTGCAGTCTCCAGTGCAGCAGCACCGCCATCGGCTGCGGTATCTGTACCTCCTGCTGGGACTGTCGTCGCTGTGGACATGTTGAGGCAAGACCGGGACATAGTGGAAGAGTATGTTAGTACTGCCACTTACCACCTCCTGTGCCACAGATCCATGGTGGCTGGGGAGAGAGACACTAGCATTGTTAGGCAGCTTGTTGTTGGTCACCCATGCCCTCCCCAACATCCTTAGTTTTTATTTTTACCCTTTCCATGTTTTTGTTGGTCCTGTTGACCCATTAGAAAAAAAATAAAAATACAGAAAAAGGTAAATAAATTCAACACAGAAGAAAAAAACGGTTCTTTTCAGAACTACCCAAATATTGGGAGCATTTGTAAACCACAGAAGCATATGAATGTGTGATGCTCCTCTTGCTTGATATTCTTTTCTCCAAAAGAAATCAATTCTCTCTCCAAGGGGATTTTCCTTCTTGTTGGTCAAGTTTTGAAGCATGGTTTAAAATTTGTGGTTTAAATATCTACACACATTAGCAGGATCCATACAACATAATTCAGCTGTAGATTTTGTGTTTATGTTTGCAATATTAGGGCGAACGACCTTTACAACGCGGTCAAAACACCGCAATACATCTACTTTGCGGTCATTACAACGCAAGTCGTTACAACGACTTGTGCTGGATAGCGCTCTAGACTAAGGAATAGTGTGATTTACTAATCCAACACCTTCCCTACTGTTACGTAGGCTGGAGTTGGAATAGTAAATCATACTATTCCCAAGTCCAGCGCCCTCCAGCGCAAGTCGTTGTAACGACTTGCGTTGTAAAAACCGCGATGTAATGTACCGCGATCTAAATGATTGCGTTGTATCGTCATACATACCAATATTAGCAATTAGTAGAAATCAATATACGACGTCCCTTAGGTATACTCAGCACAGCTTAACGTAAGATACCAAGTTGGTGGTCACAGGTTTTTGAGCATACATTTCAATTCTTCATGTCTTTGAAACCAATATTCATTTGTCCCTCTCTGACATGCCATTATGTGGATCAGGTTATATTCTAGGTTCTCATCTTTCTCCTGCAGTTTTTAGACAAAATTGTGAGCTGCTATATTATTGAAGCAAGTTTCATTCCACATTATATGTACAACAGTATATGAAATTACTGAAAGTTCACTTCCTACAAAAGTGTGAAAATATAAGGAATGTCTTGACGACAATGTGGCTCTTGTGAATATAATCTTGTTGCTCTTTACTCTGATGCACACATTTGGCTACACGATTGTAAGAACTTGGGTTGTTGGTTGACTGGGGTATGAACCCAGGTCAAGCAGCAACCACAATCCTGGTCAGGGTAAGGCACAAGCAAACCGCATGTTAACCTGCGCTCAACCCCTTGGTAGCTTGGCACAGAGCAGTTAGGCTTCATTTAGAGATAATGTGTAAAGTATTTTTGCAACACTTCACACAGTAACACAGTGAAAATACACCACTAAAGGAGCCCGAAACAGTTAGAAAAATAGAGTCATTTTTATAAATAAAGAAGACCAAAATTACAAACATCCAATCGTTAGAACCGGAGATACTGAATTTTAAAGTTTTTAAAGAAAATAGCACCAAAAGGCGAAAGGCGTCACCTGTGGATATCTGTTTGCGCCGGACCAGGACTAAGTTACAAGTTCAGTCTGACTGTGGTGGAGAGCCTGCCGGCTACAGGGACCCAGTTAGGCCCACTGAACAAAGTACCTTAGGTCCTGGGTTGATGAGCGTTGCATGGATCCGCGTTGAAGATGTGTCAGCAGCCGAGGCAATGCCCCGGTTCCGAGATGCAGTGATGCTGCGGTGGGAGGTCCTATTGTGTCGACAATCCCGTCAAAAGGTCTTGCACTGCAAAGTCCAGCGTTAGTGCGCAGTCGAGTTGATGCGTCGGTTCCAAAGATCTGAGAGGCCACGATGCAGAGTCCATCGTCGAGTCTACTATTGATAAAAAATGCGAGGGCCTGCACTGAGGATATGTTGTGCAGCAGCGGTTCTGAAAGCGATGTGAGCTGTGGTGGTGATGTGAGTCTTTGCGACTGGTCCATGCCATGCAGCATCGGTGATGCGGAGGTTCTGCTTGGTTGTGCGCTGTGCAGCAGAGGAGATGCGTCGGTTCTGCTTGATCCACAGGCTGGCAGAGCACCTTAGGCCCACTGCCAAGGGTCCAGGAATGGGGTGGCACCACATGGCAGGATAGACTCACAGATGGCAGAGTCCAAGTGCAGATGCAATGTTGTTTGAAGCCTCTTGTGTCCCTGAGGCTTCATATCTGGAGGTCAGCCAATTAGCCTTTAGAGTCACACTGGGTTAAGGCTTCAAGAGATGCAGGTCCAGTCCTTCTTGCCCAGTCAGGAGGCCAGCAGGCAGGAGGTCAGCACAGCAAAGAAGGAGCCCAGCATAGTGGCGGTCCTTCAGCAGCACACTAGTCCTTCCTGACAGGTATCCACAGGTCCAGAAGTGTACTGAAGTGGTGGTGTCTGAGGTCCATCTTTTATACCCTGGTGCCCTGGTTCTGGGTGGTGGGAGAAGCGTCTAGATTGTGGCTAGCACTTGCAAGCAATTCCCTGCCCCCCCTGCCCTGGCACCAAGCTGGCTGGAGTGACAACGCAGGGTCGTTAGGCCCTTTGTGTAGAGACACGGCACAGCCTATTCAGGTGTGAGGGGCACTGTGTCCAGCTCCACCCTCCCATCCTGCCAGTGATGGCCCATCCAGTCACACCTAAGCTCCCATTGTGTGTGGTTGTCTAAGAGGAATACACAAATCCCAACTGCCGACTTCACCTAGTCATATGACCAGAGACAGGCTGCAGGCACCAAATGGCTAATGCAAGAAAATGCCAACTTACTAAAAGTGGCATTTTCAGAATTGCAATTCAAAATCCAACTACATAAGTTAGGATTTTAAATTGTGATTCCAGAGACACTAAACATGAACCTGTCATCTCCTCCCATTTGGAAATCACACTTATAAAATGGAATAAGGCAACTCCAGTGTTATCATATGGGAGAGATGGGTCTTGCAGTAGTGACAACGAATATAAGAGTTTTTCACTACCAGGACATGTAAAACTTAAAAGTATATGTCTGACTTTATAAATACATTGCACCCTGCCCTCTGGGCTGTCCCGGGCCTTCCCTTGGAGTGACTTATAGGTTGGGCCTTGAAAAAAGGGTTATTTTGCCAGGTTGAAATGGGAGTTTAAAATTTCACACACAGGCTCTGCAATGGCAGGCCTGAGACATTTTTAATGGGCTACTTAAGTGGGTGGCACAATCAGTGCCGCAGACCCACTAGTAACATTTAATTTACAGGCCCCGGGCACAGGTTGTGCCACTTTACTGGGGACTTAGAAGTAAATTAAATATGCCAATTGGGTATAGGCCAATATTACCATGTTTAGAGGAAAGAGTACAAGCACTTTAGCAGTTAGCAGTGGTAAAGTGCGCAGAGTCCAAATACCAGCAAAAACTAAATCGGAAAAAGTGGAGGAAAAAGGCAAAACGTTGGGGGGAAGACCACCCTAAGGTTGACAGGTCTAACATGTCTCCCCCTCAGCTGAAAGTAGTGGGAACTACCCAACTCCTCACTAAGGTGGAAGAACTTGGATAGACCATCAGCATTGCCGCGGTCTGGCCCTGTAGGGAGACGGACTACCTCAACAGTTTGGGATTTTCACCCCTCATTTACATGAGCCATCTGAGGGGTCAGTGGTTTGTCTGAACCTGGAAGTGAGTCCCAAACAGGTATGGACTCAGCTTCTTCAGTACCCAGACCACAGCAAAGTCCTCCCTTTCAGTTCGCACTCCACCTCTGTTCCTGTGGAAATAACCTCATGCTAATGAAGGCTACCGGTTGGTCTAGACCTCCTCATTTAATTGTGCTAAGACCACCCCTATGCCGTGCTCTGAAGCATCGATCTGCTCTATGTACTCCTTAAAGAAGTGAGGAGCATTGAGTATGGGTGATGTACACAAGGCCTTCTTGAGAGTATCAAGGCTTTCTGGCAGGCCTCTGCCCAGATCACCTGTCTGGCTGCTTCTTTGAATTCAGTTCTGTTAAGGGGGCAACAATAGTGCCATATCCCTTAACAAGCCTTCTATAGTATCTTGTGAGACCCAGGAAGGCTCTTACCTCAGTCTGTGTTTTAGGGCATTGCCAGGCCAGGATAGTCTCAATCTTGGCCTGGAGGGACTGCACCTTGCCCCCGCCCACCATGTGTCCCAGATATACCACGGGACCCTACCCTATCCGGCACTTACCGGCCTAGATAGTCAGATGCGCCTGCCACAGGGCCAGAAGCACGATGTGGAGGTGGTACAGGTGTTCCTCCCAGCTGGAACTGTAGACAGCTATGTCTTTCAGGTAGGTGGCACAGAATGCCTCATTCCCAGCCAGGACCCTGTTGACTGACCTCTGAAAGGTGGCAGGGTCATTCTTCAAACCAAAGGGCATCACTCTGAACTGGAAAGTGGTTCTCTTGGGTTGAGAATGCAGACCCCTCTTTTACCACTTCAGTCTGAGCAATCTGCCAGTACCCTGATGTTAAATCCAAAGTAATGAGAAATTTGGCAGTGCCCAGCCTTTCTATGAGCTCATCAGCCCGGGGGATGGGGTGTGCAGCAGTGATCATGATGAAATTGAGACCATGATAGTCCGCACAGGATCTAAGTGCTGCGGTGGCAGCCGGTGGGGCAGCCTTTGGTACCAGTACGACAGGGCTGCACCAGGGACTATTGAAGGGCTCAATCATTCCTAATGCCAGCATCTTGCAGGCCTCCTCCTTTATACTGGCCTGCACCTTGCCTGACAACCTGTAGGTTTTATGTTTAACAGGTGGACTGCCTCCGGTGTCAATGTCATAGACACACAGGTGCATGAGTCCTGGGGTGAGGAAGAACAGAGAGGCCAGTAACTGGCGACAGTCGCTCTGCTGCTCTGGTGTCAGGGTGGGGAGAGGTTGACACCCTCCACTGACCTCCTGGGCAGACAGGAGATCGGGCAGAGGCTCTCTCACCTCGTCACCTTAAGCATGTTTACATCGGAACCTCTCAAAGTGTGGTTTGAGGCGGTTCACATGGAGCACCCTTAAGGGGTTTTTAGGGGTCTGGAGATCCACCAAGTAAGTAGACTCCCCCTTCTGCTCCTTCACTGCATATGGAACTGCACAGCAATCCTGGAGAGCTCTGGGCTCCATAGGTTCCATAACTCACACCTTCTGGCCAGGTTGAAACTCTACCAGAGTGGCCTTCTGGTCATACCAGAGCTTTATAACCTCCTGCCTTGCCTCAACATTATTTTTTGCCTTTTTCAAGAAGCGGTGCATCTGGTTGCGGAGGGCCAGCATGTAGCTGGCCACATTCTGAGGAGGTTTCCTGGGTGCTTGCTCCCACCCCTCCCTCACAAGGCTAAGAGGAAACAGGGTGGCTATAGAGGAGTTTGAAGGGGCTAAACCATACTCTCTATTGTGGCACCTAACTGTAGGCAAAGAGATGGCATGGAAGGAGGACGTCCCACTTACACTCCATGGGCTCAGGTAGGCCCATTATCATGCCTTTCTAGGTCTTGTTGAATCTCTCCACAAGACCCTTGGTTTGCGGGTGATAGGGTGTGAAGAACTTATAAGTCACCCCACACTGATCCCACATGGACTTCATGTGCGCTGACATTAAGTTAGTGCTTCTGTCAGACACTACCTCTTTGGGGAACCCCACATGGGTAAAAATCACCATCAGGGCCCTGGCCACTGCAGTTACAGTTCTCGACCTCATAGGATGGCATCTGGATAGTGAGTGGCGTGCCCCACCAAGACCAGGATGAACCTGTTGCCTAAGCGCTATCTTAGGGAACAAGGGTTCAATAATGTTGATGCCTATCCTCTCAAAGGGAGTGCCAATGACAGGTAATGGGTTCAGGAGACCCTTCAGCTTTTTCCCTGACTTCACACTGGCCTGGCAGGTGGGACAGGACCTTAAGAATGCATCTGAGACAGTCTTCATCCGGGTCCAATAGAAGTGGGCAACAAGCCTGGCGAAGATCTTGTCTTGCCTCAGATGTTTTTCCAGGGGTATGTCATGAGCCAAACCCAGTAGGAAGGTCCTGTAACACGGGAGGACCACCAGCATATGGGCTGCCCCAGATTCAGGAGCCTTAGGCTCGCTGTATAGAAGGTCATTCTCCCAATAGATCAAGTGATCTCCTGAGATGAGACCCGCTGCCTGAGCCTTAGCTTGCTTCCTCAAGCCCTCTAGAGTAAGACAGTCTTTCTGCACCTTGCAGAATTCCTGCATGGTGGGCCCACCCTCAACTTGCCAACCAGCAATCTCAGGCAGGTCCCCCAAGGCAGCAGTGTCCTCTCTGGTTGGCTCGGAGGTATCCTTCTCAGGTACCCCATCAACCTCGACCCCGGGGCTGGTTTCCCATGGCCCTTGCCCCTCCCCTTCTTGGCAGCTGTCTGGGCCATTGTTCCAGGCTCCAGATGCCCTTGACTCCTTTCCCAGGTAGCCATGGACTGTGTGGTCATACAAACCCAGTCAGGCAATCCCAACATCTCCATGTGTGACCTAAGCTCTAGCTCCTTCTAGATAGTGTGCTCCAGGTTGTTGCCCAACAGACAATCTGCAGGCATGGCAAGACTGACAGCTACTTTTAGAGATCCCGAGACCCCCCCACTCAAAGGGAACCAGAGCCACTGATAGATGGCTCTCACAATTGTCGTCGACTATGACTTGGCGGAATGTGTTAGACAGGACCTGCTCTGAGGACACCAGCTAACACTTCACAGTAGTCATCCTGGCTCCTGTGTCCCTCAGAGCCTCCACCCGTTGCCCATTGTTGGAGACCCACTGCCTGTACTTGGAACTATTGGCAGGAATATCAGCTTTTGGCACCATCTCCTTATCCCCCAAGGAAACTAGGGTCACCTCTGTCTGCTCGCCAAAGCTAACTGGGACTACCTCCTCACCAGGCACTACACTCACCAACCCAGATGTCTGCCCACCAGTGGAGGGCTTGCCCTCTTGGCACATTTGGAGTCGCCCTTGGTATGCCCATAATTGTAGCACTCTGTGCCTTGGGGTACAAACTTCCATGTCTGCTTGTCAAAGAACCCTTTCTTCTTAGGCTCAGACTGGGACTGGTTACCACAGCTCCTTTGGGAATTATTTTGGGGGACTTTAGAGTTTTTCTCTCCCCTCTTTCTTCTGGTGGGTACCCTGACCACCCTTGTGGGAGTCCTCCCACATACCCTTTTGGACACTATGGTGCTGGGCAAGAGGTCCGCCTCCTCAGGAAGCCTCCAGGGGTCAGTCAGCTTGCTATCAACTAGGTGCTGGTGCAGCTCTGGAAAGCAAATATAGAGCGGGTGTTCTCTCAAAATCAGACTGTACAGCCCAATGTTAACCATGCAGCCCTGCACCTAACCATTCAGTGCCTTGCTGGAGTAATCCACAAAATCTACCGAGGATTGGTTGGGGAGCTTCTGGCTGTCCCTGAACATTTGCTGGTACTTTTCAGGAGTCAGCCCAAATGTAGCTATCAAAATGGATTTCCTGGGAGAGTACCTGGTTTGGTCCCCAACCTCTAAAGTAAGAAGTGTGTCCTGCACCACTGTAGGCATGTGTTTCCGCAAACCACCCCCCACTGCTCTTCTGGGATCTGATCAACCCTCAGGGCTACCTCATAGGCAGAAAACCACTTGTCAATGTCATCTCCCACCACATAGTTGGGCACAAAATGCTTGGGGGTGCAGACCTTGTCTCCTTCAGACACTGCAGCTATGCTGCCACCATCACTGCTGGACTCTGCCTGCTTGGCCTTGAGATCCAGCTCTCCCAAACTTAGCTCATGAGCCAATAGTAACTTTCCCCCCCCCCATGGCCCTCTCAGACGCAGCCTTCTTTTGTTCCGCCTCCATGGCCAGTTTCTTCTCTTCCTTCCTGAGCCAGGCCATTTCTAGCTTGAACTCTCTCTCCTCCCTCCAATCCCACCTGCTCCTCTGGGGACAGGCCGTGGGAAGAGGCACTGCTCCCTGCCTTGGCATGGAGCTCCAAGTTAGGAGTGAAGTCATTGCCTTCAAAAGGCTGTTGGCACGCAGGACTGAGAATAAAATCCTCTCCTTGACTGTCCATCTCCTCATCTTCTTCAGTTGCTGTAGCAAGTGACTGGTAGACTTCCACTAAGCCCTCAGTGCCTTTTTCACTTCCACCTTCTGGGTGGTGCTCCTGGTTGGAAGTACCCTCTCTTTACAGAAGTCCTTGAGCTGGGCCAGAGTATAGTACTCAATTTTTGCCAGCTCAAACTCCATGCTTGAAGAGGTGGATTCAGGCACAACTTACAGAAAGAGGATTTTGAAAAAAGGCAAATTAGGGAGATTTTATTCAAATTGGTTTTAGATTATTTATGTGGGGTGATAGTCTACACAAAATTACTGTATGGCACTGCACAAACACAAGTCCAATCCTCACCGCTGAACACCAGTGAAATAAATTGGGTTGTTGGTTGAATGGGGTATGAACCCAGGTCAAGCAGCAAACACAATCCTTGTCAGGGTAAGGCACAAGCAAACCCCAAATTAACCTGTGCTCAACCCCCTGGTAATGTGGCACAGAGCAGTCAGGCTTAACTTTGTGGCAATGTGTAAAGAATTTGTCCAACACTTCAAACAGTAATACAGTGAAAACAGATCACAAAAGGAACCACATCAAAGTTAGAAAAATACAGTTGTTTTTAATAAATAAAACAAGACCAAAAATCCAATCAGTAGAACTGGAGATATTGAAGTTGTATGTTTGTAAAGAAAATAGCACCAAAAGGCGTAAAGCGCCAACTGTGGATATCTGGTCGTGCTTAACTGGGACAAGGTCACAATTTCAGGTCGACCGTGATGGGGTGCGTTTTGGCTACAGTGATCCAGTTAGGCCTGCTGAACAAAGTACCTTACTTTCTGGGTTGCAGGACGTTGTGTGGATCTGTGTCGAAGATGCGTTGCGCAGCCGAGTCGATGCTTCGGTTCCAAGATGCGGCAAGACTGCGGTGAGAGGTCCTGTTGCAGCTGTTAATATCCGTGAATATGATGTCATTATATACCATGATATATGCAGGCCTGACCCACTGGAGCACTTGCGACCACGGGACCTATGTCCTCTTCACCCGGTAGGCGCTAGGCACCAGGCACCGGCCCGGGGGTCGGCTCGGACCTAGGCCTCATCGGCTCAGTATCTGTTATAAAAGGATAATTAGACTGAAACCTGTACGCACCCCCATTGAGCAGGACCTATGGCGGCCTGTGGGTTTGGACTCTGACTGTTGCAACAATACGGGACATGGTACCAGCACTGAGAGCTCCAGTGCTTGCATCTGACGGGCCCCTGAACTGACTAATATTATCCACCAGAGACACGGGCTGCCCTTACTGCTCAAGGCCTAGAGGCTGCTTCAGGCCAAGGACACCCAGCGGGAGCAACAAGAAATGAGGGATGCTCTTTGAGGGGGGAGGCACACTAAACCCTGAAGAGGCAGTGAGTTGGTGTGCAGGGCTCACTGTTGTAGGGTGTACATTGCTGTGTGCCTTTCTGATACGACACAGTGCCTCCGCTTTCTCTCTCTGCTTAATCACTTTTCTCTGCTCCCTCCTCTTCCCTTGCACTCCTTCACTTCATCTCCTGAGAGGGTCCGAGGGTTGACCAGGGCCTGGCCTTTGCTTGGGGGGTTGTGAGGGGACGGGGGTCCGACGCAGGGGCCAAATTCCAGGGCATGGAGGCTGGACGCATATAGTGCCCAGGGACTCACAATGCAGACCTACCGGGTTGGCGCTCCACCCTGCCTGCATCCCACAGGGGAAGACACCGCTGGTTCCCTGTGCACGCCACAGATCTTACTCCTGAGCGGCTTGCGTGAACGGCACTAACAGGCGACTGCAGACCTATAGATGCCCACTGCCCAGCAAATATTATTATTATTAATTGATTTATAGAGCGTGCAGCTACCCAACAGGGTCTCCCGGCGCTGGAAAAAGCGGAGGCAGAGCCTCACCGGTGCTAGGCAGCAGAGCCAAGATAGAGATTCAAGCTTGGTGGCTAAAGAGAAAAGTCTTTAGGTTCTTGCGGAAAGCTAGCAGAGAGTGACAGTTCCAAAGTTCGACTGGAAGAGAGTTTCAGAGTTGCCTCTCATGCGGGAAAGGCGGAACCTGGGCACTGAGAAAAGTTAGAGGCTGGATGATCTCAACTGTAGAGCAGGCACGTAAGGTCTTACCAGGCTTTGGATGTAAGAGGGAGCCAAGCCCATATTTGGCCCGAAACATGTAACATAAAGCCTTGAATTCGATGCGCTTGTTCACCTTGAGCCAATGTAATTTATGAAGCAGAGGTGAAGCGGAAGCATCTCTAGGCAGTCGAAAAAGAAGGCGCGCAGCCGCATTCTGTATGATCTGCAGACGATGGACTAAAGCTTTATCTGCACCCAGATATAACACATTGCCGTAGTCCAGCCTGGATGTTACCAGAGCCTGCATAACCATTCTCTGGGCTGCCGGTAGAATTAGCCAGAGGATTATTTTAAGCGATTTGAGAACAGCAAGGCAGGTCGCCGTGATCCTAGACACCTGAAATTTGAGAGAAAGATTTTTATCAATAATAAAACCAGGCTTTTAACTTTAGGGACTGAGGCAGGCAAAGGGCCCAGAGTGTCAGGCCAGTGGTTAGTTCCCAAAAGTTCGTGGTTATTACCCAGAACGAGCACCTCAATTTTAGTGCCATTCAGCTTCAGGGCATTTCTGATCATCCACAAGGAGATATTTCTCAAGCCAAGCTGAAGCAGGGAGGGATCTTGGTGCTGAGCGGTTGAGAGTGAGAAGATAATCTGTGTATTGTCAGCATATGAAAAGATGGTCAATCCCGCCTTCTCAGTGATGTCCGCCGGAGGGCGAACATAGATGTTGAAAAGCAAAGGGCTCAAAATCGATCCCTGAGCAGTGGCGGCTGGTGACATTTGAATGTGGTGCGGCGTAAAATTTTAGTTGGAGGGTACTGCGGCGAGCGAGCCCTAACAACCTAAGGGGGGTTCCGGGGGGTTCTCCCCCCGAGAATTTTTTGAAAAAAGAGTGGGCAAATGGTGCATTTTCAAGCAAATTTTAGAAAGCAAAGTTGTATTGTGCGCCCTTCCTGCCAGTATGAATGTCTATGCATTCTGGGCAAACATTGAAGTGAGCACAAATCGAGTTCTCCTACTCCCATTTGTATTGTTAATTTACTGCTCTTTCAGACCATTTTCACCACTCCTTATTACATGACATTTTTCCAATTAAAATGTGCCTCAATCTGCTTTGTTACCAGTGGAAATTAATCTATTTATTTTCACATGTACTAATGCTGAGCTATCACCCAGCCACTGCTGCCTTCGTTCTTCATCCCCTGCCGCCTAAACTCACAACCACACTTTTGTCTCATCCCCACTTTCTTCCCATCACACTAAGCCCACCGCATTCTTTATTTATTATATTTTGCCAAAAGTATCTGTCATAATGGCTCCCTAATTCATCTATGGACAAAGATCTTTAAACAAAATCTAGATAGTAGCATATGAGCATTTACTTTAGTCATATCACCTTAACAGCTTATATGTTTGTAAACCATTATAATAGCCTTAAGTTATGTAAAGTGCAAGGTTTGGTCTAAAATGCAAGGGTATGATTAGCACCGTGTCGGCGGCCCGCTGATAAAAGTATTTGATTAATTGTATGTCGCTTAGTACAAAACACAAAAAGTTTGATCTAAAATACAAAAGTAACAGCGTTTCAGGATCATACAAAAGTGCGCTGTGCCTTAATGCGAGTCATTTTAAACACAATTCTTGGGCAGTCGTTAACTTAACAAGCAAGTAATTACTTTCTGGCATTCTGTGCAGCCTTTGGTTTGGCCTAAAGTGCAAGGATTAAGTCAGCGCTTGAGACAAGTACTTGATTAATTCCAAGTCACTTAATAAGTAAGAGAAAGTGCTAAAGTGCAAGGTTTGATCTAAAATACAAACATGACAACAGCAGTCCAGGTACAAACACAAGTGCAATGCGCCTTAATGAGAGTCACTGTGAACAGCATTCATGGACGGGCGCGGACAAACTAATAGTTCCTTTCTGGGTTTCTAGGAGGGGGATATACAACCTATGACCGTCAAATGTTGTATTCCCTTAGCCGGGCCGCTTCTATGGAACAGTATTTTGCTATTCTAGCCGGTTCCATTGGAACATCACACATGTACGTAAGTAACAGCTCCCCGCAAGTTCCTATCCCAGGCTTCATGAATAAAGGCGTCAGCAAAGAGCGTCTGTCATCAGCGCGGGACAACAGCAAAATAGGTGACTGCGCGATTCAGTAACATACGTGCACAAATGACACCACTGCTGGCACGCAGTTTATGATTTACAATGCGCTCTGAATTTCCATAGCGGTAGTACCAGGAGCCTCATGTACAGTATATTTTTTAGAGCTGGCCTGCCTAATGGGGCCTTCAAATATAGCTCAACACCTACTGCCTCGTACGAATGAAGCAAACCTGGAGCCCCCTAAAGTGCATTACTTCTTGCACGTCGAACGCTTCGGACAATTGCCTACCTTGAGTTTTTAAAATGCGCTTTAGCTGATTGTGTGTTACCGCAGTATGCTTTATGAGTCTGGAATTCAAGTTCAAGTATTAAGAGCGCTCTGCAGGTAATTTGGCCAGGGGCTTAATCCTTGTTTAAAGATGGCCTGCAATGCGCACTTCATTGTACCTTCTTTAGCGGAGGCAACCTGATGGGGATATTTTACAATTGAATAGCCAATTTGCACTCAATTTCCTGGCGTAACAGCCCAAACACAATTGGATGTGCCGTGTGTGTTTCGGCATGCCAACAATTTTCTTGTTAGCTGTGTTGGGTCGTTAGGTTATACTGGGCCCCACTTTTTACGTCATTCAGTGTGTCCATCACTTCCGTACACTATGCCAGTCAGAAGTGTACCTGAGTCCAGGGCCCTTATTTTCCTAGCAATACCTTGAATCTAATAATACCTTCAAAAGTATATTTTAGCTGAGCTGCTGATGTCAGGCAATACGTAGATCAAAAGACAACATGGATCGAATTTGCTTCACAGTGATTTTGATTATGCATCCTACGCGCACAGTCGCAGCACAGTCGCAGTACTCGCGGGGGTCGCATGGGGGTGGGGGCCGGGGGGAGTTTAAAATTAAATGAAAAAAAAACTTACCTGACAGGGTCCTGCGTTGGCGCCTTCATCTTCTTCAAAAATGGAACATCTGCGTCACTGGCTGCAACCCCTCTGAGCCAATACTGACGCTCTCCTAATGCGCAGCCGCCAGCCAGAGCAAACAATAGTGCACATGACTGGGCTGGTCGGAAAAATTCTCCGACCTAAACCCAACATGCGCACTTGTGCTGCTGCCTGCTGTGCGCTCCGCGCCACCCCCTGGTCTGACAATGCATGTCAGTCAGCATGACGCCGGACTGCCCACCCCTTCAAACTCTGAAGGGGGTGGGCGGTCCGGCGTCATGCTGACTGACATGCATTGTCAGCTCAGACAGAGCCGCCGAGGGAGCTGCGGGCGCAGGTTGTGGGTCAACGCCCCAGCGCCCTAATGGACGCACCGCCACTGTCCCTGAGGCATTCCGAAGGTTAAGGCTAAAGTATTCGATCTTGTGTTATTCGAGAATACCTGGAGGCTTCAAGTCAGTCTGTCAAGATAGAGTGTGACACCGTATCGAAAGCCGCTCTTAAGTCTAACAGGATGAGGGCGGCAGTACCACCGGAGTCGAGCTGTTGCCTGAGACATTCAGTGTCACAGAGAAGGGCAGATTCGGTGCTATGGCCGGGTCTAAAACCAGACTGTGAAGGATGCAACAGATTGCGGATTGCGACAAAGGAGGAGAGTTGGACATTGACATGCCTTTCCAGTATTTTAGAAAACAAAGACAGAAGAGATATCGGGCAGAAATGTAACCAACAGAGAGGATCAAGACCTTCCTTTTTTAATAGAGGAAGAACAAGAGCATGTTTCAAACTCTGAGGTACAAGTCCTGTGCTTAAAGATGTGTTGAGAAGGTCGAGAATCACAGTAAGGACAGCCTCGTCCAAAAGTCTAAGTATTGAGGGAGGAAAGGAATCAAACGGGGAACCGGACTTGATAGATCAAGTAGTGACTGCAGTGTAGCCAAGTACAAAGGGAGCCATGACCTAGTTTGTGGAGGTTTCGCAAACTCAAAAACCTGGGGGGAGATGTCAGTATGACCATCAGTTTGAATTGTGGGGAACGTTAAGTTCCCTTGTTGGGAGGCGTCTATATCGAGTTGGCAATGGATGGACTCGACTTTATTTTAAAAGAACGTCACTAACACATTGCACTGATGTTGAGAAAGCGAAGGGGGAGGCAGAAAAGTACTGGCTGCCGGGAGTTTGTTTACAACTTTAAACAAGGTTTTCTGGCAGTTTCGGGAGCTCAAGATCTTCTCAGTGAAGAAGGTTGAGCCTTCAAAATGGGAGGGAAGGGGTACCTATAGTCACACAAATATCAAGGTTACCTCCTCACCAGGGCACTGCCTCGGTTCCGCGGCGAGGCAGTGTCCTGGTGAGGAGGTAACCTTGATATTTGTGTGACTATAGGTACCCCTTCCCTCCCGTTTTGAAGGCTCATGGGGCATTATCTGGGCGATATAAGAAACCCATTCAGCAATATACCTACTGAGGTACAGTATACTGTGCATGTTAAATTTATGTGCACCACTTAGTTAGGATTATATGTAAATACACAGTTGTTTTGATTTGAGTGTAGAAGGGATCTCTTCTAGGTCCTGATGAGAAGCCAGGGGAGGGCTTCGAAACATGTCGACACAGGAGACACTGCTCATTAAAGCATAGTATCTCCATCTCATTCCCCACTTTTAACGATACCAGCTCAAAGGAACATTAAAATTTATTTTTTCCACTGAGCCAGGTATTTTTTAATTTTTCACCATTCACCATTCATTCACTTCTGACCCTTCCACTCACACTCCTACAACACACATAGTATTGTTTTTCATAACCAGTGCTCCCACGTAGTCGTAGGTCATAGCACGTCCCGTCCCGCAGCGGGGCGGGAAGACCCCGATGATGAAGCATGCCACCAAGGGTCCTTTTGGTGGGTGAGGGGTATTTAAACAAAGCTGTGTGCTTTCCACCATTGTAGGAGACACACGTAGTCTGGAGGAACACTTCGATACTTTTCGATAAGGGTGGATCCCTTTGTTTTTTGACAATATAACTTGAGGAGGACGTATCCACCTCTTCTGCTCTTTTGAGCATTACCTCTTCACTCCCTTCTTGTGTTACTTTGATTTCTTTAATGCTGTCAAGTATTCAGACTTAGCATCAGATACATAGTGTTTCCTCTGTTGTCTTTCTAATGCTTTGCAGCTTTTTTTTCCTGTTTTAGGGAATCAGTAAACCAGGGGGCAGGAGGATGCATTCTGTGCTGTGGTTTAGCTGAAAGTGGTAGGGCCGAATCAATGGCCTCCGTGAGCCATTGATGCACAGAGAGTGGGTCTCGGTCAGGTAGGGATATAAGGGAAGGGGTTTTTTCTTTGAGCAGTTTGTTAAGCACCGGCATATTCAAGTTTAGACCAATTCCTGGTTCTAGGCAGTGAAGCCGGCCGGGTAGAAGAGGTGGAAAGAAGCTTAATGGTAAAAGGTACTGCAAAATGATCCATCCAGCAAAGTTGGATGGGTGGCGCAACATACAAAGATGGGAAGTTAGAAAAAATAGGGTCCAATAGTGATGGGATGCCTGCGTTCGGCTACCCCATCCATCCCGGCCGGCTGCGGAGGTTGTGGAGCAGGTGGGAGAGTGCATGCAGGCAGAGCCGGTGCATCCCGTGTGGCACTTAGCGAAAAGCTGGACAATGTCCTTCTGGCTGTGGTGAAAATTGGCGCAATGCTGGAATGTACGCGGACCTCCCTTGAAAGCAAGATAGGTAAAGGGACCATGGACTTCAACTTGCTGCGTGCAGATCAACGCAAACTTGCTGACAAGCAACGCAATACTGAACTCATGCTGGCGTAACTGTAGCACATCGCCCAGGAAAATGCAACCTTGCTACAGGCGCTGATGGAACATGTGACCACTTTGGAAGATCGGGTGGAGGATGCTGAAGGGCAATCACAACGCAATAATATTTGGGTAGTTGGACTTCCGGAGGGCACGGAGGTCCAGGATGCGGTGGCCTATGTTGAAGCCTGGATACATGAACTGGTACCTCCTACAGCGCTGTCCCTCAATTTGCAGTTGAATGGGTGCATCGTGTACCATCGTAGAGACCGCCGCCAGAGCCAACCCCAGACCCTTTCTATTCTGCCTCCTCAATTACAGAGATCGGGACATCATACTGCGAACAACATGTCAATTTAAGGAGATCAGTGTGAGCATCACCTCGGTCATGCTATTCCCAGATTGTGGGCTGACTGTGCAGAAGCACCTTAATTCCTTCCTCGCTGTCAAGCGTAGCCTCCGTGAGCTGATTATACGATATTCCCTGTTGTTCCCAGCACGCCTTTGAGTAGTAGACTACGACAATGTTTGTTTCTTTGACTCTCCCGAGAATGTGTGGGATTGGATTGAGGGTGCGGGTCATGCAACCATATCCCCACACCCCATGGGAATTGAGAAGATGGCCGGAGGCGTCAAAATCCACAGGCGTGGTCGGAGATGACGTATTGGTTGCCCCAAGCCACCTAAAGCTGTACACAACCTAGAACAGGTGATTTCGGAAATGAGACAGACTCTGCAGACGGCAGCTGGCCTACATGCTCGAACCCACACTTCGGATCTGGACAATGAGTCTGCAAAATCCTCCAGTGAAGACGATTCCTCGAACGCAAACATGATCAGGATGGAATCGCCGGTGCCACAAGATGTGACACCACAGACCGTGGATGACATCGTCTGACCTCGCTGGGCAATCACTAACGCCTCGTCTCCGAATTGTGGGTGGGTCATACTGGTCTCTGTTGCTATGGCCAGCTGCGGGTGACACCCACACCAACACAGAGCCAATGGGACATGCAACTGCTAGGAGACAGAGCTTGGGACATTGCTCCTCAACAGTTTTGGTCTGATATCCGGATAAGCATCTTTCACTGCTGGCACATAACATACACCGCACCAGGGGTGCAGGGGAATTTGGGACCCAGTTCTGCTACACGCTCCCTCCTCTCTGATTGAGATTACAAATCAGTTGCCAATGTTTGGCCTTTCAGTTTGGGTGGATCCCTGCTGCACATCTGCCCTAAAAATGTTCTGCATGTTATATTTGTTTTTCTTTCCTTATTATTTTTCAGCTGAGCGATATCGCCCTGTGTTGACTAGCATCCCCCTTGTATGCCGCCTACGGTGCATAACAGGCTCCTATTATCATTTAGAGTTACATAACATGTGGCACAAAATGCTAACACAGTCATGGCTCACACAAACATTATCAAGTGGAATGTAAGGGGCATGCACACACCCTCACGCCGATATTCGATCTACTCCTATTTGAAGCGCAGATCTGCTCATGTAGCCCTCCTACAGGAAACCCACCTGATGCTCCCGGAGGCCGACCGACTCCATCGACGCTGGCATGGTCAAGCCTTTGATGCTGGTTACTCATCCTTCGCTAGGGGGGTACTGATCTGGGTACAGGCAGGGATCCCCTTTGTCACGGAGGAGGTGAAGATAGATTCAGAAGGGAGATACGTACTTATAAGATGTCGCCTCAACGGTCTATAGCCGGTACTGGGGCGATATACGCCCCTAATTCAGAACAGGTGCCATTTCTCCATACCCTCTCCGCTATGTTAGCAGAGTGGAGCGAAATCTCATTGCTGCTAGGCGGTGACTTCAATGCTGTCCTCAACACTACACTAGAATGCTCATTCCCCCGTCACGCACAGCCTCCATAACAAACACTTGCGCATTGAACGACTGTCAGAGCCATTGGTTGCTGGTAGGCATGTGGTGCTAGCAGAAACCTAACACAAGAGTGTACTCGTTTTATTTGGCACCTCATGAGCTACATGTCCGCATTGACTGCATAGTAGGATCACCAACACTCTTTCCCTCATTTGGCCATATTGAACACCTCAGCCGCACACACTCGGATCATAATCCTCAATTGTTGCGCCTACAATGGGAGACACCCAGCAAGACATACCCACGTGGCATCTCCAAATGTCCGCCCTGGAAGGCTTACCGTTCCCGGAAGCAGTGGAGTCTGCATCAGCCAAATTTTTTTAACTCAATGAGAGGACTGCAAGCGACAGACTCACTGAATGTGAAGCATTTAAAGTGACCATCAGGGAAAGTTGGTTGGGAATCAACTGGAATATCTGTATACACCTCAATAACAACATAGGGAAAATTGAGCGTTAGCTTCTGCAGCTGGAGATGAGACTAGTGACGAGGCCTGGGATGTGAACAACAACTTGATGCAAAACATGAGGAACTCGCTGCCCTCCTGGAATGCCTTAGGTGCGTAAATTACGCAGCACAATCTGCCCGCACCCATGCGACCTCAGATTGTGCGGGTCTTCTCTTAGCATGGCTCATATGTCAGAAACAGGTACATCAACCTATCCACAACCTAAGAGATCGTATGGGCCAACTGCTGCACACACAGTGTGACATTCACATGGAATTGACCCGCACTACAGTGCCTTGTACACATTGACCACTACCTTTGACAGCGAACACTTCACAGCCTTTTTCTCTCTGCCCTCGACCAAATGCAACGCACAGAACTAGAGGAACTGATTCCACATGTTGAAATTCGGGAAGCTGTCAGAGCTCTTGCATCAGACAAGACCCCTGGGACTGTTGGCCTACCCTCTGAGTTTTATAAGACCCATGCGCATACAGTAATACCACAGCTGCATACATTGTACAGCGATGCACTTGAGGCTGGCCTCCTTCCAGTCTCCTTATGAGATGCGCTGCTTGTTTCCCTACCTAAGCCGGACAGAGACCCTACTGAACTGGGGTCTTATCGCCCGCTTGCCCTGTTGAACGTAGATCATAAAATCCTAGTTAGGATACTTGCTGACCGTCTAGCCCCACTGGTTCCCGCTCTGGTCCATGTTGACCAGAACGGTTTTGTTCCGGCTCGCAACACATCGTTAAACCTGAGGCGCTTCTTCAGGGTCTCTACTTACTCCCCCTCAACAATGGCTGCACTCTAGGTGTCTGATCCCTGACCTCGAGAAGGCCTTCAACTCCCTGGAGTGGGACTTCCTATTTGCGGCCCTAGCCAAATGTGGAATTGCAGGCAGATATCTCAGTTTGGTCCCTCTGCTCTACACAATGCCGAAGGTCAGGTTGAGGACAGGCTGCTACATCTCCGCACCCATACCCATATGCGGAGGGACTCGACAGGGATGCCAATTGTCCCCGCTGCTCTCGCCTTAGCAGTAGAGCCACTCACAGCGGCGATTCGTGCACAGGGTGCAGACTGGGGAATTCCCTTGGGTGATGCGGACGATATTCTGGTATACCTTAGAGATGCGTGATTGATCCCACTCTCCCAAATGCTTACGTACTTCACAAATCTCTCTGGCTTGCGGGTTAACTGGAATAATTCCTGTCTCTACCTCTTTGTGCTCGGGTGCCCAGACCCGGCACCCACTCTTAACGGAGGTCGCATCCAATGACAACCTGACACCTTCCGTTATCTGGGAGTGAGAATATACCATCGACAAGAGGACCTCCTAGATGGTAACCTTGGGAGGGCGATCACTGCGCTCTGGTCTCAGATGTCCTTTTGGCGCAAGTTCCCGCTGTTGGTCACGGGCCGGGTACCCCTACTGAAAACGGTGGCACTTCCCAAGCTGCTGTATTATTTTACCAACCTGCCCCTGTACATCTCACGCTCTCTCTTTCGTACGTTTGAACGGATGATGAGATAATGATCTGGAATAACTCTTGTTGCCGAGTAGCCCTTGCTAAGCTTTACCTACCAACGGATAGAGGAGGACTGGCAGTTCCCAACATGGAGCAATACTATCTTGCCTCACAATTGCAGTGGTTGGCGAGATGGCTAGCAGGCTTCAGCTGTGTGACACGGCTGCTGCTTCCCCGCCATGGTCACTGGTGCCTGTAGTCCAGCTATTCCACCCCTGGGCCAAGCGCAAATCACCTGAGCCACTACTCTTGGAGGTCGCCTACCAATGCTACCGTAGGAGTGTATACATTATGCGATTGACGTTGCCCTATGCACCAGCACTGCCACTGCAGGGCACGCCACGAGGCAGCGTCGGCACATCAAACGCGGAACTATCGAACTGGCTAGAAGCTGGAGTTCAAACACTTGGAGATTTATATCAGGACGGTACCCTACTTCCCTATTATACACTCACAGAATTAAATGACTTGCCCGCCGGCCAGTTCCTACTGTATCACTCCCTGCTTGTAGCCCTGTGTGATAAATAGGGAGACATGATTACGGAACATGCCACGCACCTGCACGTCATGGGGAGGGGTGGGCATCTTACTAAATGGTTCGCTGCTTCACTGCGCCAGCACACAAAAGTGACGCTAGCACCACTTAGGCAACATAGGTAAGCGGATAGGTGCCACCCTTTCAGCGACAAGGAGTGGACTGAAGTGCTGAGTAGTCCCACCTATATCCCTTGCAACACTCGCTTCCGCCTCATCCAACACTATATACTTCAAAGGGCATACCTCACCCCAACCAAAATAAATAGATTTTTCCACCGGGCAGATGCAGCCTGCCTTAGGTGCCAGCTTCTCGATGCTGATCTCCTACACATGCTGTGGGCTTGCCCATCTTTACACACTTACTGGCGCTCGGTCGGCGCTGTTTTAACCACCTTCTCTGGCCGCACCCTAACGCACACCTGGGAGGAGTACATACTACACCTCTACCCGAGAGTCAAACAACTGAAGGTCACCTCCCGCTTCCTTGACCTGGGTATGTTGGCAGCCAAACGCTTGATCAGGAGGAGATGGAAGTCCTCCACCTTAATAGCCTGGAGACAGTCGCTGCTTGTGTGGGCTAGGGCAGAAAGTGTGGCATTACGCACTGAGGACGCCCTAGGCCTTCACAAGAATCCTATAGCAGCAAGGTGGGATGCTATTTTGCATGACTTTCAGGGAGCACAACCAGGTGATGTACAGGTCTTTGACCCAGCCTCCCAGGCAAGCCTACATACTGCCAACACTTAGCCTGCTCTGGTGTAACTGGGGTTGGTGGGTGGGAAACAGCAGATGTCCTTACCGCGGTGCACCCTTCCCTGGCACTCAGAATTGCAAGCATGCCTGCCATACCCGTTGGCGCCATAGGAGGGGACCAGTCAACACTTCAAATGAGCCAAACCCTTCCAGGTCTCCTTTTTATTTGTCCATAACATATTATTCCCTCTACTAGAAACCGTGTAGAGAGACTGCCTGCTTCACCAATGATGACGATGGAGGTACACTCTTCACCTACACACACTCAGCAGGGATGGGATAATGCGTCATCTCTTATGTAGACATAGGTCAATGTTGGCAAGCTCCTTCCACTGTAATAGAGTTACTGTACACAATTTGCTGACTGTCATAAGTAAAGCAATTATGGTTGCATTGGAATGTCTACTTCCTATGGGAGTGCCTGTTCATTCTCTCAAATGCTTGCAAACAAATGGGTAAGAGCGCAAATTAAAAGAGGGAAACAGAAGCGAGGTGGGGTGGGTCAGTGTCTGGATGGGGCCTATTGATCTTATGCTTAGTTTTTCTTTTTGCTGTTCCTGTCACTGAGTTTCGCTGTTTATTGAAATAAATGCAAATTCGCTGTTTGTGGAAATATATTGTATGTAGTGCACGGATCACCCGCAGCAACAGAATGTAACTGCTAGCATGCACAGATGTTTTGATCTACGCAACCTCTTGATGTAATTGAATGCTCAGTTTCAAGTGATATGTACTAGGTGCCTAAGACTTATAATGTAAGAACAATGCATACTACGCAAAATATCATGGCAACTGTGCAAACTGTATATCATGAATATAACTGAAAATTCAATAAAAATATGTTTTTAAATAAATAAATGGTCGGCCAAAACTTCTGTAAGGTAAGAGACTTTCTTCAGATGCTAGTCTGTCCATACTCTCCCGGCCGCTGCGTTTAATTAAACCAACTTGTTCCGGTTTTGCCAAACGCCTCTTGTCTTCTCATTTATTTTTTGTTTACATTTGTTTTATTATTATGATTACACTGCAGAAATTTCACCATAATGCAAAGCGATAGCAAAATGTGCCAGTTTGGTGTCAACATTCAGCCAAAGTTAGCTTGCAGTGGAATGAAATAACGTAAATCCCCAACTACCCCCTCCCAAGCCCACCCTCCTCCCACCGGGTACCCAACCGGAGTGTGTTGCTGATTGTCAAACCACTGGTATCTTGGTCGTGTGATGGAGTAACACTATTGGGCTGTCGGGTCGGTTAGTCTCAGTATTCGTAAATACCTGGGGCAGGTTAGTTCGGTGAACTCCTGGGACAGTAAGTCTATAAATGGGCTACAAGCCTCCCAGAACGTGCCCGGTTGCTGTTTTAATGTGGCTGAAAGCCTTTCCATCCCCAGTAGGTGCCATAAACGATGGATCCACTGCCGGTGCGTCGGGACCTTGTTGGTTCCCCATAGTGCCAGGAACGATTGATGGGCCGCCCCCAACGCTAAAGCTATATTCTTACCCCGTCGGGATTTTAAGGGATAAGTGAGGGGGTTAGGGAGGCCCAGTATTACAAACTAGGGAAACCTGGGAAGTTGGGTAGCTCAGTGTGTGTCTATGTCTGATAGGACTGCCTCCCAGAAGTCACTCAAGCAGGGGCATTCCCACAGGATGTGAACCAGTGTCCCCAGCCCATCGCATCCTGGCCAGCATCTATCGTCCCTGTCCGGGTTCCCTTTCTTTAGCTGTTCTGGGGTAAGATACCAAAAAGTGGACACTTTCGTTGCCGTTTCCCTGCTAGCCACACGTGTGGAAGTATGTCGTGTTCTGTAATAAATGTCCCGCTACTCCCTCTGGGAAAGTGTCCTACCTAGTTCTCTCTCCCACCTAAGCTGGGAGGGCGTCTTACTCCCTTGCTCCTCTCCCCCCAGATGTCTATAGATTTCCGAGGTCAGGCGCTTATCTGAGTTTTTTAAGAGGAGCCATTTCTCGAAGTCAGTGAGGTGACGCTGCGTTGCCTCCCTGACTATCGGTTGCCTCACCCAGTGGCATATCTGTCTATATCTGTAGCTTTCGCTCTCAGGGATCCCATAGTCCTGTTTCAGATCTAGAAATGACATATTTCCTTCCTTGTCAAAAAGGTGACCAATAGATCTGCATCTCATCTCCCTCCATGCGGAGAATGTGGTGCTTTCCATCCCTGGGGGAAATGCTCTATATCCAACTATGGGAGTGAGGGGGGATGGGAAATATGTCAGTCCCGTTCGTGTTGCAGTTACGTCCCATACCCTCAAGGTGGGTTCTACGATGGCCAATAGGTACAAATTCGGTGGGCGGTGAACGCGGGACATAAAGAGGATCTTCCAGAGTGCCGTGTTAGCTAATGCCCTGTCCATAAATAACCATCTCTTCTCTGATTCAGGCCTGGACCATTCTACCAAGTATCTAAGTTGTGATGCTTGAAAATAGCGATACACGCAAGGGATGCCCAGGCCCCCCTCCTCCGGGGGCTGCCAGCTATGGTCTCGTCTCATCTGAGGATGCTTACCTGCCCAAACAAAATTTTGGAGGGCTTTCTGCAGGGTCTCGATTGTGCCCTGCGGAGGCCGGACCGGCAAGGTTTGAAATTTGTATAGGATTCTGGGAAGGATCGTCATCTTCAGTGCAGCTATCCTACCCAGCCATGAGAGTGGGTAACGCTGCCATTGCGCTAGGTCAGCCTTCTCTTTCCCGAGTAGTTCTTGGTAATTATGAGAGGCAATCTCTCGTATTGAGGGGGCCAGTTGGATGCCTAAGTATGCCACCGGGCCCGATGCCCAGTGTATAAAGTGAGATCGAGTTAACCGTTCTCTAGTGCTCGTTGTTGTTGTAAGGTTCAGAGCCTGGGACTTAGAAAGGTTGATGCGAAAGTCCAAGACCAGGCCAAAAGCTTGCACATCTTCCAAGAAAGCCGGGAGAGCGTTCCCAGGGTTCTCTAGAGCTACTATCACATCATCGGCGTAGAGCGTAATCAGGTGCTCCTCCCCCCCTAATCCTATCCCCCTGATCTCCTCTGAAGACCTAACTCTTTGTGCAAAACGGCTCCATGTATAGAGTAAACAGGAGAAGGGAGAGCGGACACCCCTGCCGCGTCCCCCTACCTATCAGGAGGCATTTGGATGCCATACCATTCACTCAACTGGACGCGCTCTGAGAGCCGTAGCTACTAAGGACCCAGGAACAAAAGCGTTCCTTAATACCGAAGCGTTTCAGCACTTCAATTAGGTAAGGCCAGTACACTCGGTCGAACGCTTTTTCGGCGTCGATCGAGAACAGCATCCTCTCCTGCGGCAAACGGGTGCCTTGTCTATCAAGTGTAGTATTCTCTTGGTATTGTTGAAACATTATCTTTGCGGTATAAAACCGGCCCGGTCAGGCTCAATCAACCCCGGGAGCAGGGGCACCAGCCGAGCCGCCAATATTCCAGTGAAGAGCTTAGCGTCTACATTTAAGAGCGAGATTGGCCGATACGAAGCGTATTGTTGTTTGTCCTTGCCCTGCACTGCTATGACTGTTATTACCACCTCCTTCATAGGCGGGGAGAGAGTCCGCTGACAATATCGAATTGAAAACTCTAGTGAGGAGGGGAGCTAGTTTACCGCAGAGCAATTTATAAAACGTTGCTGGGAAGCCGTCTGGCCCTGGTGCCTTATGCGGTTGTAATTTAGAGATTGCGGAAATGACTTCCTCAATCCTAATCGGTTTCTCTAGTGCTCGTTGTTATTGTAAGGTTCAGAGCCTGGGACTTAGTAAGTTTGATGCGAAAGTCCGAGACATCAAGTCCGAGTCCGAGACAATGTAATCATTTTTTCTGGCAACCTTTTCTCTTCTAGTTTCTTTTAGATTTTCCATTCTTGCATTGTTGATGTTGAGGTGCTGTTACAATTTTTCAATTGTGCTTCATGTTTAAATGTTATGTCATGTTAGTGAGTTTATGTGTTTATGAAATAATAAATATTATTCCACAAGTCAGAATTCCATATTTGCTATTTCACTGCTAAAAATCAACTCGTACTGTTCTGAACTAACCATTGCACTTTGTTACAGGTTGTTATTATTTCAATGCATTTGTCTTTGTCAAATTGTTAAATGTTTTTGATGCATCAATTTTTTATAGAGCTCATAACCAGTAGATTGTTTTCAGTACAATCTCATGCACATAGTTTCCCCACAATCAGAGTAGAATTTGTAATTATTTAAAAATCTCGAGTCAATAAAAAGTTTGTAAAATCCTTAAACAAGTTCCCTAATCCATAATGGAAACTCCACTAGAACACATGTAAACTAGGTTCCCCACACAGGCTTGGAAAATAGAGAAACACTGCCGCGAGTGGCACGCCAATACCAAAGCATACGCATTCCCCTGGCTTGAGGGGGGAACCTTCGAGACCAACATCATAGAACACACAAAAAACACATACAGACCAGGTATGCAGGACAGAAGAGGGCTAAACAAGAGGCCCTACTTGAACTATGGGCCATCTTCGAGGTGGCCCCGTCCTAGAAGACTATCCCTGATCCCGCAGTCAAGGCATCTGCACCTCCCCACCATACACCAGCAGGGAAGTGCCCTGTCTGATGCCTACCATCCCAGCCGCCCCTGCGCTGGATTACACCAACCCACCAGTCGAGGGGGGTGGGTGGACCCCCTACCAAGCAGCAAGCCACCAGACCCAGGGTAGGGAGACCACCAGGCCAACCAACACAGGCGGAGCCGGCCTACCCCCAGTCTGGTGCCAGGCTCCCTCAAAGTTCAACCCCTCATCCATCGGTCAGGGGCCATCAAGCACGAACGGTACAAAGAGCACATATTCCTAACGGCCCCTCCAAATGCCCTAGAATCAGAAAGGTTCATGGCAGTTCTGGAGGAGGATACCATCAGTGAAGGGAAAGATAGGGGTCCCAGCCCCCGAGGTCAGACACTGAGGGGGGAGCTGTAGGATATATGCCCCCAGGGTATGCCCTGGCTGGGAAGGAAGCATCAGGGAGTGAGCTTGAGGTCAAAACGCTACCCAGAAGATTAGCACGCAGCACCGAGTGAAGGAGGCAGCCCAGGTGGGAGTTAGAGGAGAGGCGTGAGCTAAGCTTATAGAGAGAAATAGCTCTCCCCTGGGAAGCCCAACAGGAGGAGAGAATAATTCACCCTCCCCCAGAGAAAGCTAGAGCTCGGTCCTGGGTTCCACATGAGGATGAGCATGGGGAGGAGTCAGGAGAAAGGCTCCTAACTGAAACACACACTCTAACTGAAACACAATTACAACAAAGGAAGAGCCGAATGGCACCTTTATGAGCCCACGAGGAAAGCGATGACCAGGGCGTTCGCCGCTTCCCCCCGACCGTGCCAGTCAGGCAAATTGACCCCTAGAGAGATAGTATCCAGAGAAGAAGGTGAGACCTTTTTGCCATCTACTGCCCTACTGGACTGAAAGGAAGGGCCAATATGATAATACCTGGCCAGAGGAGGGATCCTTTGAGCCAGAAGACATGGCTGTTGTGGAAGACTGCAACCGGCACAGAGGGGGTGATCCGCAATAGAACTATCCCTACATGCAGGAGTGCCCGAGACGATAGGAGCAATACGTAGGAGAGAAACCGATGAGGCCGATCCACACCAGAATATGTCTGCTACTACAGAAAGGTATGGAAGGGACCATTTATGTGCCTAGGCACAGATGGACAAAGAAGGGCTCAGGAACAAACTGTCCCCATTGATGGACAGGGCAAGAAAGTGGTTCTCATGCTTTGTGAAAAACACTGCAAGTATAAATTTAGCTATAGGGTCATCAAAAGTCTGCTATGAAGACTCATCGGGGAGAAGAGTGATACAGTGTTTTCCCAAGCCTGCATCCCCACAGTCACGCTGATCAACCCCGAGGATGACAGGCTGCATTTATCTCATTCAGACACGAGATCTGGACAGCCCTGAGGGAGATATTCCCTGACCGCCCAGATATAGGAGGACTGATGGCAGAAAGCATGAAGCCTGGGGAGACCATGAGTGATTTCCTAGACAGAATGAGAGAACAATGGAAACAAGAGACAGGGCAGCCTTGGACCGACACGGGTCCACAGGTTGTATTCTTCTACAACATCTTTAAGAAGGGACTGCTCACTGAGATCCAGACCGTACTAGATGGCATAGTAGGGCTAGACACCAAACCTTGGTGAGAAATACAGGCCCACATATTACACTATTACCAGAAAGGACAGGGTTAGCAAGAGCAGGCCCA
The DNA here is from genome assembly GCA_963921515.1 of Calotriton arnoldi. NCBI lineage: Eukaryota > Metazoa > Chordata > Amphibia > Caudata > Salamandridae > Calotriton > Calotriton arnoldi. The sequence goes on along the minus strand of CAWUFW010003771.1, from coordinate 971,768 downwards.
GAGAGATACCACCAAACTAGTCCAACAAAGGCTGAAAAAGACCGCCCTCGAAGGGGCTGCGATGGCCGCAAACGTCCAAATGGCACCAGTCGTTAAGGAAGTTTCACCTCCGGACCCAAAGGGATATCCACCCAGTCCTAGTGGCCGAGGTCAGGGAAGCTGGGTACAGCCTGGCCTTATAGAATGACAGTATTGCCACAAAATGAGCCTCAGGGCTAACCGGTGCTGCCTGAAAATATACCATGATCAGAATGGAAAAGTACCAGGACAGCCCTCACAGAACATCCATCCCCAAAACCAAGCCCAGCGTAATGCAGTTGCATCATACAATTAGCCCCAAGGAGATCAGGCTACAGCCACCCTGCCGCAACAAGGGTCAGGTGGTTGGTCAAGCGCAGGCAACCACCGCAACAGACACGGAGCCCTGCCCAGCACTGACTGGGGCCACATCCACAGCAAGGAGGGGTGACTGTCTGGGGTTGCAATACCCTAGAACAATCACAGAGCACAAACACGCAGTAAGTCCAAAACCTTCCCCCAAAGTGACCTATCCCCTTCACACCGCTCCCAGTACATTTCCATACCTGCACTCACACCCAACATTAGGGCCGCTTTACTATGCTGACCGCGAGTGCATGCTCGAGTTTGCCATCTGGGAGACCAGAGGGTCCTGGGCCCCCACTGCTATTGATCCCCAGGGTGGGGTTGGCTGACCACGCCCTCAGGGGGAAGACAGTCTGATGGGGGAGCAGGGTGGCCCCCAACTGGTGCATAAAACCAGCAGGTCCAGCAGTCCAAGTCCAGCCTTGGGTGAGCTCTGTAAGTTTCACTAGCGCCAGGGTCCCCACCAAATGGAGGCCCTCCTATAGTTCCAAAACAAGGTAAATGCTCCAGTGACTGGAGCCAGGTTTCTCACATGCTAGGGCAGGGATGTCCTCAAAACTTCGAAAAAAAACAACCACACAACCCCAGTTAGGGAAAAATCCATTGAGTCAATTAGCAGCACCCACATCGGGTCAAGCACACTAGTCCCAGTGGCACACCAGAGTCTTGGCGAAATCACAGCAAACAAACACGATTCCAGCCATTCTGCAGGACAGTACAGGACCACAAACAACCCCCTGACTACCTCCAATATGCTGCGTTAGAAGCAGCATCCTCCAAACCACAGGTAAATGCCTAACGGACCTGCACAAACTAGCCCAAAAGTAGCCCAAAATACCCAAAACTTCCAGAAGGAGGGCATAACCCAACTGCATTAGAGAAAACCCCATTACACGCCACATGCAGAGACCCGAGGGACGCACATGGGTCAACGGAAACATCAACCTAAAAATTAAACAGCCACTTCCCCTCGCAGTTGCACGTAGCCCATGCAGGTCAAAAGGACACCCCCACACCAGTTAAACAACACACCTTTGAACGGAACAGCCCACAGAGGAAAAAAGCTGCCCCCACCATAGCAAGGAGAGGGGGGGAAACCAAAGTATAAATAGCTCTAAACCAGCTTAAACTCACCATTCCCTAAAATTGCTAGCACCTCCTTCCGGTACCCCACTAAAAAATATCGCTCACCCTGGAGCCATAGAGTGTAACACTAAAAAGTAAATGCAGGAATTTTCCGAAAAGCTGCCTAACGATGTGTTTTTTCCAAGCTAACCTACAACCCACAGCTCTTATCCTACAGGTCTGCGATCGAGCCGCACGTGCACCAACATTCCTGCAGTCTGCCGCCCCTTTGATCAAAGCTTCCAAAACGACTTCAACAAGGCCAAACGCTCAAGAACACAGACTACATATTGACTTTACAACAACTTTTTTATGAAAAGACTCTTTTTGGACTGCACCAAGACAAGACACCCCTGGGCGCCCAGACGACAAACATCTCCCATGAAGACCATCCCACAGCCTACAAATGTTTTTTAAGTTATGTATTTATGTATTCTTGTGCATGCTCGGTTTAGCCCGGGTGCTCTTGTGCCCCTCCGGAGCCAGAAATATGCCTAGTCTTACGAAATCCACATCGACATTCTTGCAACGCATTCGCAGGGACCTCTTTCACCTCACTTACACCTATGATGCACCAAACGCTAGCATTCCTCATGCACTACACAGCACACTCCTACACAACAACTGTTATCAACATATGACCGCCCTGGGCACTCAAACCATGAATAGGTCATGTTACATATGTTCACTGTAACTCCATGCCGTAGGCACAGACAGGCTTTACTTATTTCGAAATATAGCCCCTGAAAAAGCAAAATGCCTCATCCACCTTTACTTATGCAGGATCATGGCCAAGATTCAGCCCAATAGAGTAGAACCCGGTAGAGCAATAGTAAACATCACCCGGTACAAGACCAACCCCACAGCACTGTAGCTTTTTACCAAATCTAGCGACATCCAAACCGAGGTAGACAGGATGCACAGACGGGGCACTATAGGGAAGGACACTGTTTGGCCCCGGGACTTTGTAGAAAAAAGGTAGCAAGACCACCGCACCAGTGCACAATGCATCTGCTCCCTCCTCCATCTGCGGTCCCAGGGTGAGCCTTAACATATTTAGGGCCAACTTTTTTAATGACAAGTAGGCCCCGGACATGGAATTTCAGTGCAGGGCCTCTCAACTCGATCATGCTAGGGGAAATGAGTCTCATGGGAGAGGGTCAAATGCCAGTATAGATGCCCCGTGCCAGGAAATCTGGGATACCGAGATTAATATACGTACACATGGTTGGAGGGGAAGGGGCAACCCTGAATTGTATGGAAACTTACACTGTATTTCTTGTGTTTCAGAGGCAAAGGAACCATACCACTTGCTTATAACGAGAACTATGGCGTAGTACTGCATATACCGGACCTGCAATGGGACACCTCCACGTTCTATTTCTACTGGCAGTGTGGTGAGCTTGTGTACACCCAACTCATCCCCAGATGGCGGGGCCTCTGCACCCTCAAGACCATACACACGCCAACGCTGGTCATCCCTGGTGAAGATCTGTCTGAGTTGTCTTAACATCCACTACAGAAGAAACAACTCTGTTGCATCATACTCGAAGAAGAAGAACTGCTGATTATTTTGGCTGGGCTCAGTACAAGAACATTCCAGAAGAATTTAGACTGTTTTCAGAGACTCAGGTAAACGCAGAAGAGTCCATGTCTTTCTTCACCATGCAAACGAAGGCGAACACCTGCTGGTTACAAAAAATCAGATGGGAGATGTTAAAAATGATTAACAACACTGAGCTAGGCCTAAGCGCTATCAAGGAAGAACTGAGAGGCATCCGCCTTATGTTGATGCAACATCGGTAGGTGTTGGACTTGATGATTGCGATGGAGGGGGGGGTGTGTGTGCCAAGATCGGTGCTTCGTGTTGTACTTTTATTCCTGTAAATGATCTCGAGAACGGAACTCTCGCTCTTGGCATCCAAGCACTGCATTGTCTACAAGTTGGCATGAAGGAGGTGCTCCTGAGCAGGACTGGTTTCATAATTAGGTAGTATCCAAATAGCTAGGGAAAGGATAACAGATACTACAGCAACACACACATTCTCGAATAATGTAACTGTCATGACATATGGGGAGGATGAAATAGTTGAAAATTCAACTAGAGGGGGGGAATGGTAATTTCCGTGAATACGATGTCATCACACACCATGATATATGCAGGTCAGACTATGACAATACCAATAAATGCGATGTCGATGCACGCCATAAAATGTGCTCGCATAACAATGCCGATACCAGTAGAAATAATGTCAATGTATGCCATAATCTATGCATGCATAACAATGTCAATACCAGTAGCAGTCTGTGCAGGTAAGCGTGGTGGGGCGGGGGGGTGAAAGTGACTAATGACGGGATAGGGAATGTAAAATAAAGAAATAGATAAAACCTCTTACCTTGCGCTCACCGCATCGCCAACTAGGCACCACTTGGCAGGATAGACTCACAGATGGCAGAGTCCAGGTGCAGATGTAGGTTTTGTGGATGTATCGGAACGAGTAAAAGAAATCAATTATTCCCTGGAGTCAATTCCAATTTATTATGTCGTGTTTCGTAGCAAAGTGAGAACATTTTATAGCCAACACGTGTTTCGCCCCTTTATATCGGCCATCTAGCCTGGGGCTTCCTCAGGGCGTAAAGAATCGGTAACAGGGTTAGGAGTGGTAATCTTTCCTTTCCCAGTAAGTATTGAGGTCCGGTGGTATGAATGTAATCAAGCGTCTGTTGCGGTCAATCGGCGTTTGGGCCAGGTGCAGATGTAGGTTGTTGAAAGCCTGTTGTGTCCCTGAAGCTTCAGATCAGGAGGCCAACCAACTAGTCCTTGAGTCACTCTGGGTTCTGGGTTCAAGCGATGCAGTCCATCCCTGTCAGGAGGGCAGTAGGCAGGAGGTCAGTAGGCAGGAGGTCAGCACAGCAAAGAAGAAGTCCAGGAGAGTGCAGTTTAGCAGAGTGGCAGTCTTTCAGCAGCACAGCAGTCCTTCTTCCTGACAGAGTATCCACAAGTCCAGAAGTGTACTGAAGTGGTGGTGTCTCAGGTCCATCTTTTATACCCTGGTGCCCTGGTTCTGGAAGGTGGGAGAAGCTTCTAGACAGTGGCTTTGAAGTGCAAGGTATTCTATGCCTCCCCTGTCCTGGCTCCAAGCTGGCTAGAGTGAGTCGTTAGACCCATTATGTGGAGACAGGGCACAACCTATTCAGGTATAAGTGAGGCTGTATCCATCTCCTTCCTCCCATCCTCCCAGTGATGGCCCATCGAGTCGCACCTAAGCTCCCATTGTGTGTGGCTGCCTAGGAGGAATACACAACTGCCAACTACACCCAGTCATGTGACCAGAGACAGGCTGCAGGCATCAAATGACTACAGTGAGAAAATGCTAACTTTCTAAAAATCAATTTAGATTTAAGAAAAAGTGCCACTGCTGACGATCATTTAACAATAGACATGCTTTTAGATTTTGTGAGCGTGCAAATCAATTAGCGCGACCACCATTAAATTCTTATTATTTTCAGAAAAACTTAACATTTCTGTACATCAAAATCATACACAGTAGGCAGACACACATTTGAGGACAATCAATAGATCCTTTAGCACAAAATCAAAACCCATGGAACAATTCACAGCACATCACACATGGCAAAAAAGCATGATACAATACCATTCACCAATGTGTAAACATATAACAGTGTTGGTATCCTGGTTCTGAATTGATCTAACAAGTAGGAGCTACAACAATTACAAGCATTTCATTGCTCCTGCTACATATAAGAAGGGGATTATACCTACTTGGTAGTCACTGTTTTGTAATATTATTTAGAGAAATATTTTGCTTCATGGATCCGCCGGTGGTCAAGACGAGCTTATAGTCACACTTATTTCAAAGCATCCCCTCGGCCATTCATCTAAGGTCAGAAACACACCAGGATAACTAATATTACAAAACAGTGAATACCAAGTAGGTTTATTCAACTTCTCATATGTAGCATGCAATGTTTTAGAGAGCGATTTTTGCCAACAGCACTAAAAGAGTGGTATCAAGGAGGTAGATCCTTGGTCCTGATGAAAACCCAAGAGGATGGCTTGAAACATGTCGACCCTTAGGAAGGCAGATTCATAGTTATCCACCTCTCCCTCTCCCTGTTTTTAATCATACCAGCTAGAGGCCAGAATAAATAATAGTTTACCTACTAGCCAGGCATTTTTAAGGTTTTCTTTCCACACAAAATTCACCCCCTCACTCCTATTGTCATCATTCTACACCATATTAATACATCTGTTAGTGCTCCTGCGTAACTCGTAGGTTGCAGCATGCCTCCTTCCGCAGCAGAACGGGATGGACCCAATGATGAAGCATGTCACCAAGGGACAACCCTGGTGGGCGAGGGTTAAATAAGAAAACAAGTGGGTTTTCTTCATCTTGTGGAGGGTTATTTTGCAGAAAACTGAGTGGTTCCCTGTGTTTTGGTTACTTAAATATTTTCAAGACAAGTGTGAGGAGGTGGTGCCCACTAGTGACATTTAATGTAAAAGAAATGGTGAAACCTGAATAAAAGTTTACAGAGCAATAAGAATATCTCATATTTTTTGCAGGAGAAACTAAAACACTTATAGCCAAGTCAGTTACTAATGAAAATTTGTGTAGTCCAGCATTACTAAACAACGTCCCTCAAATGAGCCACAAATATGCCCCTCGCTCTGTGACTCCCCAGAGCCCCAGCTACCTGGGGCCATCCTGGCCATGTCTGTCCTCCTTCCCCCATGTACCTTGTGCACCCTCTGTGAGTTGTCATCATTTTTCTGGGGTGATCTGCAAAAATGGACTTATGGAGAAACATGGCACTCTGGAACTGTTATGAAAGACCCTACTTAAAGTTGGCCATATGCAGTAACTGATGGTATGTCCCCAATACAGAAGCTGGAATATCGAGGTATGTAAGTATCGAGGACAAACTATTGAATCGAAAATATTGAACTGTGTAAAGTTTCTATAACTAACTCCATATATATGTACCTTGACAATATATACAACTTATTGCATAGATGTGGAGTTAGAAATAGTGAATCTATACTTCCTCTATATGCACCTAACTTTAATATTATAGTCCTTGATAGTTTGTCCATGATATGCTTGTATCTCGATATTCTTAGCCTCAAGGCTAACCTTGCTTTTAAAACTGCCTGTCAACAATCAAACCACTCATCAAATTTAGAGGCCACAAAACGCATTAGGAGGTTGCTCATCCAGGCCAAGGATAAAATGGCCTTGCTTTAAATAAATACTGAGGGTGTGTGCCCTGACCCACATTGGGTGTATAATATCAAGAAAAAGAGCATAATGTCATTCTCTACTATGCAAGTGTGGGGATTCAAATGGTAAAGGCCAGTGATGGGACTATCTCAGGGATGCCTCCGAGATGCTGCAAATGGAAAGAATCAGAGGCAGAATGAGATAGAAGTATTCAACATAAGGCTGCCTGTGCAGAAAGAAAAAGGGACATTTTAAGAGGTAAACAGACAGATTCTGATGTGAATCATTCTTCCCAGGAGTCACTACTGTCAGTAGAGATAAGAATATTATTAGAACATGAACAATTCTAAAGTCATGGGTCTAGTTTGGTGGCATGTGCCACTGGAGCAGAAGTTGCTCATTCTCTAGGCATAGGATGACTGGAAGTAAGACAGGAAGAAAGGTAGGAAAGAAGGAAGGGAGGACAGCAAATGAAGGAAAATAATATTTTTTATGACAAGTCATCTCTATACACTGTGAAAGATTTGCAGAAAGAGGAATTGAAAATTATGGAAAGAAGAGATTCACAAAGCCAAATTTTGTCGTAAATGTTTAGGACCAAATTTACCTCACTTACACCTGCCAGATGTAAACCCATTTATGTGTGTGGAGATCTCCATCATGAGTGCGAACTTCTCCCCACCTGAAAATCCCACCCTTGTAGTTTTTTCTCCAGCCAAGGGAAAGGGTCAGAGTTATTCTCCAGTCAAAGGCTGGCATAAATTGATTCCCATGGTGGGAAGGGGTATAGATTACCACCTTCTTTCCCAACAAGGGTGCACGTTTGCAACGAGGTGTGGATATGAAGTGGTGTTGGGTTGTCCAATATATCTAGGAAGGCTGGATATATGCCAGCCCCCCACATAAAATATTTGCATACTTTCACTTGATACATTGGCAAATAAAAAATCAAATTGAACTCATTCACTGGGTAACCTGAAATCCTAGCATGGATCAGGTTCACCTTGACCAACATTGGACATTTCTGAAGTAGCAAGATGCTTACCATTGCTGGAAAAATGCTTACAAGAGCACTTCTTTTTTTCGAAAAACTTGACCCACGTGAGCTGTTTGTAAAGCCTACAATTTGAAAGAATGCACCTTTTTAAAAACTTGTTCTTATTTCTAAAAGAGATTTTGCAGTTTGTTACAAATTGCAAATAGGAGTGGGCGTGGAGAGAGGCACCCCCTTCATATTTGGTATATGCAATGAAATTCATGTATCAATGTTTTTTTTACCCCAGTTGCAAACAATTGATCAGTTACCAACTCCTGAGTTGGGGTATTAATTGATTCTCAGAGGGGAATCCGTCGCCGGAGACAGACTCCCATTCGGGAATCATGTTGGTGTCCTCGAGGGGAACAGGGTGAGCAGACAGGATCCATGGGACCCCTGTCTACTCCTGTTTGGGAATGCAAATGCAGCAATGGAGGTTTTCTGTCCCATTCAGGGCTCCATCCCTGCATTCACAGCCATTAATTGGGGAGCACGAATTGCAACCTCCCTAATTAATATTCATGAGACAGGTCATTTTATGACCCCCTGCAAATGTACAATTTGTGATGCTGTGCATTAGTACACAGGTCACATTGCAAGTTGCAAACGGACATCAGGCCTCTAGTCCAGTGAGTTGAAATCTGTTTTCTCACATTTTATTGCATGTTTCCTTGTTTAATTTTACTTTAAATGTATCCTTTAAACTCTGAGAACAAGGTGAATATGTACATTGGAAATAATAATATAGTTAAATGAGATATGTTATTTTGGCACTAAAACTCAAGAGGGATGCTGTTAGTATAACAATTGGGCTTCTTCTGCCCCAGATTTGACAAATTTGGCCGTTATAGAAAACGGAATATTACTGGTTTTACATAATTTGTTGCACCAAATATGCCACTGTCTCATTTTCAATATTGGCAACTCTTCCAGGGGTGTGTGAAGGTGTTTAATCCATTTGGGGACTCCCAGCTTACTTTTCCTGTTTTGCAGTGGTTTGATTGAACTGAAACACATCAGGCAGATTGTGTGTGTCGATATCAGCACCAGGGATGTTGCTAAACAAGTCTCCCTCGGGGTCGAGGACAATGTCCCTCCCCCTTGGCTTTTCCATGTTAGTTTCATACACAGGTGCACTGACAACAGGCTTACAAACAGGCCAGTGGGAGCTGACTCTTTCCAGCCTTCGAGGGTGGGATGGCATGGTCCTAAATGAAAAAGCAACAATAAAAGAAATTACACCAGCTACAGAAAGAGAAAGAAAAGAAGTTTTGCATTCCCATTTTTCAATACTCTCAACTCTCTGCTTCTCAAGGTTAAATGCCTTATCTATTAGATGTAGGATAATTAACCTTTTAGCCCCATATATTTTTATATTTTTTATTCTTCCTTTCATTTTTGTGTGTGGGTCTGTAGGTTTTTGTGATTTTGGTCATGTTGCTAGGTAACGGGCTCGTGAGTGTGCAGACGTGCTAGCCTCTGTCTCCTGGCCGCGCCGGCTTGGGCCACCATAGCTTCCCTCCCTAGCGCTTTCTGCCGGCAACGCAACCTCTTACAAAAAGCATTTATCACAGACTAGCGCTGTAATGGCTACTCATTGGAGGGGAAATTGAGCTGACCCACAGGCCAAAGCTGTTAGGTAGACTGGAGCGGGGGGGGGCGACAGGGTCACAGCGCCCTTTCCACACCCACTTAGTGGGTAGGAAGCGATACAGCACGGTGACCACTGTTTTCACTTACATAACCTTAGGCGCTGTACCTGAAATCACTGTTTGTGTGACAGTGAAGGGAAGAAAAATGTGGTTTAGAGCTAAATAAGGAATGTTATCTGCAACCATGGCACACAGGCCCTGCATCAATTCTGTGTGTGATTGCAATGCACCATGCTTTCATTTTATTGGACGCCTTGCTATCAGGATACGGCCGCTTGTACCACTGTGTATACTTTGTAAAGGGATGACATAACAGATCTCAAGCCACATGTTATTTATGCATCAGCTCCATCACTAATCCCAAGGTTTTAGTTTTTATATCCTAATGGGAAAAAAAATTGTTTGCGTTTTCTATAATTCCGTCGTCGATCCAAAAGTAGGGTGATAGAAACGCAGGTCGAGTGGGCACATAGTGATGAAACAGATAAACAAATGAATCCGAATGCAAAGGGAAGAAATAATTATTATATTCTAAGCATCTTGGATAAAATGCAGGTCGTGCATTCATTAAGTATGTTGTTGACTGACAGCACATTCAGCAGCTGCACAATAAAAGGTCATATGCGATTGAATAAAGGAGTGAAGAAAGACGAAAATAACTAGAAAGAAAAAGAAATGTGTGAGGAGTGGCTGAGATATGGGATTTGTATACCATAAGGAAATGAGAGAACAGACAACATTAGAGAGTTGGCAACAGCGCCTCTGTAGTCATGGTTAAGATATGAATCCATATGAAAATCATTTTTGGATTACTTATAACGAGCCTCCTCTCACAGAAGTTAAATAATTAGCATTAGAACTATAATTATCATATATAAGCTAAATTTTTCACAAATATGATGGCATGTCCTAGGCACATGATTTTTTAAAGTATCTGATGACATTGTTAGGAAATTCTGTGCCACTTATATAGAATACAATACCAAATCTGACATTGATTAGGACATTTATAGGCTTTACGTTTAGAAACGTTTAACATTTTTCATCAAATCTGGGACTTATGATCCCAGCTTCTTCATTTCACCAAATTCATTACAGTGGCTGAATGAAAGTCATGTAGCCTCAGAGCCATCGGTGACATCACAGGAAGTGACAACACCTGACCTCTGAGGTACAACAGGGCAGTGTGCCTATTTCTTTTAGTAATCCTTATTGTAAACTTAAGCCTGGAGCATGCTACTAAGCAATGACTGGTAACAAGGCTCAAATATTGGGTGAGTTAAACTGGCAATAGCTAAAGGTGTACTTACCTTTTAGAGATACGTTGTCAGTTGGTTAACCACTACAGTGCGGTGGATGAACCGTTCACTTCTGTGATGCTGTGGACGTGAACAGTTCATTCACCATTAGGGTGCGGTGGACCCTCCAGTTCTCACACTGGAAGCTTCCACCAATTTAAATACTTATGGGGGCTTGCACAGAATCTCTTTCTAGTCAGCCCCCACCCTACCCATCATTGACTATCAGCGAGTAAGAGCCCACCACACTGTGTGCACCGAGGAACAGGTAAGGGCAGCTTCAGTTGTCCAATGGAATTTCTCCCTCCAGCTGACTTTTTTTTTTTTTTAGAAAGAGAGGCAGGAATCAGCACTAGATGCTAGGGGTGTTTATTGTTTTGGGTGGGTCACCCCGCTGGCATTAATCAGCACCTCCCCGATCGCATATAAGTAATTTTGGCATTTTCCTTTCCCTGGGGCAGCCAATGAAGCCCTCAAGCTGGGAGAAATGGAAACGGTGTCCTCACTTGAGTAGTGGGCATATTACCAGAGACAAGAATGGACCAAACCAGGGACCATGGAAAGACCATATTCCCTTCAAATGGTCACTGTTTTCATTCATTCCTGTTGTGGATGCTAGATTCAACCAGAAAAAGTGGCTTGCCATTTTTATCAGGAGAAACGTAGGAATGCTGGTTGGTAGCAATTTTGTGAATCCCTGCCCTGCTGATTTTTGAACTTTTAGGCAGAGATTGACACTTTTAGGGTATTCTGGGCACAAAAACAAAGTGTAATCCACGACAGTCACACCTGTGGATTCTCCTGGTTGTCTGTTTTTCAGAAATGCAGGGATTAGTAGGTTGCCATGGGTGCTACCTGAGCTTGGGCCCAAATACCGACGCTGCCAACATCGCCAAAAGGAGTCAATTTTCATTGATAAAACTTGATGTCTCCATGCTTTGTTTTGGCCTATTGTTTCTTAGGCAATAGGCCCTGCCACACTAGTGGAGTACCATGTTTATCTAAGTTTGGGATTGCTGGGTGGTAAGAATTTTAATGCAGAATTTTAGCCAAGGTTCGACGCTACAGGGCATTCTCAGTAAGAAAACGTAGTGGGATCCATGCAAGTCACACCACCCTGGACTCTCCAGTGTGGCTAGTTTTCAGAAATGTCTAGCTTTGGTGGGTTTCACTATGGGATGGCTGAGCTTGGGTACAAATACTGCAGCTACCCACATTGTCAAAATGTGTCATTTTTCATGGCAAAAACTTAGGGGCTGATTAGGATGGCAAGCGATGTCCACCGCCGGTCCAGCAGTGGCGACCGCCGGATCGGCGGTGGACATCCACCCGCGATCGCAAGCCAGAACACCGCCGGTCAGATTAGGATGGCGGTGGTGACCGCGGCGGTGGGAAACTCCGACCGCCGCTTTTCCGCCGGTTGCCATCCGCACTCCTGCCTGGCGGACGGAGCAGGACCGGGATAATGGTGGCGGTGCGGAGCAGGCTCCGACGGCACGATTATGATGCCGGTGGTAGCCAGCCTTTCCGCAGCGGTCAAACCGCCATGGGAAGGCAGGCGGAGATTGTCTTCCGGGGGCCCGTTGCGGGCCCCCAATGTGTTGGGGGGGTGTGGGAGCACTGGGGGGGTACCCATGGTCCTCCCCTACATTTCCCTGTACCAGGTGGCAGGCACTGTGCAGTGCCTGTCACGCAGTGCAGGGAAATGCAGGACATGCTCCTCACGGCATCGCAGCAGCAGCCGCCGCAATGTTAAAGCCCGCGATCGTACCGCTGCGGTCGGATTTCGACCGCGGGCCATCGTAATTCGACCGGCGGTTATATTGCGGTCAAAGCGGGCAGTCTTTTCCCGCTACCATGGCGGACGGGGAGGTTTTCCGACCGCCATCCTAATCAGCCCCTTAATGTCTCCACCTTGCATTATGGGGCCTATCATGTGATGGGTGCTAGGTCCTGCTTCACAAGTGGGGTATCATTTTTATCAGGAGAAGTGTGGGAATGCTGGGTGGTAGCAATTTTGTGGATGCCCACAGATGCCAGAATTACTCTCTCAGAAACAAGATGAAAATGTGCAATTTTAGTCAGATTTTGAGGTTTTTAGGGCATTCTGGATAAGAAAATGTAGTGGGATGCATGCACTTTCAACTCCCCTGGGTGTCTAGGTGTCAGAAAGGCCTGAGCTTTCCAGGCTTCCCTGGGTGGTGGCCAAGCCCAGGACCAAATACTGCAGCTACCCACACTACCAAAAAGGTTTCATTTTCATGGTGAAAATGTAATGACTGCATATTGTGTTTTGGGGCCATTTGTGTCATGAGCAAAAGGTCCAGCCACACAAGTGGGGTACCTCTTTTATCAGAAGTGTGGGAACACAGAATAGTAGAACCTTTGTTATTATCAACTGAATTTCTTTCCATTTTCGGCTTGTAAATGTAAGTCAATATACAAGAAAGAGCACAGATTGCAGAATGTCCCCTGATCATGATATTATGGGTAATATCAAGGTTGTGCAGTATTCCTAAACTCAGTATATTGGACACATTTCAAAAATACCCATTTTTCATTCATTAGCAGTACCTCAATGTAAGAATTGCTACGCTCAGCCCGGGCGTAATATAGACCCCTGCAGCCCTTGCAGCCATAGGGGCCCAAACCATTTAGAGGACCCCTCTCTCTGCCGGGGCCCCCACTGAGCCGAAGGTCAATGAATATCTGTGAAATATGGGAGAATTAGAGGACCCTCCTCACATTCTGCGGCGGGCCCCATCATTTTGTGTCACCACACTGCCCTCAGCTATCCCTCAAAGGCGTCCTAGCTCTTTTTGTTTATTAAACCAATGTAGCCACATTAAGTTTGCTGACCTGCTGAAGATATGAGTTCAACAAGACATTAAGAACTCATCAAATGGGGTGCAGTGTTTTCAAACGATGCCTCACCAACAAAAGGGACAGCGTCAATCCGGACTCCAGCTATTCCCTGGGCAGCCATCAAATAAAAATGTGAACTGTAAAATTGATCAGGTTTAATTTCAGTGACACAGAATTATCACAGATATCCCCCTGGGGAGCTATTTGTTGTGCGGATGATGCCTAGGAAGCAACGAGGGAAATAAATCAAAGTACAGAAAAAGGCAATTAGACCCTTGCTATATACAGAATTCTAACAGTAAAAGATTTATCAAAACAAGGACAAACAGCCGCAAAGAGAAGGTTTGCAGTAGTAGCTTGTAAAGGACCAGGCTTCTCTGAGCTTTTGATCAAGTAAATCACTTCACAGCCATTATTCTCTCTGCAATTGACAGAATAACCTCACTTCAGTAAACAGCAGCTTGCATAAAGGCAAAACGTCCATCTAATGTTCAAGCTTTGCCGTCTTCTATTATCAGATTGTAAAACAAAGCGAGTTTAATATAATATAATATAATCATATACATAAATATTTTCATCACTTTGTAGATCCAGTATCTTATATTTTAGAGACACAACAATATTGGAAATTTCAACAATAAAACATACTCTTTCGGATTCCTAAGCCAGCCAGCTTTATCAAGCCAGTTTGCAGGTAAAAGGTCGATGTTGTGCAGGTGTGCAGCGTTAACATAAACCAGCCCTCTATTAAAATAGTAACAACTTGTCATTGAAGCTTGTGTTTGCCTCATAATGTAAAGTGAGCCACGGATTCTGGCTTGCGGTGTATGAATGGTTCGCGATTCCACAGCATTCATTGATTACCATTCACTATCCGTAAGAAACGACTGGTAGACCGCTTATAGATACTTAAAGTGAACTGAGAACAGCGGTGAAATATGCAGTTGCAGTATGGCTGCGTACATCGCCCTCTTCTCTCTGCCGCAGCAAAATGACTTACAGAAAGTAATTGACACATCTCTTCAAGGGGTGCCACAACCCTACAAGATAGCAACCTACATGCTACCTATCTCTTTCTAGATGATCCTTAGCTTTTTCCCCATAGCACGGCCTCTGTGCTGCACTCTGTTAATGCAATATACATACTTACGAATATTGTATGCCCATGTAACAGGGGTTCAGAGACCTGTATCACACAGTAAGGGTGCACTGTCCCTGTTTACACTGCGGCACATCTTTAACAATTTGCAGCGGGTGCAAACAACAGCGCTTCCTATTACTGATAATGCGGTGCCCCAATGGCAGCTGTGAACTTGCGTTGTCCTAAGGGCAGCGCATCAGTGAAGATGGAGAAGCTGCTTCACTCCGTCTCTCACTCTGCAGGCAGCACCCGCTGGTACTTTAAAGGGAAACAGAGATCCCCCTGCAGACAAGTGCAGTGA
Source organism: Calotriton arnoldi (assembly GCA_963921515.1). Lineage (NCBI taxonomy): Eukaryota > Metazoa > Chordata > Amphibia > Caudata > Salamandridae > Calotriton > Calotriton arnoldi. The sequence continues at coordinate 956,720 of CAWUFW010003771.1, read as the reverse complement.
ATGACTAGCCCCGCCTGCAGAGGGATGTCTGGTTTGTCCATAAGGACCCATTTATCCCCTCCAGAGGTCTGCCTTCAGTCCACTACCTTTCTGGGGAGCACAGTCAGTGCGTCTCCTGAAGGCCTATTTGCCTCTGCACCATATCCATGATATGCTTGGCCGAAGAGGCAAAGAGTTTCCCTCATTTGCATGGGGTCACACCCCCCTGTAAATAAGGAAAGACTTTTTTTTCTATAGTGCCAGTACTACATATGCGCCGTTGCTATCTGTATTACAGAAGGGGCTTCTAAAGTGCCCGTAACACAGTCCCTGCTGAGTAAATCTGCTAATATACAAACAAGGGAACTCAAGAGTGCATGGGGACCATGGGTACATGCTATTTTAAAGGATCAAGGGTCCCTACAAAAACCAAGATTAGTCTCAAATTAAACAAATGAACTTACTACTGTCACAAATGTTCAAACTCTCAGTTTCTTTATCATAAAAAATATATTTTATTTAATGATCAAAAGATAGTGGGTAGTAGCAAATGAAATATTTTAACTTATTTATTACTGAGGCAATTGTTTTCAAGTGCCACTAATATGTAATATTTCATTTGTGTCACGATACACAAAATCACAAACCAGCCCTATCACATTACATATGCAGTACAGGTTCAGTATGTGCTGTCAATGACGTTTAGATCCTCTTACGATATAAGGATCATCATCAGGACATTACAATTAAAATGCCTGAGGGACAACTCATTATAAAAGGTCTGTCATACCAATTAAGCCTTAACAGACCAATAATTGAAGTGGTCTTGCTGCCGTAAGTGTCTTTAAGAGGCAGAATCCTGTAGGATAAAGAAAAAAATGTAAAACGGGGCAACCCAGTGCACCTGTACAACATCAATTACGGAAGACGCGTCTCAATGGAACCATGTCGTAAGTCGGCATGTTCAGCCAGGCAAAATAGTATCATGTAAGCAGAATGACTGCCATTGATGCCCGACAGTGATCCTGGTTAACGCCCATCACCATGCGCCCAGCTGATTTTTGACGGTGTAGAGCAGACACCTCCACCCTAACCCTACTACCTTGCAGGCGCACTGGACTCACGTGCACTGCTCCATAATTGGCTTCAGGTCTTGGCATCAGGCAACTAGAATAGTAACCAAGGATTGGCAAAGCCAATATGGGTAACGGTGGCAACCAACCTTTTGGCTATGCCAATTCTTGTTTTGATTTGTCATGGTCCTCGTCAATCTAAAAAAAGTAAAACAATGGCTAAAAGCAAAAATATTTTAATGGCTTCCAAAATATACTTTGCCATAGTAGTCCTGGGTACTCACAGGAACTACTTTGGGCCTAATTACGATGTCAGGCGGACTTATGTCTGCCAGACACCACGATTACAATTTGTCTATGGGAGCTTGTGCTGCGGCCATAAACAGGCCATAGCACAAGCTGCCATAGACAAATGGGAGAATCTGTTCATCCCTGCACCGCGTGGCAGGCACCTCAGGGTGCCTGCCACACAGTACAGGGATTAACAGGGGAGGTGGCACCGAAGGTCCCCCAACCGGAGACATCAGGGTGAAGGGGGCCCTTCTAGGGGCCCCCAATGTTGCTTTCCGACAGGCTTTCCATGTCGGATACCGACATTGTAATTCCTACGGCGGAAACGATGTCCATAGGGATTACGGGCAGGCCTCCGACTGGCCGACGGGCTCTTTGAGCCCGTCAGAATCCAGCTGGATTGACCGGCCGGTTTCACTTTCGACCGCCCACATCGTAATGCAGCGGTCGAAACTGAAACCGCGATGAGACTCGGAAAGCCTCCGACCACAGGTCGGAGCCTTTCCGACTCTGATCGTAATAAGTCCCTTAGTGTGTCAATGTGCTCCTTGTGAAAGGGCACAATAGCCAATGGCTGAAATAGGCTGCCCCAAGCTCTATGCTGTAGTGTGCAAAAGAAAAATGTGAATGACACAATAACAGACCAATGGACGAAGAGACCTGACTAAAAGCACCTATAAGTAAGCATAATATATGTTACATTTTAGTAAAATTAAAAGGTCATGACTAAAGCCAGACCTTTAAATCTAACAAGAGATTAGATTATGATTACAGTGATTGCACCTGAATTCTTTAAACAGACCATGATAGCTTGTTATCGGAGGGCAAATAACCCAATTGCAAAAATACATTTTCCGTGAAGGGTTCTTAGGGCAGGAAAAATGATTTCTCTTCGTGATCATACATGGCCGCTCTTTTGACATTCTGCAAACCTCCTTTTCTATTGCCTCACTTAGTGAAAAAGAAAGATTTACACACATGTGTCTGGCTGAAATTAAACATTATATCTGAGTATCAGATACTCTGATGAGTCCAAAAGGGATTCCATCCAAATATTAACACCTCTGAGCTTTACGGAAATAAAACCTACTCCAAGATTTACTAGGGACCTTAGCTACTTGTAATGCTCATCAAAATACAGGCGAAGGCATGAAACTGCCCCACATATTTCATGGCAGCGTTGCAGTAATGCTATGAAAACAGCCGCTCTGCATGTGATACATCTTGCTTCAAATATATGCTAGGGCGAATTCAAAGCTTCTGAAACATATCCACGTAATGCACCAAGTTTAGCTTACCTGCTGCTCCTCGGCTATGAAAAACGAGAAAGGAAAGTGTAATTCACAACAAATGTTTCTAGCACTGTAGGACGTGAGCGACTTTCAGTGTATGTGAGGTTGAGGAGAAAAGCACAAATTCTGAAAGTCTGAGCCAGCCCTCACTCCCCAAAGCAGCTCCCTCATCCAGACATTCTGGTGTCTTCAGCTGATCGCAGGGAAAAACAGAGCTAGCATTTTTGTGTGTTTTGAACATTTTCTTCACAGCTGTTTCTCAATCTACAGTATCCTTACAGTGTCAGAATATCAATGGTAGTAAATATCGAATCTAGAATTTCATGCGTTTAATTATATAGAGGTATGTATTATTCTTTAAAAGTATATCGCTTTTGTATTTTATACAATAATATCCACGTTCTAAATAGCTAACACTTTAATAATGTACATTAATCTTGTTTGTTCGTGTTTTAATAAGTTTTTATATGTCATTTATTATAATGTATGGGGTCCTGTATTTTTAAATATGATATATATATATATATATATATGTATATATATATATATATATATATATATATATATATCAAAACCAATTGTGCTGCACCTTTAACCTCCAAAGCGGCGAGAAAGAATGCTCGAACTCCTCTTACTTGTGCGATAAAATTTTTATTCTCTTCTCATCATATACACACATATATATCAAGATAGACAGATTATGCTGACTTGCAATCACATTTTAGGATACAGACCAGCCCTCGGGGTGGGTTTCAAATCCAGTGAAATTTATTACAATCGGTTACCTGTTTCGGTGTTCATGCTTTGTCAAACAATACAATGCCCTAATTTCCCATAATACAAATACTCTGGATATTAAAGTCACTGTAGTAGAGGAAACTTTGTTCACTAGTCTTTTTGCTCCCCCAAAAATGTGGGAAATAGCATTCACTATGCTTAGAGTCATCACCTAAGTAAACTCAAGCGGAGCATACCCTATGGGGAGCTCCTATGAGCTAAACATAATTGTAATGCTAAAGAGGGTTTTGAAACGGAATCCTTAGTGACATAAAAAAGATTCAAAAGAAGAGGATATCCACACAAAGTGATTAAAACAGCAAGGGGCAAGGTAGAGTCAATTCCAAGGGAGCAATGCCTGTTCGCCAAGACACATGGAAAAGACATCGATAGGGCCAGATTTTTTTGCACCTATAACAGGGTTAGCAAAAAACTCAACAGGATATTGTTCAGAATTGGTATGTGATCAATTCTGACCTTGTAATAGGATCTGAAATAATCCAGCATTTTATCTTGACTTATTGAAAATCTAAATCATTAACCTATACTCTGGCCAGGAGTCATCTAAAAGAGTTAGCAGATACGAGCTGGTTGAGCTCCCGAAAAGGATTTTCTTAGATGCGCTAGATGTAAAGCTTGAAAACCCTGTAGCAATTCTATTTCATACATGTTACCCATGGGAAGGGAAAGGAGCATCTCCAAACACCTGACCTGTGCCTCTGACTACTGTGTATATGTGTTAAGATGGCCCTGCAATTTGCTGTATTTTGAAAGCACCCTCTTTTCAGTATGCAAAAGGATACTTGAACTAGGCTGTGGGGTAACTTGCAAAATTTCATTCCGCTGAATCACGAGTTACATAAAAACTCAGTGAAATACCACAGAGTTTAGCTCGTGCTCTGAACACCACACAGAAAAATAGAGAAAATGTGCCTTAAACCCAGGCCCCAGTCCTACCAAAAATGTGCAAACATTTTTCCCTTAGAAAAAGCAAATAAAGTAAATGCAAAAATAGGCCCCTACTGCAACTCCAGGTCTTCCACAATCAAATTTGAAAATTTAAGAAAAAAAGCAAGCAAGTAAAAAAATACTGATGCATGCCCTCCATTAAACAATAAACATATCCAAAAGTACTTTAGATAACTTAACTTTTCAGTAAAAACCTGAAAATCCAATGGCATATATATGCAGCAGGAACTGCAGACAAAGAGTGATCCTTTCCCTCAAAATCCAAATGAAAAGTGACTAAGGAATGGACGAAGCAGAGGGAGGAGGCTGCTGGACAGGAAGAGGAAGTTGGAGTCTCTGTGGCACTTCCTTCCTGTTAAAACAATAAAATTTAAGAAAATGTGCTGCGAGCTAAAAAAGCTACCAAACCATCCGTCTGGGTAGAATACCTACTCGAAAAACTATTTTTGAGTTGATTTTGCTGCCGCTCGAGTAGAAAATCTACTCAGGAAGCAGCCCTCCGACCGTGACCTCCCGCATTCTCAAAATCTCACTGGACGTCCTCCTTGCACCTGTAAATCTCACTAGGGGACGCCAAATCTTGCTCAGTCTCGACAGCTCACATTCTGAAGCCCTGTTCCTGTTGTCATTGCGTTTTTCAAACAGGAAAAAATTACACCACGCTGTGATTGGCATATTTTGGCAGAAGCTCCACATTACAAGAGAAATGTGGAGTAACCAAAATTCTCCAATTTTGCTCGCGGAACTAAAATTCTTCAAGGTGTTAACATGAACACATCAGGACCATTAGAAAGGCAGACACAACAGATGCACTCCAAAAGTCTACACACACAGAATTCTGACCATTTACAATTTGTTGGTATTGTTAGGATTGAGCAATATGAAAGAGGTGGTACCCAGGCCACTTGGAGAGCAGATAGATTCACAAACTCAATATGAAACACGCCCATGGGCACAACAATGACAAAGAACTTTCCATTTTTCTATAATCACTGTATTTTGTGACGCACAATGGAAAATATTATATGATTTTTGCCTGACACCACTCAGGCCTAATATGAATTAAAATGTCAAGCTTCACTTGTGGACACATAAAGACTTCACTATTGGGATTACTGATCATGATGTATGTTATGGTACATAATCAGACAATATCGTTACCCACTTGAATGATTAGCATAAATTATACACATCAACATCATATGAAGTTGAGAAACTGAAGTTGTGAATGTACCGACAGGTGTAGCAAAAATGCAATGCGACATTTGCAATATATCATACACGTACCTTACACCAGAAAGTTGCTTACATGTGATTGTCCAGAGATCATGCAGAGTAATATTATGTCCCATTAGTGTCACTGAACTGCTGCAGGTATCTGTTTTTAACCTCACTACTTTATATGCACTGTCAATAATATGTACGCTCAGCTGGAGTATGACTGTAACCTTAGGAACACATTGGTTCAAGGATGATATACTGTCAGAAATTTTGTTCTATTTAAAATGTGGATACCACGCAAAATATGAGTTACAGGAAAAGTTTAATTAGCAAGAATAATCAATAATGATGCAGACCGTTTGAACCTTGCACTTTGTAAACTCCATGTATTATGATGAATTGGTGAATTGTTTACATGAATTCCTGCACATCTTTACATATTGATACATTGCTTTTGAAAATCTGAGTAGTCTGTCTTTCATGTTCATTCCCCAGAGTATTTGTATGTTGTGAATTAGAGTTTTGTATTGTTTCACAAACGCAGACCGCTGAAATGCGTAGCTGATTGCAAGAGATTTCACTTGATTTGAAATCCTGGGGTCTGTTCAATGAAATTTGGATACACGTCTATATAAAGTGCATATGGAGCAGCACCGGTAACTGGCACTGGCAAGTAAAGTGCGGCCGTGACGGGCTTTGTGTTTCTATGCTATTTATTATATAACTATTTAACATGATTTTTTTAATGTATTTTTTTGGGGTGTTGGTTATTAACATAGTTTTTTAACTATATTAGTATTATTTATTTATTGGGTTGGTGGATATTTAGGGGTTTTGCGTGGGTAATTTATTGCGTTACGTTTTCTAAGTTTTAAATGTATTTTAGGGATTTTTTATTTTTTTATTTAAAAATGTAGTTATTTATTGTTCAGTTTTTGAGGTTTTATAGGGGTGTTGTTGGGTAGTGAATTAAAATATATTAATTTATATATACATTTATAGATATTTGTAATTGTATTAGTGTTATCTATTTGGTTAATTTATCAGTTTTATTTATTTTTGGGGCTGTTGGCTATTTTGGAGTCTTGGATTGCAACATTATACTTTTTAAAATTTTAGATTTCTTTTTGGGAACTAAGGGCCTGATCAGGATGGCGGTGGGACTGCCATCGTCAAGCCATCGGTGGCCGTCCCACCGCCATCTGCCTCTGTAGGTCCGCCGCTGCATTACGATGGCAGGCGGATGGTGGGCTGGTGGAGAGACCGTCCTCCACGCATCTGACAGGCTCAAGGAGCCTGTTGGACCATCGGAGGGACTGAAATCACTACAATAGTGGCAGTGCCTGCTCAGGCACCGCAGTAGGGATTACAATGTCCCTTTCCACCGGCCGTTTCATCGCGGTTAACTTGCCATGAATAGGCAGGCCAAAAGTGACTTTGGGGGCCTCTAGTGGGCCCCCCTTACCCCTGGCCCTCTGCTATGGGTCCTATGCCCCCCTAAACCACATGCCACATAGTGCAGGGATGTTTTAAATGTGTTTTTTATGTATTGCGGTGTGTGCTGCAGCCCACAGCACTCGCCGCAATACAAAATATGCACATTGTGACCGCCATGAAAGCGGTCGCTTCGTAATGCGGCCAGCGGGACCTCCAACTTCTAGTCGGGCGGTCCTGCTTCCGTGTCGTAATCAGGCCCATAATTGTTCAAAATATACACATGTAATTATTTAAGTATTGTACAGGTTTTTGGGTTTTATAGGGGTATTTTTTTATTTTTTTTTCCGTAATTTTATTTAATGTTCTAATTACATTTTTTACGTCATTTATGTTATGTTATGTAGTCTTGGGGCTGTTGGGTTGTTGGGTTCAATAAGGGCTTTAGGCAGGTGTTGTTTTAATTATATTTCAACAAATTCATAATATAATATAATTTGTTTTTATATTTTTAAAGTTAATGATTGTTCTTTATGTAAATAGTATTTTTTTATATTTTGGGTTTGCAAGTGGATAGTTTGTTAAATTGTGTTACTTTAAATTAAAAATGTATTTTTGAGAATTAGATTGATTATTTTTAAAATGGTATATATTGTTTTGGTTGTTGATTTTTATAGTGGTTGATTGGGTTGTGTACTAAAGTGCATTATTTAATATATGCATTGTGAGGGCATAAGTTATAGTTAGCTCAGGTAACTATAACTGCTGAATTTTATGGTTTTGTGTGTGTGAAATTTGAGCTTAATATAATATCCCTGTTACCTCTGTTTTTTTTAGTAAATTTCTAAGGTTTTCAATTTTTTTTATTTCCTAACTGTAACCTGTAACCTTTGAGAGTGGGTGTGTGAGTGGCTGTATAGGTCGGTGAGCAGGTGTATGAGTGGCTGTATGGGTCTGTGAGTGAGTGTGTGAATGGCTGTATGGGTTTGTGGGTGGTTTTGTGGGTGTGAGTGGGTGTGTGAGTACCTTTGTGGGTTTGTGAATGGGTGTGTGAGTGTATGTATGGGTCTCTGAATGGGTGTGTGAGTGTCTTGGTAGGTGTGAGAGTGTCTTAGTGGGTCTGTGAGTGGGTATGTGAGTGCCTATGTGGGTATGTGAGTGGGGGCGTGAGTGTCTGAGTGGGTTTGTGAGTGTCTGAGTGGGTCTATGTGTGGATGCATAAGTGTCTAAGTGGGTGGGTGAGTGGGTGCATGAGTGTCTGAGGAGGTCTATGAGTAGGTGCAGGAGTGTCTGAGTGGGTCTGTGAGTGGGTGTGTGAGTGGGTTTTTTGAGTGGGTGTGTAAGTGTGTGTGGGTCTGTGAGTGTCTGTGTGAGTAGTTCTGTGAGTGGGTGTGTGTGTAAGAGTTTCTGAGTGGGCCTGTGAGTGGTTCTGTGAGTGGGTGTGTGAGTGGGTGGTTCTATGGGTATGTGATAGTTTCTGAGTTGGTCTGTGAGTGGGTGCGTGACTGTCTGAGTGGGTGTGTGTATGGGTGTATGTCTGTGTGGGTCTGCCAGTGGGTGTGACAGTGTCTGAGTGGGTTTCTGAGTGAGTGCATGAGTGTCTGAATGAGTGTGGAAGTGTATTTTTAAAAAACAATTTCAGCCAAATTCTTGAATCTGCTGTGAAGTTACATGGGGGGAGCTGCGTTGAGTGTTGCGATGGATTCGCGAATCTTTGCACATGGAAAAAAATATTCTGGGCGTTTTCTTGCCCATAAGGGATCCCTCACAGACCCCTATATTGCACACAGGGGGTCAGGGTACCTCTACCCTGCCCCCTTCTACTACATTTAATTTCAAATTTCCCAACAAGGGACTGTTCCCCAATATCTAAAATGGCGGCTCTAACTTTCTACTCAGGTTGTGGCCAGCTAATCACAGCATTGCTGTTGACGTGTGAATTCGCAAAGCGCCGCAATGGATTCGCGGAGGGACCACGTCCATAGATATACAATTTTGGTTTTCATGTGATATCTCAGAAACTACTGAACTGATTTCCACCAAATCACGAAAAGGTCTCTTTCGGGACCAAGAGCTAGCTTTCTCCCAAATTTGATGTAATTCTGTCCAGCAGTTCGGGCTGTAGTTGTGTCTAAAATCTCTACGGGAAGTAGCATGGGATACGCACTTTCTTTGACACCCACTTTTTCTTGTTCCCCGCTTGACGGATCACCCCATTCTGTGGATAATGTCATCAGTGATGTCATTGACCATGTCATGAGTGATGTAATATGTGTGGTCATAAGCAGTGCATTGCGTGGGTGTAAGTTATAGTTAGCTCAGGTAACTATAACTGCTGAATTTCCCTGTAACCTTTGGTTTTTTGAGTGAATAAATATATATATATATATATATATATATATATATATATATATATATATATATATATATATATATATGCGATCGTAGTTATGAACACTACTGACTATGACACAGAGGTTTTGAGACTGTTGGGAGAATGTAAGAACTATCATCCTCTTCCTAGAGATCCCTTGAATGAACTTCAGGATGTAATTAAAACGATGGTGGTAGAGGCTAAGAACAAGAAATGGATTACAAGTAAGGAGGCCGATTTTCTGATTAACATCAAACCTAGAACTCCAGCCTTCTATATACTACCGAAGGTACACAAGGCACAGCGACCTCCCCCCGGGCGCCCGATAGTGTCGGGGATTTCGTCTGTCCTGGAACCTTTGTCCCAATTTGCAGACTTCTTCCTGAGGGAATCTGTTCTTAAACAACCCTCCTATGTACAGGACACTACGGACATTCTTAACATCTTGAATGATCTAGAATTTGATTCCACACAACAGTTTCTAGTTACAATAGACATTGAGTCATTGTATACTAGTATAACCCAAGAGGCAACGCTGGTGGCAGCAGCGCGTGCCCTGGGTGCGCAAGAATGGTTTTATGACACCCCCCAATCTTTTGTGCTCCAATGCATTGAACTTGCTCTTACACTGAATTATTTTTGCTACAAGAACAAATTGTACCTACAAGTGTCTGGAACATCAATGGGTGCAACTTTTGCGCCCAGTCTGGCCTGCATTTATGTAGGCCAGTTTGAGGAGCACTTTTTGCATCATCCGTCTAACCCCTTCCAGAGACATATTGGTCTCTGGAAGAGGTACATAGACGATGTGCTGTGTATATGGACTGGTGAGGAACGTCTCCTTCTTGAGTTTTTGGAATGGCTGAATGGCCTAGATGCTTGTCTGAAATTCACCTGGACAAAAAGTAATGAACGAGCAGTTTACCTGGATTTGGACATCACAGTGTTGGATAATAAACTCTGCACGGTGGTGCACCAAAAGGGGACAGATAGGAATTCATTACTACACTATCAGTCTTTTCATCCCAGGGCATTGCGGGATAATTTGCCCACAGGCCAGTTTTTAAGATATCGTAGAAACTGTTCTACTGTAGAGGCATTTACACAGCAATCTGAAGATCTTGCGAACAAACTGGTACAGAGAGCATACCCCAAAAGGGTAGTTAACAGAGCACGTAAAAGAGCCCGCAATACACCTCGTGAGGTCCTTTTAGAAAGGAATGTCAGACAATCTGGCGATTGCTTGCCTGTTGTCATGACTTTTGACCCTTTGGCTTCTAAAATTCGACAATCGGTGAGGAAACATTGGCCATTGCTGTCCACTGCTGATTTTAAAATGCCACAGCCTAGATTTGCATTTAGACGTGCGTGCAATTTAAAAGATAAATTAGTGCACACGCGATCTCTGCAGAAACCGAAGATAACAACGATGCCGGCTGGACATTACCCTTGTGGTAGTTGTTCCGTATGTGAACTGACTGAGAAAACCAGCACTGTACAGTTGAGAAGTGGTAAGATGTGGCACTTAAATAAGTTCTCCAACTGTAATACAGTTAATGTAATATAGAGACTCACATGTCAATGCGGGCTTCATTATATTGGTTTGACGTCACGTAAGATCAAGGTTCGTATCCAGGAGCACCTGAGTACCATTAAAACAGGCAAATTGACCACACGTTTGGTGCAGCATTTTTGCGAACAAAAGCATGATTTTCGAGCACTAAAGTGGGTGGTTCTAGAAAGGGTAACAGCTGGCATTGATTGTGTGGATAGGTTATTGGCAGTAAAAGAAGCACGCTGGATTTTTTCTGAGAAGGCGGACCAATTGGGTCTAAATGATTACATCGAGTGGAACAAAGTCAGTAGATAGAGACATAATAAAAAATGCTGGCCCTATGTATGTAGGAACTGAGAGGTATGTTCCTCGATCTCAGTGATGGTTGATGTCCAGACTTGTGGATATCAGTTTGGAGCGTGTTGAAATGAAATAGTAAGGATTTGACTGAGAGAAGCAAATTCACTCCACTAAATGACACAAGATTTGCTTTGAAATGTATTTGAAGATTAATGACGATGATATAGTGTACTATACAGGAGCTGTTATGATTAGAGGTACACATTTCAAGATGGCACCCGTCGGTTGAAGTATACAGGAGGAATGTTTTTAATATATAATTTTAATATATAGTTTTAAATATACATGTCTAAACTCACCATGATTGCTGGCACACGATCTGTTGACACGAAAAAACAAAAAAGACAAAGAGAATGCATTTAGGAACAAGGCTATTGGTTGGAGTAGTATGGATTGTGCAGCATTGTAATATATATCAAGCAGAAATCGATAGATAAACACAGTCCAAGATGGCGCCCGCTGTTGGGTGGAGAAATGGCTGGGCCAGACTGGAGGGTCACGTGCGTGATGTGATGCGTGTGAGAGCATTCCGGTTGGTGTAAAATCTCTTCGGCGTCTCTACTATGCGAAGCTGGTATGAGACAACGCACCCCAGGCACATAGATGCGGTAAGAGTGTGGACCCAGGTTCTATGATGGTGACGGTAATTTGAAACGGCAGCTTGATACCTTACGTAATGTCCTGAAATTGTAAGATGGTGTACTTTTGACAAATTGGGGCGATTGACGACATGCCTCATCTAGACGGAGGGTTTGAAATTGTAATTGGATACCTGATGTAGTGTCCCGCATAGTGCCCGAAATCACCATATGGTGTACTTTGATGCTTTGAGGCGAACTAGGACATGCCTCATCCAAGCGGAGGGTTGACATCGCCCGCTGGAGATTAGAATAGGGAATGGGGGCTACGGTAGCTAAAACAATACAAGCTTTGAAAGTTTAGGGGGAAGTATAGAGGCCCTAAGTTGTCATAGTACCATTGAAAGTTGAATTGAGCATATGGTGGTACGATTAGAAGAATGAGTGTGGAGTGTAGTATACCTCCTAGCACGATAGTGGCCCATGAGGTACGGGACCAATTCTGATACTGAGATATAATATGCCCATTTTAGATTGATGATAATCATACACTTAATCACGATATATGTCTCCACAGGCACAACAAAAAGCAACAGCAGTGCTTTAAAATAGGGGTAACTGCGATAAATACAACCCCGTTTGGTATGGTGGCAGCTGGTACGAATGCCCTTGGCTTCCACATGGTAATTACAGATCGAACTTGATCAAGGCTGTGCATTACGCTTTTAATTCATTGATGGATATTGTGTCTGGTTGGTCAGTTTTTAACAAAGAACTGCTGTTTTGTTTGTGTTTTTATCAGCCAATCCGCATCACAAAGTTCACTGTCCAGTGAGGCGACTAACAAACCTCGAGCCCTGACGAAATTGCCACGACACAGCAATGGCAATGAAACATGTTGGCCTACTTTGACAAGGTTTGCAACATGCTGTGCTTTTAATTTGAGTAAGCTCACGATTGTGAATAAAGAGGGCAAATCTAAGTGTGAGTCTTACTTCAATTTTAATTGAAGGAGCATATTGTCCTTTACAAATCACGGGGTTTCTGTTTTGGAGTTAGTTAAATTTACTTTTCTACTCTTTTTTCTTCTTACTGGACACGATTCTGTTTTTTCAGTGAGTAGGCAACCAATGATGATAAACGTGGGCATGCTGGTGAGAACCTGCCGGTAGCCTCCCTGGTGTTGCGTACGTGAGGTGCCTACTCACTCTTTCACTTATTTTTATAAGTGTTCTTTACTCACATGTTGTGGTTAAGGGTATGTGTTGGCGGATTGACTGAAACTTAAATGGTTGGGGGCTCAAGGACTGGCCTATACTGGACATATTTCCAGAGATTGGTTGGAGGTAGATATCCTCACGTCATAAGCCTCTCCTCAGAAAAAATCTATCTACCCTCTTAAAAGCCAGGTCCTTTGTTGTAATTGTGTGCCTGGCCCTACCTGGATGACTCAGAGCTGAGCTGAATAGACCTTTGATGAATTTAGAGTAGTGGGAGGAGCTTTCCTTGCACCTGAATAGGGCCTGTCTCCCTTGCACAATGCTGTCTCCACCCCCTGTGGTCATACTGCACCAGTGAGGACAGAACTGGTTTGGACTGGGCTCAGTGACCCTTGCACAAAGAGAACAAAGACATTTTGGGGTATAAGTATTAGACCTAAAACCCCTGAACTTTAGACTACTTCTGGAATCAAGTGGAACCTTTGCCAAGGAGAAGAGCTGGAGAAACTGGATGAGGAATACTGCCCCCTTGCTGTGTGCTGTCTGGGGTTGGCCTGCAGTAGCTGTTTCTGCCAAGGAAAGGACAAGGACTTTGCTGTGTGCTGTGTCCCCCTGCTTGAGGAAGATCTTCAAGGGCTTGAGTACAGTTTGCCTCCTGTTCTGAAGTCTCAGGGACACAAAGACTTCACCCCTTGCTCCCCTGAACTTCCTTGCTGGGAGTTCTGACCTGCCAAGAGGTGCCTGTGACTGTGTTGGGCCTCTGGAGGTTGTTCCTGCTGTTGGGAGCTGGAAAAGCAACGCAACTACAAGAAAATCGACACATCGCTCTTCTTGCAGCTGTTTTTCCGACACAGCATCGCTGTGCGAGAAGAATATCCACGCATCGCCGCGCCGCTGCCGAAACCGACGCAGCGCCGCACTCAGAGAACTAAAATGGCTCCCAGTCGAAATGCGTGCCAGCTTTAGAACTGCTTGCCTCATGCACAAAGCCTTGCACACTAGGAAACCTGAATACCTGGCCTCCAAACTCAAGAAAGCCGGTCAGACAAGAAATCTCAGGAGCTCCAACAACCTACTACTCATCCCTATGAAAACACGCAAACAAAAAACTGCTGCACGTTCATTTGCTGGAAACGCGCCCAAAATCTGGAACTCCATCCCAGCTGATATCAGGACTATCCTTTCCTTTGTAAAATTCAAAAGACTCCTAAAAGACCTCTTCCTCAACCGTGCCTTCCCGAACCGAGACCCGCCGCCGAAACGCACAAGCCTGCACTCTACAACCCCCTGACAATGTTTCACCAAAACCTACCTCTTCCCCGCTCTCCGACCCCTTCCTCGTTCCCTCCTCCCCGAATGAGGCTCAGCCCAAGACATCGTCCACTCATCGAGGTTATCTCAGGACTTCCTTACCTCAATGTTGCACAGCACGCCGGGTCTTATAAACCAATACGTATACCCATGCCTTTTTGTGTGATTCCTGCTTTGAATCTGTTGTAAAGCCCTCCGATACCCTCGGGTCTGGCCAGCGCAATATAAAACTCGTTAATAAAATAATAAATAAATAAAACCAACGCATTGAGGGATCATGGCTGAAGAAACCTACACATCGGCGCTCGGCGCTGCCGTATCGATCGCCAACACATCCCGGATTTCCACGCATTGTACCTGTGTGGCAAGTTTTCCTGACGCATCACCTGCAGACCAGAACCGTCTCAGAATCAATGCATCACTTCTCTCTACAGACCGGATTCGACGCCTCACTTCTCCTGCGTGCAGCAGAACTGTTGCATCGCCTGCCGATGGTCTCAGGAACTGACGCATCTCTTTATTTTTTGACACTTCCCATCTCTGTGGCTGTTTGGCCTTGTGAATTTTGACGCATCTACAGGTACTTTGTGAGAAATCACGCATCCATAGTTTTCTATGGACCCAGTTGTTTGAAACCTTTGAAAAGTCATATATTATATTACATGTATGTTGGATTTTTGTCTTTTTGGTCATTTTGGTCTTGTTGAGTTTAGATAAAGATACTTTATTTTTCCTAAACTTTACACATTGCCTTTGGGATTAGTCTGTCTGCTTGTGCCAAGCTACCCAGGGGGGGAGCAGGGGTTATCTAAAGTGTGTATCCCCCTAACCCTGACTAGAAGCAAGGGTCCCAATTTGGACAAAGGTACCTAGCTCTGCTAACTAGAGACCCCCATTTGTAACAAGGGGTCTCTGTGTAATAATGGTAGGTCATATGCAATGCATGGCAGAGGTGCAAGTTATAGTTAGCTCAGTAAACTATAACTGTTGAATTTCAATAGTTTTTTTATTTAAAATTATATTTTTTATGTTACTACAAGACCTAACTTTAACATCAATGTAATCTTTTTTTAAATAAATTTCTAGGGTTTTTTTAACATAAAGTTAGGTATTATTACCATACCTAACTATAACGTAACTTTAACCTTGGTGGACGAAATTTTATTTCATGCAGTTTGGACAAACAGCGGCAAAGTTATTAGTGAACCATCAAAAGCTCTTCCTATGGAAACTCTGTCCTAATTATAAATACAATTATATATATATATATATATCTATATATAGATATATAGATACATATATATATATATATATATATATATGTATTGTTAGAACTGGGGGTCTCTAGTTGGCAATGGTTTGCACCTTTGTCCAAATAGGGACCCTTGCTTCTAGTCAGGATAAGGGGGAAACACTCCTAAAATAACCCCTGCTCACCCCCTGGTAGCTTGGCACGAGCAGACAGGCTTATCTCAGAGGCAGTGTGTAAAGCATTTGTGACCACATACAGTAATACAGTGAAACACTACAGATGGACACCACACAGGTTGTTTATGTAAAAATAAGTAATCTTTATATAGACTTATCACAAGACCCAATAGCAAAAATCCACAATACAGTACTCAAAAATAGACTTAAAATGATAGAGACAGTTCACGTTATCTTCAAAAATAGGATAGTCAATCAAATAAAGCTTGTAGCAACAAATAACTCCACTTGGAGTTATCACGACGTCGTGACCGGTGGAAATCCCAAAGTACGGCGCCGACCGCGAGGTGCGCGGCGTCGGGCCCGGAGTCGAGCAGACCCACAAAGAACAGTACCTGGAATTCGATGAAAACAAAGACGGTGCACGGCGTCGGGGAGGTGATGCTTCGTTGGCGCCGGCGGCGTCGGTTCCTTACGACCCCAGGGGAGGTGATGTCTCGGTTCCTTACTGCAGCGCAGGGGAGGTGAGGCGTCGGTTCCTTACTGTGTCGGGGAGGTGACGTCACGGATGGCGGCGAGGCGTCGGTTCCTTACGATGGTGCGGCGTCGATGGATTCGGGGGTCACCCACGTCGAGGATCGGCTCCGCGATGATGAAGCCCTGGCGTCGGTGAAGTCGGGGCTGCGGTGCGAGTCGGGACGGTGCGTCGTGAGCGCCACGAGCGGTGTCCTCGGCTCCGGTGCAGGCAGCGGCCTCGATGACGGCTTCGGAGTCGATGTCGCACGGCGTCGGCAGGCGTCGGGCCTACGGTGCAAGTCGGGGCGGTGCGTCGTGCTCTTCACGAGCGGTGCCCACGGCTTCGGTGCAGGTTACGGCGTCGCTCGCCGGCGTCGGTGTTGCAATTTCCCTCTGTTAGCAGCTAAAACAGCAGTTCCAGATGCAGGCAAACAGAAGGGGTGAAGTCTTTGTGTCCCTGTGACTTCAGGCAGGAGGCAAGCTCAGTTCAAGCCCTTGGAGATTCCCTTCTTCAAGATGACAAAGCACAGCAAAGTCTTTTCTCCTGTCCTTGGCAGAAAGCAACCACTGCAGGCCAACCCCAATCAGCAAAACAGCACAGGGGCAGTACTCCTCCTTCAGCTTCTCCGGTTCTTCTCCTTGGCAACAGGTTTCTTGATTTCCCAGAAGTGATCTAATTTCCTAGGGGTCTGGGTCCCCTTTTATACACCTTTTCCCTTTGTTCTCTGAAGGCAGAGAGGCCTCTGCCTAGTCCAAAACCAGTTCTGGTCAGTCCTGGAGCACTTTGTTTTTCTGACTCCTTCTTTCCTTTGTGAGTGAGGGGCAGAGCCATCAGACGCCCGGCAGGAGGTGGAGCCAGCATTGTGGAAGGCAGGCACAGCCCTATTCAGACCCAGGTGCAACTCCTCCCTCCACTCTGGATGCAGACCTTCCTATTCAGCCCTGTGCTGACTCACCCTGTCTCCTGTAGCCACCCCCAGCCCCTGTCACTCAATCTCTAGACAAGGAATACACAACCTAGCAGAGGCAGGCTTGGAAGTTTAGGCAAGAAAATACCCACTTTCTAAAAGTGGTATTTTCAAACACAGAATGTTAAAACCAACTTCACTAAAAGATGTATTTTATCATTCTGAGTTCAGGCATACTAAATTCGTTTTTCTACCATGTTCCCTGGGTCAGTTCTGACTATAAAGTGTAATAGTCAGTCTGCCCATTCTGGCCTATGGGGAGCAGGTAGCCTTGCAATAGTGAAAAACGAAAATGGCTGTAATTCACTATTAGGACATGCCACACACACCAGGGCATGTCCTACCTTATACTTACAATGCACCCTGCCCTTGGGCCTACCTTAGGGGTGTCTGATATGAAGATAAGGGAAGGTTTAGGGACTGGCAAGTGGGTGCACTTGCCAAGTCGACATGGCAGTCACAGACTGCACACAGGCTCTGCAATGGCAGGCCTGAGACACATTTTACAAGCCGCTTCTGTGGGTGGCACAACCAGTGCTGCAAGCCCACCAGCGGCATTGGATTTACAAGCCCTGGGCACACTCCGTGCACTGTACTAGGGACTGACAAGTAAACCAATCATCCAATCATGGAGTCACTAATCCATACATCAATTTGCAGTAGGGAGCACTTGCACTGTGGCACTGAACAGCAGTGGCACAGTGCCCAAAAGCATCTAAAACCAGCAAAACATAAGAGGCAACAGCAAAAAAAATGGAAGGGAGACCCACGCCAATGGTGCCAAGTCTAACACGTGTCCCCTCCAGCTGAAATGTGGGGAGAACTACCCTTCCTCCTGGGAGTTCTCATCACTAAGGCGGAAAAATCTGGACAGACCATCAGCATTGGCGTGTTCTGTACCAGGGCGGTGTTCCACCGTAAAGTCCATCCCCTGTAGGGAAATGGACCACCTCAACAGTTTTGGATTCTCACCCCTCATCTGCATTAACCATCTGAGGGGCCTGTGGTCTGTCTGAACCCGGAAGTGAGTCCCAAACAAATATGGTCTCAACTTCTTCAGCGCCCAGACCACAGCAAATGCCTCACGTTCAATCGCACTCCACCTCTGTTCCCGTGGGAGTAACCTCCTACTAATAAAGGCTACAGGTTGGTCTAGGCCCTCCTCATTCATCTGTGAAAGCACAGCCCCAACACCATGCTCTGAAGCATCTGTCTGCACAATGAATTCCCTTGAGAAGTTGGGCGCCTGAAGCACGGGCGCCGTGCACATGGCAGATTTCAGGGCATCAAAAGCCTTTTGGCAGGCCTCAGTCCAGTTCACTTTCCTGGGCTGCTTCCTGGAAGTCAGCTCAGTCAAGGGTGCAACAATGTTGCCATACCCCTTGACAAACCTCCTGTAATACCCGGTGAGTCCTAAGAAGGCTCTCACCTCTGTCTGGGTTTTGGGGGTTCCCAAGCCAGGATGGTATCTATCTTGGGCTGTAGGGGCGCCACCTGGCCGCTCCCTACCTGGTGTCCCAAGTACACCACAGAACCCTGCCCGATCTGGCACTTACTCGCCTTGATCGTGAGGCCTGCCCTCCGCAGCGCCTTCAACACTTCCCAGAGGTGGTGCAGATGTTCCTCCCAAGTGGCGCTGAACACTGCAATGTCATCCAGGTAGGCGGCACTGAAATCCTCCAGCCCAGCCAACACCTGGTTGACCAACCTCTGAAAGGTGGCAGGGGCATTCTTCATCCCAAAGGGCATCACCCGGAATTGGTAGTGCCCATCTGGTGTGGAGAATGCTGACCTCTCTTTGGCCCCATCAGTTAAGGCGATCTGCCAGTACCCAGACGTTAGATCAAACGTGCTGAGGTACCGGGCAGCCCCTAACCGATCAATGAGCTCATCAGCTCTGGGGATGGGGTGCGCGTCAGTCCTTGTGACTGAATTGAGTCCTCGGTAGTCCACACAGAACCGGAGTTCGGGTGTGGCACCAGGCGCGGCAGCCTTTGGGACCAAGACCACTGGGCTGGCCCAAGGGCTGTTAGAGGACTCAATCACCCCTAAGGCAAACATCTTGGAGACCTCCTCCTTGATGCAAGCTCTCACCCTGTCAGTCACTCTGTAAGTTTTGTGCTTTACAGGAGGACTGTCCCCAGTGTCCACATCATGGATGCACCATTCAGTGATACTGGGAGTCAGGGAGAACAGATCAGAAAACTGTCCCAACAGTTGGCGACAGTCATTCTGCTGCTCCGGGGTCAGGGTGGGAGAGAGGTTCACACCATCCACTGACCCATCTTGCTCTTTTGCATACAGGAGATCAGGAAGAGGTTCAGTCTCCTCTTCCATCCCAGCATCTGTTGCTAAGAGCATGCCCACTTCAGACCTCTCAAAGTGGGGCTTCAGGCGGTTCACATGCAGGACCCGCAAGGGGTTCCTGGGAGACTGCAAGTCCACCAAGTAGGTGACATCACTCTTGCGCTCCACCACCTCAAATGGTCCGGTCCACTTATCCTGGAGCGCACAGGGCTCCACTGGGGCCATGACCCAAACCTTTTGTCCAGGCTGAAACTCGATCAGAGTGGCGTTCTGATCATGCCAACGTTTCATCTCTTCCTGGCTGGCTTCCAGATTCGCCTCAGCGAGTTGTCTGAAACGCCGAGTCTGGTTCCTGAAGGCCAGCATGTAACTAAATACATCCTGGGGAGTTTTCCTGGGAGCTTTCTCCCAGCCTTCCTTGACCAGACTCAGAGGTCCTCTTACAGGATGGCCGTACAGCAGTTCAAAGGGACTGAACCCTAAGGACTTCTGGGGCACCTCTCTGTAAGCAAAGAGCAGGCATGGCAAGAGGACGTCCCACTTACGCCTCATGGGTTCTTCCAGACCCATAATCATGCCTTTAAGGGTCCGGTTGAATCTCTCAACCAGCCCATTACCTTGGGGGTGGTAAGGAGTGGTGAACTTATAGGTTACACCACACTCCTGCCACAGGGACTTCATATACTTGGAAATGAAGTTAGTACCACGGTCAGACACCACCTCCTTGGGGAACCCCACACGGGAGAAAATCCCCATCAGTGCACGTCCCACCACGGGGGCCGTCACTGTCCGAAGAGGGATGGCTTCCGGGTACCGGGTGGCATGGTCCACCAAGACCAGGATGAACCTGTTGCCCATGGCTGTCTTGGGATCCAGAGGCCCCACAATGTCAATACCCACCCTCTCAAAGGGGGTGCTGACAACAGGGAAAGGTTGGAGAGGAGCCTTGTGCTTCCTCCCACTCTTACCACTTGCCTGGCAAGTCTGACAGGTCCTGCAATGAGTATCTGAACTCTTGCGCATTTGGGGCCAATGAAAGTGGGTGACAAGCCTTTGAAAGGTCTTGTCTTGCCCCAAATGTCCTGCTAAAGGCACATCATGAGCCAGACCCAGTAGGAAGGCTCTGAAGCGCTGGGGTACCACCAGCACACGGGCTGACCCAGGCTCAGCAACCTTAGGCTCACTATACAGGAGACCATTCTCCCAGTAGATCCAGTGTGATCCAGACTGATCACCTGCTGCCTGGCTTACAGCCTGTTGCCGCAAGCCCTCAAGAGAAGGGCACTTCTTCTGCTCCTCGCAGAATTCTTCCCTGGAGGGGCCTCCTTCCTGCTGCCAATGGGTCAGCTCAGGCAGGTCCCCCAGTTCAGCCACTTGTTCCCCTGTAGGTTCCAGGGCATCCCCCTCAAGGTCTGCCTCCTCCTGGACCGTGGGAACTTCGGGGGCCGGTTTCCCGCGCCCCTGCCTCCTCTCTTTAAGGCAGGCACCTGGGCCCTTCTTCCAGGCTCCAGGTCCTCTTGAATACCCTTACCGGCTGCCATTGACCGAGTGGTCACACACGCCCACTCTGGCAGACCCAACATCTCCAAATGAGACTTCCGCTCCACCTTCGCCCAAGGGGAGCTCTCCAAATCATTGCCTAGCAGACAGTCAACAGGCATGGCTGGCCTCACAGCTACTTGAAGGATACCTGAGACCCCCCCACTCAAAGGGAACCTGGGCCACCTTGCAGTGGCTCTCTGAGTTGTCAGCGGCAACTACAGGGTAGAATACATTGGGGACCACCTGCTCCTCAGACACCAGCCGACAACTGACAGCTGTCACACTGGCCCCGGTGTCTCTCAGAGCCTCCACCCTATGGCCATTGATGGTCACCCACTGCCTGTATTTTTTAGTGTTATCAGGCAGCTGGGTCCTAGGGACCATCTCACTGTCTCCTAAAGAGACCAGGGACATCTCTGCGGGACCCCACCCACCTTGGGCACCCAACTCCTCCCCCAGGGCTACACTAGCCATCTGCCGGGGTGGTGCACCAGTGGGTGCAGTGGTCACAGTATTGGGGCACTTGGGACTTCCTACAAAGTGACCCACCTGACCACAACTAAAACATGCTTTGGGCCCCTTCTGAACAGACTTATCTGTTGGGACCCATGGTCTTTTCTCAGTGGGAGGCTGGGAACCCTTACCTTGGTTCCCTTGGGGTTTACTTTGGGGCCCTTTTTGGAACTCCTTCTGTTTACCCTTGTCCCCCCCACTCTTCTGCTGGGGACCCTGCCCACCTTTGGCGGAGTCTCCCACAAGACCCTTGTGGACCCGGGTACTGACCCAGCGGTCCGCCTCTTCAGCAAGCTTTCTAGGATTAGTTAGCTTACTGTCAACTAGGTGCTGGCGTAGCTCTGGAAAACAACTACTGGACAAGTGCTCCCATGCAATTAAATCATAGAACTCCTGCAAGTCATTTACTTTGCTACCCTTCACCCATCCATCCAATGCTCTGCAAAAATAAGACACATACTCCACCCAGGTACTAGACTCCAGCTTTTTGCAGTTCCTAAACTTCTGCCTATACAGCTCTGGAGTTAACCCATACCTTGCCACTAAAGCTTCCTTCAGGTGGGCATAGGACATCTGATCAATTGTGGGCAAGGCTAGCAAGGTTTCCCTTCCCTCACCTGCAAAGCGGCCCCACAACCCCGCTCCCCAATCCTTCTCAGGGACCCGGTGTGATGTCATGGCGATCTCATATGCTTTAAACCATTGCCCAATGTCCTCCCCCTTCATGAAATCCTTAATAACCTCCTTGGGGATGTACACTCTACTTTCTACAGGCACTGGAGGTGTGCTGCCACCAGAGGGAGTGATTTCTAGGCTTCTAGCCTTTAGCTCTAGCTCCCTCACCACTCTCTCATGCTCTAAAAGCATCTTCTTTTCTTCCATAGCCAACCTCTTACTTTCTAACTCCAATTTCTTATGCTCAAGGCTATCATGGCTTCCCTGTTTCAGTTTGGCCATCTCCATTTCATGCATCCTGCTTTTGTCCCTGTCCTCCAGCTCCTCTGGAGACAGGCCCTTTGAGAAACACTGCTGCCCTCCCTGGAAGGCACTCTCCTCCCAGGTAAGCCCAATGGCCCCTCAAGCTGCTCATCTAAATTCTCTGCCTCCTCCACAGGCTCCTCGGACTGCCCTCTGGCATTCTGTGCTTCCAACCAGGCCCTTAGCGCCTTGTGAAACTCCTCCTTCCTGGTGAGGCCTCTCATAGAGATTTTAAACTTTTTGCAAACAGCTTTGAGTTCTGTCACAGTGTAGGTATCAACCCTATCTTCTTCAAATTCAATATCTGCAGGTGCAATGGATCCTTTTTGCTCATGGTGAAAATTGGCAGTTCTCAACAAAAATAAAGGTTCCACGGAAAAAAGTCCTATCAAAATGTATGTGGTCGCGTATTGGTCTGCACTCACTAGTAGTGTACACCAATCACTGTATATGAATCACAAATGCAAGTCCAAATCCTCACCGCTGACCACCAATGTTAGAACTGGGGGTCTCTAGTTGGCAATGGTTTGCACCTTTGTCCAAATAGGGACCCTTGCTTCTAGTCAGGATAAGGGGGAAACACTCCTAAAATAACCCCTGCTCACCCCCTGGTAGCTTGGCACGAGCAGACAGGCTTATCTCAGAGGCAGTGTGTAAAGCATTTGTGACCACATACAGTAATACAGTGAAACACTACAGATGGACACCACACAGGTTGTTTATGTAAAAATAAGTAATCTTTATATAGACTTATCACAAGACCCAATAGCAAAAATCCACAATACAGTACTCAAAAATAGACTTAAAATGATAGAGACAGTTCACGTTATCTTCAAAAATAGGATAGTCAATCAAATAAAGCTTGTAGCAACAAATAACTCCACTTGGAGTTATCACGACGTCGTGACCGGTGGAAATCCCAAAGTACGGCGCCGACCGCGAGGTGCGCGGCGTCGGGCCCGGAGTCGAGCAGACCCACAAAGAACAGTACCTGGAATTCGATGAAAACAAAGACGGTGCACGGCGTCGGGGAGGTGATGCTTCGTTGGCGCCGGCGGCGTCGGTTCCTTACGACCCCAGGGGAGGTGATGTCTCGGTTCCTTACTGCAGCGCAGGGGAGGTGAGGCGTCGGTTCCTTACTGTGTCGGGGAGGTGACGTCACGGATGGCGGCGAGGCGTCGGTTCCTTACGATGGTGCGGCGTCGATGGATTCGGGGGTCACCCACGTCGAGGATCGGCTCCGCGATGATGAAGCCCTGGCGTCGGTGAAGTCGGGGCTGCGGTGCGAGTCGGGACGGTGCGTCGTGAGCGTCACGAGCGGTGTCCTCGGCTCCGGTGCAGGCAGCGGCCTCGATGACGGCTTCGGAGTCGATGTCGCACGGCGTCGGCAGGCGTCGGGCCTACGGTGCAAGTCGGGGCGGTGCGTCGTGCTCTTCACGAGCGGTGCCCACGGCTTCGGTGCAGGTTACGGCGTCGCTCGCCGGCGTCGGTGTTGCAATTTCCCTCTGTTAGCAGCTAAAACAGCAGTTCCAGATGCAGGCAAACAGAAGGGGTGAAGTCTTTGTGTCCCTGTGACTTCAGGCAGGAGGCAAGCTCAGTTCAAGCCCTTGGAGATTCCCTTCTTCAAGATGACAAAGCACAGCAAAGTCTTTTCTCCTGTCCTTGGCAGAAAGCAACCACTGCAGGCCAACCCCAATCAGCAAAACAGCACAGGGGCAGTACTCCTCCTTCAGCTTCTCCGGTTCTTCTCCTTGGCAACAGGTTTCTTGATTTCCCAGAAGTGATCTAATTTCCTAGGGGTCTGGGTCCCCTTTTATACACCTTTTCCCTTTGTTCTCTGAAGGCAGAGAGGCCTCTGCCTAGTCCAAAACCAGTTCTGGTCAGTCCTGGAGCACTTTGTTTTTCTGACTCCTTCTTTCCTTTGTGAGTGAGGGGCAGAGCCATCAGACGCCCGGCAGGAGGTGGAGCCAGCATTGTGGAAGGCAGGCACAGCCCTATTCAGACCCAGGTGCAACTCCTCCCTCCACTCTGGATGCAGACCTTCCTATTCAGCCCTGTGCTGACTCACCCTGTCTCCTGTAGCCACCCCCAGCCCCTGTCACTCAATCTCTAGACAAGGAATACACAACCTAGCAGAGGCAGGCTTGGAAGTTTAGGCAAGAAAATACCCACTTTCTAAAAGTGGTATTTTCAAACACAGAATGTTAAAACCAACTTCACTAAAAGATGTATTTTATCATTCTGAGTTCAGGCATACTAAATTCGTTTTTCTACCATGTTCCCTGGGTCAGTTCTGACTATAAAGTGTAATAGTCAGTCTGCCCATTCTGGCCTATGGGGAGCAGGTAGCCTTGCAATAGTGAAAAACGAAAATGGCTGTAATTCACTATTAGGACATGCCACACACACCAGGGCATGTCCTACCTTATACTTACAATGCACCCTGCCCTTGGGCCTACCTTAGGGGTGTCTGATATGAAGATAAGGGAAGGTTTAGGGACTGGCAAGTGGGTGCACTTGCCAAGTCGACATGGCAGTCACAGACTGCACACAGGCTCTGCAATGGCAGGCCTGAGACACATTTTACAAGCCGCTTCTGTGGGTGGCACAACCAGTGCTGCAAGCCCACCAGCGGCATTGGATTTACAAGCCCTGGGCACACTCCGTGCACTGTACTAGGGACTGACAAGTAAACCAATCATCCAATCATGGAGTCACTAATCCATACATCAATTTGCAGTAGGGAGCACTTGCACTGTGGCACTGAACAGCAGTGGCACAGTGCCCAAAAGCATCTAAAACCAGCAAAACATAAGAGGCAACAGCAAAAAAATGGAAGGGAGACCCACGCCAATGGTGCCAAGTCTAACACGTATATATATATATATAGATATATATATCTATATATATATCTATATATCTATATATAGATATATATATCGTCAGAACAATCCTTACGGGTGAATAAGGAGGCGGCACACCAGTGGCATCCCGGAGGATTTATTGCAGCAAAGAACAACGCGTTTCGGCTGGGCGGCCTTTGCCAAGTTCAAATGTCAATGCTTCAAGCCCCATTGAAATACACATCACGTCAGAATAGACATAAAAAACATCCGATATTCGCATAAATAACAGAATATATTCAAGATGACTTCGAAACTCGAAATGCATATTAGAATTAGGCTCCGATTCATAGTGACTAATAATAATTGCCACAATATATTCGCAATTCATATATACTGTGAGCATGAATCCCCAATCGAGTATTGCACCAAACCCGGGAAAATAGAATATATATATCCATCAAGTAATATACGGTGTAATCAGTACATGGTTAACACAATACCTTCTCAGTGATACAGTTCGCAATGTCAATGCATATGAAATCTGGATCGGAAATCAACCAGTTATTCCACTAGACACAGCCGTGAACCGGAGCGAAAAAGCCCGATCACGTGACATAATGGACATAAAAGAAAATGGCATCTATGTCCTAATCTCGTCCACAACTAATAAAGTTATCCGAGTTTGAATAGTGGTAACAATATTCACATTCAATCTAAATGCCATTGACACTAAGCCAGACCTTAAAGTGCTATACAAAAATCGCACCAACTCATGAATATTAACAGTTGATGGAAACAGCAGTACTCGGGAGGTACCCGCATTGTTAAACTTATAATACGGCTAACACAGTTCATACTATGTCATCTATGAGTAATTAATATAGGCCTATTTGTAAACCATAATCTTGGTTATACAATTATTAGATGGAAACTGATAAATGGCAATTCATATACCAACATCACCTTCTCGGTTATACAGTATCGACACCACAAGAAGGAGCAGGAAGAGGATGGGGAAGACCAAGAGGAAGGGGCGCAAACAAAAAGAAAAACAAAGATTAACCAGAAGGGGCGGTCGCAATAAATTCTGGTATAAAAACACCATGGATATGAATACCGATGACAAATCTATCATCAATCTGTCCACACGGGTTCTGACCCCTGAAGAAGAATCTCTCCTCAAACTTGGTTTGTCTTTTTGTTCCGTGCTCGACTGGAACTATGTAGATGCTAGGATCGACCTCTTTCTTTTTATAAGGAAACTCAAACTGATGAAGCTACATCTAATGCCCAAGTATCATGCACATTACAATCAGGCGATGATTTTACAGCCATCCTCCGCTGTGTCGACAAGGTTCATCCTTGATGATGTCAACTCCATTCTGGATATAAATGAACTGGACAGTAACTCAGGTACAAATACCGCTACCAATACCAACGTAGGTGACATGCTCAATGATGCAGGTTTTCCCACTAATTCATCTGGCAAAAGTTGCTTGAAAGTGAAATCAAAGTTCAACCCAAATGTCCCGCATGATAATGTCGAGGCTTTTCACTCAGTGATGATGCATGAATTGATACATCTTAGAACCAATGATAAGTTCTGCATCAAAGATAATCTCACTAGAAATCAACGAAAGGCTTTGGATAGCCTGTTGTCAGATTCAACCATAATAGTAAAACCTTCTGACAAGGGTGGAAACATTGCCCTGATGGATATTGCGTTCTATAAGGCAGAAGCGATGAGACAATTAAGTGACTCTCACTGCTATGAGGAAATCACGTGGGGAACCTATGAGAGCACCATCACTAAATATCATAAGATGCTACACAATTGGTGGCAGGTGGGCCTCATCGATGATGATGAATTGAAATTTCTAAGGAACGATAATCCTAGAGTCCCCTGTCTCTACCTTCTGCCGAAGGTGCACAAGCATGCCACCAAACCACCAGGGAGGCCTATTGTTTCATCAAATGGAAGACTTCTGGAAAACACTACTATTTTTCTAGATTACTTCTTGGCCCCCTTTGTGAAATATCTGAGATCCTTCTGTCAAGACAGCTCTGATTTTCTAAAGAGAATCCGTGACGTTAAATGGGATAAGGGCTTCTTGTTGATTTTATTAGATGTGTGTTCATTATACACCTGTATCAATCAAGAGGAGGGGGTAAAAGCATGCCTATATTTCCTGCAACAGAGAACTATCGATCTTTATGAACACACAGTGATGCTGAAAATCATGATGTTGTACTGTCTACAAGAAAACATTTTTATGTTTGATAAACAATTGTATCGTCAAAAATCTGGTACCGCCATGTGCACCTGCTTCGCCCCCAGCCTGGCGAACTTGTTCCTGGGCTGGTGGAAGGAGCAGGTGGTATGGACTGACATCAATGAGGAATTTACCAATAGAGTGCCTTTCTGGCTACGATATATTGACGATCTTTTTATTATTTGGGATGGGGACAAAGATTCAGCTCTGAAATTTATTGATTGTTTGTCCTGCAATGACATCAGTGAAACTGAATGTGATTTTTTGGATGTACATGTTATGGTCCAAGGCAGCAAATTGGTCACCAACCTTTTTAGGAAGGAAACTGCGGGCAATAGTGCCCTTCATGCCCGGACCCACCATCCTGTGTCCCTCCTCAACAGTATCCCCTATGGGGAGCTACTGCGGGCTCGCAGAAATTGTAGCACTGATGACAACTACAAGAAGGAGCAGGACAATATGATAAAAAGGTTTAAAATGAGGGGTTACTCAGATAAAATCTTGTCCCAGGCAGCCTCGAAATTGAAAAACATGAAACAAACAGATGTTTTGTTTAAATCTGATGCTGTAGTGGTTGATGAAGTGACTACTAACATTCCGAGAATGATCACCACATATAATGCTAAATCCAACAAGCTAAAATGTGTGTATTGTAGGCAATTCTCCTACTATAACATATAGAAGACCACCCTCCCTTAGGGGCAAATTGGTTAAAAGCTATTATCAGAAGGAACCACCTACTACATGGCTTAACAGCAGCAAAGAATTCCATAAATGTAATGCCTGCAAGGCATGTGCCAATAGACAGAGTTGTAGAATGTTCAAAACTGCACACGGAAAGGAAAGAACAATATCCAAATTCTTTACCTGCACCACTGATTTTGTTGTTTATTCCCTAGAATGCCCATGTGGGCTCTGTTACATTGGCAGTATGAAACTGCCTGTGAAGAAACGGGTCCTAGAACATCTTAGGGCGATAACAAATCTGGATTTTAATTATCCAGTGGCCAGACATTTCTACAATGTCCACAGCAGCAACAGCAAACTCCTGAAATATGTGGGACTCGATAGAGTATTAAAACATATCAGAGGGGGAGACTGGGAGAAACAACTCCGCATTTTGGAGTCCCGGTATATTATTGATTTGAACAACAGAACCCCCTTTGGTTTGAATAAGGAAGAAGAATTGGCCACACACATAGGGATCTAACCTCAAATAGGGGTAGATTTATTTTCCTAGGGTCAACATCAGATGTACATAGACATATACTTATTATTTATTTTTCTCTCTGCATCCCATACCATTCTGGTATATTTTTAACTCGTAACACGTTTGGGGATTCTTATTATTTTTTGTTGTTGATAGGGTGCACTGTGAGCACATAGTCCTGTGTGGCATGACCACGCACCATCGGTTGGCATTGGGGCAATTACCCTTTGTGCAAAACTACACAATAATGGTATTTGTAGTTGCATTATATATATATATATATATATATTCACTGAAAAAAACGTAGGTTTCAGACATGTTATAGTTAGGAATTAGCATTTAAAAAACCTTTGAAATTCACTGAAAAAACCATAGGTTTCAGATATGTTATAGTTAGAAATTAGCATTTAAAAACCTTTGAAATTCACTGAAAAAACCATAGGTTTTAGGGACAGTTATAGTTAGTTGGACATTGCACTCGTACAAAACCCGTGAAATTCCCCCGTTATAGTTAGTTCAGCTAACTATAACTCGCGCCCGCAATGCACTGCTGATGACGTCACATATTACATCACTCATGACATGGTCAGTGACATCACTGATGACATCACTGATGACATCTCAAATGACATCACTCATGACATCATCCAGTGACTGTGTGTTTCTGTAAAGTTTAAATATTTTTAATATATATAGGGAAAGGCGTATTGAAGAATGAGTGGGTGTATAAGTGTGTGTATGGATGATTTAGTAGGTGCGTGACTAATTCTATAAGTGAGTGATTAAACGTATCTTACTGAATGCATGGGTTAGTGACTAAACTGGGTTAATGTCTGTATCTGTCTGTTGCTGTGTAAGTGGCTGCATGGGTTTGTTAATAGCTACATGAGTGTCTATAAGAGTTATTGATTTGTTGTCTGAGTATCTGTATGGGTGCCTGAGTGTTTGTGTGGATGGGGTGTGTGCGACTGTGCATAGATGTGTGAGTGGGTGATTCACTGGGTGGATGGTTTCAAGAGTGCATCTGTGATAGACTGTATGGGTGGGTAAGTGTGTGTAAGAGTGTGTTAGTGAGTGAATGTATGTCCCAGTGGTACATGTGTGAGTAACTACATATGTGAAAGGCAGTATATATGTGTATTGGAGTATATAAATAGCTATAAGCGAGAGTGAGTGATTGTGATAGTGGCTGTATGGATGAGTGTGTGCTTGTATCAGTGATTGTATAAGAGCGTAACAATGTGCTAGTATTTGTATGATTAAGTGAGCTGGTGTGTGTATAACTGTATAGGTGAGTAAATGGCAGTGTGTTTAATTATTTGCATGACTGACTAGGTGTGTGAGTACCTCTATGGATGAGTGGCAGTGTTTGAGTGTCTATATAGGAGTAAGAGTGCATATGATTGTCCTGTACTGAGTGACCATAAGTATGAGTGACTGTACGGGTGAGTGAGTGGATGTGTGTGTGTAGACCTAAGAATCAGTGAGTGGGTATGTAGTTATTGGTGTTGGAGTGTCTATGGTTTTGCGAATGGCAGTCTGTAATTTAGATTGGGTGTATCAAAGGTTATATTAGGGTGTGAGGAGGTGCATCAGATTATCACGTGGATGATGTCATCAGTGATGTCATTTGAGATGTCATCAGTGATGTCATCAGTGATGTCACTGACCATGTCATGAGTGATGTAATATGTGACGTCATCAGCAGTGCATTGCGAGGCGCGAGTTATAGTTAGCTGAACTAACTATAACGGGGAATTTCACGGGTTTTGTACGAGTGCAATGTCCAACTAACTATAACTGTCCCTAAAACCTATGGTTTTTTCAGTGAATTTCAAAGGTTTTTTAAATGCTAATTTCTAACTATAACTTATCTGAAACCTATGGTTTTTTCAGTGAATTTCAAAGGTTTTTAAATGCTAATTCCTAACTATAACATGTCTGAAACCTACGGTTTTTTCAGTGAATTTCAAAGGTTTTGTAAATGACAATTTTTAAATGTATTAATTGTTATATTAATTTTTTCATACTGATTTATTACATTTTTAGAATTTTTTTTTACATATTTTATTTTTTAAATTACATTGTAATTACATTATACATTACATTACAAAAAATACTTTCTCAGAATGAATTACTTTAGTTTAAATACTTTGCACATAGGCAATAGACTTTTAAGTACAGTAGTTACAGTTGTTGCAATGGGCACCACATTTTCAAACACAATGCAACATTCAGCTCAATGTGAATTTCTAGTTAAATGCAATTAGTTACTTTATGGATTACTTTTCTAACCACAGGACTGGATCCTAGATTCAGTCCTGGTACATCTCCTGTAAACAGTTGAGTAAAAGCGTTTTGGTTACAGTCGTGATTTTAAGGAATATTATTGTATTTTAAAAGTTGACACTTAGAAACTTTTTCTCATAGAATCACCAATGTTATCCTATGGAAGGAAATTCACTTAGCAGTTAAAAACTGTTATCGTTACTTTTTCTTACTCAGTGTTGGATCCTGGATCCAGCACTGGTGCATCTCCTGTAAACAGTTGCAAGAATGCGTTTAAGTCATACAGGCGATTTTTAAGGAATATTTGTAGTTTGTGAAAATCGACACTTTGAAACTTTTCTGCTGAAAACCAGACAATGGATTCCTATGGAAGAAAATATAAGTTACTGGTAAGTACGGTTAAAATTACTTTTCAGGACCAGTACTGGGCTGAAAGATGCAGCACTGAGGTCTCTCCTGATAACAGGTGAGTAAATCGAAATTCGTATTTCGGCTGATTTTAGAGGAATATTTGTATGTTTCAAAAATCAACACTTAGAAACTTTTTCAGCAAAAAGCAGGCAATGATATCCTATGGAAGGAAATTCAAGTTACTGGTAAGTACGGTTAAAATTACTTTTGAGGATCAGTACTGGGCTGAAAGATGCAGCACTGAGGTCTCTCCTGATAACAGGTGAGTAAATCGGAATTCGTATTTCGGCTGATTTTAGAGGAATATTTTAAAGTTCCAAAACTCCACACTTAGAAGAATTTCCAAGTGAAACCAGTCAATGTTAGCCTATGGAAGGAAATTCAAGTTACTGGTAAGTACGGTTAAAATTACTTTTCAGGACCAGTACTGGGCTGAAAGATACAGCACTGAGGTCTCTCCTTATAACAGGTGAGTAAATCGGAATTCGTATTTCGGCTGATTTTAGAGGAATATTTGTATGTTTCAAAAATCAACACTTAGAAACTTTTTCAGCAAAAAGCAGGCAATTATATCCTATGGAAGGAAATTCAAGTTACTGGTAAGTACGGTTAAAATTACTTTTGAGGATCAGTACTGGGCTGAAAGATGCAGCACTGAGGTCTCTCCTGATAACAGGTGAGTAAATCGGAATTCGTATTTTGGCTGATTTTAGAGGAATATTTTAAAGTTCCAAAACTCCACACTTAGAAGAATTTCCAAGTGAAACCAGTCAATGTTAGCCTATGGAAGGAAATTCAAGTTACTGGTAAGTACGGTTAAAATTACTTTTCAGGACCAGTACTGGGCTGAAAGATACAGCACTGAGGTCTCTCCTTATAACAGGTGAGTAAATCGGAATTCGTATTTCGGCTGATTATAGAGGAATATTTGTATGTTTCAAAAATCAACACTTAGAAACTTTTTCAGCAAAAAGCAGGCAATTATATCCTATGGAAGGAAATTCAAGTTACTGGTAAGTACGGTTAAAATTACTTTTCAGGACCAGTACTGGGCTGAAAGATACAGCACTGAGGTCTCTCCTGATAACAGGTGAGTAAATCGGAATTCGTATTTCGGCTGATTTTAGAGGAATATTTTAAAGTTCCAAAACTCCACACTTAGAAGAATTTCCAAGTGAAACCAGTCAATGTTAGCCTATGGAAGGAAATTCAAGTTACTGGTAAGTACGGTTAAAATTACTTTTCAGGACCAATACTGGGCTGAAAGATACAGCACTGAGGTCTCTCCTTATAACAGGTGAGTAAATCGGAATTCGTATTTCGGCTGATTTTAGAGGAATATTTGTATGTTTCAAAAATCAACACTTAGAAACTTTTTCAGCAAAAAGCAGGCAATTATATCCTATGGAAGGAAATTCAAGTTACTGGTAAGTACGGTTAAAATTACTTTTGAGGATCAGTACTGGGCTGAAAGATGCAGCACTGAGGTCTCTCCTGATAACAGGTGAGTAAATCGGAATTACGTATTTTGGCTGATTTTAGAGGAATATTTTAAAGTTCCAAAACTCCACACTTAGAAGAATTTCCAAGTGAAACCAGTCAATGTTAGCCTATGGAAGGAAATTCAAGTTACTGGTAAGTACGGTTAAAATTACTTTTCAGGACCAGTACTGGGCTGAAAGATACAGCACTGAGGTCTCTCCTTATAACAGGTGAGTAAATCGGAATTCGTATTTCGGCTGATTATAGAGGAATATTTGTATGTTTCAAAAATCAACACTTAGAAACTTTTTCAGCAAAAAGCAGGCAATTATATCCTATGGAAGGAAATTCAAGTTACTGGTAAGTACGGTTAAAATTACTTTTCAGGACCAGTACTGGGCTGAAAGATACAGCACTGAGGTCTCTCCTGATAACAGGTGAGTAAATCGGAATTCGTATTTCGGCTGATTTTAGAGGAATATTTTAAAGTTCCAAAACTCCACACTTAGAAGAATTTCCAAGTGAAACCAGTCAATGTTAGCCTATGGAAGGAAATTCAAGTTACTGGTAAGTACGGTTAAAATTACTTTTCAGGATTAGTACTGGGCTGAAAGATGCAGCACTGAGGTCTCTCCTGATAACAGGTGAGTAAATCAGAATTCGTATTTCGGCTGATTTTAGAGGAATATTTGCACAATGGTGAAGGGAGGGGGCGGGGCCTGAGGTGACATCTGTGCAAACGTGCCCCGTGGCGCGTTTTAAGTTGGGGGATTAAGTCCCCTTGAATCATGAGGGTCCCTACGGGCAACTAGCCCACCAGGAACCTCCAGTATGTGCCAGGGGGCTGCGTTGCAGAGACATGTACAGAGGCCACACCCCTTTTTACACCTTTCTGCAACGCAGCTCTGTGGCGCTTTCTGGACGTACCTGTTGGGCTAGTTGGCCCCCAGGGACCCTCAGGATTGAAGGGGATTTAATTCCCCATCTTAAAACGCGCCACGGGGCCTGTTTGCCCACATGTCACC
This sequence comes from Calotriton arnoldi, assembly GCA_963921515.1. Taxonomy (NCBI): domain Eukaryota; kingdom Metazoa; phylum Chordata; class Amphibia; order Caudata; family Salamandridae; genus Calotriton; species Calotriton arnoldi. The sequence goes on along the minus strand of CAWUFW010003771.1, from coordinate 922,498 downwards.
TGAAGCCCCGCCCCTCCCTTCACCACTGTGCAAACGCGCCCCGTGGCGCGTTTTAAGTTGGGGATTAACTCCCCTTGAATCCTGAGGGTCCCTGGGGTGCAACTAGCCCACCATATACCTCCAAAAGCGCCACAGAGCTGCGTTGCAGAGAGGTGTAAAGGGGCGTGGCCTCTGTACACCTCTCTGCAAGGCAGCCCCTGGCGCATACTGGAGGTTCCTGGTGGGCTAGTTGGCCCCAGGGACCCCCAGTATTCAAGGGAATTCGTTCCCCTCTGCAAGCGCGCCAGGGGCGCGTTTGCAGAGTGGTGAAGGAAGGGGCGGGGCCTGCGGGCCCGATCGTTTTTTTTTCCCTGAAGGGGGCTGTGTGGCCCCCTTCCTTTTTCCTATTTTTAGGCCCTGGGGACCCCATCCCCCAGGGCCTTACCCCTTTTTTAAATTAAAATTTAAAAAAAAAACGGGAAGGGGCCGCGTGGCCCCCTTCCCTGGGCCTGTATTGGCCCCGGGGACCCCATCCCCGGGGCATGGCCTCTTTTTTTTTATTTGGAGGGGGCTGCGTGGCCCCCTCCTCAGGCCATTTAAGGCCCCGGGGACCCCATCCCCCGGGGCCGGCCTTGCACTTTTTTTTTTTTAAACTTTTTTTTACCTTTGGGGAGGGGGCTGCGTGGCCCCCTCCGTGGCCACTTATGGCCCCGGGGACCCCATCCCCTGGGGCCTGGCCTCTCGTTGGGGACTGTGGGGGTCCCCAAACCCCCACAGTCCCGCCGGCTCCCCGTGTCCTACGGGAGCCGGCATTGCTACACATGGGGAGCAGCTAACATGCTGCTCCCCATGTGGAAAGCAATCAGCTTTGGATATTGGAAGAGAGACAGGTTTCCTGCTCTCTCTTCCAATATCCAAGCAGTTTGCAATGACAGGACGGGAGCCGCGAGGCTCCCGTCCTGTCATTCAAACAGCAGTGTCCCGGGGTAGGCACCCCGGGACACTGCAGGAGCCGGCACTGGGGGTGGCGGTCCCCAGGGCCACCACAGGCTCCAGGAGGGGGCCGCGCGGCCCCCTCCTTACATTTTGAAAGCCCCGGGAGGTCGTGGTCCCCGGGGCTTGGAGGTCCAAACGGACCCCCATTGTAATTTTTCTTAGTGCCCCGGGAGGTGGTGGTCCCCCCACACAGGTTTTTCAAAAATAAAAAAGAAGCCCCGGGAGGTGGCGGTCCCCGGGGCTGCGGGAGGGCTCAGAGCCCTCCCGCACCATTATACATAAAGCCCCGGGGTGGTGGTCCCCGGGGCTTGGGGGCCCTTAGAGGCCCCCACACATAAAATTAACCCCCCCAGCATGCCCCCGGGACTTGGCCCACCCGGGGGCCAATTAACATCAAAGCGCGGAGACCGCGCTTGATTTTTTTCGGCAGGATTCGCGCACCCTGAGCGCATCCTGCCGATTTAAAAAAAAAAATGTTTTTGCCCAGGGGGGTCCTTGTGGGACCCCCTGAGCAGACCTAGGGGTCAGGGTGTTTCTACCCTGCTCCCTTTGTGCGCTTTGCGCACTTGTTTCTGTCCTCGGTTCTACCGAGGGACAAAATGGCTGCCAACACTTCCTGATTTAGAGTGTTGACAGCCAATTAGCATGCAGCTCGTGATCGGGAGGGTGCGCGAATCCGACGCGGCCATATATATATATGTACTTTTACTTTTGATTTTCTCAGCAACTACTGAACGGATTTACACCATTTAACAAAAGGGTTCTTTCTGAACCAAGAACTACCTCTTTGCCAAATTTGGTGTAATTCCGTTCAGCAGTTCGGGCTGTAGCCGTGTCTAAAGTTTCCTATGGAAAATTGCATGGGGAAAACGCGTTTTGGGACCCCCTTTTTCTCGGCCCTCGCTTGACGAATCCCCCGAGACTTTCAGGGTAGGAGCGGACCGGAGCGCCCCACAAAGTTTGAAAATTTTGCGAAGATACGTCAACCGGCAAGAGAGTTATTTCAAATAAAATGTCGCGGATTTCCTATGGATAATAGGTTGTAACTATAACTATCTACTGGCGACCGCCAGTAGATAATATATATATATATATATATATATATATACATATATATATATATATATATATATATTCTCTTTATCTCTTTATCCAACCATGTAACATAGTGTAAATATTGTAGACCTTGTTTCGAAGTAGAGCCGATATCTAGGCCAGCTGGTCTCCCCCTAAAGCAGGATTTAGAATATTTTTTAGATTTCACAATTTCACCCACTGGTGATTTTGCACCACCACTGAGAACACTTGTCCTTTCACTTTTTTCCCTCTCTTTTTAGTTCCCCCCCTTTTTTATAGCTCGAGTATACATGGGATCATGTATACATACATGTCTAGCTCAGGCTGCTATATACACATATGATAACATCAATTAGACTCTATTTCCATCCAGAAATGCTGTACAGTATATGGCTCTGGTCAGCTATAATAATCTTCCTAACTATGTATGAATCTCTTTAGTGGGTATATGTAGATGTCCATTACCAAGGTGGTTAGAATGCAATATTTTGCAGCTGGCAGATACGATTTGACATTTGTCATGCATAATTAAGAAAGTGGTGTCAATACTGTATAACCGAGAAGGTGATGTTGGTATATGAATTGCCATTTATCAGTTTCCATCTAATAATTGTCTAACCAAGAATATGGTTTACAAATAGGCCTATATTAATTACTCATAGATAACATAGTATGAACTGTGTTAGCCGTATTATAAGTTTAACAATGCGGGTACCTCCCGAGTACTGCTGTTTCCATCAACTGTTAATATTCATGAGTTGGTGCGATTTTTGTATAGCACTTTAAGGTCTGGCTTGGTGTCAATGGCATTTAGATTGCATGTGAATATTGTTACCACTATTCAAACTCGAATAACTTTATTAGTTGTGGACGAGATTAGGACATTGATGCCAATTTCTTTTATGTCCATTATGTCACATGATCGGGCTTTTTACGCTCCGGTTCATGGCTGTGTCTAGTGGAATAACTGGTTGATTTCCGATGCAGATTTCATCTGCATTGACATTGCGAACTGTATCACTGAGAAGGTATTGTGTTAACCATGTACTGATTACACCGTATATTACTTGATGGATATATTCTATTTTCCCTGGTTTGGTGCAATACTCGATTGGGGTTTCATGCTCACAGTATATATGAATTGCGAATATATTGTGGCAATTATTATTAGTCACTATGAATCGGAGTCTAATTCTAATATGCATTTCGAGTTTCGAAGACATTTTGAATATAATCTGTTATTTATGCGAATATCGGATGTTTTTTATGTCTATTCTGACATGATGTGTATTTCAATGCGGCTTGAAGCATTGACCTTTGAACTTGACAAAGGCCGCCTGGCCGAAACGCGTTGTTCTTTGCTGCAATAAATCCTCTGTGGATGCCACTGGTGTGCCGCCTCCTTATTCACCCGTAAGGATTGTTCTGACATTTCTGTGGTCTGTTTGCCAACCACAGCAGGCACCGACAAAGAAAGGCAGGCTACGGCATTTTTCTGGCAAACATAAGTGGACTATATATATATATATATATATATATATATATATATTATCTACTGGCGGTCGCCGGTAGATAGTTATAGTTAGGACCTTTATCCATAGGAAATCCGCAACATTCTATTTGAAATAACTCTTGTGCCGGTTGACGAATCTTCGCGAAAGCTTCTAACTTGTTGGGGCGCTCCGCTCCGCTCCTACCCTGAAAGTCTCGGGTTGATTCGTCAAGCGGGGGCCGAGAAAAAAGGGGGGTCCCAAAACGCGTTTTCTCCGTTTTCTCCATGTTAATTCCCATAGGAAATTTTAGCCACGGCTACAGCCCGAACTGCTGAACGGAATTACACCAAATTTTGCAAAAGGTAGTGCTTGGTTCAGAAAGCGACCTTTTTTAAATGGTGTAAATCCGTTCAGTAGTTGCGGAGAAATTCAAAAATAAGAGTGAAAAATCGATTTCCCATAGGAAACTTTATGCAAGGCTACAGCAAAAACTGCTGAACGGAATTACACCAAATTTGGCAAAAGGTAGTGCTTGGTTCAGAAAGCACCCTTTTAAAAATGGTGTAAATCCGTTCAGTAGTTGCTGAGAAAATCCAAAATAAAAGTTTCGATATTTAGAGGCACGGAGGATCCGCGCACCCTCCCGACCACGAGCTGCATGCTAATTGGCTGTCAACACTCCAAAACAGGAAGTGTTGGCAGCCATCTTGTTCCTCGGTAGAACCGAGGGACAAGAAAAGACAAAAACAAGGGCGCAAAACTCAAAAAGGGGGCAGGGTAGAAACACCCTGACCCCCTAGCCCTGCTCAGGGGGTCCTACAAGGACCCCTAGGGCCCCAAAAAAATATATATTTTTTTAAATCGGCAGAAAACGCCCCCTCCCCCCCAAAAAATAAATAAAAATAAATAAATAAATAAAGGCCTGCCCCGGGGATGGGGTCCCCGGGGCAAAGGAGGCCTGAGGAGGGGGGCCACGCAGCCCCCTCCTTAAAAAAATAATAAAAAGAGTGGCCATGCCCCGGGGATGGGGTCCCCGGGGCCGGAATCGGCCACGGGAGCGGCGCCACGCGGCCCCCTTCCCGTTTAAAAAAAAAAAAAAAAAAAGGGGTAAGGCCCTGGGGGATGGGGTCCCCAGGGCCCAAAAGAGGAAAAGGAAGGGGGCCACACAGCCCCCTTCGAGAAAAAAACGATCGGGCCGCAGGCCCCGCCCCCTTCCTTTACCACTCTGCAAACGCGCCCCTGGCGCGTTTGCAGAGAGGGAACGAGTCCCCTTGAATACTGGGGGTCCTCGGGGCCAACTAGCCCACCAGGAACCTCCAGTATGCGCCAGGGAGCTGCGTTGCAGAAAGGTGTACAGAGGCCACGCCCTTTTACACCTCTCTGCAACGCAGCTCTGTGGCGCATACTGGAGGTACCTGGTGGGATAGTTGGACCCCAGGGACCCTCAGGATTCAAGGGGACTTAATCCCCAACTTAAAACGCGCCACGGGGCGCGTTTGCACAGTGGTGAAGGGAGGGGCGGGGCTTCAGGTGACATGTGTGCAAACAGGCCCAGTGGCGCGTTTTAAGATGGGGAATTAAATCCCTTCAATCCTGAGGGTCCCTGGGGCCAACTAGCCCACCAGGTACCTCCAGTAAGCGCCACGGAGCTGCGTTGCAAAGTGTTGTAAAAAGGGCGTGGCCTCTGAACACCTCTCTGCAACGCAGCTCTCTGGCGCATACTGGAGGTATCTGGTGGGCCAGTTGGCCCCTAGGGACCCTCGGGATTGAGGAGGAATTAATTCTCCAACTTAAAACGCGCCACAGGGCGTGTTTGCAGACATGTCACCTCAGGCCCCACCCCTTCCTTCACCATTGTGCAAATATTCCTCTAAAATCAGCCGAACTCACGAATTCCGATTTACTCACCTGTTATCAGGAGAGACCTCAGTGCTGCATCTTTGAGCCCAGTACTGATCCTGAAAAGTAATTTTCACCGTACTTACCAGTAACTTGAATTACCTTCCATAGGCTAACATTGACTGGTTTCACTTGGAAATTCTTCTAAGTGTGGAGTTTTGGAACTTTATAATATTCCTCTAAAATCAGCCGAACTACGAATTCCGATTTACTCACCTGTTATCAGGAGAGAACCCAGTGCTGCATCTTTTAGCCCAGCACTGACCCTGAAAAGTAATTCTAACCGTACTTACCAGTAACTTGAATTTCCTTCCATAGGCTAACATTGACTGGTTTCACTTGGAAATTCTTCTAAGTGTGGAGTTTTGGAACTTTATAATATTCCTCTAAAATCAGCTGAACTACGAATTCCGATTTACTCACCTGTTATCAGGAGAGAACCCAGTGCTGCATCTTTTAGCCCAGCACTGACCCTGATAAGTAATTCTAACCGTACTTACCAGTAACTTGTATTTCCTTCCATTGGAATCCATTGTCTGGTTTTCCGCAGAAAAGTTTCAAAGTGCCGTTTTTCACAAACTACAAATATTCCTTAAAAATCACCTGTATGACTTAAACGCATTCTTTCAACTGTTTACAGGAGATGCACCAGTGCTGGATCCAGGATCCACCACTGAGTAAGAAAAAGTAACGATAACACTACTTACCTGCTAAGTGAATTTCCTCCCATAGGATAACATTGGTGATTCTATGTGAAAAAGTTTCTAAGTGTCAACTTTTAAAATACAATAATATTCCTTAAAAATCACTACTGTAACCAAAACGCTTTTACTCAACTGTTTACAGGAGATGTCCCAGGACTGAATCTAGGATCCAATCCTGTGGTTAGAAAAGTAATCCATAAAGTAACTAATTGCATTTAACTAGAAATTCACATTGAGCTCAATGTTGCATTGTGTTTGAAATTGTGTTGCCCATTGCAACAACTGTAACTACTGTACTTAAAAGTCTATTGCCTATTTGCAAAGTATTTAAACTAAAGTAATTCATTCTGAGAAAGTATATTTTATAATGTAATGTATAATGTAATTACAATGTAATTTAAAAATAAAATATCTAAAAATAAATAGTTTAAAAAAATGTAGTAAATCAGTATCCAAAAATAAATATAACAATTAATACATTTAAAAATTGTCATTTACAAAACCTTTGAAATTCACTGAAAAAAACCATAGGTTTGAGACATGTTATAGTTAGGAATTAGCATTTAAAAACCTTTGAAATTCACTGAAAAAACCATAGGTTTCAGGCACGTTATAGTTAGAAATTAGCATTTAAAAAACCTTTGAAATTCACTGAAAAAACCATAGGTTTCAGGCACGTTATAGTTATAAATTAGCATTTAAAAACCTTTGAAATTCACTGAAAAAACCATAGGTTTCAGACACGTTATAGTTAGAAATTAGCATTTAAAAAACCTTTGAAATTCACTGAAAAAACCATAGGTTTCAGACACGTTATAGTTAGAAATGTGCATTTAAAAAACCTTACAAATTCACTGAAAAAACCATAGGTTTTAGGGACAGTTATAGTTAGTTGGACATTGCACTCGTACAAAACCCGTGAAATCCCCCCGTTATAGTTAGTTCAGCTAACTATAACTCGCGCCACCGCAATGCACTGCTGATGACGTCACATATTACATCACTCATGACATGGTCAGTGACATCACTGATGACATCTCAAATGACATCACTGATGACATCACTGATGACATCATCCACGTGATAATCTGATGCACCTCCTCACACCCTAATATAACCTTTGATACACCCACTCTAAATTACAGACTGCCATTCGCAAAACCATAGACACTCCAACACCAATAACTACATACCCACTCATTGATTCTTAGGTCTACACACACATCCACTCACTCACCTGTACAGTCACTCATACTTACGGTCACTCAGTACAGGACTATCATATGCACTCATACTCCTATATAGACACTCAAACACCGCCACTCATCCATAGAGGTACTCACACACCTAGTCAGTCATGCAAATAATTAAACACACTGCCATTTACTCACCTATACAGTTATACACACACCAGCTCACTTACTCATACAAATACTAGCACATTCTTACGCTCTTATACAATCACTGATGCAAGCACACACTCACCCATACAGTCACTCTCACAATCACACACTCTAGCTTATAGCTATTTATATACTCCAACACACATATATACTGCCTTTCACATATGTAGTTACTCACACATGTACCACTGGGACATACATTCACTCACTAATACACTCTTACACACACTTACCCACCCATACAGTCTATCACAGATGCACTCTTGAAACCATCCACCCAGTGAATCACCCACTCACACATCTATGCACAGAGTCGCACCCACCCCACCCACACAAACACTCAGGCACCCATACAGATACTCAGACAACCAATCTATAACTCATATAGACACTCATGTAGCTATTCACAAACCCATGCAGCCACTTACACAGCAACAGACAGACGGATACAGACATTCACCCAGTTTAGTCACTAACCCATGCATTCAGTAAGATACGTTTAATCTCTCACTTATAGAGTTAGTCACGCACCTACTAAATCATCCATACAGACACTTATACACCCACTCATTCTTCAATACGCCTTTCCCTATATATATTAAAAATATTTAAACTTTACAGAAACACACAGTCACTGGATGATGTCATCAGTGATGTCATTTGAGATGTCATCAGTGATGTCACTGACCATGTCATGAGTGATGTAATATGTGACATCATCAGCAGTGCATTGCTGGGCGCGAGTTATAGTTAGCTGAACTAACTATAACGGGGAATTTCACGGGTTTTGTACGAGTGCAATGTCCAACTAACTATAACTGTCCCTAAAACCTATGGTTTTTTCAGTGAATTTCTAAGGTCTTTTAAATGCAAATTTCTAATTATAACGTGTCTGAAACCTATGGTTTTTTCAGTGAATTTCAAAGGTTTTTTAAATGCTAATTTCTAACTATAACGTGTCTGAAACCTATGGTTTTTTCAGTGAATATATATATATATATGTCGTGTGTGGTCGAAATATAAACTCTCCACAGCGAGCCCGAGCATGCTGGAGTCTGTTTCTAATGTTGGAGCAGGCATTTGAAATGAAATACAGTTCGTCGCCGGTGCTGAATTCCGGCACGCCCTCTCGTTTAGGAGCACCACGGGGGATCGGAAGGAGAGTAAATGCTGTACGTGGTACACAGCGTGGAGCTCCCCGCTGCCGGAAAACAATGCGGAAGCAGTTGCTGGAGGCCGACGTGAAGCCGTGATCGGGGACAGAGTCCTGGGAGAGTGGTAAGACGCGGGCTTGATTGTACTGGTGCAGCAGGGAGAGAGGAGAACAACATTTGTTTGTATAGCGGGACGCTAAGCAAAGAGAGAGTTTTTGAGACCACACAGCACGTGAAAATGGAGTGGCTAAAGGAGAGAGAGAATGCAGCGGAGCAACTATTCAGCGATGCTGAGACAGTGGAAGATGCTTCCAGAGTGAGAAAAGAGGGTGAGTCTGTGAACGCAAATGACTATAAAGAGCTCTTAAAGGCACTAGAAAAGTTGATCAAGCGTGAAACTTCCAAATGGTATTGGAGGTGGGACGTGTCCCCAGAGGATTGCGCATATTAATTGCACCCACGTATGAACATCCTAACCAGGATATGTTGCGGGAGTGGGCAGAAAATAATGCGGATTCATCCAAGCGCATGTTAGCAATCCTAATAAAATATGCCGATATTGACAGGCAAGCCCTACTCAAAGAAATTGACACACTCTCTGAGCAATTGAGCAAACTGCTAGAGCAGGATACCATCAAGAAACTTCAAATGGAGATGCAAGGAAGAGTAAAAAAGTACGAGCAGACCATCAAGGACCGGAAGGCAGCAAAGTTCAGGAGGGATAAACTGGACTATCAGAGAGGCCAAATCTTTACATTCTCGAAGCGGTTTGAGAATATTCGACGCCAGAAGATGAGTACCGGTCCACAAGGCAATACAGCACAAATGAATGAGGAATCAGAGTCAGAGATCAGCTCTGAAGCGGACACTGATAATGAAGACATACGTCAGACCAATAGTGTGCCCTCTGTAGAGGACGAGTTACGTTTTTTGCGGTGGGACAGGAGCACAAATTTAAGACCATTACGGGGCCAAGAAATAACTTTCCGAGGGGGAGGAAGAGGAAAGACCGCAGGTCAAGCAGATCAAGTGAACAAACAACAAGAAAAACAAATGATCGACAACAGTATCAGTATAATCAATTTGTCTGATTTATCATTAAATGCAGAAGAAACTAAAATTCTGTCACGCGGTCTTTCTTACTGTGCCCCAGAGAATATGGACTACGTACAAACACGGATTGTCTGTTTTAAATTTACCCGTAAACTCAGATTGGCAAAATATTTTTCAGTTGGCAGGACAACAGAGGGGCAGAACCTTGAGGCCACTGAGGACACGACTGCACTGCAGATTTCTGACATTGATTTATTGAGGGACCTGGATAGTTTGGATAGGGGTGGCAGGCAGGGGGTAACTGATGATGCACTCCTGCGAGAACAGGGTTTGAGTGTATATGGTAAACCAAGCACGCCCTTTAAACCCCGTTCTATATTTTTACCCATGGTTCCCAAAGACACCATAGATTCCTTTACAGATCTAGTTGTTCATGATTTGAAACAACTGTATGCTGATCAGCAGGCCAAGAGTCCTACGGCAACATCAGACATAGGTTATAGGAATCTTGTGAAAAAATTACAGTCCAGACCAGATATAGTGGTTAGACAGGCAGACAAGGGCGGGAACATTGTCCTTTGGTCGCTTGCCATGTATCAAGAGGAAGCGAGGCTACAGCTCAGAGACAGACAATGTTATCGGAGAGTAGACAATGATACATTACATGCCACTACTGTTACTTTTCATTCAAGGCTAGAACACTGAAGATCTATGGGGCTTATTTCTCAAGCAGAGCACAAGTTTCTGAAAGTCGATTCGCCAGTAACACCGGTGTTATACCTCATACCAAAGGTACATAAGAATGTGAGTGTTCCACCAGGCTGTTCGATTATATCGGCAATTGGTGGTTTATTTGAGAATGCCTCCAGGTTTTCAGATTATTTCCTGCAAGATTTTGTCAAAAATCTCTCATCATACACCAAGGACATAGGAGACTTTCTTAAAAAGATTTATAACTGGGAGGAGAATTTTATCATGATGACATTGGATGTCTCCTCCCTTTACACCAGCATTTCACATGTGGATGGCATAAGGGCAGTGCTGGTGGACATGTTAGGTTGGTGTCTTAAGAACAATATTTTCCTTTTTGATAAGGATCTGTACCAACAGGTAAGGGGGACTGCAATGGGCACCTGCTTCGCCCCCAGCTATGCTAATTTGCATATGGGCTGGTGGGAGAAGCAGGTGCTTGCTGTGCAGTTCGCCAGTCAAATGTCTGAGAACGTGGTCCTATGGACCCACTACATTGATGACCTTTTCATCATTTGGCGAGGTGACATAACATCAGCAGAGGCATTCATTGAAAGGTTAAACATTAATGACCTTAACTTATATTTTACATCTCACCTTAGTGAAACAGAGGTACAGTTTTTAGACCTCACAGTATACATACAGAATGGGAAGATAAACACCAAAACATTTCGAAAGAGTATTGCTGGCAACACAATACTTCATGCTCGCAGTTTCCACCCTCCCAAACTGGTTAACAGAATCCCATATGCTGAGAATTTGCAGATGAGAAGGAATTGCAGCTGCACAGACCAACTGCATCAAGCACAAGAAGAGCTAAATGAGCGCTTTGAGCAGCGGGGATACAGCAAGACAGTACTAAAAACAGCTATAGAAAAGGCAAATTCAAAGCCCAGGGAACAGTTAATATTTGCCAGTTCATCAAACAGGAGGGAATTCCAAGACTCAGCTGAACCCAATTTTCGATTCATTACAGGCTACAACAGGCAGCATCAGAACATAAGAGCCATAATGCAGAAACATTGGCATGTATTGCGAGGCGATGCCTTTTTGAGACAGAAGTTAGATAATGGTCCCCTAATAACCTTTCGTAAGGCAAGATCTTTGCGGCAGGCACTAGTAACAAATAGCCAAGGGATCCCGCAACAGACAACTTGGCTCAGTGAAAGCAAAGGTTTCAGGAGTTGCCAAAAGTGTAAGGCTTGCAAGTTTGGAGAGACTACCACGGAGGTGCCTTTCCCTTTTACAGACAGAAAGTGGAAGATCATGAAACCTTTGAACTGCAAGAGCCAATTTGTTGTATACGCCCTCAGGTGCAGTTGTCTTAAATTATACATAGGCAGGACCATTTTACCAGTTCAACAACAGATCTTACAACATATTAGGGCCATAAACAAGTGGGATCAGGTGTACCCTGTGGCCAGACACTTTGAGCAATTTCACAACAACAAGGTTGAGGATCTGGTATATTTTGTGCTAGACGAGGTGCCCCAAAGGTTGAGAGGAGGTAACAGGGAAAGGTGTCTGAGACAGTTGGAGTCGAGGTACATCTTACGCTTCAATAGCAAGATCCCCAATGGCCACAACACCGAGGAAGATCTGCATACCCATTTGTAAAGAAAGAGGGAACGTACAATGTATTCATGGTTAGTGCTCTGAAATTGCTTATTGATGGAAAATAATTGAGGTCATGGCTTTTAATTCACTCCAGTTATTATCATAGAATTTTATTTACACGGTTTTAAATTTATCTGCACAGCACTTTAAACTTCAATTAGAATGTGACTAATTGTGTTGAACATTGAGGGATCAAGGGGCACTTGCCCAAATGTGAGAGTATTCAGAGAAATGATGAATCATGTGAAAATAGGATACATATTAATTGCGAATGTATTTGCATATCTCATTTGCCGATCCTTCAATGTCAGTAATTTTGTGTTACTATGACATCTCAGTAATATGTCACAGGTCACTTTATTTTTGCATAGGACTTTGCACATGACACTGTATTAGATATATAGAGTGTTTGGCCCGAGACTGGGTTTTGGAGTACAGTACGGCGTTGGGCACTTGCCCTGGATTTGGTGAGTTATCAATGTACCACACAAAATTTGTAATGCATTTTAATCAATAATTTTAATGTATTTAAAAGCAATTGTCACCGTTTTATATATATATATATGTCATTACAGCCATAGCATTAATAACAGTGTGGCACTTCAAAGATAACGCTCTTTTGCACAAAGCATAGGTCACTTTTTCCTGTGGTTTACGATGCACATGTCAGTTTTATTTCCAAATGGTGTACTGTCACTTTAAACTTTGTTGAAGGTATAAATATCACAAAAAAATGGCTGCAACTTTAGGTTTGACAAAGACCGCATGCGCGGTCGAAACACGTTACTTGGTTGTGTGTGGTCGAAATAAAAACTCTCCACAGTGAGCCCAAGCGTGCTGGAGACTGTTTCTAATGCTGGAGCAGGCAGTTGAAACAATATATATATATATATATATATATATATATATATATATATATATATATATATATATATATATATATGACAGGAAAGACCACTCAGGAAAGTGACCCAAGGACTCAGCGGGGATGAATGAAGAAGCCCTTTATTCACCATAAATTGTGCAGCATAATGCATTTCGGCTCTGACAGCCTTCCTCAGATGCTGCTCACAACTGGGTGATGCCGTTTCCCTCCTTGATATTCCTACGGTGTTCAGCTGCTCCCGCTTGATTGGCAGCAGCTGCAGTCACATCTGAGACTTCAGCTCCCAAGGTGCATCATTCAGGTAAGTACCGAAGCAGGATGAATCCAACTCGAATGAGCGCTGGAAATACCATGTCAAGGGGGGGCCTTGTAGAGGCAGGCATCATCCACACAATGTCCGTGTTCAGGGATCCATCAAGTCCCCTACGCCCCAGCCAAAAGAACGGAACATCTTTGGCCGTAGAAAACGCTCAATGAGCCCTCTCCCCTGTGAAGTCACAGGCTGCAACCTGGCAGCGGCCACAGAAATATATATATATATTTGTGGATGCCAATTAATTCAAGTTTATTCGGGCAAACAGACAACGACATGTTTGGACCTCTCCAGGTCTTGGTCACATAACCATAAAACGAGTTTCCGTTCTTTATGCACTCTCCGTGCCTCACATGACGCAAGTACAAAAACATAAACAAAAGAATTTCAGTCATCCTTTCTCGGATTGGTTACAAATGCGCCATGAATTTCAAAAGTAATTGTGCGTGAAATCGTAAGCCAACAGAATTAAATTCTCTTTAAGGTAAGTTTGAGAAAACGTTAAACATCTTTTTTGTTTTGGTATCAGCTTAATTTGTTACATAGAATGTCCATTCACTGTGTAGTGTAACCCAAGGATAACATATCCAAGTGGTTTGAACATACATTGGTAAAGCATGGAAAAATATTTACATGGTATATTCCCTGGTAATTCACAAATATCACAGTTTAAATGGAGTAGAGTGGAGTCCGATTAGGGGTATAGTACCCTTATGGCATATCGCTGAAACTCCCCTTCAATTTCAAAAGTAGCTTTTCGGGTTAAGTACCCTCCTGTCATGTTTACTGAACAGTTTGGCATTGTTTGTTAGCCATATGTTCACAAACATTACCATGTAATCAACGGTAATACATTTGCATTACACGGTCACCCTTAGAATAATCAAATCATGTTACCACAAATTTCTAAACTTAAGTATCTTCTGTTATGGAGAAACAGCTGTCACGTCGAACAGTTCCGGGTCTCCGTGCTTTTAACTTCCTAGGATGTGACTGTTTCTCCTTTCTAACTGCTTCAATGTAGACATTCTGTCAAAGAAAAATAATACGTTAACATTTTGCAGAGAATAGTTGCGTAATTCTAAAGCTTGGTTAGGTACTTCTATTTAACTATATATACACCCATGCTCCTATATTTGATTCTCAGCCTAAAACCAGTAGAGAACTTACTAATTGTACTAATAAGTGTTGAAAGTAAGATTCGTGCGTATAACCAAGTGGTGGTGTACTTTAAAAAGAAAAAATGTGATTCCACTAAAAAAACTCCTGAAATTCCTGTTCAGGAGTATGGTATGGGGGGCCATCAGCGAATTACAAGTGTACATGCAATTCCTCATCATTGTTCATCCCTACAGATGAAAGTACTGCCAGCCTGTAAGATGAATCGCGACTCTAATCTGCGTAAAGTCAGGGTGCGGTTACCGCCTCTGGGATTCTTGGAGACCGCATCAAGATCAAAAAACTTTGCAGTTGTCCAATCGCTACTATGTGCCTCATTAAAATGTTTGGCCGTACCATAACTAAAGTCCTTATTAGTTATGGCCCTCCAGTGTTCCAGTATTCTCTTTTTAACAGGAAAAGTCATGGATCCGATATACCATTTATCACAGGAGCAGGAGATGACATAGACAATAAAGTCAGTTCCACAATGGATATTTTTATTTATCTTCCACTGTCTATTTGTTCTCCGTAGTGTTACTTCCTTCACATTTTCACTGTGGCTACATGCCTTGCACTTGCCGCATTTATGGAAACCTCCCCCCTTCTCCAACCAATTAGTCATGCATGGTGTCATGTGGCTTTCGACCAACATGTCTTTAAGGGATAGACTTTTTTGTACGTGATAGATGGCACTCGTCCCAGTTTAGCATTTAAAATGGGGTCCTGGGTCAGGATATCCCATCTTTTTTTGATGATTTTTTTAAGGTCTCTTGACTGGGTGTTGAAATTAGTTATAAACCTTATAGAGCCATCCTTATCACCTGTCACTTGCTCTGATCTTGGGGCTTGAAACAAGGCTTCATTCCTATTGGTGTTATCTGCTTTTCTTACACCTACCTGCAGCATTTTCGAGGGATACCCTCTAGCTTGAAACCTCCCTATCATTTCTTTCTTGTTCCTCTCGTAGTTGGTTTCAGAACTACAGTTTCTTTTTGCTCGCAAAAATTCACTGTATGGGATGCTCCATCTGAAGTCAGGGGATGGCAACTAGCCAAGTGGAGTATCGAATTCCCTGCTGTTTTTTTCTAAACAGGTCAGTATGGAGTTTGCCATCTTCTACAGTGAACCTTAGGTCTAAGAAATCTACAGTTTGTTGGCTGAGTTGCATTGTGAATTTTAGATTAACGATGTCACAATTCTATTCAGTTACAAATTGTTTGAGGTCATTCTCATTGCCTTCCCACACAAAGAACACATCGTCGATGTACCTTAGCCACAAATTCACTTTACACGTCCAGAACTCTAATGCCTCACTCCAGAGCACCTGCTTCTCCCACCAGCCCACCAACAGGTTGGCGTAGCTCGGAGCGAAGCAGGTGCCCATGGAAGTGCCCTGTACTTGTTTGTAGAAAACATTATTAAACAGAAATACATTTTCCGTCAGACAGATTTCAATCATTTGAAGTAACATGTGTGTGTGTTCCAATAAGTGTATGCTTCTCATTTTTAAGAAGTACTCGCAGGTTTTTAAACCATCCTGGTGTTGTATGCTTGTAAACATACTTTCAACATCTAAACAAACCAGCCAGTGATCCTGTCCCCAGTGAATATTTTGTACTTATATATATAAAGATCTCAATTCTTATTTAAGGGATACATTGGATTTATTAAAAAGACTGGATGGCATGCCCTGGCAACGTGCTTATAAATTGGTAACTATCGACGTGATATCGCTGTACACAAGCACTGAACACCAAACAGGTTTGAAAGCTTGCCAACACTTTTTAGGCAAAAGGAATATTCAATTTTATGAGCACAATGAAATGCTTTTAGAGATGATATCGATGTGTTTACATAATAATCTTTTTTATATAACATGGAGATTTTTTAGCAATTGTGAGGAACTGCCATGGGCTTTTCTTTCTCACCAAATTACGCAAACCTTGTAATGGGTTGGTGGGAACAAAAATTTGCCTGGTCACCAGCACATGATAAATACACTGAAAAAACAATAATGTGGTTGCGTTTTATTGATGATCTCCTTTTAATCTGGGAACGCACAACAGAAGAATTCGAGGAATATTTTAATATTCTGAATAACAATTCAGAAAATCTTAAATTTATTTTTGAAATTGGACACGGACATTTTTGTATATAACAACACATTACAAACTACCCTACACAGAAAAGAGACAACAACAAATGCTATTTTACACGCCGAAAGTTTTCACCAAACAAAATCTAAAATGGAGTATCCCCTATGGGGAGTTTCTAAGAATTTGTAGAAATTGTTCATTGGATCAGGAATCCACAAACACAGTTATGAGGCACAAATAAGGTTCAACAACAGAATATATCCGAAAAGGTGGTTACAGAAGGTCTCAAGAAAGTAACATCAAAGAAAAGATCAGAAATTCTACATAATTCAAAAACAAGGGAGCTGATTTCAAATAACACTATAAGATTGATAACAACATATTCAGCTGAATAAAAACGACTATCCAAGATCCTGAAAAACACTGGGGAATATTAGAACTGGACGCCACAGTAGCCGGGATAGTTGGAGATCATCCCAACATCACAAATAGAAGAAGGGCACCCATTCTAAGAGATAAGCTCACACACAACCATTTTAGAATGAACCATCAAAAACACGGTTGAAAACTGAAGGATTTTGGTCCTGCAATAAATGCAAAGCCTTTAAAATCGCAGTAACAAAGAAACAAATTAAAATGGAAAATGGAACGATGTGGAAAATGAAACAACATGTAAACTGTAAAAGCAAGCTTGTAATATACGTAATTGAGAGTCCATGTGAAAAGAAATACGTGGGGAGCACGACATGTGAATTGAAAAAAAGAATTATGGAACACATCAGAGCCACATCAAACAAAGATCATAGCAATGCTCGTGCAAAACACATGGAAGAAAATCACAACAGCAACTGGTAAGGATTAAAATATTATGCAATTGAATAGGTTCCAGCCTCAGAAAGAGGAGGCAACTGAGAGAAATTGTTGAGACAAAAAGAATCTAGATACATTCTTTCATTGAGAACTTTGAACCCGAGGGGACTTAATCAGAATGAGGAACTCTATGTACATCTATGATAAGATTAAAAATTAAAAATAAAAATTCCATGAAGATCAAAGGAGAAAAAGAGAATGCTGAGCAAATTTAAATAAAAATAACAACTTGAATTGATTGAATCTAAATTCCACGAACATTACAATCAAAAAGAACAACAAGAATCCAACGAAGAGTAAATAAAAATGCTGTCCCATGGTGAAGCAAGAAATAAAAACAACATCTTGAATTGGTTGAATCAGAATAATCTCTCATGACTGAAAACAACAACTGTAAAAAGAAGAATTTAAAAGGAAAAGACAACTGACTAAAAACTCTCATTGAAATAAAAGGAAAGTCAAGAGAGAAATTACAAATATAATTAAGTACACGAAACTAAAAAAAACAGCCCACTGGAGGGTCAGATAGTAATTTTAAGTAAAAAATATGGATAGAAAAAGACGGTTCAATCAAACCGAAGGCAAAAATTTTGAAGAAAAAAAAAACCATGATAACAGAAGGTGGACCTAATTGAAAGGAAAGAAAAAACTAGGAAAAAAACATAAGAAAAATCAAAGGAAGTGAAAATAAAAAGAAAATAATGTGACTTGCACAACAATATGAAAAAGTATACAGAAGACAATATTTAAAAAATAAGTTTAATAAGAACTGCATCAATGCCTCCCTAAAAATAGTTTTTAAACCTGTTTATTTATTTACAATAGCATATTTGCACAAATCACAAGTTGCACGAAAGCATGATTGCACTTTAAAGCATTTTTTTTCGTAACTGTGATAAACTACAGGAACCATAATGCTATGCATAATGGGAATTGATGTCATCTGACAAAAGGGAAATAAATGTTACACAGGTTTGTGGGAAAACAACCCGTGACCAAGGTCTGAGTGTACACCGAAAAGCTTTGGGTGCTTGTACTCACAACAATAAAATAAAAGAAGTTGAAGAAACATGACCGGGAGTGTGTTCCCCTTTTTGTCTGGTGCTGAGGGCCAGGTTTTGGAAGATTTTGCCGGCGTGGTCTTGCTGGGGGAGTTAACGTACCGCCAGCACACAGAGCGCCTTTCTGTCCATCTTGGACCAATACGGTGTATATATATATATATATATATATGTATATATATATATATATATATATATATATATATATAATACAAAAAGAGTTGCCTCTAGGTGGGATGCACTCCCAGGTGGAAATTACGCCAAAGCAAGGGCACACGCCATGAACAAAGTCCTTTTCTGGTTTTCCTGCCAGATGCGTTTCGGGCCAACGCCCTCTTCAGTGGCAGACCATGTGATGTATATATATATATATATATATATATATATTAGATATTTTTAAAGAAATATATTTTTATTCTTAATGTTTAAGAAAATTAACTATAATTATTTATTTTTTTATATATGGATAGATATTCTTAGACTTAAAAATATTAATTTTTTTATTCTTCAACTTAATATATCTGTATGGATTTAAGATATTTTGAAATAATATATTTTTGTATAGCATAATTGCAAGATTAGTTCATTTCATGCCTATAATAATAATATATTTTATAAACACATTGGCAAATGTTTGAAGTTTAAAATGTATTTTAATTAAATACCTTTAATATTTTAACCTACATGTAATCTAAATTGTGGTTGTCAATCTTTTTGTTATAGTTAATATTAATTTTAAAAATCAATATTATCGTATTTTATATTTTTGGTTTCGATTTTTTTTTTACTTTGATATTTCTGTATGACAGTGTTTTGGATTCAATATTTTTGTAATTATACGTATAGGGTTGCCGATATTACAGGTGTCTATATTTTGGCTTCAATATTATTATAGTTTGAGAATTTTATTGTTGATATTCAGAAGTCCAATCATTCTTTTATGCTCTTGCTCCTGTCATCATGACTTCTATCTATGTAAAAGACTATAGGCCTCTTTTCAAGTTTTACAGAGTGGGAGCACGGATGTAAATTGGCAATGCTTCTGCTCAAATTCATGGCTAGAGTCAATCTAAACTGGGAGGTTCTGCCAGTTTAAACTAACTACTTCCCCAACAGGGCTAGAGGGCGCCAAGCAAGATGGCCGCACTTATGTGAGGCTCTTGCAGCTCGGGGCACAATCCGCTCAATATCCTCCTCATCACCTGCCCCTAATCACTAGACACATCACTGCTTGGGAAGCGGACCCACTTGCTATCCACCTGTGTGGAGATCTCTGCGGAAACTGACTCATAGCTCTCGACAAACGCCTCTGCAGACTCTGGCCCGGATGTCCTAAAATGGCGGCCGTCATCGCCGCCTAGCTCTGAGACCGTCGCTGCGGCATTGGAGACTCGGCCCAAGATAGACCTGCCTCTACACGGCCACTCACAGCGGCCAGTGACCCCGCGGGTTTCCTTGGCCGGGAAGCCGATCGCACCTGGGCAGCCACCTGAAACTCCATTAAGGCGGCCCTGTGCGGACGTGGACGGCATCAGCCTGCTGCACCCCTGGAGAATCGCACCTCTCTCTGTCTGCTGCATGCCATCCTGCGTACCCTCTCCAGCGGCTGTGAGACCCTGCACTGTCTTGCCCGGTAGGAGCGTCTGCAGACTACGCTCCATCTTGGCCCATCTCCGGCCTGGACGACCTGGGATGTCGGCTGCCATCACCCCCTAGCACTGCGGTCGTCGCTGCGGGCCCGGAGGCCTGGCCTGGGACGGATCTGCCGCTGCGGCGCCAATTGCGGTGGCTCGTAACTCTGAGGGCTGATAGAGCGGCCCTGGACTGACAGGGCCTACACCAGCCTGCTGCACCCCAGAAGGCCTGCGCCTCTCCCTGCCGCATACCTCCGCCACCCGATTTGCCCGCTCCGGCGGCTGTGGGACCCTGCATCCTCTTGCCCGGTGAGTCTGCTTGCAGCGAAGACCACGCTCCGGTGCTGCCCAATGCTCGCTCCTTCATCGCCTGCGCCACTCACCTGGCCTGCACCGCGTCCGTCCACGGACTCCCGCGGCGGCGCCCCCGGCCTTCTTGGGATCTGCGCTGCCGCCACTTCATCCTCCGGGTCCGCCTGTGGTAGCCTTGCTGTACCTGCCACTGTTTGACCTCCCTCCCTGCACTGTGCTGAGAGACTGCCGCACCTGCCGTGCCTGGCTCCCGGGGAAGACAGCCTCCTCATGGCCTAGAGCCGACATCTCTCGACCAGCCTCCCGGCTTCGCCCGGCCCTGCGCAAATCCTTCACAACTGAGGTCCCTGCTCTCTCTCATTATCGTGGACTGCTGGCTTTCTGTGGCCCTCCACGCTCCTTCAGCCAGTCAAGGCACCCCCCATTGCCTCCTCGCCAGCCCGGCTGGCCAGCAATACCCGCCTGCCACCTTCCTACACTGACGTCCTCGACCTCCTGCGGCACCTGCACGGCTGATACCTGCCTCACCGGGGCCATCTATGCCCCCCTCCTAGGCCTCTCCGGACTCTGGCCTTCCCCCACACGCTGCACCAACTGCTGGTCTGCACTAGACGCTGAGCGTTGGAGGGCCTGACACCAGCCCTCTCTAATCACTGCTGATCTTCAATCCCACCCAATTGACAGCCTACCACCACCTGCGGTGCCCAACATCTTAATCTCCTGCACAAATGCTCCACCAGGCCTCCCGGACATGCTATGAATGGCTGCGTATCTTCTGTCACACGAATTGGCCCGAGACGGCCCACATAGACCCTTTCGCTGCAACGGCCCCAGGTGCATCGAACAACAACCCTGAAGGCACACCCGCCGCCTGCCTCCCACTGAATTGCAACCGTCGCCATGGGAAAAGCTGACGGTAAGCAGCCCAAGCTTACCTTTGAGGCCCACAAGTCCGCAAGAACGCAAGCGGACATAGATGGTGAGCAAACCGGAGTCCCCACTCCTGATCAACCCACTTCCACGGAGGACCTGAAAGAACTCCTCCTCGTAATGCAATCTAGTTTGACCTCGAGACCAAAATGGACGCTATGAACGCTCGCATGGACACTCTCATGCACAAAAGCGAGCGGCATGAGGAACGTATAAAGGAAACGGAATGCCACATTTCCGATCTGGAAGATACCTCCAACACGACCGTGGATAAAACACTTGACATGGAAAAAGTCTTGAAGGTCATAGCCGCAAAAAATGAGGACCTAGAATCTCGCTCGAGACGCAACAACCTGCGGATCCTAGGAGTGCCAGAATCAACCGCCACGGGCAAAATGGAAGAATACGTGGAGCGCATGCTTACCGCGGCCTTTGGAAGAGAGGCCTTTTCGGTAGTCTTCATTATCGAAAGAGCGCATCGATCACTGGCCCCTCGCCCTGTACCTGGCACCCCTCCTCGCCCCATCATTGCGAGGCTCCTTAACTATAGGGATCGAGATGCCGCACTATGGCTTGCCAGGGAGCGTGGAAAGGTGCTCTTCGAGGGCATAGAAGTTTCACTATACCCTGACTTTACCATGGCCGTCCAGGAGGTGAGCAGGAAGTTCCTCCCAGTGAAGAAAAAGCTTCAACAAATGAACATTGCCTACGCTATGCTCTTTCCCGCACGCCTCAAAGTCACTTACCAAGGGAAGCAACACTTCTTTACTAACCCCCAACATGTTCATGACTTTATAAAAACCCTGCCCAAGAGATCCACAGATTGTGCTTCCCCCTCCACTCGTTCCACTGACGATGGCGGCACATCAGATGTAGAGTGATGGTCATAACCCTCTCTGAGATCTCTGACGTGGCCTTTACTTGGTAACTTTCACTGCCGCTGATCCCCCCCAGATCACCGATTGAAAAGCAACGCCCTTCATCATGGACTGCTGCACGGACTCTGCTGTGCCTTTCCTGCGGATGCCATAGCCGCTTCCCTACCCGAAGATATCACCGCAGAACTTTTGGCAAGATGAGACTTTCTACTATTCTCCCCCGAGCGCCCTCGCGAGCTGTCTCTGGTTTCGCCCTCTGGTCGCTACCCACTTAGGGAACCCCTATACTGCTCTGGTTTAGCATGTTCATCGCCCCGCATCCACCCTCCCCCGTTGGGAGCAAGGTGCACGAGGCATTGGGGATGGGAGGGAGGGATACACGTCACGGCAGGATTGGGCTGCTGCTGTGGGAGGGGGAGGTTGTGTTTACTGCCACGTTGAATTGATATGCATAGGCACAACCTGTGTAGTTGACCTGTTCGACACGTACCTAACGTCCGCTACAACACTCCCGACATGTGACCATGGAGAACTGACCTAGCTCCCCCAAGTACAACCTCTTGATGTGGAAAGTGAGAGGTCTGGGAGACCCCCGCAAGCGCCGAAACATCCTTTCTTACCTGGACCGACACAATATCCACTGCACTATGCTCCAGGAGACACATCTAGGCCTCACCGCCCCAGCCTCATTTGCATCCCGCTGGGCGACCGGCCGCTGTTTTTCCTCATACTCCACCTATGCACGTGGCATGGTCATTTTAATTAAGCGCACACTCCCCTGTACCCCCATTGGGTCCTACGCTGACCCACAGGGTCGGTACAGTATCCTATGGGGCAGACTAGCTGCTCAATCCATAACGCTTGTCTCCTGTTATGGCCCGAACACTGACGATCCCGAATTCTTCTGGGTCCTCTGGGGCAATATCCTGGACACTGGTTCCACACACGTGGTGTGGGGAGGAGATTTTAATGTCACCCTCGACCCATCGCTAGATCGCTCACACCCACAACCCCACCACTACTCCAACGCACATCATACCCTTAACCACATCATCAAGGACCACGGCCTCGTCGACGCCTGGCGCAGCCTTCACCCACACGATAGAGAGGGCTCCTGCTTTTCCACTGCCCACTCCTCCTGGTCACGGATTGATAGCTGGCTGATCTCTAGAGGGTTAACCCCGTGGCTGGCCTGGTCTTCCCACCTCCCACGCACCTACTCCGACCACTCACCGGTGCTCCTCACGCTCACACCCCCTCATGAAGAATCACCATACCTGTCCTGGCGCTTACCCATGCATGCCCTGTTGGACCCTATTTTTAAAGCTGAACTTGAACAAGAAATTGTCGGTTTCTTTCCTCGCAATGAACATTCAGTCACACAATACTCCACTGTATGGTAGGCCTTCAAGGTCACCATGCGCGGGTCCTGCATCGCCAAAAGCGGGGGGATCCTGAAGGACATTCGTTCCACACTCCGCAAGCTGGAGAACGAACTTAAGTACACTGAAGCTCAGATGCAAACCACACCCACCCCAGAGCTACAAACGCGCCTGAGGGAACTACTCAATGAATATCAAGAGACAGCCGATAGGCAGTGCAAGTTCAGAGGGAAATATCACCAGGCCCGCCACTATGAGGAGGGTGAGAGACCAGGCAAGGCGCTTGCGGCCCTGATTTGCCCACCCAGGTTCTCCAACACTATCCTTGAAATTGCTGATGAGGACGGCCACCTGCACCGCAACACTCCAGACATAGCTGCCACCTTTAAACACTTTTACAAGGCCCTGTACACCTCACACAGGACACAACCTGTCGATTTCACCCCTTTCTTTGAAGACACTGCGATTGCCTGGCTTGGGGACACCCAAAGAGAATTTCTCCTCGCACATCACGAGGATGACGAGATCATCACCGCTATAATGCAGCTGCAGTCTGGCAAGGCCCCCGGCCCTGATGGCCTCCCGGCTGAAATGTATAAAACCTTCCACACTATACTTAGCCCCCGTACTATGGCAGGTCTTTGAGGAGGCTCATGAAACGGGCATACTTCCCCAGACAATGCGAGAGGCGCTCATAATATCCTTACCGAAGCCAGGGAAACCGGCTGCACAATGCGGTTCAAATTGGCCCCTCTCCCTCATAAACGTAGATGCAAAAAGTTTAGCAAAATTGATCGCGAACCATATTAGCGCCCTCATGACCGCCCTTGTCCTCCCTGACCAGTTGGGGTTTGTGCCCAGCAGAGGTACATCTCACAACCTTCGCACCCTGTTTGCCGTCCTGCGGGACATCGACCCTGACACAAATGCGGTGGCTGTCTTCCTTGACGCCACCAAAGCATTTGATTCCCTAGAATGGGACTATCTTGCGTTTGTTCTTCAGCGCATGGGCTTTCCCGCCCCATTTTTGGCATGGATTAACTTGCTATATACAGGCCTGCAGGCTAGCATATTGGTCAATGGCACTAGATCCTCCGTCTTCACAATAGCCAGAGGCACCAGGCAGGGGTGCCCCCTATCTCCCCTCCTCTTTGCCCTAGCAATTGAGCCCCTGGCTGCCAAAGTCCGCCAGCACTTCCGCGACCATTCCCTCATATACCCCGAAAGGCAAATACTAATTTCCCTATACGCCGCCGACCTCACTCTTTACCTGCGCAATCCGGAAGACAGTCTCAACCCCATTTTAAGGTTGCTCGTCCTCTTTGGGCATCTCTCTGGGGTCAACACAAACTGGGGGAAATCCCAGCTTTTCCCCCTCACTGAGGCCACTACACGGTTCACACCAGACTACCCCCTCACGTGGTGCGAAGACACAATCACATATTTAGGAATAGTAATCACTCGAAATCAGAACGACTTGATGGCAGCCAACTACGGGCGTGCACTAGACCTCCTCACTGACAAAATTACCAGGTGGATTGCCATGCCAATTTCCCTGGCCGGGAGAGCCTCACTTATCAAGATGGTAATCCTGCCCAAATTACTCCATCTTTTCATTAACATCTCCTATGCCCCTAGCAGACATTTCTTTAAAGCCCTAAAAACTCAACTCATCCGTCTTACCTGGGGAGGGAAACAAGCTAGATTGCGCTGGGACACTCTCACTCGGCCCTTTAGCGCTGGGGGTTTTGAGATCCCAGACCTGGAATTGTATTTCAGTTGTGCTCAAGCCCACTTCGCGGCGTACTGGATAGATCCCCCCCCTTATATGCCTCACCTAGCAATCGAAGACGGGTATATGACCCTGACCCCTTGCTCCGCTTATCTAAGCGCACCATCCCGAGACGCCTTGCCTCCACCACAGTAGAATGCACCACCAGCGCTTAGCGAGACCTAGCCCGTCGCCTCCACACAACCACACTATACTCCCCCTTGTTGCCCCTCCAGGGCAGGCTTGACCTCCCAGTCACGCAGGAAGGAGGCTGCCGCCAACTCCTCCGAAAACTTTCCATCCAGACCTGGGGTAAGTTCTATGTTAACGGCATATTCTGTACCAGTGAGGAGCTCTTCGGCGCTACCCTACCTACCCCCCTGGAACGCTTTTTCTACATCAGACTGAGACAAGACGTTAAGGCCCTCACCCCGTGCTTCCCGCAGGAGCCCCCCACTATGACCCCGCTACATGCCCTCCTGTAGAAAACTACCCCCACACATGTTGTATCGCTGCTGTACCGCACTACCCAAAGGCACTGCACACACGACCCCCCTTCGGCTAGGTCCCTCTGGGAGGAAGAACTCCGCTCCCCCCTTACTGACAACCAGTGTTCCTTCTGCTGCCAACAGACCGGGAAAATATCCACCAGCAGCAGGTTGCGCATCATTCACTATAAATACATACACCATCTCTACTATACGCCCAAGCGTTTGATGCGCCTTCGCCTCCGCGACACCGACCGCTGTGACCGATGTAGCAGTGAGGGGGCGGATTTTAGACACCTAGCTTGGGATTGCCCTCCCATCCGACGCTATTAGTCGGAGGTGTTGGTGGTGCTTGACCAAATGCCCGGACTGCACGTCCCCGACGACCCCCTTGTTACGCTCCTAGGCTACACCGAGGCATTGACCGCTTCAGAGCGGAGATAAGTCTCCCTGGCACTCCGAGTCGCCTGCAGATGGCGTAGAGGGAGAGCGCCCAAATTCAAAGACTGGTTGAAGGACCTTATATATTGCCAAGAACAATTGCACATTTATGCCGAGTTCCTACCACCTTCCTCCCGCCCACGTGACATATGGTCCCCCCTCCAGTCATACCTCCTGGAGCAAGCTGCCACCAATGATGCAGATATAGAGCCTCGACCGGGGGGTTGATGGGGATCCCGCATGAGACGAGGGTTGAATCATCAGACACCTAATGTTGTCAGGAAGGCAAAACACAAAGCGGTCGCGTACGTGGGACTTTGGTCGGTTCATACAAAGTGCTAATGATTTTTTGATGCTGCATGAGTGGTCAACTTGCATTGTCGACACTGTTAAGTGGTAATGTTTGTCTCTTACTGTTTGTCTTCTATGCTTAAAACTCAATAAAGAAATAAAAATAAAAAAAAATAAAAAAAATACTTCCCCAACAGACCAATGCGAACCTCTGACCTTTTGGCCCATTTGCCAGAAGGTCACCAGATCACTATGATGGTCAGTCTACCCTATGCAGTACAGGCACTCATTTTCCGTACCTGTGTTTGCGATATGAGGCATGGCACACACCAGGAGGTATTTTGTAGAATGGCCTCTTAATGCAGAAAGAAATGTCCCTGCATATTGGGTCCATTTATATAAGGAAATACCTCTTCTTGCATGATAGCCTCCAAACGTTTGGACTGATGCTTTTGGTTTTTTGACTATGGAAGTGCACTGGGACTTGCCAACCAGGCCCCAATGCTAGTGCTCTGACCCTTCAAAAGTGTTTGTTTAATTGCTTTACACCAAATTGGCATAAGCTAGTGTAATTATAAGTCCCTAGTATATGGTACCAGGTGTACCCAGGGCCTGTAGGTTAAGTATCCCTCATTGACTGAAGCACTGATTGTGCCACCGCGACTGTGACAAAGAGTGATTCCCAGTCTGCTGTTGCAGACTACCAGAGTGGTTTTCAAACTGCTGACTCAACTTTTCCATTTCAAACTTTGGCAAATCCCAAACCTTCCTTTTTAATATTTATAAGTCACCTCTCAGGTAGGCCTAATGAGCCCTAAAGGCAGGGTGCATTGTATTAAAAAGAAGGACGTGTTTTAATGACTTTACATGTCCTGACACTTAAAACCCTGCATTGTCGTTTCTTACTGTAGTGAGGCTAGTTGCCCCATTAGTAAAGGAGTTACACGCTGACAACTCAGCAGTGCGAA
The DNA here is from genome assembly GCA_963921515.1 of Calotriton arnoldi. NCBI lineage: Eukaryota > Metazoa > Chordata > Amphibia > Caudata > Salamandridae > Calotriton > Calotriton arnoldi. The sequence continues at coordinate 894,891 of CAWUFW010003771.1, read as the reverse complement.
CTTGCAAATAGGACTACTAAATCTGATGCCTCAGGGTATCAAAGAATCATTGCATTAACCTGACTTGTTGGCCAAATCGAATTTAATATAACTATTTTGCAAATAGCAACTTTAGAAAGTTGACACTTTTTTGCCCATGTTTATCTGTAGCCAGTTTCTGTTGCATAGAGCTGCTGTCCTTGGGACAACCTGCTGCTCTCCTGGGAAGAGGTGATACCGACTCTTATGAAGAGGAATAAAGGACCTGCCAAGGGAAGAGGTGTGAACTCCTTCTGGCAGGATGGCCATAGTGGGTTTGAGCCCAAATAGTGAGCTTCAAAGGAGAAGCCGCCTATGAAGGGCAAATGGCAGTCACAATAGGACGGGGATGCTCTTTTATTTAAGCAGGCAATCTATCATCTCGGGGAGAGAGGGAAAACCCATTGTTAAACCATTTTTGCAAGTGGAGTGTAGCCCCAGTGAGCCACACCTGTGGGTTGGGCTAGGGAGCTCCATACACCAAGAGAAGGGTCTTGCCATGTTGGGAGTGGTCAGAATAATGCACTCTGTGATAGCTAGATGCCACACTTCACTGGAAGTTCTCGGGAGGGGACCAACTAGCCCAATCACTAGTTACTCGCCACCACCCCCTTAACTAGTAGTGGGCATACAAATGACTCCCTTGGCACCCAGACCTCAGATTGCAACTGTTCTGAAAAAAAGACTGAAGGACTACCCTGTTGCTCCCTGAACCCAACACAGAGAGGCTTCACCAAAGACTGCACGGTGCATGCTGAACCTGAGGATGGGCAAAGAGAGGATCGGGCCTGCGGTGCCCCACTTGTGAAAAGTTGCAACATGTGCCAGTAAGAAGGAATGCCTCCAAGAGACAGTTGGCTGACATCCTGTTACAGCCAGAGGGCCATAAAAACTGAGAAGCCTTCACCCTTGAAAGCTCTGTGCCAATACCCTGACCTCTGCTGGACACAACGGTGCATTCTGGGAGACCGAGTCCTGACCCTCACAAGGTGCCCCCGATGTTGCTGGATCTGTGAGAGCCATCAGTGTGCAGTCTGGTCGCCCTGCAAGAAAGTTATTGCCAGCTAAAGGAAACTTCTGGGATTGCTGTAACTGGAGACCAGTGGCAAGTGGTCCTGTAATGGACTTCATCTGGACACCGTGGGAGATCGATCCCTGAGGCTGAAGTTTCCCAACCCCCCGAATTAAGGACTGAGGGGTGGCTACAAAAAGACGCACTGCACCAGCTCAGAATTCCCAGCATGTTCAGCATCCTTCATCATTCTGTATCCCTTGCCTTAGTACCACTTCCACTGACTTCAATACCGGTCCTGCCTAAGGATTCGGTACTGTCCTGCAGAAAGCTAAAAGTGGCAAGTAGCTGTCCTCCTAAACCTGTTTGGTCCCTGTGACTAGTCCCCTATTGGAGTTGACCGGTCCAAGAGTACTTAGAGCTGGTCTCAACTCACTTGTCATGGGTAACCGTAAACTAATATTGAGGTCACTTACAATGATTTATTGAATTGAGTGAAAAAGCAGTGATTTATTGGTTCATTTAAAAATCATATCTCAGATCCCTCTGGTAGATTTCGTCATTCAGGTGTCTTTTTAAAGATAAAATTATAACCTATTTTTATAAATTGGTGTTGGATTTTTATTGTGTCAGGCTTTCTTCTTATTTTACTGTTTTGGTACTTCTTAATACTTTACACTTGTTCTTTTTATTAAGCCTGACTGCTCTAAGCCACAGCTACCCAGGACTGACCTACGTTTTTGCAATTAACCTAACTGTATTTGATATGGAATTGTGTCATTACTTCAGTGAGGTTGCACAACCACACTCTGTGAGAGGGTATCCTGGCGCTGAGCAGGAGTGTGTTCCTATCCCTACCTATTGTAGGTTGGTTAATTGAAAAGCCCGATCTTCAGCTTCTTGTGGAATTCAAGGAGAAAGGAGGAGGCTCTGATATGGAGAGGGAAGTCATTCCACACTTTAGGAGGGATGTAAGAGAACGCTTGTCCTCCTGATCTGTTATGTGTATTCATGGGCTGTTGGTGAGTAGGAGTCCTGAGTAGCGGAGGTGTCTCTTACACCTATTATTAATTTCTCCATCTCTGCTGAACATATCTTATCTTACTTTTCTTGTAAAATAGCTGGCATTAATAGTAGGCTGAATACACATCTCTTAAGCCTCCCCTGCTCCCCTCCAAAGTGCCTTCCCTCTTACATTCTCACGCATATATCTTGCTGAAATAATACCCATGTTGAAAACTACCAGCCTATCATTCACATTTTGTGAACCCCTTTTCCCTCTAAAATCCCAGAATAAATAGTGGTTGGCCACCTCACCACAGACCCCCTTCAATTTGGTTTTCATGCTTTGCATTCTATTCAAACTACCCTTTGTCTTTTGCCAAATTCCATAACCTTGGTCCATCACAATCATCTGTATTCCTATAATTCTTGATCTCTTTTTTGAATTAGACACTGTTCACCCTACCTTACTCCAAAGACTACCCTATCTTCACATCCCAAACTTGGCCCTAAATTGTATTCATCCTATCTTTCTGATAATTTGTTCTATGTTTCTTCAAATTTCTTGATCTCTACCCCCTCATCTTTTCCAGTCTGAATACCACAAGGCTGAGATAGAGACCCTCTCCTTTTCTCCCCATATACTTTATACCTTTGATAAATCATACCTTTCTTTGGTTTCTCTTATCATCTTTATGGGTACAGCATCCAAATATTTCCTACTTTTCTAATATTCAGCCCTCCCCCACAAACAAAGACTTTCAACTTCTTCACAGCCATCCACCGCTGGATCACTTATGCCAAACTCATCCAAAATTAACGTAATGTATATCCATTCCACTTTGGCACATGCCTCCCCCTCCGTCTCTATGTCGCTCAGATCATTTAAGCAGTTGGTACTGAATGTTTGAGCAAACAAAACTGGAGTTTGGCAGAACAGATTTTGGATCAAATTCAAGACCAAAAGGTAAAGAAATGGACTGAGAAATGTGGCCATGTAGTCACAATCAGGAAGCATACATCGAGGAAAATATTACTTTTAAAAGAAGCTAGGGATGCCGTCTCTCGAAGGACATATATATTTTTTTAATGCTTTAGTTTTTTCTCAGATCTAAAGAGGAATTTACTGCAGGCACCTCATCACATGGGAAAAGAAAATGCTGAGGAATAACTTTGGCAAAAGTTTAAGTTACATTGTGTATACACCTGTTAGAATTTCAGCATTTCTAAATAAGATTTACATGTACAGTCTATAATCAACCATCTCAATACAGACCTTTCTTAATTGGGTAGTGTATCTGGGAATAAAATAATGCATGGGCAAACATTTTCCAGTCTTTTAGAGCACTATTCAGTTTCTCTTCTCCTCTAACCATTTTCGATCCATTTGTAATTCTTCCACAATTGACCATTCAGACAAATCCCTCAACCAGTTTTGCTCATTTGCTGTTGTCACACTCATTCACCTAATCATCAATCTGTGGGGCAACACTTCCACCCGTATTGTCCTAGGCATGACTGGCTCCCTGTAAATCATTTGTAGGTCCGGATTTAGCCAAACGTTTTGATTTTTCTAAAATTAGGTATGCAGTATACTTACTTATAGATGCTTTCAGCCAGCCCTCCATTGATCTGTTGTAGTGCCATTCACATTTTCTTCCATTCACTACAGCAGGGATCAGCCCTCTTCAGCCATTTGCTACATTCACTGGGGGTGGGGGCATTCTGTTCATTCACAAAGAGCACATCCACACAGACTAGGGGCCAGATGTACGACGCGCAAAATAGTGCATCGCTAATTGCGAGTTTTTTGCGACTCGCAATTTGCGAGGCACTATTTTGGATGTACAACAGTGTGTATCACACTGTTTGCGATTCCCAATGGGGTCCCAAATTGAGAGGCTCATGAATATTAATGAGCCTCTCACAATTTGCGACCCCATTGGGAATGGCAGGCCCTCCCAGGTATGGTGGCCTGCTGGGCTCAGCAGACCACCATGTCTGGGATTGCTTTTAAATAAAGCAGTTTCTTTTTTTAATGCAGCCCGTTTTCCTTAAAGGAAAATGGGGTGCATTTAAAAAAGAAAAAAATGAAACGCACACTGCCTGCCCTCCAAAAATATTTTCCCCTGCATTTGCAAAGGGGAAGGGGTCCTCTGGGGACCCCTTCCCTTTTGAGACCCCATTACCACCCTCTTGAAGAGGGTGGTAATTTGCGAGTGTTTTGCGACCGCAATTGCGGTCGCAAAACATTTGTACATGGGGTTGCGCTCGCTATTAGGAAGGGAACGCCCCTTCCTAATAGCGACTCGCAATTCCAAAATAGCGAGTCGCAAATAAATTGCGACTCGCTATTTTGGAATGGTACATACCCCTATTGGTTTTTGCATGCGCAAACGGGTTCGCAAACCCGTTTGCGCATGCAAAAACCGTCGTACATCTGGCCCTAGTTCCCTTAAGGATCAGTGATTGCTTTGAACCAATGTTTATTTTTTATGTTGGTGAGGACCCAGTAGCTCCTCAAAAATAACATTTTGCTAAAATCATGACAAAACAAAGCAATAATTAATAAAGCCAAAAGGATGGTAGCCACTGCCAGACCTATTGGCTTTGCTAATAGCACCTTTGTGGAAAGTAGTTCTTGTGCAGGTCATGACCACACTAGTTTTTCACCAGTAAATTCACTTGCCAGAAGCACACTTTTCTCTTATGGATCCTGGTTCCCACATTGCATGGCTCTTACTGTAAGGGTACTGCTTGGCCACATACTCACAGTTAACCTGGCAAATGGGCTGCATGTCTTCCTCTGTAACCTAATACTTCTACCCTGCTTTCCCCGCTGCCAACAGTCTCACTGATCTCCTCTCTGTAGAACCTGATGGCTGTGACCTGTCATCCAAGTCACACCACCTTGGCTGGTGGATGGGTTGCCCCCTTCATTCTGAGACTTCTGCTTGGGGCCCATTGATCTTCCGCTGTACCCAAACAACTCCTGTCTGGCCCTTCTGTATCCAACTGGGTCCTGGAATACTTCATGCAGTACTCCATTTTGGTGGCTCTTTGAACTGGGCATTTCACATTCAACCTTCCTACACACTCACTAACACCAGGCCAGAGATAGATGCGATGGGGAGAGGTGGAGCTGCTGCAGTTCCCTAGGGCAGTATTCTTGGACATCCCTACCTGGCAGGATAGTCCCACATGTTTGGTTTCCTTATCTCAAATGCACCAAGATTGAAAGGAGGGCATCCAATGACAGTATATTTGCTTATGCAATGCTTATTACTGGAATCTTGATTCTAGACACATGGTTGCTGATGCATTTGTGTATTGTTGACTGTACCTTCACTTCCATTTAAAAACAACACTTCATTTAAATTACTGCCGTTTGCTCTATTTACCTTTTTATTACTAATCTTAACTGTACTTTTCATTGGACTACCACAGATGTCAGTCCATTTTACAACATAGTACCCAATACAGTCCAGATATGTCTTCAATAGCCCTCAATATTAACTCACCTCCTACAAAACACATTAAAGAGAACTCTGTCTAAGAAATCAACACAACAAGGACACATCATATAGTTGAATGTTAACAGGCTCTCAATCATACTTTCCACTAATGACACACATGAACTTCCAAGACAACATATCAGACAGAACAACTAACAAAAATCCAACACTGCACAGATATACTACTTAAATGGCTATCAATGCGCCCACAGCAACATTCTCCCATGCCACCAACATGCACCCTCATAGAACAGCACACACCTAATCAGATCCCATCAAATCCAATCAACACAATCCTGGCAGGCCAGCAGACGGTTATCAGGCTGCACACCACCACCTAACGGTTCCTATTATTTCACATGCCTACAAACCTGCTGGGCAATATGCAAAGCAAATAACCGAGTTAAGTTAGAACATAGACTTCTTGATTAGATCCTAGGCCAAACCCAACAAACCTACAAGACACATTGGGGCATATTCTCAAGGAGCTATCGTCGAGTTATCGGCACTTTAACGCATCCAAAATCGCGCTAAATTTATCGCTCCAATCACAAACTGGTGCTAACAGCCGATAACACCAGTTTACCTGCGAAAGCATCCTCAAAAAACATCGCCACAGATGACCCCTGCAACTATCGCTAATGAGATGCAGAGTAGGCGTTCCCGAGCAAAAATCCGCGACAACACCACACCTCAACATTCTCAACGACCAGCCCGATCAGCGATAAGACCACAAAACAGGCGATAAGGCGCGTTAGCAGCAGGAATCTAACACCTGCTCTGACCTGGTGTAATGTCGGACGACAACCTGCACCATCAAAGGGAGCCCAGCCCACAGCCACACATGAAGAACAACAGATGCCATGGAGCTACTCACCATGCATCCCCGAGCCCCGAGAGGGCAACAACACCCTCCGCCACCACCCCCAGTTCCCCAGCACCCCCCGCCCCACCCTCCGGACCACCACAGAGGCAGCGCAGACAAAGACAGCGGACCTTCAGGAAACGCACCAGCCCCACAGACCCAACACCAGACAATATCAATGCCCGCTACAGGCTCAAAAGGACAACCATCCAACTCATCCGGACCATCATTGCCCACGGGCTGACGGTACCAACACAGCGGACAACCAACATCCCTCCGCAGACAAAGCTGCTGGCTGTGCTGCACATGTTGGCCTCCCGTACCCCCCAAACAACATCCGCCAGAGTCGGAGGAGACTCACAGCCAGCCCCATCCAAGTTCCCCACACCTGTCCTGGATGCCATCATCAGCCAGGTACCCCAGTACCTAAACGTCCCCCACAATGTACAGGAACAGCTGGAGACCAAGCAAGGACTACACGCCATAGCAGGAGTCCTGCACCTGTTGGGGGCAATGTACTGCACACATGTCCAACTTGTGCCCCCTGCGGAAAAAACACAATTACCGCAACAGAAAGCACACGCATCCCATCAATGTGCAGGCAATAGTGGACCAGCGGGGACCCTACACCAATGTTGCAGCCAACTACCCAGGCAGTGTGCATGATTCTATCATCCCCCGACAGTCCATCATCAACCAGCGTTACCAGGATGGCACCCATGGAAATGCACTGCATGTAGGTAAGTACCAAATGAACACACCACACACCTCAACTCCACAATCATGCAACTCACAACACTGGCAATGCGCACGTCACAAAATCACATACAACATGCCAGACAACGTGCCCACCCACCAGACACGACAGCACAACTTACTGTGGCAACCTTGCTCAGCCATGTACATGAACCATCAACGGCATGGCACCGCAGCCACACAATAGCGGAATGTGGGGAGAGGTGGGAACCAGGTATGTGCGAAGGAGGCAAGTGACCCATGAATGAGAATGTACACAATGCCAAGTGTGGCGGAGATGTCCTGGACATATTGCAGTATGCAGACCACAGACATATCCATGCCCACATGCACTGCTGATGTGTGGAGTGGAGTGGACAGTGGACGCAACCATGTCACCACAGCCAGTAGGGAAGAACGCGGAAATGTAGCTTGTGATGTCCCCCCCTGCAAGCGTGTGCGGAGTGGCCTGGCCCGGCGTATGCAAGGCCAGCGTAGGGGTGTGAATAAAAAGCACGAAGCCCTGGGCGTGGTCCTCTTCTGGAATGTTCAAATGTGCCTGCCAGTGCGGCACCTCCTACCCTGCCACGAGGCCGATGCCCCAGCCGTGAGCGCTGTGGCCTGCGAACCTATGCGCCTGCTGCACCACGGGCCGCTGGACTCCCAACCTGTCATGCCCGCCCCAGCGTATCCAGTCCTCACAGCTCACCTGCCGACACCAGCGTGTGTCAAAGAGGGCCCACCACGTGCCGCCGCAAACTCCAAGCCCGAACCCCGTGTCCTTGGCAGCCTCCTCACACCATCATGGCCTCCGCGGCACAGGCCCGCTTTACTCCTTTTTCGTTTACGTACTCCACCGCTGCATCCGGCCTACACTGCGCTCAAGTAGGTCACACATGTGGAACTGAGTCGTGATATCTGCATGGCGGAGTCCATATCATTGTACGCAAGGAGACGAGTAAGAGGAAGACGCTGTTCAGTCCGGAGGAGAAAAGGACCATCTTTACGGAGGTGTCCGGACACTGCCGACAACTGCCCTGGTGTAACTAACTCTGTGCATCGCGGGCCAACGACACTTGGATGTGTGCCCCTACTGACCGCTGCCCCGGGCCTACACTGCGGTCAAGTAGGTCACACATTTGGGACTGAGGCTTGATTTGGCAATGGCCGAGTATACACGCAAATGCAGAGTTTAACTCACTATACTCCTTTCGATGTGGTGACACAAAGTATGTGCATGGCATCCCAGCCACACGTGTCTGTGGGCCCTTGAAGACTACGCCTTCGGACTACACTGCGGGCCTGCAGGCCTCACACAAATCCAATCCAGTCCGTACCAGGCAGGACACGTCATCGTCGCTGGCTAAACACCCGCACAGCTCTGTCGCTACTGCCTCGGTCAACCATGAGTCATCACCACATGCCATTTCAACGCCGTGTGTTAGTGTTCCAGGAGGAGCTTGCTGAACAGCGGTTGGCCCGCGCTGCCCGCTGCCTCTGGAGCACACAGCGGTCGAGTAGGTCACACAGTGGGAACTCAGTCATGAATCATTTATGGCTGAGCTGATAACATTGTACTGGCCTCGTCGCAGACTGCATCCCCTTACAGCTCCGGTGCCACTAAGTCTGTTCCCCGACATGCATGGACACTTACTTCTTGAGAATTGTTGGAGACTGAGTCCATGGCTTGGGGGTTGTCTTCATCATCGTGTCGGTGATACTGACTATGTTGCCAAGATGAGGCTGTAGCATTCCACTCCTCCATTTGCTGCTTCCGGCCGGCTTCTGCCCTCTGCATCATGCCCTGGAGGAGCCCTTCCACTGTCCCCCACAAACCTCCGCGACATTCACCTTCGACATCGACGAGGACCCGCTCACCTAGCGTGGCACTATCTTACTGCACCGCAAGTCACCGTCCCGTGGCGGTGTGCCTGTGCCGGTCGCAGTGCATCCGGGGCCACTAACTCTGTGCAGCTCAAATCATGGCCCCAACCTGAGGGCATGTCGGATGGCCTCTGTTCCGATGGCCTGGGGGGCAACAACGCCATGTCTCTGTGGCCCTGCGCTGTCCGCTGCCTCCGGCCTCAGGTGCGGTCCACCTGGGCTCACACATCAAATCGAGTCCTGGCCTGCCCAGACGTCGCATCACCGCAGGATGCACACGCCACCACCGCCAGGACCAACTCCAAACGACAGGTGCCAGAGTCGTAAGTGTCTTACTGCCAGACTGTCAGAGTTCCTCACACCTGTCGTGGGTGCCATCATCAGCTTGATACCCTGCTCAGCCCTTCAGGTGCCACTTACTCAGTGCACAACAAATCAAGGAGCATTCTGCTTGCATGTTGGGTGAGCACTGTACTCTCTCCGGCTACCACCATGATGCTTCACAGTTGTTTCTGTTATGCTGGTGTTTTATGTTTCTGCTTCAATTGTGATCACTGTTCAAGTTGTTGCCAGCACCAACGACTCCCTGAGGGCTGGCTGACACTCACCCCACACACATCCAGCACATGCGTCACTGTACATTGACCATACCAATAAAGGTGTCGGGCGCACGTGCCCGTGGCCAGTTCAAGAGCTCTATGCGTGTGTCTGTGTGCTCATGATGTATGCATTCGGGCCACGGCCCCACAACATCACATTGTGCCGTGTGCAGAGGACGCAGCCATGTCACAGCAGGCAGAGTGTGGGACATTGCATATGTAGCTTTGTTGTCCCCCACTCAATACATAAGAGGAGTGGAATGGGCCTGCGTGCGCCAGTCCAGCGTGGGGGTGTGGATGATTATCCCGTGGCTCTGGGTGTGGTCAGTCCTGGAAATGTGCAAATGCGGGTGTCTCTGTCGCAGTGTGGGTCTCCTTTGGGGAGTGTAGGTGGTCCCTGATGGGACTTAGACATCCACGTATGTGATCTAGTTCGGCTTCCATGAGGTGGGACCCCACCCGCACCTGTTCGGACACCCCCTTCTGGCAGTCTGACACCTGGCCTTGGAATGCGATGTGTGCTTCGGTGTGCTGCTGGGAGCCAGCCGTGGTAATGCGTGCGTCCAGCTGTGTTGTCTGTGCAGGGGGTGGGGTATCCTAGATGCAGCTGGGCTGCCCTGCTCCTGGGGGTCGATTGCCCGAAGATGTCCATGAACTGTTGTAGGGCGTCAGAAGTGTGGAGGTCCTCTTCAGAATCACTGTGGAGTTGTCTGGTCTGCTCTGCTGGAGGTGTTGTTTGTCCCTCTGCAATGTGAAGGGGAGATGCTTGTTGACATTGTGTTGGCATGTATGTTTACGTATTATTCAGGTTTACATACAGACTGCATGACAATGTACATTGTGACTGTTTGGGAGGAGCGGACTATTTGATGCGGGACAGTGGACATTTGGACTACATGACGTAGGTGAGGTTGTACACGTACATTTTCATCTCACAGTTCCCTGCTATGTCAGATGTGATATAGCCATTTTCTACGCACAGGCGGACCCAGTTGTGTCCTCTGTTCTGCAGTGTAAGTGTTGCACTGTGTACCACATTGTCGTCCATGTGGATGTGCTGGCATTGCTATGTGTGTGTGCTGCATTGTGGGAGGGTCACACCTGCAGCTGTGATTTTGCTGCCCCTTATCCCTTGGAGGCGGTGTGCCTTTGACTTTTGTGCTTTTAAGGTGCTGTGATGTTGGCGACTTGGGTCATTTGTGCTCTTGGACGGTTTTTGTACTCTTGTGCATTGTTTGTCTGCAGATGTATTGTTGTCGTCAGTGGTTGTTTGTGCACGTGGATGTGTCAGAGTGTGACCTGCTCCTTTCCGGATGTGGTCCACACTCAGCCACCTCAGTCTCGTGGCGTGCACAATGTCATGGTGATTGTACTCCAGCCATGCTGCTGGTCATGTGGTGTCACTTGCATTGTCAGTGTGGCTCTCACATACGCATCTTTGCTGTGGTTCGCACGGGTGCATGTGTGTGTCGTGGACTTGGTGATGTGTGGGGTGGGACCCCTTTGGGCACATGGTGGACGGGGGCCTCCTTGATGTTTGTATGTGTGCTGCAGTGTGCCACGGGGATCAGGGACATGACCCAGGGTCGTTGTGGGTGTGCGGTGCGCTACACGTCGTTGTGCATGTGTGCCATTGTGCCCGTCCCCCCAGTCCCTGTTCGTTACTCACCCTGTTGATGTTGTGTCAGGTCATGTCGAGCTGTATCAGGACTCCCGACTCCTTGCACCGTCTCCGCACTGATGACTGTGGCCGCCATTTGCTCCAGCTCCTCCTGTGGCGCTGGACTCCCACCTCCATTCGCCGTTGCTGCCTTCCTGTTGGCAGCGGGTTTCTGCTTGGTTTGACTTTTCACATCGTGCCAGCGCATCTTGGCCTCATCGACACTCCGACTGCATTCACGATGGAATGCCATTTTTCTGTCTGTGTTGCCAATGACACGGTGGAGGTGACGGACAGTTGTTGTTCGTGCTCTGTCACCTCCTTGAGGACGATCCGGTTGTCATGCGGACTGTACCCCGTCTTCCTCTTCTCCTTGGCCTTCCCCGACCCCGAGGTTCCTTGCTGGTGGTCTGGGGGGCTTGTGGGGTTCGCGTTAACCTGGGCTCTGGTTCCGGGTGCATCCATGTTGCTATGCAGTTTATTTTTTTTATTTTTTATTGTTCTGCTTTTATTGTGCCTTTTCCCTCATGACGCGTGGGAATTGCAGGCCTGTCGCTGGTTATCGCTGATTTTTGTATCGCGGTTGGCCTCATCGCAACTTTATTTGCGTTAGTGTTTCGCATTTTTGCGGCGTCGCGTTGATTTTAACGCGGACATTTGACGCGTTATCGTGGGACTATCGCATGGTGCCGCCAGGTTGAGAATACTACGTTAACACGGCGTTGTTTTCCCGCGATAGACTGCGATATGCAAAGTTGCGTTAAGCTAAATTTGCGGTGGTTATCACACGTTCTTGAGAATATGCCCCATAATTATATACAACAAAGCACCTCACATGCTTACAAACTTCGTAATATCTAATGTCTAAAGGGGCAAACAATAAATTAGGAAGCGGTAAGGCCTACATTTAGAAAGGGCATGCCATATTGTTATTGCTTTTATTTCTTGATAAATATCGTTGCTTGTTAAGCAGTCTTGGATTAGCACTCGTCAAAAATCAGACTGTGTCTATGTTATGTCTATAAATTGATGTATTTATTTTTATTTTTGCAGTTTTACAAAATATTTCCTCATGCTGGTGCAATGATTGGCTCATTTGTTAATCCTATTCCGGTATGTTTCGTCAAACCATCTACTAAGGTTAATCATTCCCCAAGCCTCAGTCCATTTAGCTTATTATGCAGCATCATAATCAGGCAAAAGCAGGGAAAAGCTCTTACAGTACAAATAAATGCTGTCAATTTTGCAATGTTAAAATTACAATAATTCCTGATTTTCCCGTCCCCTTTCTCCTTATTAATCGGTTTCAGCTGCTCTACCTATGAAATGTTTACACGCTCTGCAGAAGTAAAATACAATGCTTGCAGTGATAACCAAGAAACACTTATTATTGCTGTATATATATTCATTGGCATTTAGGAAAGAAAAGAAAAACCAAATTAATTGTACAGTACAACTTAATAAGACGCAGATGAGTCGTCACAATCAGCATCGAATCGAATAAGCATTGTCAAAAAATATTACACATTTCCCACAAGCAGCATTGCTATTAAACGCACTTTGTGTCCTGTGTGGATGCCAAGCTATGGAACGCTTGTAAAAACACACAGAATACTCTTCAATTTAAGAGAAAGATAATGTTGCCATCTTGCTTTTCTTTTTCTTCGCTGTGCAAAAATGACTGTCCACAAACCCAGTAGGTGCATTCTGATCAGAATTCGTTTTGAGAATTGCTTAGTTTCTAAATGCAGTTAACTAATATGAGGCCACAAGTACTTAGGGCCAGATGCATCAAGGCCCTTGGGGCATGTGTGTGTGCAACATGTGGTCACATGGCAATTTCAGGGGTGCAACTGGGTGTCCTTTTGGCACCCTTGCACCCTTGAAATTGCATGCGCAATTTGCGAGTACCTATTTGGTACTCGCAAATTGCGCATGCAATTTCCATTGATTCCTATGGGCCTCTAGGCCCATAGGAATGAATGAGTAGCAATTCCTTAATTGCGACTCGCAATTTGTGAGTCGCAATTAAGGAATGTTTAGGAATCGCAAAATGTTTGCAGTTTACCGCCTACTTCAAGTAGGTGGTAAGCCAGTCGCAAACGGGAAGGGGTCTCCAGGGGACCCCCTTCCCTTTGTGAATGGTTGTGAAAACTTTTTCTAAGAGCAGGGAGTGGTCACACGGACCACTGGCTACTCTTAAATAAGCATTTGCAATTCAATAGGTCTCGCATTAGTGAAACTTTGAGATACTGACGTTGCAAATGCTGTTTGTTATTTTTTTTTTGTTAAAAATATCCCAGCAGTAGCATAAGTAATAAAACAAAATTACACTAAGCAAGGAAAAGGTACAGTACCACAGGCTATTACTAGGTGTCCCTCTATTTGCCACATAAGGTACTGCATCCTCAATGCAATTATAAATAAAATTCCAGTTGAGCATACGTTTACATTTGTTTTTATTGAAAGTGAGATTTTTGTTAGTTTGTGTTTTAAAAATGCACTATTTAAATAAACAACAATGGTGCATTTTTAAAACGCAAGCTAACAAAAATCTCACTTCCAATAAAAGCAAATTTAAACGTATGCTGAGCCGCAGTGTATATATATATATAGGGGTGGGCGGAATTTGCGTAGTCGCGCTACGCAAAGCTCCGTGAAACGGTAAAAAATCTCCGAGAGCACGCAAAAGTTCCGCGAACACGCGGAATTGCTTGTTCCGCCCGTTCGCGATGCTTTTTTCCTGTTCGCGAACGCTGTTTGCGTGCTTGGGGGGAAATATCTTGCGAACACGCACTTTGAAAGCGCAAACAAGCAAAAAATTCCGCGAAGCCGCGGATCGCGGAATTTTTGGCAATTCCGCGTTCTCCGCGGAACGCGAAATTACCCAAATTCCGCGAGCGGAACGGAATTTACCGCCCAGGCCTAATATATATATATCAAAAGAATAATCCAAACTTCAGTGTAAGAATGGAAACTGGCACTCGTGCCTTCAGGAAACAGACATGTTTATTGGGTTAAGTTTTCCCCAGATACAGGAACACAGATACACATTCAGCAGTGAAACTGCCTTTCTCAATCTGCAATCCACCATCTTCATGCTCCATTTAAAGTTAAAACCAAATAGACATAGACAACATACTAAACGATTGGTAGCAGCTTAAAAAAGGTATGTATGTCAGTGTGCGACCTTTAAAAAGTTAATACAGCACATTTCATTTGCTTCTCAGAATTTACTGAATATAAAACTCATACATGAGTAATTTCAAAAATAATTAGTCCAACGTTACGTCGGTGTTGCTGAGAGCAGTTCTCTTAGAAAGTAATGGTGTACCGTCACACAACTTGTTGTTGCATTTAAAACCTGGACTGGAATTAGTTCCAAAGCCTCTGCTATTGTTCAAATCGAGCATACAAGATATATTCTTTAAACCAGCAAGGCTGCTTTCTATTTATTAAGAGACTCGTTTTTATCCTCTCGTAACACTAATAGGTAAAATGCCTCTCTTGTCCCATATAAAATATCGAGCATTAACCTTTGGAGTCTTATTTCACTAATGTCCAGCTGGAATACTCACAGCAGCGGCAGCATGGATAACTTCAATTCATGCATCCGGTTTAACAAAAAGTCCCTCATTCTTTGTTTGGATCCCTCGGCTCCACTCCTCGGCCAGTGCCTTCTTTGCGGTGCCCGGCTCCAAGTCTGGGTAGTATTCCTAGGGGGAGAGCCCAGCTATAAGTGGATGGTTTAAAGTCCCCGCCAAGTGAATCACAGCTCCTAGCGTTGGACTTGTCCCTCCACCGTTGCCCCTCTCTCGTCTCCATCGTCTCGCTCCAAACTTGGGGGCACGCCTGCCTCATATTCCAAAGAAAAATGCGGTAATGCTGGCGTGCTGCCTAATCGCCGTATGTGCTCAGGAATATATATCCTCCAAATGCCTCCCCAAAGATAATAGAGAGGCAGCCGGCACTCGCAATCAAGGTGTTATATCCTATTTATTCTGTCACATCACAGCAGGTACAGGTCCAAACAGAGATGCGTTTCGGCAGAGATTCTGCCTTCTTCAATCTACAGTGCGCCATTTTGGTAACCAATTTAAACATCTTACTTAATAAACACAAACGATGTACTACATCTGCGCAGCACAACAACAGGTATGTTAAAATGTTTGCAAGGGACAAATGTCTATTTAAAACATTAGAACACCTTTAAAACCCCCAATGTGCAAATAACTCTAGTGAATATATTATTTTGCTCGATTGTCTATAATTCACAATCCATCCTCCTGGGAGTAATATGTGTGATGATAGTAATCCACAATACGATGCTTTAAAGTCCCAGTATGCATCTCTAGGTACAAGTTAACACCCGAATTGGAATTCTTAAAACCGCACGCACTATAATTACTGTTTTAAAAATGATGTAATCCCACAATCTGGCCACCTTGTACTCACTCTTAATATTCAAAGCGTGTAAAACATGACTTTCTAATCGAGGGATGTCCCGCCCTCGTAATCTAAACCAGACTCTGTTTACCTAAGTTAGAGTGTGCACAGGACGGCGGCAAAAATTAATAACATCAAGTCCAGAATCCATTTGTGAATAAGACTGATAACTAGCATAAAGGTCCCTTGATCCCACCACTCGGCCAATGCCTTACGTAGTGCCCAGCTCCACAGCAAGGGAGGTATTCCTAGGATGAGGTAAGCCTTCCGTGTTAGAATCCAGTCCCCGCCAATGGAAGTCTCAGCTCCCAGCGTCGAACCTTTTCATTCACCTGGGCCACTTCCTCGTATCCATTGCCACTCTCCTCAAGTGGGGGCACACCTGCCTGATACATCAAAGGAAAGAAAATGTGCGGTATGCTGGTGTGCTGCCAGAATGCTGGTGGTGGCAATCACCTTGATTGCGAGTGCCGGCTACCTCTCTATTATCTTTGGGGAGGCATTTGGAGGATGTTTACGGCGCGAGCGGTGGCACAAGTTTGCCTTGCACCACCAGCGTTCTGGCAGCACACCAGCATACCGCACATTTTCTTTCCTTTGATAATATATATATATATATATATATATATATATATATATATATATATATATATATTCACTGAAAAAACCATAGGTTTCAGGAACGTTATAGTTAGAAATTAGCATTTAAAAAACCTTAGAAATTCACTGGAAAAACACAGGTTTCAGGGACGTTATAGTCAGTTGGACATTTCACTCATACAAAACCAGAGAAATTGGACCCTCTTAGTTAGTTCAGCTAACTATAACTCGCGCCCCTGCAATGCACTGCTGATGACGTCACATATTACATCATTTATGACATGGTCAGTGACATGACTGATGACATCACTGATGACATCTCAAATGACATCACTGATGACATCATCCAGTGACTGTGTGTTTCTGTAAAGTTTAAATATGTTTTATATATATATAGGCCAAGGTGTATTGAAGAATGAGTGGGTGTATAAGTGTCTGAATGGATGATTTAGTAGGTGCGTGACTGACTGTCTAAGTGAGTGATTAAATGTGTCTTACTGAATGCATGGGTTAGTGACTGATACAGACATTCACACAGTTTAGTTTGTCAGTTGGTGTGTAAGCTGTTGCATGGGTTGGTGAGTAGCTAAATGAGGGTCTATATGGGTTATTCATTGGTTGTCTGAGAATCTGTATGGGTGCCTGAGTGTCTGTGTGGGTGGGGGGGGGTGTGACTCTGTGCATAGATGTGTGAGTGGGTGATTCACTGGGTGTATGGGTTCAAGAGTGCATCTGTGAAGGGCTGTATGGGTGGGTGAGTGTGTGTATGGGTGTGTTGGTGAGTGAATGTATGCCTCAGTGGTACATGTGTGAGTAACTGCATATGTGAAAGGCAGTATATGTGAGTGTTGGAGTATATAAATGACTATATGTGAGAGTGAGTGATTGTGATAGTGGCTGCATGGATGAGTCTGTGATTGTATTAGTTATTGTATAAGAGTGTAAGTATGTGTTCGTATATATTTGAATAAGTGAGGTGGAGTGTGTATAACTGTATAGGTGAGTAAATGGGAGTGTGATTGATTATTTGCATGACTGACTAGGTGTGTGAGTAACTCTATGGATGAGTGGCGGTGTGTGAGTGTCTGTATAGATATTTGAGTGCATATGATAGTGCATGTATGAGTGACTGTATGGGTGAATGAGTGGATGTGTGTGTAGACCTAGGAATTAGTGAGTGGGTATGTACTAACTGGTATTGGTGTGTCTATGGTTTCGAAAATGGTAGTCTGTATTTTAGAGTGGGTGTATCAAAGGTTATATTAGGGTATGAGGAGGTGCATCAGATTATCACGTGGATGATGTCATCAGTGATGTCATCAGTGATGTCATCAGTGATGTCACTGACCATGTCATGAATGATGTAATATGTGACGTCATCAGCAGTGCATTGCGGGGGCGCGAGTTATAGTTGGCTGAACTAACTATAATGGCCGAATTTCTCTGGTTTTGTACGAGTGAAATGTCCAACTAACTATAACGTCCCTGAAACCTGTGGTTTTTTCAGTGAATTTCAAAGGTTTTTTAAATGCTAATTTCTAACTATGCCTACAAAGGTAGGACATGTGCAGAAAGAGGAAGAAAGGCGCAGAAAGAAGCAAGAGAAATGCAGAAAGAGGCAATAGAAGTCCAGAAAGACGGCCCCAACTTTTTGCTGACAGGTACTGGTGGTAACTGACTCTGACTAACCAGGTCCGGAGCCAGTGCTATGCTGAAAGACACTTAGAATACAGTGAAAACACCTACATACACTAGGGTACACTATGGGTTGGGGTCCCCCTGTGATTGGTATGACCTCCCCTGTTTGGCCCTAGTACATAATAGGGCAGGGGGATTAAAACTACCTCTAACTAAGAGGTGCAGAAGGAGGCAAGAGAAGTGCAGAAAGAAGCAACACAGGTGCCGAAAGTGGCAAGAGAGGTGCATAAAAAAGCAAGTGAAGTGCAGAAAGAGGCAAGTGAGGTACAGAAAGAAGCAAGACCAGTGCAGAAAGAACCAACAGAGGTATAAAAAGAGGCAAAAGGGGTGCAGAAAGGGGTAGGAGAGGTGCACAAAGAGGCAAGAGAGGTACAGAAAGAGGCAGGAGGGGTGCAGAAAGAAGGCAGAGAAGTGCAGAAAGAGGCAAGAGAATTGCTGAAAGAAGCAACAGAGGTGTAGAAAGAAGCAAGAGAAGTGCAGAAAGAGGCAAGTAAGGTGCAGATAGAAGCAAGAGCAGTGCAGAAAGAACCAACAGAGGTGCAGAAAGAGGGAAGAAGGGTGGAAAGAGAGGCAAGAGGGGTGCAGAAAAAGGTAGGATGGGTGCACAAAGAGGCAAGAGAGGTACAGAAAAAGGCAGGAGGGGTGCAGAAAGAAGGAAGAGAAGTGCAGAAAAAGCCAAGAAAAGTGCAGAAAGAGGCAAAAGAGGTACATAAAGAGACAACAGGGGTGCAGAAAGAAGCAAGACAGGTGCAGAAAGAAGCATGGAAAGTGCAGAATGAAGCAACAGGGGTGCAGAAAGATTCAAGAGAAGTGCAGAAACAGGCAAGAGAAGTGCACAAAGAGGCAAGAGAATTGCTGAAAGAAGCAACAGAGGTGTAGAAAGAAAAGTGCAGAAAGAAGCAAGTGAGATGCAAAAACAGGCAGGAAAGGTACAGAAAGAGAGTACGAGTGCAGAAAGAGACAACAGGGGTGCAGAAAGGAGCAAATGAGGTGCAGAAAGAGGGAAGAGAGGTGCAGAAAAAGGCAAAAAAAGTGCAGAAAGAGGCAAAAGAGGTACATAAAGAGACAACAGGGGTGCAGAAAGAAGCAAGACAAGTGCAGAAAGAAGCATGGAAAGTGCAGAATGAAGCAACAGGGGTGCAGAAAGAGGCGAGAGAAGTGCAGAAACAGGCAAGGGAAGTGCACAAAGAGGCAAGAGAATTGCTGAAAGAAGCAACAGAGGTGTAGAAAGAAGCAAGAAAAGTGCAGAAAGAGGCAAGTGAGGAGCAAAAACAGGCAGGAAAGGTACAGAAAGAGGGAAGATGAGTGCAGAAAGAGACAACAGGGGTGCAGAAAGAAGCAAATGAGGTGCAGAAAGAAGCAATGGACGTGCAGAAAGAGGTAAGAGAGGGTCAGAAAAAGGCAAGAAAAGTGCAGAAAGAGGCAAAAGAGGTACATAAAGAGACAACAGGGGTGCAGAAAGAAGCAAGACAGGTGCAGAAAGAAGCATGGAAAGTGCAGAATGAAGCAACAGGGGTGCAGAAAGAGGCAAGAGAAGTGTAGAAAGGAGCAAGTGAGGTGCAGAAAGAGCCAACAGAGGTGCAAAAAGAGGCAAGAGAGGTGCAGAAACAGGCAAGAGAAGAACACAGAGAGGCAAGAGAATTGCTGAAAGAAGCAACAGAGGTGTAGAAAGTAGCAAGAAAAGTGCAGAAAGAGGCAAGTGAGATGCAAAAACAGGCAGGAAAGGTACAGAAAGAGGGAAGACGAGTGCTGAAAGAGACAACAGGGGTGCAGAAAGAAGCAAATGAGGTGCAGAAAGAGGCAACAGACGTGCAGAAAGAGGAAAGGGAGGTGCAGAAAAAGGCAAGAAAAGTGCAGAAAGAGGCAAAAGAGGTACATAAAGAGACAACAGAGGTGCAGAAAGAAGCAACACAGGTGCAGAAAGAAGCATGGAAAGTGCAGAATGAAGCAACAGAGGTGCAGAAAGAGGCAAGAGAAGTGGAGAAACAGGCAAAGGAAGTGCACAAAGAGGCAAGAGAATTGCTGAAAGAAGCAACAGAGGTGTAGAAAGAAGCAAGAAAAGTGCAGAAAGAGGCACGTGAGGAGTAAAAACAGGCAGGAAAGGTACAGAAAGAGGGCAGACGAGTGCATAAAGAGACAACAGGGGTGCAGAAAGAAGCAAATGAGGTGCAGAAAGAGGCAACAGACGTGCAGAAAGAGGGAAGAGAGGTGCAGAAAAAGGCAAGAAAAGTGAAGAAAGAGGCAAAAGAGGTACATAAAGAGACAACAGGGGTGCAGAAAGAAGCAAGACAGGTGCAGTAAGAAGCATGGAAAGTGCAGAATGAAGCAACAGGGGTGCAGATAGAGGCAAGAGATGTGCAGAAACAGGCAAGAGAAGTGCACAAAGAGGCAAGAGAATTGCTGAAAG
Organism: Calotriton arnoldi; assembly: GCA_963921515.1. Lineage (NCBI taxonomy): Eukaryota > Metazoa > Chordata > Amphibia > Caudata > Salamandridae > Calotriton > Calotriton arnoldi. Next base: position 874,450 of record CAWUFW010003771.1, on the reverse strand, counting down.
AAGCAACAGAGGTGTAGAAAGAAGCAAGAAAAGTGCAGAAAGAAGCAAGTGAGATGCAAAAACAGGCAGAAAAGGTACAGAAAGAGGGAAGACGAGTGCAGAAAGAGACAACAGGGGTGCATAAAGAAGCAAATGAGGTGCAGAAAGAGGCAACAGATGTGCAGAAAGAGGGAAGAGAGGTGCAGAAAGTACTTGATATTTGCAGAATGAGGTCAAGAGAAGTGCAGAAAAAGAAAGAAACGTGCAGAAAGAAGCAACAGAAATGCAGAACGAGGCAAGAGAGGCGCAGAGGGAAGCAAGAGTGGCTTGCACACCATTAGTATCAATTTAACACCCACATTTAGCAATAAGTAACACGTGACCATTCTAGGTTTGCAAAGGGCCTTCCATCACGCTGTAACACTTCTCGCTGCATTTTTGGTAATGTTTGACCCGTTTCAGCTAGAAACAAGGCTTTTTTAGTTCAAATCTGCCGATTAGGGTGCAGATGATGAATTATGTGGCTAATGCAGAAAATGTATAATTGTGCGAAAGTCGGTGCAGCCAAACAGTCACATAATTCCAGTGGCTCTGCTCATACCTCTGACTAGGTCCACAAGTGCTCCTCAGTGATTCCATCTTTTTTTTGTCTCGCTGAGTTCATAGTTGAGCTTCTATGGAAACGAGGAAGACTAAACCTGAGGTTACCACTCCACAACACAGACTACCATACCACATAATTACTCTCCATAACACATAATCCCACTCTACATAATTCCTATACACTAAATACCACATACTGTCTATCCACATAATTTCACTGCACAACATACCACATAATTCCACTACACACAACGTACATCCACTCCACAAAACATTAGTAAAAAACTTTTGCATTTACAACGCCAATAGCTCTAATTCTCGCAAATGCGAAACCTATTACATTGCAAACACTTCCATAACTAGTAGTCGCGTTTGCAGAGTGGTGGAGAAAGGGTGCTGGGCCTCCGACCAGCGCTCAGGAATTCCGGTGCATAGGGCTTACAGGAGTTACCAGTAGGGCTTCTTGGCCCCCAAAGTCCCTCAGGAGTAAATTGGACTTCATCCCCCATCCCGTAGTCTGCCAGGAGGCGTGTTTGCAGAATGGTGGTGAAAGGGGGGCATGGCCTCCGAAGACGTTTTAGCAATCCCACTGTGCGGGACTTACTAGAGGTAACAAGAGGGGTAGTTGGCCCCCAAGGACATCCTTGGGGGCCAACTACCCCTCCTATTACCTCCAGTAAGTCCCACACAGCAGCATTGCTAAGTTCGAAGAGCAGGCCGCGCCCCCTTTGCCCACCACTCTACAAACGCGCTCCCTGGCGCACTCTTGGATGGGGATTGAAGTCCCCTTCACTGCTGGGGGGCCTTTAGGGGCCAACTAGCCTACCTCTTACCTCCAGTAAGCCCCATGCAGTGGGATTGCTGAGAGGTAGACAAAGGCCACGCCCCCTTTCTCCACCACTCTTGTTAGTTGGGGAATTAATTCCCCTTGAATGCTGAGGGTCCCTGGGGGCCAACTAGCCCTCCAGGTACCTCAATATGCGCCACAGAGCTGGATTACAGAGAGGTGGTCCGAGGCCACGCCCCCTTTTTACACCACTCTGCAAACGCGCGTCTTGGCGCACTGCTGCTCGGGGGATGAAGTCCACTTGTGTCCTGAGGTCCTCAGGACACAAGAGGACCTCATCGCCCCACCACCAGTGCGCCAAGAGGCATGTTTGCAGAGTGGTGTAAAAAGGGGCGTGGCCTCGGACCACCTCTATGCAACACAGCTCTGTGGCGCATACTGGAGGTACCTGGTGGGCTAGTTGGCCCCCAGGGACCCTCAGGATTGAAGGGGACTGAATCCCCCAATTTACAACACCCCAGGGGGCGTGTTTGCACACTTTTCATATCAGGCCCTGCCCCCTCCCTGCACCACTGTGCAAACGCAGCCCCTGGTGCGTTGTAAGTTGGGGGATTAAGTCCCCTTGAATCCTGAGGGTCCCTGGGGGCCAACTAGCCCACCAGGTACCTCCAGTAAGCGCCACAGAGCTGCGTTGCAGAGAGGTGTAAAAAGGGGCATGGCCTCGGACCACCTCTCTGCAACGCAGCTCTGTGGCGCATATTGGAGGTACCTGGTGGGCTAGTTGGCCCCCAGGGACCCTCAGTATTCAAGGGGAATTAATTCCCCAACTAACAACGTGCCAGGGGGCGCGTTTGTAGAGTGGTGGAGAAAGGGGGCGTGGCCTCCGGAGAGATGCCTGCTTTCTTTTTTTTCTTTTTTTGTACAAGGGGGGCTGTGTGGCCCCCCTTTTTTTTACTTGTTTGGGGCCCTGGGGACCCCATCCCCAAGGGCCTGACCCCTTTTTCTAAAAAAAAATAAAAAAATTTAATCGGGAGGGGGGCCACGGCCAATTTCGGCCCCGGGGTCCCCATCCCCTGGGGCATGGCCAGAATTGCTTTTTTTTTCATTTATATTTGGAGGGGGGCCGCGTGGCCCCCCCTCCTAAGGCCAATTATTGCTCCGGGGACCCCATCCCCCGGGGCCTGGCCTCTCCGTTGGGGTCTGTGGGGGGAGCCCCAATTCCCCCACGGTCCCGCCGGCTCCCCGCCTCCTGCGGGAGCCGGCATTGCTTTTCCACAAGGGGAGCTGCTGACATGCAGCTCCCCTTGTGGAAAAGCAATCCTGCTTTGCTTCATTGAAGCAAGAGCAGATTTCCCTGCTCTCCCTTCAATGAAGCAAAGCAGCGTTTGCTATGGCAGGGCGGGAGCTGCACGGCTCCCGCCCTGCCATAGCAAACAGCAGTGTCTTGGGGGTGGGCACCCCAGGACACTGCAGGAGCCGGCCCTGGGGTGTGGCGGTCCCCAGGGCCATCGAGGGCTCCAGGAGGGGGGCCCAACTATTTAAAGCCCCGGGTAGGTGGTGGTCCCCGGGGCACGGGGGTCCGTAACGGACCCCCGCATTTGAATACAGAGTGCCCCAGGGAGTTGGTGGTCCCCGGGGCAGTGTGGGGGGCTTGAGCCCCCCCACACTAATTAATGACGACAGCCCCGGGGAGGTGGCAGTCCCCGGGGCTTGGGGGAGCTCGCGAGGCCCCCCACCCTCATTGACATTAAGCCCCGGGGAGGTGGCGGTCCCTGGGGCTTGGGGGGCCCGCGAGGCCCCCCCCACCCTTATTGACAATTAAGCCCCGGGGAGGTGGCGGTCCCCGGGGCTGCGGGGGGCCGCGTGCCCCCGTGAATAAATTATGAAGCCCCGGGGAGGTGGCGGTCCCCGGGGCTGCGGGGGCTCCCGCGGGCCCCCGCTACATAAATAAATTGCCCCCGGGACTTGGCCCACCCGGGGGCTTTGAAAACGAAGCGCGGAAGACCGCGATTCGTTTTTTAAAATTTTCAGACGGATTCGCGCACCTGGCACGACCCCGCCCGATTTTTAAAAAAAAAATGCTTTTTTTGGGCCTGGGGGTCCCTGTGGGACCCCCTGAGCAGGCCTGGGGGGGTCAGGGTGTTTTTACCCTGCCCCCTTTTCTTGTTTTTTTTATCTTTCTTTTACCTTTTTATTTCTCCCTCCGTCCGAGGCACAAGATGGCTGCCAACACTTCCTGGTTTGAAGTGTTGGCAGCCAATCAGAGGCAAGCTCATGCTTGTGTGGTTAGGCTTCGCCCAGATATCGAAAGTTTTCTTTTTTAAATTTCTCAGGAACTACTGAACGGATTTACACCATTTAAAAAAAAAAGGTCGCTTTCTGAACCAAGGGCTACCTTTTTGCCAAATTTGGTGTAATTCCGTTCAGCAGTTCGGGCTGTAGCCTGTTCCAATTTTTCCTATGGAAATTAACATGGGGAAAACGCGTTTTGGGACCCCCCTTTTTTCTCGGCCCCCGCTTGATGAATCACCCCGAAACGTTCAAGACAGGAGCTGACCGGAGCGCCCCATTAGTTTTGAAATTTCGCGAACATTCGTCAAACGACGCCAAAGTTATTGGCAAAATAAAAAATGCTTTTTGAATAGAAACAAGGTCCTAACTATAACTACCTACTGGCGACCGCCAGTAGGTAATATATATATATATGTATACATATAAATATATATATATATGTTACCCAGTGGCTATCGCCACTAGGTAGTTATAGCTAGGACCAAGTTTCCATAGGAAATAGATTGATTTGCTGATAGCTTTGGTGCCATTTTGCGAATCTTCACGAAATCTTCCAAAAAAGTCTGATCCCCCTCAGCTTTTTCCTGGAAAGTTTCAGGGTGATCTATCAGGGGCCAGTAGAAAGGAGGTGTTCCAAAATGCATTTTCCCCATGCAATTTTCCATGGGAAAATTGAACAGCAATTCCACAAAAACAGCTGAACGGAATTACTACAAATCTGACATAAATTTTGATCTTGATCCAGTAAGCGTGCTTTTTGTGATGTGGTGTAAATATGTTAAGTCGTTTTTGAGGAATTAAGGTTCCAAATGTATTTATATTTCATGCCACTGAGGATCCATGGATGCAACAGATATATTCAGTCCCCTGTCCTGAACTTTAAAAAAAAAAACATATAGAGGGGCAGAGTAGGAACACCCTAACCCCCTTGCCCTGATGGTGGGGTGGGGCAAAATTTTATTTTTTTGTAAGCGGTACCGTAGATCCAGGGACGGATTGTGGATCTGTGGTAAAAAAAAAAAAAAGTGGCAGGCTCCTGCCCTTTTCAATTTTAAGCTTCCTTGGGGTCGGCCAGAGCCTAGGGGGTCACTGCATATTAAAATATAGGGAAAGGGGCATGTTCTCCCTCCCAGATTCACTTTATATCTCTGGAGACCTCATCCCCTGAGGCAGATGCATTTTTCTGTGGAGTGTAGCATGGGGACCCCCTCCCAGAGCCACTTAATGGGCCAAGGACATCATCCCCAGGGCCGAAGCATTGATTTTGGGGAGGTGGGCACCACCCTGAGCCTAGTTAAGGGCCCCAGGGCCCCAATCCTTGGGGTTGTGGCATTTTTTTGAGGAAGGGGATGTGGTGCCCCCTCCTGAGCCATCCAATACCAGTGTCCTGAGGACCCCATCTCACGGGGCACTGTGCTACTCCCTGCCCACAAGAACATGAACAGACAGTACTATAACTCCCTGCCCGCACTCTTGTGAGCAGGGAACATATGTTTGCTCACGCTCAGTGGAAACGGAAAGAAAAACTGCTCCTAGCTGGGCGAGAGCAAAGCCAGCTCCCGCCAGCACCCGAGCTGGCAGGAGAGCTGACAGGGCTGTGGGAGGAGGCTCCCGCAACCCAATAGCCATCACAGCTGTGGGTGCTCCTGGTAAAAAAAAATGTAGAAAATGGAAAATAATAATAATTATAAATAAGTGAGTGGTGAAGCCTTTCATTTATTATTGACTGCCCCTGGGCAAGGAGCATCCCATAATGCCATGGTTAGTACAAGCTCCAAACTTAATTGCATATAAGGAGGCCCTCTCAGCATATCATCGCAACATCAAAAAAGTGCGCAAAATGTATATTTGTAAACAAATCGGCCAGGCAGACAACTCTTCTAAAGAATTGTTCAAAATTCTTAAAGACTTTACTCATCCTTCTGCCTGTTCCCAGCCACTTCAAGCCTCACAGGAATTATGCAATTCTATTGCTGTCTACTTCGAAGATAAGATCAAGTTGATCTATCAAAACTTCCTGAGTATGTCACATCAATTGACTGTGGAGCAAATGGATTCCCCTCCCCTTAACTCCAGGTGCAATATGCTGGATAATTTCCACACTCATACCCTGGAACTGTTGCAATATGTACTCGAAAGAGCTAAATCTGGTTCTCTCATGGACCCTTGACCACCCAGGACGGTAGCCCTACTGGCTAGCCAGATTGCTCTGGCAGTTAGATCTCTATTCAACCTCTCCATCAAGTCGGGAAAAATTTCTCTAGCGTGGAAATCGGCTTAGATCATACCAATACAAAAGAAGAAGAATTTGGATCTCTCTATTCTTTCAAATTACAGACCCATCCTTCTGCCTGTTCCCAGCCACTTCAAGCCTCTCAGGAATTATGCAAGTCTATTGCTAACTACTTTGAAGATAAGATCAAGTTGATCTATCAAAACTTCCCAAGTGTGTTGCATCAATTGACTGTGGAGCAAATGGATTCCCCTTCTCTTAACTCCAGGTGCAATATGCTGGATAACTTCCAGACTCTTACCCTGGAACAGGTGCAATATGTTCTTGATAGAGCTAACTCTGGTTCTCCCATGGACCCTTGACCACCCCAGGATGGTAGCCCTACTGGCTAGCCAGATTGCTCTGGCTGTTAGATCTCTATTCAACCATTGAGTCTGGAAAAATTTCTCCAGCGTGGAAATTGGCTTAGATCATACCAACTCAAAAGAAGAAGTATTTGGATCCCTCTATTCTTTTAAATTACAGACCCATCTCTTTACTCCCGCTCTTGGGTAAGCTTTTGGAAGGCCTAATAAATAAACAACTGACTGAATATTTGGAACTGAATAAGATCTTAGATCCTTCACAATCAGGCTTCAGAGCCGAGCATAGCACTGTGTCGGCATTGGTTGCTGTGACGAATACCATCAGGTGCTCGCTGGATATTAACACCCCTGCCATGCTCGTGCTCTTAGACCTATCCGCAGTATTTGATACTGTGTCCCATGTCAAGTTACTTCAAAGACTACGAGAGATAGGGATTAACGGGTCTGCCCTGGCCTGGTTCCAGGATGTTCTGAAAGATAGAGTGCAGGGTATCTAGCTGAGACGTTCCAAAGCCAGGCCTAGGCAGGGCAATAAAGGTGTCCCTCCGGGCTCATGTCTGAGCCCTACATTGTTTAACTTGTATGTGTCACCTCTGGCTAAAGTCATCAGAGACTATGGTTTCAAAATCTTATCATATGCTGATGACACTCAGTTGGTTATCTCCGTTGATGAGGATCTTGACAAAATGAAGAACCGCTTTTCAGATGGAATGAAGGCTATCACCGAGTGAATGGCGGATAACTTTCTCCAGCTGAATCCAGGGAAAACAGAGATCATCTTATTTGGGACAGCTCGAATCCTATGGACTCCGGACTGGTGGCCACTGGAGTTAGGCAAGGCCAGTCTCCTAGCAAGATTGTAAAAACCTTGGAATCAAGGTAGATTTTGAACTTAATATGAAAGAACAAGTTCTATCTACAACCGGCACTTGATTCCATATGCTACGATTGCTGAAGAAGGCTTTGCCATTCCTGCCTCTGGAGGCCAGAAAGACCTTGGTACAGGCTCTTGTTGTGAGCCGGCTGGACTATGTTAAAACTCTGCTGGCCGCATTATTTTCAAAACTGCAAGTCGTACTAAACACAGCAGCACGGTTGATTTGCAACTGACGGCCCTGTACTGCATCCGTACCTATCTTAAAATCTTTACACTGGCTCCTAGTAAAGAAAAGAGTTGTATTCAAAATGTGCTGTCTAACCTATAAGGCTCTGCAGGATAAAGGTCCCATATACCTTAGCCAGAGACTGAAATGTTATCACCCCACTAGGAATCTGCGTTCAAGTGAGAAGAAGTTATTGGTGGTCCCTCGTATTCGACGTGTTAGATGTGGTGGCAGATCCTTTTCTTACCTGGCCCCCACCCTTTGGAACAAATTGCCATTCTCAGATCGAAGTCGCCCGGATTCAGGAAAGTTTTAAAACTGTACTGTTTTAGGATTTAGACTCTATGTCGAGCCTTTTGTACTAACTGCGGCACCGATATACCCCGGTTGGGGTGATTCGAGAATGTTATCGAATTAAATTATTCATTCATTCATGTGAGGACTTTTTAATTATATTTTTGTGATCTCAGTGGTGCCCCTAAAAGGGACAGGAGCACCACCAGGCATTTTCTGTAAAGTTGAGGGGGGCTGCAGGGAACAACTTTTCAAAATAATTGCAGTAAGCCTCCTGGGTCATTGAATTCATGACCCCAGGAGATCTGACCATTATTTTTAAAGTGCTTTGAGCTGGTGTTTTATGCTGTTCAGCTGAAGTGCAGGGACCCCTTATGGTTGGTTCTATGGCTGCATTTTGTGGCCTTAAAAATGTAAAAGAAACTACTCAAAGACATGTTCATAGTTGTTTTAAAAAATGCTTTACTGAAAATATTTTGTGATATTGTTATTGGTATTATATGGTATTATTAATCATGGCAATGTGTGTATTTCTAAAATATATATTTGATTATAGCTATTGGTGACTTTTTCACATAGTCAATAGGTATGCTTTATATATGTTGATGTGTTGACCTCCTCATAAAGTCAAAATATTTACTAGATTTAATAGTTTGATGAATGGGTGTTTTACATTTTGGTGTTCTCACCCTTTGACAAAGCCAGTAGGCCTGCCTTACTTAAAAAGACACCATTTTATATGGTTACTTACATTAAAAAAATGCAGACATTCATAGAAAATTACAAGGGTTAAAGTGACGTTACAGTTAGGTTTGTTAATAATATCTTACTTAACATTTTTTTTAAATACAGAAATTCACTGAAAAAAAACACATGTTAAAGTGACATCATACTTAGGTAAAACATAATGTTTTAAACTCTGAAAACCACTGAAATTCACCAGTTATAGTTAATTGAAACCCTCATCACTGCTTATGACCTCGCAAATTACATCACTCATGACATATTCTATGACATCATTGACAACATCACTGATGGTATCTGAAATGCCATTTATGACAACACTGTGCATGGCGGGGCCGCGAGTCATGAATTATATTTACTCCATTTAACTAGAACTGGTGAATTTCACTTGCTTTTAGATTTCAAAACATTACTTTTCACCTAACTATAATGTCACTTTAACCTTTGCTTTTTTTCTGTGGAAAAATATATACATATAATACATATATATAATACACGTGTATAATCTTCATGATTGTCCTTTGTAGGTGGCCCCACCAGTTTCATCTGTGGCCCCTTGTGTGACCTCCCTAAAAATCACTTCTAGAGAGGCCACTGCAAGAAAAGACTCGCACAACAAAACCAAAAGAGAAAAAAGCATAAAAGCAAGTATTGTCAGGATAGCAGTGGTCAAAATAATTGTACAATCCATGAGGCACAACCTCTCAGTAAGCTTCCATCATATTTCGAACTGTCATTTCTTTGGGTTACCTCCAGTGGAGTTGGTCTACGCCTGCCTAAACTCAATACGTTTTCCATGAACAGTGCCAGTGCTACAAATCTAAACCATTACCCTGCATTAGGCCTTCGCCCTGATCTCTGACGACATGTAGGCAAAAATAGACAAAGGGCTGGATGGAAAGGTCACCTTTTGAACTCTTTTCGCGCAAAGGGGTTTTTATTTAGCGTGACACATTTGAACACAGTCGCAGAACTCGCAAACTGCACAGAAAATTTGCTAAACAATGTATGATAAATAATAGGACCAATATACAGAGGTGCTGCAATATTTGAAATGTTCTTCCCTATGTAAGAGTCCATTGCATAACAGGAATTTCATTCATGTATACATAATGGTGAGGTAACGGTGTTTTAACACATTAATCAATACAATTACAGACAGGTGTCAGTAACGCTGGACAGCTGAGATACGATAGTTTGTTACCATCACAAAGGAGTGTGAAAACAAAGATGTGTCAGGAGTACGCTTCCGAGTTAGGTATGCTAGTACAATATTACATCATGGAACACAGGCATAATCTGAAATCTCTCTCTTGACTGGCTGATGGGCAGCTCTGGTTAATCATTTTGAAACATATCAGATATTTTTACTGATTTTCTCCAGGAAGCGAATCACAAACGTCTCTAATTTGCAAGTTTAGAAAACATAACATCATGGAACGTTCCAGCTTGAGGTCTGTGTCTGAGCTTTTCTATAGCGGGTAAAATGAGCTAAGCGTAAGATTCTCATCATTAATTCTATATGTGGTACATGAATTACAAGGAAAGCCTTGGGTATTAGGTGCTAAAAATTCAAAGGCATCAGTTTCAAGTCATGTAATTCCTTCCTTCAGCTAATACTTGAGTAATCTCTGCTGGCAAGGTCGTCAAAGAGCTTCTTAAGTTTCAACCATTGTCGAGTCAACCTACACAAGGTCACGAAAGGTCTAAGAAGGGTAGCAGTTTTTCGAAGATATGAAAACTAGATAGAATAATATACAACTTTATATTAAATATTATATATAAATATATATTTAGAGTTAGGCAGAATTATTCTAACCTGCATTTTTAATGAAATCTCTGTACCCTCAATGTTAGTTGCTACTTTGCAGACTTAATATATCACACACAATGACTTGAAAATAGCAAATGATTGACTATGGTCACAGTTAACATGCTCTGTTGGGATGTCTCTTGCATAGTTAGCTATACCCTTAATCTTTAACCCTCTGAAAGTCACGTGTGGGTTCCTTCTCTTCCCAGTAGATGACCGCTAAACTGACTACAAATTCTTTCCATGTAGGTCACAAGAAAAGAAGACACTGCCCCAACTTACAAGAGGCTCAATTGCATACTTCATACCTCAAATACACACAAAAGTTTGGAGACACCAAATTATTGGGCATTGAGGCAATAACACTACAACTCAGCTTAGCTTTAAAAGGACCAGAATTGGTTCCATATCTGGAAAAGAAGGCTGCAAGATTGGGTGAGGAAGTGTCCTTTAAAAAAGTGCATCAGATTATCTCTGCTACCAAGATGAAGATTGGTTTCAGGTTTTTGACCCTAGCACCCCAACTAAACTCCCCTTACTTGTTAATATGTTAGTTGCACAACACAGCTAGCCTGTCACCGCTGCATTCCATTTTTTGCAGCATATAATGTTGTGACATTTGACCTTTTGCTTTTCACCAACAACTTTAACCATCTGGTGGTCATACCCATCCCCCGGAATACCTGATAAGCTGGTTCAGTCAGATGACTCAGTGGGCAGCCTGCAGATGAATATCCTTTCCTCTACTGTAATGGGTGCCCGTCCACCAACTACGGGGAACTCTGCTAGTCTAAAGTAGCAACTGACACAGCATCATGCATTCACATGTTGAGGTTGAGAATTCACACTGCTCGCAAAAAAAGATGGTTTTACTACTTATCGTTCAGCTCACCTCTCCCAAAACTCGGATTTTACTGGGGATAGGCTGAGCAGCTAGGCTTTTCTTCTGTAACCTTTGAAAAAATATTTTGCGGAAACATAGATGCTTGTGTTTCTCATTTTGAACACTTGTGACTACTATATCACGCAGATTCATACATATATACGTATATACTATGCACACCTCCATTTAAACCACCAATGTCACTCCATCAGTGTACCTGTATACCTGCTGGGGGCAAAAATCATCCGGTATTCAAAGCATCTTCAGTTGATTGGTGAAGATTGAATTACCCTGGTGTCCCTTCAGATCTAAAAGCAGAACCGGAGACATTCTGGATTTAACTGGTGCCAAAAGGTGATTGTCTTTACAGTATTATTTATAGAGTGTTAATATAGTTCCTGTTGCATGAGAATCACCAGCAATAAATCAATCAATCAGGAGAATTGTAAGCGCACTACTCACCAGTGTGGGTCTCAAGGCACTGGGGGGAAGGGGGTAGGCAGCTCGGCTCAGTCGAAGAGCCAGGTCTTGAGTGTCTTCCTGAAGATGTTCAGGGAGGGGGAGCGTCTGATGTCGATCGGGAGCTTGTTCCAGGTCTTGGCTGCGATGTAGGAGAAGGCTCTTCAACATGTTCTGGCTCTGCGGTTGGGTGGGATTTCGGTGAGGGCGAGGTCGGCGGATCGGAAGTTTCTCTTGGGTACGTGGAAGGAGATTCTTTCGTTCAGGTATTGGGGTCCGGTGTTGTGGAGGCATTTGTAGGCGTGGGTGAGTATCTTGAAAGTGACTCTCTTTTCGACGGGAAGCCAGTGGAGGTTGCGCAGGTGGTGGGTGATGTGTTTGTGTCGAGGGATGCAGAGGACGAGTCTGGCTGCGATGTTCTGTATGGTCTGGACCTTGTGGAGAAGAGACCTTTTGATCCCGGCGTACAGGGCGTTTCCGTAGTCCAGTCTGCTGGTTATGAGTGCGTGGGTGACTGTCTTCCTTGATTCGGGGGGATCCGTTTGAAGGTCTTTCGGAGGATGCAGAGGGTGTTGTAGCAGCTGGAGGCGACGGCGTTCACCTGACTGGTCATGGATAGGGAGGAGTCGAGTACGATGCTGAGGTTTTGGGCGTGGTCCGTGGGGGTGGGAGGGCTGCCGAGGGCAGAGGGCCACCAGGTACTGTCCCATGCAGAGGGGGAGGGTCCGAGGATGAGGCCCTCTGTCTTCTCCGAGGTGAGCTTCCGACAGCTGCTTCTCATCCAGGATGCGATGTCCTTCATTCCTTCCTGGAAGTTGAGTCTGGTGGTGACGGGGTCCTTGGTCAGGGAGAGGATGAGTTGAGTGTCGTCGGTGTAGGATACTATGCTTAGTCCGTGCTGTCTGACGATGGTGGCGAGGGGGGCCATGTAGATGTTGAAGAGCGTGGGGCCGAGCGACGATCCTTGGGGTACTCCGCAGTTGGTTTTCGTGGGTTCGGAGAGGAAAGGTGGCAGTCTGATTCTTTGGGTTCTGTCGGTGAGGAAGGAGTGGTTCTAGTTGAGGGCGGTTCCATGTATGCTGGCATCGTGGAGTCTGGCGGTGAGTGTGCGGTGGGAGACGGTGTCGAATGCCGCAGAGAGGTCTAGCAGGATCAGGGCCGTGGTGTGACCTAGGTCGAGGAGGGTACAGATGTCATCTGTGGTGGCGAGTAGAGTGGTCTCGGTGCTGTGGTTGTTGCGGAATCCAGATTGGTAAGGGTCGAGGATGGAGTTTTCTTTGATGAATTTTGTTAGCTGGGCATTGACGATCTTCTTGGTGACTTTGGCCACGAATGGGAGGAGGAAGATGGGCCGGTAGTTCTTGAGGTCCGTGAGGTCTGCTGAGGGCTTCTTGAGCAGGGGTCTGACTTCTGCGCGTTTCCAGTCATCGGGGAAGGTGTCGGTCTTGAAGGTGCTGTTGATGGTACGATGCAGTTCCGGGGCAGTGGCGGCTCTGTGGTAAATGTGCGGCGGGCACAGGTCCGTGGGGGCCCCTCAGTGTATGCTTTTCATTGTCGAGATGGTGTCTTCGGTGGTGACTGGGGTCCAGGAGGCTACGGCAGGCTGGCTGGTGTTTCTGGGGAGGGAGGAGGTTTCGGAGCCGGGTGCTTGGTCGTTGAAGTGGTCGTAGAGGTTCTTAATTTTCAGATGGAAGTAGGATCCGAGCTTGTTGCAGAAGTCCTAGGAGCGGGTGATGTCCGTGGTTTCGCTGGGGGTTTGGTGAATTCCTGGATGACACTGAAGAGTTCTTTGGAGTTGCCGGAGTTGGCGAGGATCTTGTTTTGGATGAAGGTCCTTTTGGTGGATCTGATGCATTGGTGGTGTTTCGTCATGGCGTTCTTGTAGGTGGTGCGGTCTTCTGGTGTTTTGCTGTTTCTCCAGTTCTTCTCAAGACATCTGCAGGTGCGTCTGGATTCTTGGAGGTCGGTGGTGAACCAGGTTGCCTTCCTTGGGTGCTGTCTGTCGGAGTTGCGTATGGGTGCGAGCTCATCTGCGCAGTTGGCAACCCATCTGTGGAGTTCCTTTGCTGCGAGGTTGGCGTTGGTCGAGGTGGGAGGGGCGTGGCGGTTGAGGACGGAGTTGAGCTGCTCTTCCGTGATTTTGTTCCAGTTCCTTCTTGGAGGGCGCGGTGCAGGTTGGGGGTGACGGGTGTGTTAACGTTGAAGTGTACGCAGTGGTGGTCCGTCCAGGGGGGTTGTGTGGTGTGGCTGAAGTGGGTGCTGTTACCTCCAGCGAATATGGGGTCTAGGGTGTGTCCTGCGTTGTGGGTGGGCTTGGTGACTAGCTGTTTCAGGCCGATGTTGGCGAGGTTGTCCAGGAGGGTGGTGGAGTTGGGGTCGCTGGGGTTGTCGAGGTGGAAGTTCAGGTCTCCGATGAGTATGTAATCCACAGAGGCAATAGCGTGGGGTGCGATGAGGTCGTCGATGGTTGTGGCAAACAAGGCGTGAGGTCTGGGGGGTCTGTACGTGAGGGTGCCGTGGAGTGTGGTTCTAGGGCTGGTCTGGATCTGGAAGTGGAGGTGTTCAGTGGTGGAGAGGGTGTCGTTCGTGGTGGATGTGGAGCATCTGAGGGAGCTCTTGTGTGCAATGGCGAGTCCTCCTCCTGGGCGGTTGGGGCGGTTTTTCCTCCCGATCTTGTATCCATCGGTGGCGATGTCGGGGGTGGAGGAGGCGTTGGTCCAGGTTTCTGTCAAGAATGCAACGTCAGGTGAGAGGGTGTTGAGGAGGACCCAGATCTCAATGGCGTGTTTGTGCAGGGAGCGCACGTTGAGGAGGATGCATTTCAGGGTTTCGGAGGTCTTGGCGTTCGGTGCATTCTGTGCGGGGGTAGTAGCCGTGGGGTTGTTGGTGGTGTTGAAGGTCTGGCGGCAGTGATGGCAGGAGAACTGTCCGTGGGTGGTGCTCGGCGTGGATAGCTGGCAGTTGTTGTTTCTTCCGAGGTTGAGTGCGAGGAGGGTAGCAGAGTCGTAGCAGTGCCTGTTTGGAGATCCAGGGTCCCTGGCGCTGGTCGCGAACGGGACGCGGACTGGAGCAGACGGGCTTGCCTTTGGCGTGCCTTCGGGGGAGGAGGACTCTGGCTAGGAGGTCAGAGGTCCTGCTCAGTCGTCCCTACAGCGGCCGCCATTAAATAGGGAAGGGGGTAGGGAAGCGCAGCTGGGAGGCGGGAGCGGGTGTTGGTAGGGGGAGGGGCCGTGGGGAGTCAGCGGCAAAAAAGGGTGGCGAAAACAGAAAAGAAAAAGAAAAATACAGAGAGACAAGGCAATTACAATAACATTACACTAAGCACAATGAGACAAATGCAACTGGAGAAACAAGGAATTACAATAATACTACAATAAGCAAATGAGCACAATAAAGCGGGGGCACGTGGGGAGCGAGACGCAGGCAGAGAGCAGGAAGGCCTCGAACACCTACCAGGAGGAGGTGTCGAGGGCAGAGGCAGACGAGAGCACAGCGGAGCTGCTGGGGCGGAGAGTGGGACTCTGGCCAGGAGGTCAGAGGTCCTGCTCGGTCATCCCTAAAGCGGCTGCCATTAAATAGGGAAGGGGGAGGAAAGCCCAGCAACCTTTTTTCTTCATGGTGCCACTTTGGAGAACTGCTTTGGCAGCCTTGGATGTGTCCAATTCAGATTGATTTCATTCTGAATCAATCTTCTCTGATCCAACCTACACTCTTTCACACACTTCATCAGGGCTCCTTAAATTACTAAATGGATAAGACATCCCATTACATGCTGAAAAATCTCCTCCACAATGTGATGGCTGGCATCCAGGGATTACGTTTACCACATAGTGGCCAAACCCTACTAACAACATTAAAGCCTGGCATAATCAACATCTGACATCTTTCTTCTCTTTTAGACACTCAGGGGTATATGTACAAGAATTGTCGCTAACCAACGCTAACGTTAGTTAGCGGCAATTTTATTACCGCCTAGTACCGCTGAAAACTATTGCCATGGTACCAACGTATTTACAATACGTCGCTACATGGTGATAGTTTCCATCGAGGCGGGATTTGTCGACGTTAACACCTGGGTCACGGCGATAAAAATCGTGCCGCAAACGTGAAAAAAGTGGCGGCCGACTAGTCAGCAGCCAGAAACTGCACGCTAATCAGCGCAATGCCACTTGTGAACGCTTGCGAAGTTCACAAAACACCAAAAAAAAAAACATAAGAAACATGGAGGAAGCTGGACCCAGTAATGCAGGAGAGAACAACCTCTCTAACCCCTCAAACAGCCAGGGGGATCAGCCAGAGACCCAGGGGAAGAGGAAGAGGAAAACCAGGTTCAGCCAGCAGGAAAATGAGATCCTGATTGCGGAGGTGACAGACAATCAACACCAGCTTTTTGTCAGCTCCACAGTGTCATTGGAGACCAAAAATGCAATATGGCAGTCCATCGTAGCCAAGGTGAATACTGTAGCAGAGGTCAAGAGGACAGTGACCGACTGCAAGAAGCGCTCGCATGATGCTAAGCGCAAGACCAAGCAGAAACTGTTCAACAATCGCCAGGCAGCACTGCAGACCGGAGGTGGGAGTCCAGTGCCACAGGAGGAGCTGGATGCCTTGGAGGAACAGGTGTTCGTGGTCATCTGCGAGGAGTCGGTGGTTGGAGTCCAGGGATAGGATAGAGCTGAACATGACCAGCTACATCAGCAACAGGGTAAGTAACAACCAGGGACTGGGGGCACAGAGGGTGGGGACTAATGTTGCTCCTGTCCAACCAAATATTCCTCAGTGGACACCCACACTGTATGCAGATCTCTTTCCAGATACAATGGTCCCTGGGGCTATAGCCACATATCACCTTAGTCATTGAATATATTTAAAGACACATAATGGTGGTGTCACAGACTTGGAAATCTGCACATAAAAACAATACAATATAGAGCAAAAATAATATACATCAGACTAAAAAATAAGGGCAACATGAACAAGCAAAGGGGCATATTGACTGGAGAGGTGGCATAGTGTTGCATCGGCCTCCTTGCCTCAACACCACGCTCATACAAACTGTCTACACAGGGCTGCATCTTAATGATAACAATATGATGCAGCCCCGTGAACCAGACTGCTCTGGGATTAAATTTAGCAGGCCACCACCGATGGCGGCCCACATGCACCATTGTGCAGGGGTGTCTGAGTTAAGTTGAGATTTATACATGTGCATGAAGGGGGACCTTACTGCACATACACATTCTTCCACACAACAGTGTGGCCTGCTAACTTTAGACCCAGAGCAGTCTGTTTCACAGGGCTGCATCATACTGTTGTCAATGAGATGCAGCCCTGTGTAGACAATTTGTATGAGCGTGGTGTTGAGGCAAGGAGGCCAATGCGACACAATGTGACACTATGCCACCTCTCCAGTCAATATGTGTTCCCAAAGTGACAAAGCATGTAGTGAATCTTAATACCATAAACACACGCATTGTCACAACATAGTGAATATGCACCCTTGTGTCTAAAAGGTGCATATTCCACAATGCCCAAATATTAGCATACTGGAGGGCTAATGTGATGTTCAACTATGAGAAGAAGGGATATGCTACAAATAGTACAGTATAGGGACTCTGCATATCAGGAATGTGTCTCATAAAACCTATCTACATGTCTCATCTGTTTGCCTTGCTCACAGAACCATACAGTCCCTGTCAAGGTGCATGTCAAGTGAAGTATGACACCGAGCAAGAATAATAATGTAGCACCAATGCATATCAAATTACTACATGTCACCTTCACCCTATACGTCAAAATGCACTCACCCACATCAAAGTCTCCACCTGTGCCATGCAGATGACAGTAGTCTACAGTAATCACAGTCCTGGTGCTGAGATGGCCATTACACATTGACGTGCATGGAAACCAGTCCTTGGGGAAAGTCAACAGTGGCAGTGAACATATGCATAGGCAGTCATGTCTGTAAACATCCTTACACAAACAAAGGCATCCAATCACCCTGAGCAGAACAGCATATATCATCCATGTGTTCATCAGAGGGGCACATTCCCAAGCACACATCAATGGTCAATGGTGGCCAAAAAATGGTGGCCAAAAAATGTATCCCCCCCCCGATAACCCAGTCTTCACTGCAAAAAATCTAGGAGTGAAATTAGATTCTGACATGACTATGAAGTCCCAGGTTCAATCGGTTGCTGGTACCTGTTTTGGACTTTTAAAAATGATGCGGAATTTCCTCCCCTTACTGCCTATTCCTCATAGGAAAACAGTGGTCCAAGCACTGATTATGTCTAGGCTGGACTACGTTAATGTGTTGTATCTGGGCCTTCCGGACTACTTACTTAATCGTCTTCAGGTAGTTCAAAATGCGGCAGCTAGGGCCGTGCTTATGGTAGGACCCAGGTCACACATGTCTCCCCACCTTAGATCCCTGCACTGGTTACCAGTGAAAAAAAGGGTCAGTTTCAAATCCCTGGTGTTGACTTTTAAGGCCCTGAATGGCATCGGGGTCCCGTACATCAGGAATAAGATTCAGCCCTACAAACCGTCCAGAACATTGCGGTCATCTACCCAGCTATTGACAACTGTGCCTAAGTTTTGCCGATCTCGCAAAGGTGGACGCTCTTTTGAAGTAGTAGCTGCAAAATTATGGAACAGTCTCCCACTTTCCCTTAGACAAGAATGTGATCTCCTTAGCTTTAGGCGAAACTTAAAGACCTGGCTTTTCCAACAGTGAGTAGATTCTCTGCTCTAGTTGTCTGGACTTTTAATTGCTCTGTTCTGGGGTCAGGACAGCGCCGGGACACTCCTCGGAGTAGCCGTGCGCTTAACAAATACCCCATAACATAACATAACATAACATCCCCATGCCATTCTCACTTGATGTGATGTTGGGGTGGTGATAGGGTCTTAGCACCACTAAGAAGCCAGTGTAAATCCACAGCCATGTAATTTAGGACCCCTTACACACTTCACATGGTGTGAAAGGTGAGGGTAACGGGTGTTGTTTTGGCTGTCCACCCTGCAACACCCATAGAAAGACACACTGCCCTATACTCGCAACGGTGAAGCCAGTAGGAGGCCAGTAAGCAATGTAAGCAAGGAAAACCATGACCCCCAACATGCAAAACTAAAGCAAATCCTCAATTGCCAACGCTTTTGCTGTTTACATGTGTACTGCATGGTGCAGCACACATAGAAACAGCAATTTGTCAATCATTGCTAATGTTCAACATAAACATTCTTGCCCTGAACACAGACACACTTGACACACAGACACACTTACACTACCCTGCCACTGACAAGTCAAGTGCCAGTTCATGATGAAACATAAACTTGTAAAAATGGTGCAGGCCTCTGTCACTGAAGTGGATGAGTGCGGAGTCAATCCTGTAAGAAGGCCTCACTCTGTCACTTCATCGTATTCATACACCCCCTGATGTAAGAAAGATGTCTGCAGTCCAACAATGCACGAGTGTCCCAACTTTGACCAAAAGCCATATTTCCTCCAGCTTGCAACATCTCACCATTGTAAATGCACATAAGTGCAAGGGTCACTGTGTGAAAGGAATAAGGGGCAGTAAAACAGAAGCAGTACCATACCTGCCTATCAACATGAATCAATGAGAATGTCATTCGACAATGTGATTTGTTAACATTTAAATGGATCTACACTGTTTGGATCATGGCAAATCAAGCATATGTAGCTGCACATATCATGTGGCACATCACATCAACCCTGATCTCAACACCATGATAGCCCTACTCATGCCACAATAACAATCAAGTGGCATTGCCAACAGCAAGGTGTGGTAGCATGCAATCCACACCTCCAAAACTAGAAAATCTTTAAAAAGTTTCTAATGTAATGAGTAGGGGTGACTCTACCACAATGCAGTGTACAGACACATCAATATGAACCAATCTGCATTGACAACAATGTGGTACAACCTGCACCACTGTCATTACTGAACAGAGGACACAACTGGTGCAGCATGTGTGTAGAAATCGGCCACTCACATTTGGCATACTTGTAAACTGTAAGAAAAGAATTGACAACTCTAATGTCACATCAGTGATGTGGTACAATGATTCACTAAACTGCATGAAATAGGTATCTCCTCTAAAACGGTTTGAATGCACATTGGCATGCAGTCTGCTTGTAAACTGATCAAATGCATGATCATACTTGAGACACACATACAACAGCATCTCACCTTTACATTGCAGAGGGAGAAACATCACCTCCTGTACAGCAGCCTGTCCCACTCTTCAATGATGAAGATGAAGACATCTGAACCATCGACCAGGACACCCTCCAAGAACTGCTCAACTCCATTGGCAGCCCATCTCCCGAAGCAGGGACATCCAGCAGCAAGCACCTACCACCACATCTGTCTCCCTGGAGCTTGATGACCCACTTCTAAGATTTCAATGCCGTGTGGTAGAGGTCCAGTAGGAGATGGCTGGTCAGATGCGGGTGGGGTTTGACAGCCTGGCGGCCAAACTAGATGGGGTTCGTGGGTGTCTCAGTCCCATTAGGGACCACCTAGAGTCCATCACAGGCACCCACAGTCTGCTGCATGCTCTCCAGCATTCAATGGCTGACATCGCTGGAGTACTGACTCAGAGACAAGAATAACTGTCCAGTCAAAGTGGCTCCAGCGATGTCACCAAGGAGTTGCGTCAAATGAGAATGATCATGGAGAACATGGAGCGGATGCAGGCCTCACACTTGGCAGCCATGGCTGCATACCATAGATACGTTGCTGGAGTATTGCAAGCCCTGCAGCTAATCATCACTGCAGTGCTGCCTCAACCTTTGGCACAGTTGAATGCTGCTGCACCTTCAACATTCATATCTCAACCCCTTAAAGTGTCACAGGCTCACAGTGCTCCAGCCAACCCTCCATCACGCACACGGGATGCACATGGAACATCAGAGGAGGAAGATGTGGATGAATCAACAATCTTGCAAAGAAGTCAGCGGTAGCATTCATCTCTGTCAAATTGTCTGTTTCTGCTTGGAACTGTGCCTACCAT
This sequence comes from Calotriton arnoldi, assembly GCA_963921515.1. NCBI lineage: Eukaryota > Metazoa > Chordata > Amphibia > Caudata > Salamandridae > Calotriton > Calotriton arnoldi. The sequence goes on along the minus strand of CAWUFW010003771.1, from coordinate 853,850 downwards.
CATGTCCTGGAACATCAGCTTCCACTGTCCCATGAATGACTCCGCTACACTCACCTTGGACTTTGATATGGATTGCCAATTTTTGCGTTGTTCCCAATGACACTGCAATCAGCCTGCTGACTGAACTCTGCCTTTTCCTCAACATGCCTCTGCACATGTTCCCCCCTGGACTCTGGCCCCCCCTGGACATTCACACTACTGGGTGTTGTTGCACAAAGAACTGGGCCAGTCTACTACCTCAGTTACTGCACATGTAAATAAAATCAATTGAGTCACTAAGATGTGTGTTGCCTGTGACCAATAATGTTTAAATGTGCCAACAATGCATGTTCAGGGTAGCCATTATTACTAATCAAGGAACATTTGTCAAAGGGAATATGATTTCTCGGTGTCCATGATAGGCATTGTGAGTAGGCCTGGGCGGTGAACTTCGCTCCGTTTGCGGAGTTAGCGGAGTTTTCTGCACTCCGCGGAGCTCGCGGAGTGCAGAAAACTCCACTTCGCGATGTGCAGCGGAGGTTTTCCCCGCTCGCAATCACAAACGGTAAGTTCGCGACCGTGAACGGTAAGTTCGCGAGCGCGAGCTGCCGCTCGGGTAGAATTCCTACCCGAGCGGCAGGAATACCAGCACAAACTGCAGTTCGCACTGCACTCCGCCACTCGCGGAACTTCGCAGAGTTTTTTTGTAACTTCGCGGATTTCCGCGTAGCAAAACTCAGCGAACTACACCCAGGCCTGATTGTGAGGGCCTGACACGTGTGACTTAAACAGTGCTCTGATCTGTAAGACAACACTGTCTCAGAAACACAAAATTACTCCATGCCCATTATGTTGATCGTGACTTGGAACAATACTCATTGCAGTGTAAATCCACATGAAGTGTCTACAAGCAATTCGTGAAAAGAATATACCCAGAAGAACTACCCATAGTCAATGTGGAGGACAATATTTGAAAAGATGTGTGTCGTGGTATGACATATGTAAAGACAGTTCACTCAACATTCACATATTAAAAATTATTGCATCGAGCATAAAGAAGAGGAATGGTGAAGGAAAGCATAGCTCAAAAATTGATAATGGTTCGAATACGTACACAGGTTCTCTGTAACGCACATCACTACATCCCTTGTCCAACAGTTGCCAATTTTTTCACAGTGTTGTCCACAATGTACAAGGCTGTGTAGAAACATGTAAAGAGGCGTCAGGATGACTTGTGAAGAATGCTAAGCATACATACCCTGCACCCCACGTGGAAAGTGAAGCCGTTGTGGGGATAGGTATAATCAAAGATGTCACAAAGTATCCTGACACCATACCCGCAGCATTCAACCAATGCTGTGCAGAGCACAATGCCCACAGTGCATCCTGTGTAAATCTTTCCTAGCAAAATAATCACATTTGGATACATTCTTCACAGACCAATCAATAACTCTTTTCCCAACTGAACTTTGTTACCCTAAACATCAATCAGTTTGTTTCAAACACATTTCAAATGAGGTTTGTTGGTATCCTGTCCCTTGAAGATGCTGTAATCGCATTTGTAGACATTCTAATTGATTGTGGGGGGATGCATCTGTCGTAATCGACTACCAATCCAACAGGATATGTCCACACTGGCCCTGGACGGTGAACTTCGCTCCGTTCGCGGAGTTTGCTGAGTTTTCTGCACTCCGCACTCCGTGGAGCTCGCGGAGTGCTGAAAACTCCGCTTCGCGATGTGCAGCGGAGTTTTTTCCCCGCTCGCGAACGGTAAGTTCGCGAGCGGGGGTAGAATTTCTACCCGAGCGGCAGGAATACCAGCACAAACTGCAGTTCGCACTGCACTCCGCCACTCGCAGAACTTTGCAGAGTTTTTTTGTAACTTCGTGGAGTTCCGCGTAGCAAAACTCCACGAACTATGCCCAGGCCTGGTCCACACAGCAAAAATAAATGGGAGCACAAAGCATCAACCATTGGCAATTTAATTTTTGAAAAACACGCTTAAAAAACGTAACTAATTATACTTACTAATCCTAAACTACACTAACCAAACTTGTACTAATATTAAACTACACTAAACTAACTAGCTTACCTAAGACTATACACATAACAACATATATTAAACATCAACCCACCACCCCCCTTACGGCACATCCGGGACGGCACAAAGACACCTTAACCTATACATCAACTAACTAAACATACAAACTAAACAATTATATATTTTTTGGTTTAAAAAAAAAAAATGTATTAACAAGGGTGTTGGACCTGGCCCTGCTTGCAAGATCATCCCGAACTTTTTCACCTTCCCCCTAGCCTTTTTGCTGTTGTGGAATGAGTGGTTGTAGGACGTTGGACACTTTAGCGCTGGTTAGCAGTGCCAAGTGTGTGTGCTTTCTGCCTTACATAGGCTTATATTAGGAACCCCCCCCCTTTAGGGGACATCTCCCCCATGGTAGGAAATGTATATGCCATGTGTGGTGTGAGAGGAAAATAATAAATGCTGTGCAATGGTGTACGCACCTTTATTTCCACCATTGTAGAAATGCACCTTTGTAAAATGTTACTTTTAAGATGGACACCATTCCTGTCTGCACATGTGCCGCCTGTCTGAGGTGAGTTGGCGGTCTAGCTGTCTGCTTCCCACCCCCAGCTTTTGGAGGGAAGCCTGGCACCCAGGGTGCTTTACACCTCCCCCTAAACCAGTTGGGACTGGTTTCCCAGGGAACCTTCTGGAAGGTTCTAGCCCTTTCTGGTAGGTGGGGTGAGGGGTGTATAAATAACGGAGCTGGGATGCCATGTGCTCAGACTGAGCGTGGACTTGATGGTGAGGGGACACTCTGCTAGGAGGTACCACCGCATGGGCCTGTGTGCTGGCCCCTGTGCCCAACTGTACCCCTCTGCTGTCCACCGGGCTAGTGAGAGCCCTTTGCTGGAGCGGAGACTGCGGTGCCAGGAGGAGTGCCACTTTATGGGAGATGACTGCTTCTAAGAGCTGCTGTCCTGTACTGGTGAGTGCCCACTGACTGCTGATCTGGCCTAGTATTGCCTGCCTGCTCTCCTGCCCTAGCGCCCCGTGAGCGCTACAACTGCATCCCAGGAGGTGAGGAGCGTGGGCGCTACTTTCAGGTGGGGGACTGTGGGCCCCTGGCCCCCTAGCGCCTCGTGAGCGCTACATGTGGAGTGCCAGGAGAAGAGGAGCGCTATCATTTGCTGGCCGGAAACTTAAGGAGAAGAGAAGCGCTATATGGCCCCTGTCCAAAGAGAAGAGGAGCGCTGCCTTGTGGCCCTGAAGCGCCTGGTGGGACCTAGCGCCGGGTGAGTGCTGCAACTGTGCCCAGGGGGAAGAGAGAGAAGCGCCTGTCCTCTGCAGCGCTGTACTGCCCAAGCGCTACAGGCAAATGGCCAGTGACGAGAGAGGAGCGTGGTTCCCGCAGCGCTGAGATGGCGACCTGCTGAAGGAGATCCCCGGCGAGGGAGGGACTCCCCGCGGGTTTATTGCCACGTCAGCGGGAGCCCACCCCGCTTCATGTTTAAAACGTAACGGGAGCCTACCCCGTACGTGTTTCTTCGCGGGTGCCCACCCCGCAATTGTGCAATCACGCGGGTGCCTACCCCGCAAGTGTTTTTAGTTGCCCACCCCGCACTTCGAAACTGCCCCGGAATCACCGCCGCAACCTGGGTTGCGCAGAAGAGCAGGGCCGCTGCGCTGCCCGCAACGACCCGGAAGAAGACGGGACCTCGCCCGAGCCGGCCGGAAGTGGGTGGGGGCTCCCCGTGAGCAGAGGAGAGCCCCAAGAGGAAGCGGGATCCTCGCTGAAGTCCCGGGTCCCCGGAGGGGGCCCGGGTGAAGTCCGGCAAGGCGCTGCTGGTGGCGGGGCTCTCATGCGCTGAGGAGAGCCCCGCGTGCTGCGCCCGTAGCAAGAGATGTTCGAAGCCTGCCCGGGGAGCCGGTGAGTGGGGCTCGGTCTGCTGGTGGTTGGGCGGTGTGTCGGGGCACATTGCCGGTGCCCGCCCCCAGGACCAGTGCCCATTTTGCTTCTCAGCTGCCCCACTTGATAGCGGGCATCTGCAACGGGCGGCCTCCTTTGCTTGGGGGCTCCGCGTGGGGCCCCAACCTTAAAAGGGGACACTGTGTCCCGTGAGGTACCCAGCGGCGCCGCAGTTGTGGGCCGCTGCCACGTTTTTGTGGGTAACATTATTTTTGAGTTCTAGGGTCCCGGAAGAGGGGCTCCATCTCCCCCAGGACTGAACACTACCCTACACAACTGCCCTGCTGGACAGTGGGCAGGGGCAACGATTGGGGCGCACTGTGGTTATGTGTGCGAGGCCTATTGCCTCATATGATTTATGGCCTAACGCATTTGTACCTAGGAGGATACCTAATGCTCTCCCTAATGGTCACCTTGCGAATCTTAGGCCTCCTGGACTTATGCTGATGTACTGCATCATATGTTCTATGCCTAATGCACCTGCAAAGATTCAGGCCTAAGGTGGTTATACTCCAGGATTGGTGCCTAGTGTATTTGATGATGCCTAATGCCATGATGTATGCCTAACGTGTCTTTACACTGATGATATTGTATCTATGCCTCATTTGTTTTACTGCCCAAAGTGGCTGCAGGCTAATGCTATGCGTAAGGTGTTTCAAAACCTAAGGTTGATGCCTGATGTTCTTTTTCCCCCAAGGCTTATATTGCTGGTGTTCTGCATAACATGCGTATGCCTACTCGGACTTAGGCTAATGTGATGAGGAGTACAGTTCTGCTAACATATGCCTAATGCTTTCATGCCTAATGTTGCATTTATGTTTATGGCTCTGCCTAACCTAAGGTTTTCATTCCCGGCCTCCTGTTAATGAGATTTATGCAAATGTACTCTTGCCTAAGGTTATGCCTCCAGGCTCATATATGTTATGCCTGAGGTTACGCATAATGGGTTTTCATGCCTAGTGTCTTTATGCTACTGTTGCCTAATGCTCTTTCCTTGTGCTCACAGGGTTAGGCCGAAGGAACTTTAGGCCAACCTGATTTCTACCATGCTAATGTTATGAGGCTACATGTTCATGCCTATTTGGCTTATGCCAATACGATGTTGCTCAGTGCATGATCTTGCCAGAGGTTACTGGCTGATATACTCTGATTATTACTACTGGACTTTATGTGTCCCTTACACTTACATTACTCCTAATTATATTGTGATGATGTTGGCAGCGGCCCGATTGGCCCTGCCCTGTAAATAACCCCATGTAAATGATTGCTGGGTGTCGGCTGGCACCGGGTTCATACCTGTGATAATATCCCAACGTGTTCTGCATAATACATATGCTGTTTTTTTCATGCAACATGGTGTGGAGTCTCTTTTTGTAGTGTGCCTGGTGTGTTGCCTGTGTGCGCTGCGCAGTTGCTTTACACATTTCCTCCGGAGTTTGGCCCGCCCGCTCTGCACCACGCTACCCGTTTCTAACAAAGTCCAAAAACACATCAACCCCCCACCCAAAGAAAAAGGAAACTTAAACAAAAGCACTAAAAAGAGAATATCAAATCATTTAAAAGCTAACTACACCTAACACTATATTATACCTACAGTAAATCTGCACTTAACACTAGCTAATTACTAAATCTATTAACAGGATGGTAAATAGGAGAAGGGAAATGTGGGACTGGACAGGGTGGGAAACTGAACAACAATTGTCCATCAACAGGGGAGCCCCAGGGCCCCCTTTATGTTCATGAGGTGGCCCTTGATTTCATCATTGTCCCGTTCAAGTCAGGCCACACAAACATTCAAAGTGAATATCAGCCTCCTCTCCCTCTTTGGAGGACAGACCTTTCCCTGTGTCCGGCAGCTCTGGAGGATGTCCCCATTTGTGCACTCTGTGAGGGAGGTAGACTTAGGGTGGAAGATGTGGGTGCCACACATGGAGCAGCTCCTGATGGACCTGGAAAAGCTGATCTTTTCCTTTGTGTTGGCCGAGGAATTCCTGATGGTCCAGGGGTTTGCTGGGGCTGGCTCTGTTGTGTTGTTGATGCAGGCAGGGTCGCCTGTTTTTTTACCAGCTTTCTTTGTACTGTCTGTGATGGACTTCCACCTACCAGAAGCCCTTTCCTCCCGGTACCCCTTAGCCACACGCCTGATGTACTGGTAACGTTCCTTCCACTTGAGGAACAGACGCTGCTCCTCCGGGGACATGATATCTGAAAAATAAAAATGATACATGTCATGTTTCCTGAGTCCAAGAACATGATGGCATAATGCATATTTGCCACGCCTATAAATAATGAGCCATAGGTTATGTGAACATCATCAAAAACAACATGCAACTAGACACATAGCCTGAGAATTCATGAACACATCATAGCCGGAATCACAATAAGATGTTCATGACAACATGGTTATTCCTGTGCTTGGACAAGGCAGGCACAGAGTGCAGTGACAACAGTTGTTGGATTTCTGATTGCAATTTGGCTGTGAGAAAGAAAAACAATAGAGGCCAACAGGGGGAGTACAGTAAGTATGAAGTATTACAGGCCCATAGCAGACCCTGCCATTCTTACTACACAAAGACAGTAGGCTGCACAGTCTGCAATCAAGTCAGATGACTAATCACAACACTGTTTGTCATGTCGTACATTTTAGGAAAGGGAAAATCATTGTATTAGGGAGCCCTTGGAGGTGTCACCACAGCTACACAACCAGATTGGATCATGTACACATGTACTTGCCAATTTGTGGAACAACGCCTACATTTTGACATGCATGCAAGGAAAGAGGGCATATGTGGCATGTAGCTTTGTGTACAAGTATCAACCGGCTCTGCTTCTGTGCCATGACCCAATGGGACAGCAAAGCTGCTGCACGTGAACCACACATTTGTCTGCACTGCTTTTAAAACAGCGGCAGTGTGAACACATTTATGGTAGTACAAAGGAAATGACCCTCGCCCAAAAGTACTATGTTGTCTGATTTGAGCACATGTTAGTCAATGTTACACAAGGATCACCATCATGCACCTGATCCATCAGTGAACTATTGTGTATTTCATGTGTGACACATGCAGATGACCAACTAGTAACATGTGAATTGGCAGAACTGTTGAGCATGTCACCGTAAAGAGCATATTATAGACATAATTTACACACAGTCTAAACATCAAAAACTCCACGATTTTGAAGGTGCCCCTGTGTGAATGGTTCTGTGTGATGATGAGTGGGCTTAACAGTGTAACAATGTCAAACACTCATCAACTAAATGCAGTGTGAAAGGATGTCTGATGCATGATGTGAGAGTATCCTACGCTAATTTTCTCATGCATGCTTCGGCACTGAGTCTGCAATAGTCTATCCAAGACTATGTCGTGACTACAAAATTTTCTAGGGCTACAGTGGCCTGCTTATTTGCATTAGCATGGCAATGATTACCAGGATTCCTTATCAAATACACTAGTATTTGATGTGACAGATATATGTACCAACAATCTATGTCACATTGTAAGAGTGTTCCTGAGAAACTTGTTGATGTTTCATCCAGTCATTCATCCCTCTGTAACACGTAATCATGGTGTCATTGTGGTAATGTGACATGCTCTCTGAACAACTAACTGTCAATGTCAACTGGAACTGCTATTAGACAGGACAATTACCAACATGCACATCAGTGCTGTGTGTCAATGTGTACCAGGTCTGTTCATGCACATCTACATCATTACTCAAATGTATCTTCTCACGTGTGTACACTCTGGGATGTACCTACAATGGCTGGAGTGATGTACAAAGTTTGTATTGATGGGCTCTTAATTCAGTTGCTCACTATCTACCAATCCAATCCAACAAGCTTTATTCAACAGTAAGTCATAAAAGCACAGTACATACAATACATACTCCATGAGTCACAATAAAAATACAAAGATTTAGACCATGATTAAATACTTCAGTTCTTAGGCCGGATTGGTAAAAGAGATAAAACAGGTTAAAACAACTATAAAATGCCAATACATAAAAACATTAAAATTCATTATATACAATTTTATACGAGAAGGCACAATACAATCACTAACAGTGATAACAAGTTCATGTATTGCATGTACGCCAGTTCAGTTTGAAAAGGACTAATATAATCTTCAGTATGCATAGGATGCCTTTGACCTGATTGCCCAAGCCCAGCCCAGAAATGATGCTACTGCAATAGCAATAGGTGCTGAAGTGTTCGTGCGCAATATTCTTTGTGCGTCTTCGCTCTTTCTGGTACCCAATGTCCTGCAGATTGGCGTCAGGCACGATCGACGAGGAATGTCATATGCGGGGCAGACAAACAACAAGTGGGCCAATGACTCCAACTGCGCCATGCAAGCTGGACATGCGCTATCCCCCTCTGTGGCCCAACTTGCTGTACAAGATTTTACTGGTAGAGAACCTACCCTGAACTGGAAATATAATTTCCGATCGAATTGTTTAGTTATTATGTCCCAATACTGCTCCAGGCATGGAGATGGTTTGAATTCTATAAATCTGCCCGTGAGTTAGGACGTATCACCATTCCTGTAGATATTATGGGTCACTAATTCCCAATATTTCTCTTTTAGGATCTCCTTGGAGGGGAAGGAAGCACCTGATGGATTTTCCCAGAGTGTTGCCATGCCCATGTTTGTTAAAGATGCTCTGATCTCCCGTAGCCATTTCATTTTGTGGGAGCAGTCAGCACTGATTAGATCTTTTAAACCTGCTGTGAAGGTTGCCAGTTCTGGGGTACACCAAATTCTACGCCAATATAATATAGGGCGCAGTCTCGCTATGTCTACCAGCGCTTTCCTGCCTAAATCGTAGAACAGTGGGCATGTTGGGGTACTTTGTGGAAAGCTCGTAACCTTGCGTAAAAAAAACATTTTCGGCAGCTGATAGCTTTGGCATCTTCTCAAGCCCCCAGAGTTCAGCTCCGTATAAGGTGGAACTGACCACTTTCCTATTATATATTTGAAGGACCGGGCTAACTGGTTTTGTCAATGAAGTGTTGAATTCTGCTTGTAAAACTCCTGATAGCTGCCGGTGTTTCAATGTGGCCATATATAGCTGTCGATCCCACCTCAGATCGTTCTGTAACATGACCCCCAGATACGTGAAGGCACTAACTTGTTCCAGGGGGCGCTCGTTCAAAAGTATGCCTCCTCTGAATCTTTTGTGTGGGTTAAATGACATAAATTTTGTTTTGGACGCATTAATTTCCAGTCCCCGCAGGAAGCAAAACTCCTCAAAAAGCTTCAATGCTCGTTGAAGGCCGTTTGGAGTTTTTGAAATTATTAACGTATCGTCAGCGAACATTAAAATAGGAATCTTTACGCCTGCTAGGACCGGGGCATCTGTAGGAGTGGACTCTAAAAACTTTGCGATCCCATTGATGAACAAAGAAAATAATGTGGGAGCCATGACGCAACCTTGGCGCACGCCTCTCTCTATGGGGAAGGGGTTGGTGACATTTCCCTGCGTGCCCCATCGAATTTGAGCATAGTTGCCCTCATGGAGTCTAACAATAAGGGACAGCAGTTCAGGAGGTAACCCTAACTCCTGCAGTACAGACCATAATTTACTGCGGGGCACAAGGTCAAAAGCTGACTTAAGATCGACAACGGCAGCGTACAAGCTGCCCTTGCCTAGGACCACCGTCTTCCAATACACTAATATGAACCTTAACACTTGGTCAATAGTACTGATGTGTGATCGGAATCCAGCCTGCAGCGGGGATAGAATGCACAGCTCATCTATCCAATCTTGGACCTTATTTAAAACTAATCGTCCCATTATTTTTTGTACTGAATCTATTAGGCTAATGGGCCTATAATTACCTGGGTGGGATTTGTCTCCTTTTTTTAAAACGGGGATAATCTCTGCCCCTTTCCAGGAGTCGGGCACAGGTGCGCCTCGAGCAATTGCATTTGCTAACAAAGTAATATACCGGGGCCATCTTAATTTATCATGGAGGAATATATCGGCCGGAATACCACCTAAGCCAGGAGCTCTTCCGCCCGTTACAGCACCTAGGGCGATAATAACATCGGTATCTCCAAAGGGTGGATCTAGAAAAAAGGAATGTTGGAACTCGGCCTGACTACCCTCAGGTGTTCTACTGGCATATTGGGGTTTGAAGTGGTCAACCCATTGGTCCTGAGCTACATAATTTTGTGGTGGTGATGGCTGTCCTCCCCTGCCCCATTTTACTATATGCCAGAACTGCTTAGAGCTATTACTAGCGCAGGTAAGTCTGAGGTCCTGCCATCTGCTTTCATCCCAAATTTTCTTTGCTTTTTCCTGGGCCTTCCTATATGTTAGTCTAGATGATCGTACCTGATCTGGGTCCCCTGCCTTGATGGCATCCCATAAGATTCCACGGGCCTTTCGGCCAGGGCCGGACTGGGAACCGAAACCGGCCCTGGCAAACTGCTCGGCAGGCCCCCCTGTGGGGCAGGGGGGGGTGCGTCGAGCTAGTTTCGGCCGATTTTGTTACAGGGGGCTGATATTGCTGGCCCCCGGTAACAAAATCGCCCCCCCAGGGGCCCGAAACCGGCCCCCACCCTGGCGGCTCACCGGGGAAATGCCCGGTGCCCGCTATGGCCAGTCCGGCCCTGCTTTCGGCACTCCTCATTAAACCAGTGGGTTCTTTTCATTTGATGTGAGCTCTTAGCTTTATGATGCCTCACAAAATGGGAACTTAACTGGGCAAAGAATTTATTATGAACAGCAGTTATATTACCAGGAGCCTCAGGCCTAGTTGAACAAGCTTCTAGCTCAGCTATTGCAACATCAATACCATTATTAATAATAGCTAAGGTATCGGGCTTCTCCATTACCTGTGCCCACTTCAAACGTCTCATGTCATTTGTGGGGACCACATCAAGAGTGGTCAGCTTGCTGTTCTGCTGGGAAAATACCCTCTCTGGTAACAGGTCAAAGGTCACACATAAAGGATTATGATCACTCTCTACCCGCCCCAACACAGACATGTCACCAAAAGCATGCCATTGCCGCAGATTAATTAGAAGATAATCAATGCGGCTAGAGCTGCGTCCATTGTTAAATGTATTTATCCCCTGTCTATCAGCAGGAGATCTTCCATTTGCTGCCCGAAGGCCTTTTCCCAGGCACATTGAATTTATCTGAATAGCTACATCCGTCCGCTTAGTTATTGGAACAAGTTCCAATTTTGGGATGCCCCACTGGGAATCTTCCTTGGATGTGAGATCATACTCTTCTGTAGCAAGGGGCTCAAAAGTCGAGTTAAGGTCCCCAGCAATTAAAATTTGAGAATCCCTTGACACCATGTCTAGAAGATCGTCGAGAGTCGCTATAACTTCCGACTTCTTCCCCATTCTAACACCTCTTGCATAGACATTATAAATGTCAATGTTTCCCTTTGTGCCCATTTTCAACCTGATTACAAGGATATCCCTGCTCTGTGTTGGGAGCACCTGGATGTTGTAGCCAATCGATTGCCGAACCCAGATTGTCAATCCCCCTGATGGCCAACCTTTGCCCCCGCTGATAGCTGGAGTAAAGTAATTTAAATAACCGGTGCAATAAAGGGGTTCCGTCAGCCACGTTTCCTGGAAAAGACAAATGTCGTACCCCTCGATAAAAGTAAGCCAATCGGGGGAATTGACCTTGGGCCTTAGCCCTGCAATGTTCCAGGATAATACAGCTAGTTTATTTACAGTGGAGCAAGATGCTAATGGCTCCACCGCTGAGCTAAACCCCATACCACCAATAGCCTGCTTCTCTTTGCCGGATATTGGTCTAGATGATGAAATAATAAACGCTTGATCAGCATCACTAAATGATGCCTGGATGCTGGGAATGGGGGAAGCACTAGTTATGGGAACCATAGAAGGGTCACAAGCCATTTGGGACTCGCTCAGTAGTCAGTCATTTGTGTCCAGTTGGGAACTTCCTACCCCAGAGGTATTTGATTGCCCAACTAGGCTGTTAACCTGACTAGCTAGCGGGAATCGCCTGAATTGGATGGAGGAATCTCCAGGCGGGCAGGTGCGAAACTCCAAAGCCAGTAGGCCTTCTGCCAGATCAGCCCTAGTTAGGGTGAGCTCAATATAATATGTTGAATCAGCAGGTAAGGAGATCCTCCTAGCCCTGATGATGTCATCTCGTATAATTGAGCGACAACCCCGAGCTTGGCGGATCCAGTGAGTGGTCTGATTGATCAAGGAGTCCGCGTTTTCAAATCCTTTTCTAGCGTCTAGTTTAGGCACATTTACCATGTAGATTTTAGGTGCTTCGGATAGGCTGGAGGTAGTCGACTTGGTCGGCCTCCGTTGGGCATCATAAATAAATCTTGAACATGAGGTGGGGTGGGAGTTCTGGGGCAAAATGAATGGCCCTGTGTTGGGGGCATATCATTGCGGGTATTTGGTTGGCTGGGGCTAAAATTGTTTGGGCGCTTAGCCAGTGAGGGCGGGAGAACTACTTTATAAGATTTCCCTGTGGTAAGAGGTGGATTAAGGCCATTGGAGCGGGTGCTTAGACCCTGTGCATCAGTGTCATGACCGGTATGATTAACTTGTCGGGTCTGTTGGATATGACTTAATGGGGGAATGGGGCCCGATACCCGGGGCCCGGAGGAATCTTTTTGGACTAAGCGATTGACCAGGGTGGTAAGGCTCTCGATCATCAATTTCATTGCCCCTATTTCAAGTCTAAGAGTGTTTATTAGATGGAGTGTTTCCTGGGATTCGCAACTCAGTCCAGGACCTACCCCGCTACCAGGGGCCGGCGACAGGGATAGTTGGGGCATTTCTTCCCTATCTGTGTCATACAGGTCCGACAAAGGTGTACACCTGTTTACGCAAGAGATTCCACCACCCATCTGTTGGGGAACAACGCCAGGGAGAAGGATGGAGGGGGGGAAAACTCCCTCTTCTTCTAGGTTTGTCTCTGCTCTTGATACAGGGGCCCCTTTTCTGAATGGTTTGTGAAATATTGCAGGAATTGTAAGACAACTGCTGGCTTTGGTCTTGGATGGGAGGGTGGACAGATGGGGGCTTTATCGGGGCTACTATGCATAGATGGATTAGCCTCCAAGAGTAAGTAAGTAAGTAATACATTTATTGTTTTGATTAATTAAAACTATTACAAAAATACACTCTGATAAAACATTTTTGCTTAGTTAGCCTTTTAGGTCAGGACTTTTTTTAAAAATTCTTATAAAAATGCAGGAGTGTTCGAGTGGAGCAGAGTTCTCAGTGTGTCAATTTTTCTCTGAGCCTCCGGAGTCTGTGCACAGATTACAGTTCAACAAGGTTTAAGTTTTTTGTTGTTTTTGTACTCACACAGGATGCCACCGGGCCTTGCTTGGATGCTAAACTGGGGTGGCATGGTGAGCAAAAGAATGATGGATTTAACCCAGATCTCTTGACTGGGGGTGAATGTTTTGATTTGTTCTGCATTCCGTCCATCAATTGTGTGTCTTTTGCTTTCTTGCCCTAAGTGCGCCAGGTATGCCTAGACGTGGGTCCTGGGCTCACTGTGCCACTGGAATCAAGCTATCCTGGCTGAAGAGGGGTGAAACCCCGAAACCGGTCCTAGGATGCTTGTTTCCGGTTCAGGGAGGACCTGGCTTGGCAGTTCGGGCTGGACTGTTCCCATGAGGCACAGGGTCAAGACTGATTTGCATATGGCCAGGTCTAAACTGGGGTGGCATGGTGAGCAAAAGAATGATGGATTTAACCCAGATCTCTTGACTGGGGGTGAATTTTTTGATTTGTTCTGCATTCCGTCCATCAATTGTGTGTCTTTTGCTTCCTCGCCCTAAGTGTGCCAGGTATGCCCAGACGTGGGTCCTGGGCTCACTGTGCCACTGGAATCAAGCTATCCTGGCTGAAGAGAAGTGAAACCCCGAAACCGGTCCTAGGATGCTTGTTTCCGGTCTAGGGAGGACCTGGCTTGGCAGTTCGGGCTGGACTGTTCCCATGAGGCACAGGGTCAAGACTGATTTGCACATGGCCAGGTCTAAACTGGGGTGGCATGGTGAGCAAAAGAATGATGGATTTAACCCAGATCTCTTGACTGGGGGTGAATGTTTTGATTTGTTCTGCATTCCGTCCATCAATTGTGTGTCTTTTGCTTTCTCGCCCTAAGTGCGCCAGGTATGCCCAGACGTGGGTCCTGGGCTCACTGTGCCACTGGAATCAAGCTATCCTGGCTGAAGAGGGGTGAAACGCCGAAAACGGTCCTAGGATGCTTGTTTCCGGTCCAGGGAGGACCTGGCTTGGCAGTTCGGGCTGGACTGTTCCCATGAGGCACAGGGTCAAGACTGATTTGCATATGGCCAGGTCTAAACTGGGTTGACATGGTGAGCAAAAGAATGATGGATTTAACCCAGATCTCTTGACTGGGGGTGAATGTTTTGATTTGTTCTGCATTCCGTCCATCAATTGTGTGTCTTTTGCTTTCTCGCCCGAAGTGCGCAAGGTATGCCCAGACGTGGGTCCTGGGCTCACTGTGCCACCGGAATCAAGCTATCCTGGCTGAAGAGGGGTGAAACCCCGAAACCGGTCCTAGGATACTTGTTTCCGGTCCAGGGAGGACCTGGCTTGGCAGTTCGGGCTGGACTGTTCCCATGAGGCACAGGGTCAAGACTGATTTGCATATGGCCAGGTCTAAACTGGGGTGGCATGGTGAGCAAAAGAATGATGGATTTAACCCAGATCTCTTGACTGGAGGTGACTGTTTTGATTTGTTCTGCATTCCGTCCATCAATTGTGTGTCCCTTGGATGCTACTAGGTTCAGGTTCAGGAACTTGACTAGCTTCCCGTTTAACTGTGGGTCACTTGGGTTAAAGCAGGCAAGCACTGCTTGTCTCCGGGTACGTATGCCTCTTTCATTAAAACGGCTTTTTAGGAGATCTGCCCTTTCCTGTTTTAGCTTAATGCAGGAGCATATTAAATGTTTGATATTTTCATTTCCAACTCCGCAAAGCCTGCATAATTTCCCACAATTCTCTCTCAGCCACGGTGGAAGATGTGGTATGGCTGGAAGGATTCCTAACCTGTATTTTAAAAAGGATTCTTTTGACTTCCTGGAGTACCCCAATTTGAAGTATGCGTGTGGCCCAAATAGTTTGTAGCTGCTCAGAGTCATCCATGCATGGCTCCTATGTGATAGGGTGGCCTTGTCTTCTATGAAGGAAAGTCTCTTAATAACCTCATTTACAATAACCTTAAAGTGTGAGTGCGTTGTTGGGATTTCCCATAAATCGGCTAATCCTGTGGTGGCCAGTGATTCCTCCAAGTAGGCTTAGGCCGGTGAGATGGATGTGTAACACAGTTCCTGCCAGAGCCGGTGATTCAGTGTGTTCCTGGGCGAATTCTTGATTTTATGCCAGCACTTGATGTACGAGCCTCGCCTTGCGAGGAGTTGCTTCGTGAGTCCAAACTCGAGTCGGATCTGTGCTGGAGAGGTATATGATGGGAGGTTCAGCATAACTCTGTATGCCTTTGCCAAGGTGGTATCCAGCAGTAAGGCGTCCCTGCCTCTCAGTACTTCGCTGTCATAGGTAATTGACGGTGAAATTTTTGCTTGCGCAACACGTAGCAGTGGTGAGAAAGTTGGTCCAGTCAGTTTAGTTTTAAGTTGCCTTAGCCTCCAAGATGTTTTCGCATTCGCTAATGAGAGTATCTATGCGGTCTATGACACAGTTACTACCTGAATGCTTCTGAGATTTCCTAGCCTTTTTTCCTTTCTCGGACTGGCCACTAACACCTCCCCCACTACTCCCACTCCCCTCCATAGTTTTCCTCTTCCCCATCTTTCAGCGCTTTTAACTAATAACAGATAAAACAGACGGGACCATCCACTAATGCTCCCCCATCTGGCTCTGATTTATCGAGACTAATTGATATCAAACACACAGTAGGGCCACAAGCACAGGATGTTACTCAATCAGGATTTCCAGACTAGTTTACAGCTTGGCATGCAGGGGTTTATAATACAATTCAGGGGCAATACAACAAACACAGTACCTTGACTGGGTTGAGCTTGCAGGCACAATGTCCTCAGTCCGAATGCCCGAAAAAGAATGAAAGAGGGGTGGCCCTGCCCTGCCTCTTCCTGGCAAGGACGGGCAAGGACGGGCCCGCCCTTGGCCCGGGCGCGTCCCGTGCGGCGGGAAGACAACAGCACTTTTGAGCGCGTGGGCAGCTCCTCCTCCCTCCTGGGAGTGTGATGGATTGTGGGGGATAGAGTCCCCTTGCAGACAGCCCAACAGTGTCAGCGGTGGCAGCAGGTCCCAAAACGGCGTCCAGCGTGGCGTGAAGACAACAGCGCTTTTGAGCGCGTGGGCAGCTCCTCCTCCCTCCTGGGAGTGTGATGGATTGTGGGGGCTAGAGTCCCCTTGCAGACAGCCCAACAGTGTCAGCGGTGGCAGCAGGTCCCAAAACGGCGTCCCGCGCGGTGGGAAGACAACAGCGCTTTTGAGCGCGTGGGCAGCTCCTCCTCCCTCCTGGGAGTGTGATGGATTGTGGGGGATAGAGTCCCCTTGCAGACAGCCCAACAGTGTCAGCGGTGGCAGCAGGTCCCAAAACGGCGTCTACCATATTCATCAGTGAAACAATTCCATGCAAAGGAAAATTATTAAACATGTTGTAGCAGTGGACATGCAACATGCACACAAGCTGACCTGTACCCATGACACCATGTGAAGGAACCAGGATCATTGTGAGTTTTTGATCAGATCATGCCCAATACATCACATATGTGTCTGACCATTGTTACTAAATGGCATATTAAATTGAATGTGTCGTGAGTACACACAGACACAGTTTATGTAAAATCACTGGGGGATATGTACAAGGAAGTGGCAGTGAGAGGCGTTAGCTGTCATGGCTTTACGCCTCTCTCCGCCACTTATGTGATGCAAGGCTGCACCATATTGCAAGTGTGTCTGCGTGCAGGGGAGGATTGTTCATGTACAGGAAGGGGAACCTTCCTGTACATGAACAAACCATAGCCTTTTGCTTTTTCCATGTGTGCTGCATAAGGCAGCACACATGGAAAAAGCAAAAACGAGGAGAAATAATGCATTTCACCTCGTTTAGCCAACTTCAGAACAGGTTTTACCATGTCTTGCTTTTGGCGCAGCCTCCTATGTACGCCGCACTTGTACATAGGGTGCAGCGTCAAAAACAATGAGTGTTGCGGTGGAACGCCCACCGCAACACCCACAGCCCACCCCTTTCACGCTAACCACAGCGTGAAAAGGGGCCTTATAAACAAGGCAGCGTTAATCCACGTTAAGTGGCTTAACGCTGCCTTGGAAATAAGGCGCAGCCCCTATTGCCACCACAAAGTTGATAAAAGTGACGTTGTGGTGGCCATAAGGGCTTGTACATATGTCCACTGTTTTGTGGTGACACAGTTGATGCCATGGGGGCAAATATCATATGGTGATGGTAGTACATTCTAGTTAGTTTACAATAAGATTGTATGTGGGTTTTTGTCAATAGTTCATGTCTGAATGCCACATCACTTTTGCATAATGATAATCGACAACAGATGTGACATGTTCAGTGGAACAAACTTATCATCATATTACAACAGTATCCAATTGAAATTGGCTACTGCAGATCTGGAACACTTGCACAATCATGTCAGGGCACATAGATGTTTGTGATGATGTGTGATTGGCTCTATGACATGGCTATGACATCTCCCACATCATGGACTCTGTGCTTGCACATAGTTAGGGTGCTGTGAATCATATAAGGCGTTGCAACATCAAGTCACAAATGGCAATTCTGTCCTGCAGCATCACATGATGCTGATGTGCATTACCCTTGACATCATGCAGCATCATCACACCAGAGGTGAGTTTCATGTGATGCATATCCAGACTGTGTACTACAACATACAGGGCCTGTGGCATTTCTTGCATATGTCAACACATATAATCCAAAGTTAGGGGCGATACACTCACCTGTGGGTGTGGGTCCATGAATGCATCCACATCTCCTTGTGTGATCAGAGGTCTTCCTGCTGTTGAAAAATTGTGGAAAGTACAATTAATGTCATTGACATCACATTTTGCAAAACTCACATACATCATTGATGGTTTCATGATACAATTTCAGTCATTGGAATAGTCAGGTGTGTTGCCACGTTACATACATTTTGCAATCTGCTGTGCCTGTTTTACCCACAACACATGTCAATTTAACACTGGTGGCCTAATAGACATCCATAGCACGGTCTGAGTGACATAACATACTATGTATGACCTGTCCCACTGCTTCATGAATGTAAAATCTGCTGTCACACTTCAATAGACGTGACATTTGAGGGTCAAATCAGTTTTTCCACTATGCACAGGTATGTTACGGGCTTTGACATGTTGGTGAGCCACATTGTGTATCTCACAGAGATTGTCAGCCAGTGATCATGTGAAGTGTACCCCAAAAAATGATGTAGGGGTGGCACAGTATATCATGACAGACAAGCTATGTTGCCAAATGGCAATTTCCATGATGTGTGTGTATATCTTGTGCTCAACACAATTGGTGTCCTGTGTGTTCATCCTCTGATGTGATACAATGTTGGTCATGTACTTACCACCTTGCATTCCAACAGTGATTCCAATGTGATCCATTAGGTCTCCCTCACGGCCAACACAGTCCTGCCACTGGTGCCTCCAATGCTGGACAGTCCTGTCCACACCAAACATGTTGAGCATCTTCTCCCGGATGTGCTCCCATCTCACTTTCCGGACTTTTACATCGTACCCCTGTAGGATGCGTCCCCCAGCCTCTACCATCCTGGGCAGGTAAAATGTAACAAGCCAGAGGAAGGTCCCCAAGGCCCCCTCCAACATCCTGCCCTCCCTACCCTGACCCAACATCCCCAAATACAATATTTCCCCAGGCAAACCAAAATAAAACCCACAGTCAACCCCTATTAACTACTTAACTATATAAAGATACCTCAGAGACGTACACCCGACAAAACAATCAGACAGTCGCAATTAACACATAGGGACAGAAACGCAGGACTTAACAAGGACAGTATGGACAGTACACTACACACAGAACTCTCTCAAATACAGCAAGACCAGCAGACACCTTCCAAAACCTCCACAACTCACAAAAAGCAGTAACAGTGTGGCTGAAAGAGAAAGTGAAAGTGTACTGTACTCCTCCCTGTACCAGGATACAGACTGACATCATTTCCTGCCATTTTGCTACCCATTTTCTTGTTTTGCGATGAAATTTCACACGCCTAGGGCTGAGCGGGAAGATTTCATGTGTATATATGTATTTTGCGAATATTTTTCATACCCGAAATGGAAAATATTGCTGCAAACGTGGATTTGCGTAATTCTTTTTTATTGCTTATTGATACATGATCAATCTATGTACCATTTCATGAGGTTTATCTGGACTAACAGCACAATATGTATTTGTGATGTGATCTGTGTGTTGTACTTTTGTGTGGTGTATCTGTACTGTACATGTATGAGTGGTCCTGAGCCATTAGGAGGCACTATTTACTCACATTGGTGTCTGTTCATGACTGGACATGTGTATACGTAGACCCATGCCAGAGTGTCACACATTAGGGTTGGCATTGGTGGTAAGTGTCACTACATGTGAGCCTCTAACATCACACATTGCTGTGATGTTTGTGCAAGTATAATGGTCTTGCTACACAAATGTACTTGACCAACAGGCAGTCACTACTTGTCTATGATATTTGCAAAGCAGCATGCAATGCCCAGCTATGGCTGCACATTCACATTTGAGTGTATGAATAGCTGGAGACACAGAGGGGGACATTGATGACAGTCTGTGCTACGTCACTCATGGCTTCATTTTCACAAGATATGGCTATGCATTTCATGCAGTGCTTTGCATTAGATGGTCTCTGGTCAGTGTGCAATGACCATCTCCATTGTCAACATTACCTAAAATGCTAGGCAAGACATTACATGGTGTGAACATGTTCTTGTGCCCGCAACATCACAAGAAAAGTCCTGCATGTTAGCAATGAGCTAATATTATCTGGTATGTAAAAATATGTTTTGAATGGACAGATACCATTGTAAGTTAGTTTTGGTGTTGTGTCTACACATTATATTAGTACACTATGGACTAC
Source organism: Calotriton arnoldi (assembly GCA_963921515.1). Lineage (NCBI taxonomy): Eukaryota > Metazoa > Chordata > Amphibia > Caudata > Salamandridae > Calotriton > Calotriton arnoldi. The sequence goes on along the minus strand of CAWUFW010003771.1, from coordinate 833,729 downwards.
AATATCCTACAGACACAGGTCAGATAATGCATGCTTAAATGTGTGTAACAGATAGCATAATGGGACTGAAACCTCAGATTTATGCATAGCTCTACATGACACACTGAGCCATGTACAAGCATGTTGGAGACCCAGCTTCACATGTGAACATGTCATTGTTACTTTGGAATGGCAAGGCTGCACTTTGCATGTCACAGTCCTTGCAAAAGCAAAAGTAACAATGCCTGTTAGCACAAGCAGTCCACATGTCATGAGGATCATGCTATGTCTTTGTATGAGACCCTGGTCTCGACACACAGATACTGCTGAGTTACAGGGGAGTGACAGGGATGACAATGCCTGCGTTGCGCGTAATATGGTGGTCCCATTTTCTTAAGCTTCTTGCATGAACAATGAACATTACCTGATGGCAAGTCTTGTCATGTTCTTGTTTTAACATCAGTTACATGCGAAGTATGCATGTTGCAACTTGTGCTCATAATTGAAGGCTGCTACTGGTAATGTACAAATGTTAGTGTGCATTGCAGGACACACACCATGAGTACACTGATGTTACAGGGTAGACATCCTATCTCTTTGAATGTACCCTCAACGTATTTAAGCAAGAGTATGTTGCGCAGCCCGTCACTGTTGAGGATGAGGCCCATCTGCTCTACAAGACTTGTGATGCAAGGGACATGTGATGAGGCAAATTAGAGTGTCCACTTGCATCCCCTGCATCAGTATTTTGAATTGCATAGTTTGCATTCCATGCTGTAGCCCTGTATTTTATTAGCTGTGCTCACCAAGGATTATGCTTGCTTAGTCAGTGAGTCAGAGTGTTGTATATTGATGCCTGCTGTAGTATTGAGTTGTTAGTAATGGTTGTGAGTGAAGGAGAGGAGGATCAGAGGTTGTATTTGCCGAATATCCAGGAAAAAAACTGCTTGTACCTAACAGTTTTATATGGACGATATGGGACATGTGATCTGCTTGCAAATGTTGCCATTCAAGAGGCAAACATGTGTTGCTTCCTATCATCCAAACATGTTGGTGAGCATTTTGTTGTATGTTGTATTTACATGGATGATTGATGTTCTGTCCACTGCTATATGTGACGGCTGTGTGGCACATTTTTTATTACCTTTCACTTAACAGTTATATGAACTTGTGACGTAATAAAACAAGCAAACAGGACCTTTGTGTAGTGATATTTTCTTTGAAAAAGTGCCAATCTTTTTTTTGTAAGAAATATACATGTGATGTGATATTTGTTTCCTGTGATTATGTAAAAAAATAGAGATTATTTGATCTCTTCTTGCTGTTCCAGCAGCAGAAGGTGTGGTGTGTCTAGCATCTGCCTCTTCGTCCTGGCCATCAGATGGGTTGTCCTGCTCCTCCTGGTCTTCATCCAATGGCGTGTTTGTGCGTACACAAATATTGTGCAGAATGCAACAGGCCATTATGATCTTGCAAACAAGTTCAGGCCTGTACAGGAGTCTGCCCCCCGATTCGTCTAGGCACCGGAACCTAGATTTGAGGACTCCAAATGTCCGTTCAACTATGGCCCTTGTGCGTCCCAGTACAACATTGTAGTCTCTCTGGGCCTGTGTGTGTGTCACTCTGAGGGGCTTCATCAGCCATGGCGTAAGTGCATATCCTTGATCACCTGAAACAGATTAAAGAGATATGTGTCCATTAGTATATGTGCCTGCTGTGTTTGCAGTGTGCCTTTTTAGGTGTGTGTGCATTGTGCTACTTTGTACTTTCTGGTTTGTCATGTTGAGTTTCCAACAATTTACCAGCATCTGTGAAATTAACTTGTCTATACTTGACAGACTACACATCACCATGTTGTCATTGTCCAGGTCCTGTGTATTGCCTCCATGTTGTGACTGTCAGGATATATGGGTCAATGAAAAATACCAAAATAGTTTCTTTACAGGCCTGTTGCACAAACAGAACTTCTCCTGTGCACATATTGTGGACGGTGCACCATTGGCACCTGCGCCTGATTAGGCATCCACCTTGAGTTTATGATGAATACTATGTTGGGACATCATCTGGGGACCTCATTCGTTGTCATTGTGCTGAGGGTAACAGAGTGAAAATCATTGTCTGCTACACGTTGGACTAATTGTGGGCTCTTTACATCCACCTTGCCACAAAGGTGGATCAGTGTCTAGGTGACAGTGGCACTGCTACCTGGTGCACCTGACTTACTGGGACATTTGAAGACAACATACATATGCATTGATGTCCTTGTGCATGAGTTGACTTAGACTCTGCATGTATGCATGTTGTGGTATGGCACATCAATTTACCCTTGTGTGTGTATGTTCCCAATCAACACACATTATGATTTCTTATTTTGTGCATCAGATTGCCACACCTCACCAGGGGAGACATGTGGATGCACGACATGTGTTGAGAATGTGATTTGGATAGCTTGCATGCTCCTCATATGCATGCTCCATTCTGCAACAACACAGCCTGATGTTCTAAGCAACTTTTGATTTTATTTGTGGACAGTTAGTGCTCCCTTCATTCAGCAATACTTGCAGAGCCATGATGCAGGTACACCCACTGCATGATGCATGGCTGACTGTGTTTTTGAATGTCAGCTAATTGTGCACTTTCACAAGTGATAGCAGGGTGATCTGTCATCTTGATGTACTTATGGTACATGTGTTGATTTCAATATGTATGTGGCACAGCAGAAGCATATGTTCTGTGTCATGTACTGCATTGATTAATTTAAATTTTGTCTGATGAGTTCTGCTAAATCTATGTTACAAGAATGCCATAGTGGTTTGTGTGAGATTTTCATGGCTCTTCCCTTGTTGGGCTGTCTCCAAATGTCTTGATTATTTTGCATTGCGTGGTTGTGTATATTGTTTGGGCCTGTTCTAAGGTATGTTGTAATACATTGGCTACCTGTGCATTGTCTCGTATTTGAGCTACAAGCTTATGTACTTGAGGTGTGTGGTGTGTTCAGTTTGTACTTACCAACAAGCAGTCCATTTCCATATGTGCCATTCTCAAACTGCTGGTTGAATACCGATTGGCGAAACATGTATGAGTCATGCACACTCCCAGGGAACTTAGCAACAACATTAAGGAACAGGCCCAGGTGGTCCACAATTGCCTGAACGTTCATTGAGTGTGTGTGCTTCCTGTTCCTGTATATATGTGCACTGTCCGCAGGAGGCACAAGTAGAACATGGGTGCAGTCAATTGCCCCCAACACATGCGGAAACCCAGCAATGTCATAGAAGCCTTGTTTGTTATCAAGTTGTTCCTGTGCAGTGTTGGGGAAGTGTAGGTGCTGTGGCGTCAGGCTGATAATGGCATCCAAGACTTTGGGGAGGACCCTGGAGAAGGATGAATGTGAGACTCCACCCACTCTGCCAGTGGTTGGTTGAAAGGTACCAGAGGCCAACATGTGCAGCACTGCAAGTAGCTTTGTCTGCGGAGGGATGTTTGTGCTGCGCTGTGATGGTGCCTGCAGCCTTGGTGCTATCTGTGTGAGTATGCATAAGATGGAGGTCCTTTTCAGCCTGTAGTGTGCTATCACATCCTCTGGACGGAGGTCTATCAGGGTGATGCGTTGACGGTACACCCGCTCTCTTCTTTGGCGCTGCCTCTGTGGTGTTCCTGGTGGCGGTGGCAGTGGTGGTGGTGGTTGTGGTCTTCTTGGGGCACCAAGTTGCAAGAGTAGTACCTCCATGGCATCATTAGGTGAGCAAATGAGGGTCTGAAATTGTCTCCCTTATGTACAGGTGTGCTTGCACCATTTTTTAGACCAGTTTTTTTCTGGTCTTAAAATCCAGCCGCTAACTGGCCTTAGCGTGAGTTTTTTTTAAGTATCGCCGGACCAATAAATCATTGTAAATATCGCGAAGTAGGCTTTGCAGGGAATTTTTACACGGGAACTCCCACCTTGCATCTCATTTTCGTTAAGTCCCGCTAGCAGAAGTGGCGATCCGAAAAATGAACGTTTACGAAAGAAACCTACTGCTAACTGGGGTTAGCGGCAACTTGTAAATACGGCGATAAAAAAAAGCTGCCGTAGCGTCAGAAAATTGATGCTACGGCGGCGTTAACTTCTTCTACATATTCCCCTCAGATCCAGAAATGATCAGCATTGAGCCAGGATTGGGCACTAAATGCTCTGCACCACCTTTGCTTTATCCCTGCTCTTTCTTGCAGTGGGCAGCCTCTACCATATAAGAGCAAGAGGTAGACATTCATATGTGTTCAGATTTAAACTTGCAGTCTAAGAAATCTGTGAGATGTGATAACTCAACCATCTAATGTGGCACTTATGTTCTGCCGACTATTGAAGTCAATGGTCAACACAGCCTAAGGGGTGCATGAGAATACAATACCCAAAGCGCACATTCCAAACAGAAACTGCTGGTTCGTTCCCTCCTACTCTCCAGGAAACACCTAACAACTCTTCTGTTCAAGGAACAGCTCATCTGCAGATAACCCGACCGACTGTTCTTTTGACTTTGCCATTATATGTAGAGTAATACAAAAGCATGTGCCGTCCCCTCAAAAAGTTTATTACACTTGCTGCATCCCTATTACTACTTCTCCCCTACTCTGCACAGATCTTAATTGCTTTATAGCTTGGTTCATGCTTTATAAATACTTGTATATGCATATATGCACCATCGGATAATGACTCATTCCAGAGTGCCACAACACTATTAGGTCATCCTGATGGAAGATATAAGCAATACAAATGGTGATAGCATAACGTAATGTGATATAACCTATGTTTGTGCTTTTCTTGCTCCCTCCTGTTTTTCCTGTAGCACAGTCTGTTTGTTGTCAGCAGCTATAGATAGCAATTCATGTGACATGAAGCATAATGCAAATAAGTATTCATTTCAGAAGTGTAATGCTTCACATATATATCAAATACCTAACATTTTGATTGAACCCATAAGAAAACAGGATAGTTACAAAAATGAACATGTGCTAGGATAATGAAGTGGTTGTCCAAAAATAACCCCAGGATCAGCATTGAAAGTTTAAAGCAATTTATTCCATTGACATTATTAATGGGTGCTGGCAAAGAACTTCTCGGGAGAAAAGGTTTTCAATGTTTGACATGCAATAGGGCAACCTGTTCAGCGATTTTTACTCACATACTGAAAAGGATCTAAGAAAAACTCTTTGATGCCTCTGATCACCAAAGATGGAGAAAGGCAGACATGCCATGCTGTTTATATTTCTCTGTACTCAGCTAACTTTGAAAACGGTAAAATCTGCAACCGCATATAGATTTTAAGAAGAAAAACTGAAAAGCCCTTCTACTTTGCCGAACCCTGGTGACTTTGCGGCTCACCTGATATTTCGTGGTGTTCATAGGTGGCGAGAGGACTTCCTTATTTCTTTTCTCATGCATTTGGGACACAGCACTTTTCTAGAAAGCCCTTCTACAAGTCGTATCTTGCTTAGTGACATCCACTGGTGAAAAGTGAAAGAAGAATTCTCAAAGAAGTTTGATAATGTATGTTAGAGAAATTCCAATCCAAGATGGTGTTTCAGTACTGCGAGGTTGCTCATGTGAACCAGTTACTGGGAAACTATTTAAGGCAAGTTATTTGCAGGGCCGTTTCTAGGTGTTTTGCCGCCCTAGGCGAGAATTGAAAAATGCTGCCCCCTCCCTTTTACTACCATCACTCTCTCCCCCTGTCATCCAGGCTAGAAGAATTAATGCATTAGATATAAAATAACTTTTATTCAACATTAAACAAAGAACACATCAAACATTAAATAACTAAATAAGCACTGTTCATGATATTTTATTTCGTTTTTAACTTTTTCTCTTCTAACTTCAATGGTGTTTTGGGTTCTTTCTCTTAATCCAATGATACCTTCCTTGCCTTTATTTTAGCAAAGTCTTTAACAAGATCTCTAATGTCAAGCTGTCAAACTCCAGAAAAGCCTTGTTCTCCTATAAGGTTGTTCCAACAACTAACATAGCAGAGGAACAGTTGACAGCTATGTAGAAAACACCTTCAGAACGTAAACGCCTTACACAGCATTTACTCTACAATGAGCATAGTCATTTTGTGAGCTACTGCTACTTTACAGTTTTGGTGTTTCCAGCTTTTCTTACATTGATGCACTAGCGTAATTTCTTCCCCTAAACTGAACAATATGGTCTTGCAGGAGCTACATGGTGCCAGAACGGAATGTGCCATTTTCTCGTCAGTTAATTAACATTGTAAACATCTCAACTTTTAAACCCGATGGAAGATGGTGAATATTTTCTTTAAGCCACTTGAAAAGGGGCACAAAAATCGTGACTTTAAAAACTTCACAAACTATGGGTCGCAATCATACCATTTGGAAGAATTGCAGGAAGGGTACGAGGGAAAAGCTTTGCACTTTGCACAGCCCTAGGCTTGACTTCTCAACCATAGCTGCTTCAGAGACTTTAGAAGCCAGGTCCGTCCTCTCAGACCATAGTCCCAACATCCAGGTGAGGAAGAGATAGTGCGATCCCACCTTCGGGGCTGCATAGGGCTCCCTTCACCTACTGGGCCTGGGAACAAGCCTAATTCCTCTTTTTAGTGTCCCCCTTCTGCTATCTGACTGACTGCGTCTTCTCCTGTCTTTGAATGTTCCTGCTTTTCCATCTCTCCAATCCTGTCTTTTGCGACTCTCCTCCTTTTACTCCCTTTCTCCTCAGTGTTGCTCCTCTCTACTCCCTTTCACTCCTGTCACCTCCATTCCTTGTTTCGTACTCCTTTCTCACTCTTTCGCTAAAGCTTATCGCTTCTCAATTTCTCAGAGCCTCATATCTCGCCTTTTCACTCTTCATCTCTCTCTCCTTTCACTTCTCTCTACTCATTTAATTGCTCTCAGCTTCTTTTCACGGTTCGCCATCTCTCCCTGTATCATTGTTTCATCCCCATCTTTCTTCCTTTTACTGCTGACTTTCTCTCTTAGCTTGTTCCCCAGTTCTCTTCCATCCAACCTCTCCCTCCTCCCTCTTTCATTCACTGCTGATCCTCTCTCGCTCGCCACACTTGATACTCTCTTTTTTCTCATTTTCTTTCTGCCACTTGTTTTCCATCTTTCATTATTTCTTCCTAGCCCCACCCCTTGTACTGTTGTTTCACTCTCATTACTTTCCTGCTTCTCCAATTTTCACCTTTCACTATCTCCCATTCATCTTTCCCCTCTCATTGCTTCTCCCTCCTTTTTCACTCCTACTCTCTCTTCCCTTTCACTGTTGATACACCTCTGCACTTCTCACTGTCTGTCCTCCTTTCACTGTCTTATCGTTGACTTGGTGGCTCTCCAAGGCCGGCTCAATGGTGGTGCGACCTGTGCCACCTCACCGGGCTCTGACTTTGGCCGGGGGGGTGTTACACTGGGGGGAGTGGTGGGGAGAGACGCCATGTTTGAATGCACATCATAGTTTTAAACACATCTGCTGCAGCATCTTTCCCTTTAGCAATTTTCAGGCAACAATAAAAATGTCAAGATTACTTAGTGATTAATGTTCTTCCTGGAGAGAGATGGGAGTGTTGTCTAGTGGAAGTTTTGACTCATTGTAAGGTAGCGTAGAGGGTTAATATGCCTGCTGCTAAGAATGTGTAGCACACAGATCACAAAGTGCATATAATGTAAATAGGTCAGTGGGTTGCTGCTTTTGTCAGAGAGATCCTTTTGTTATTTGCAGTTTATAAGTTAAAATCAAAACATAGAACTGTGAACTGTTAAGTGTCATTAAAGAGCTGCATGCAGACTGCAAGGTGTAGGTTAGACCATTAAGATTTCTCCCCCAGCTGTTCATTATCAAAATGTAAAAAGGGTTCACTTGGGTAGAAATCAATTCTTATTAGTAAAGACAACCCCCAACCATGGTGGTGCGTTTTAAATTCTGAGTTTGTGCTTCTCCAGATCAAGCTTCTTAAACTATACTGCCCCCCAGTATGGATAACATGTGACTCCTTAATGAAGTCCACTGTTTTATGCAACATTTCCTATGCACTGATTTGCACACATATGATTGATTGTCTCTGTGTAAGATGTGTGTGCTGTAACGTGCTCTGAAACGCTACACTGGTATGAGTGGCACTATAAAACTAAAGAAATGTATGTGATAGAGAGTGGTTATGGAGACTTGAGGGGCACTGTTAAAGGGTGGTTGTGAGGGAATTCATGGCGGAGGTGGTCATTGGGGGACGCCAACAAACATTGTCGCACTGGGTTCCACCAACGCTAAAGCCGGCCCTGCTCTTCTCTGTCCCCACTCGCCATGCCGGTCTCTCAGTTTACTCTAATCTGTCCCTCTCGAATCCAATGCCTTTCTCTTCCCCCAGCCCACTTTCCTGATTCTGCCGCTCTCCTCCCCCTCTTTACACACTCTCCACTCCAACCACCCCATTCCTTCCCAGATACGATCCCATCTTTGTAACAACAAACACGCGGGGGTTCCGACAGCAAAAGTGAGACGTCGGCTGACTGATACAGGAGTGACCATTGGTTTAAGAGTGAGGTGTCCAGATACATATTCTCGGCTACATAGAAGAGCGGCTCCATCTTAAAGCGCGAGAGCTGTGACGTGTGTTCCTTCTGTCTCGAGGGGGCTGTGCATACAGAACGGATGTCTTTGCTTTACTCTGGCCCTTGGCTCTCCACGCCCCATGCTCACTGTTTGCGCCTAGAAGCAGCTGGGTGATGGTCGGTGAGCTCTGGCTCAGCAGGCAGTGGGAATATTGTAAGACCGCTCAGTGGCCGTCCAGCTGGAGGTGTGGCACTGGCAGGGCAGGTGTCCCACTGGGGGCGAGAAAGGTCTGCCCCCCACACACACACCCTGCTTCAGCCATGTGGCAGGAAGATGGAGGTGCCTGGAATGAGCCGGCCCTGCACGCACTTCAAACCCCCCTTGGCTCCAGACACGACCGATCAATTTACTGCTTACTTAGCCAGGTTATAATTAACTGACCAGGCCTTTAGCCCCCTATGTATTTTTTTTACATCTACCTGCCTGCCGCAGCCCACCTGGATCCCACCCCGGCCTCCCCCAGTACCTAATAGGCCTGCAGGCCGCAGCGGGAAGTCCGAAGTCAGGAACTCTCTCTGCCTCTTGCCGGCCGCATGCGCACAGCCCTGCCCCCCGTGGCGCCGAACCTGACGTCGCGTCACGTCACATCGGTCGAATTGAAGGCGCGCCGTTACGCTACCATGCCTGCCGCTAACCAATTAATGCGCGCTTTCATTTTGAAAATAAATTCAAGGTCGACGGAGATTCGGATTCCCGGCCAGCCATCAAACAGCAGAAGTTGAACTCATGTTTTTTGCCGCGGCCACCGGCCGCCGCCGCCCTCCACCTTTTGCCGCCCTAGGCGGCTGCCTAGTCCTGCCTAGTGGTAGAAACGGCCCTGGTTATTTGTGTCTTCCTTGCATCAAACCACTCCGGTATATGGTGTCTTTATCGTATTTCATTACCCATTTCACTTCAGTCCCTTGTTTCCTTCTTGTGACTTTCTAATTAGTATTTGTTTTAGTCATTTTTCTGTATTCGTTTGTTTATTGAGATATGTTTGTGCATATTTACCTTTTCCTCTCTTAGGTGCCTTCTTTTGGAATTCCTTGCTTCGTTGGCGTTTCTTGTTTACTTTTGGCACCTTATTCTGAGTCATCTGGTTCTTTCCTAATTCCAGACTCCCACCTCAATGTAGAGGACATAAAGTAAGCCGTGTTGATGATACAGCTAATAAGCAACTAGATCCTTTGACAGATATCAAAACCGATTGTGAGACATCTTAAGTAACACATGAATAAACATACACTGATCACTCGTTGAAGAAACATTGAAAATAGACATGAGAGTATTTAGTTACTGCATCGTAAAAGCATGCAGATTAAAGATATACCAGATGGAATACATTCATCTAATACTATAGATTCTTAGATTTATAAATGAGTCTTATTATGCTATTTTAATGTGCCGTAGAGCGCTAAAACAAAGAACGCACATGTTATGAAACTCTTAATCATCCTTATTGAAATAATAATGTGTGTGAAGAATGAATGAAATTTAACATGATTTAGATATTTTTACATGTGATACTGAAGGGTTTCATTCTGAATTTCATCATTGTATATGTGAAAATGTGCACCGAAAATGACGAGAAAAAGTGGTGTTGCATAGCCATCTTTAGTGCAACTGTTCTGAAACCTGCAGATTATGATCTTCATGTACGTACTAATGTAAATCATTTGAAACGATAATAAAATTTTTTGACTTGAAATAATTTTATACGTTGATAATTTGAAAAGCAGTAACATGCCATAGCTATATGTGATCTTTACAATACAACTAATAATGTATTCTGAGTGCCTATAAATTGAAATAATCTTAAGAGAAAGTTTTTTTTATGCATGAAATGTATATTTTCATTACTTTATATTCTGCACATCTTTAAAGCAAATACAATAGGCCTGCCTTTTTCCCTATTTTGTGCTGCTTTACACTTGTGAGAAAGTTTCATAAACCTGCAATGTGAAGCTAAACGGTGTCTTACTAGAAGAGTTCTCACTCGCATACAAGGACTATTTGCAACAAAGTCAGTACTTTAGGAACATTTGCTATGGGAAACTGTCCTCTTGAACTCGATCATGTGCCTACTGCTAAAGAATCATTGCTTGGAAGTTTACGTATACTTGATGATCTGACATCTTACGTGACCAACAACACATCTTTCTATAATATCTTCTTTATGTCGTACGACAACCATCCTGCACAAACTGACCAATGACTGAGTGGTCTGACACAATGAGGTGACCAAGGAGGTGTCACCGCCAAAACTAGAGGATTATATTATACATTGATTTGAGGAAGTTATGAAGAGGAGATTGATTTTTGGATTCCATTTGTGATGAACTGACTGACTGGCTCACTCTGATTTTCCTGATCCGAACCAGACCTGATCCCAGAGACTGCCTTTGGGAACCTTGGTGGATTCCACTGCTTTTCTTTCGGACTGACGCATACGCTGTGTGCGCCATTCGTGGACTCTTTCTTGATGCTCATGTCCTTGCTGAACTTTTCAGAGCTTTGTGTTACCATATGGCAACCCTAAACTAATTAGAGTGACCAGCACTCTTTAGATTCTCAATATTTATTAATGATGTACTACCATTTGAATATCTTTGACACATTTTACCTTTAACGAAACAGAGTCTATAGTTTGTCATCACCTGCCACCTTAAGATGATTGTGCATTCCAATTTTATTGATTAATGACAGTGAAAGATCAGTATAAAGAGATCTCTAATCATCAGGTACTAATGTTATTGTTTTGCATTGCTTTAACAGAACTATTGGTTTGCATGTTTTTAGTCCGGCTAAATTTCTTTAGAACATTCGGACTAGCAGTGATAATTCTTTATTTATATAGTCTGGTATTGAGAGTCATATACATGAATCTATTTTTTTTTAGGTATGTCTTTATTAGTGCTTTCAACTTTCCAAATTCGCATTCATACAGGTAATGTTGATGTATATTATCTTACCAAGTACAGAATTTGTATCTTTAAGTACATCAATAAATCCTTAGATACACAACTTGAACTTACAATTCTGCCTTATTACCCTTACTTAATAGAGTGTACTTGTACAATTTTACCTCCTAATAATATTTCCTGTTTTGAAGTAACATTATGCACTCTGGGGAGCCACAACTGTCTTTGCATCTAATAACCACATCTTATTTCTAGTAGTAAACAGAATGCCCCGTTTTCTGGGAAACAATTCAACTTAGTGTTGTCCAGTATTGCCTCTAAATTCCAGTTTTTTTGGGTTTGTCTTTTTAGCTTTTTCACTTTATTTACTGCTGCAAGGGGGTGGGCAGTGCATTTGCTCGGTGGGGGGGAATCTCTCTATGTCAGTACCTTCTTGCCATTTCCCACTTATGATTTCACAGAGGTGTCACTATCATTCTCCGTACTCTCATCTGTGCTCCCCCGCTCACCCAGATGTTCGGCACTCCTGGTGTTCCAAGCCCTCAGTATCTCTGTCCATAATTCTGCTATGGGGTGTCGACATTGTCCTTTGGCTTCCTCACGTTGTATAGCTCCTTCCTCTGCCCTGGCATCTACATTCTTTTCCCATAACAATACTGGGGGGGGCGTTCAGCGCTTTCCAGGTCATAGCTATTTGCCTGCGTGCCAAAACAAGGGCAAGATCTACAAACTGGGAGCCTACCTTCTTTGCTTTCGGTCTAGGGAACATTCCTAGGACGCATACCTCAGCGGAGCACGGGAGTGCTCGAGCCAATGTCGAATTGATTTGGTCCAATACCGTTCCCCGGAATTCCTGCAATTTTGTATACCCCCACGTCATATGTATGTATCCTACGTCTTGTTGTCCACATCTGGGGCACCCCCGGATCTCCCCCCCATGCATTGCATTCAGTCAGTGGGAAGTGAGGTAGACTATATGAACATAGTTAAATTAAATGAGTTTTAATGCAGAATTCCTGGATATAAGTTTCGGGCTCCGTAATAATTGGGACCATTCCTATCTTCTCCCCACTGCCATGTTCCATCTTTCCCATAACCGTTCTAAGGGTGTTTTCACCATCCCAATCAACGCTCTGTAGTGCTACTTTACTAAGTGCCTAGCTGATCCCAGCGTGACTAGTTCTTGTAATGCTTTGTGTGTCTGCGGGTCCTGCTGGGCGCTTCCCCAGAGGTCTTTGAATGTTTTCACTACTGAATGGTAAGTCAGAAACTGACCACTAGGCAAATCATATTGGGCCATGAAGTCCTCCAGGGGGATTAGTTCTCTACTCTGGTAGCAGTCTCCCCTCGACTTCACCCCAGCATCTGTCCAGCTAGACATTTGTGTACTCGAGAATGGGACAGGCGGCTTCCTGAATGGAAGCCCAATGTGGGGCAGGCCCGGAGCATACGGTGGGAATCTTGCTGTACGTCGACGACATCTCTTCCAACTATACCACGCCGCTTGTAACAGCACCCCTGGACTCGGGATGATCACCGAGGGGTGTAGAAGCTTAGCTATCAGCTGCCTCTGGTTGATAATCAGGTGCGTGGTATTTAGGAGTTCCAGTTTCCGCCCATCTAACCATTGGGCCAGCCATTGCAGCTGGGTCACCAAGTAATATAACTCGAACTCTGGGGCTCCCATTCCTCCCTCCTCTGGGGTTCTCAGTAGCAAGGCCAGTGAGACTCTATTTCTGCCCCCATCCCAGATCAATTTCCGTAACAGTCTGTTAAGCCCAGAGAACCATGAGGGCGGGATCACCACTGGCAAGTTCACGAAGTAGTGTAACAATCTATGAAGCATGATCATTATAGTCAGTGCGATTCGGGCCATCATGGGGAGTTTTAGGGAATGCCAGACCGTCCACATCATGAAATACTTGTATTCCTAGATATGTGAGGAGCGGTGGGGCCAGTTCAGGGCTGCTGGCAGATCAGCTGGGCATTGTGCCCCACCTGTCAGGGGGAATATGTGGGTTTTCGTTTAATTCAGTCTTAGGCCCGCCAAGGCTGAATAGTTCTCCAGAAGGGCCAATGCTTGTTCCACTCCCCTGCTACCATCACCCAGATATAATAAGTCATCTGCATAGAGAGAGATAATATGGTCTCCCTCCCTCAGACGTATTCCGTGTGGTTGTCCTTTTTGCCTGAACAATTCCTCTAAGGGCTCAATAGCTAGGGCAAACAGAAGAGGGGATAATGGGCACCCCTGCCTGGTGCCCCTGTCGATGTTATGTGATTGTGATATCACCACCCCCCTGTTTTCACCCAAGCTGTGGGGTGGGAATACAATACTGTAACCCACACTATCCATCCATCTCCCAGTCCCATTTTAGCCATTGTAGCACACAAGAAATCCCATCTTACTGAATTGAAGGCTTTTTCCAGATCTACTAACATTGTAAGAGCTTCTGGGTAATGGCCCCTTTCTGGGTGATGCATAATATGAAAGAGTCTATGTTGGCAGACGCCCTCGTCAGGATGAACCTGTTCTGGTCACCATGGACAAGGTTTATCATGTGGGGTAGGAGTCTCAACGCTAAGACCCTGCTCAGGATTTTAAAGTCCATATTCAGCATGGAGAGCGGTGGGAACTCAGACACCCGTGCTCCTATTCGCTTCGACTTTGGCAGGGGAATCCCCAGGGCGTCCCTAGTAGAGGCCGGTAGTGCACCCTTGTCCAGGGCTTCCGCATATAGTGTTTCCAGTTTTGGCGTCAGAGTTTGCCCCAGTACCGAATAGAATCCCACCGGCAGACTATCTGGTCCCGGTATTTTCCCAGTGGCCATCTCTCGGAGGGCCTCTCGTATTTCGTGGGCCATCACCTGACCTCCCAGCCCAGTCCTCAATTGAGGGTCTAGTGTCCGCAATGGCAAGGGCGACAGGAGTTCGCACAGAAACCGGTCCAAGGAGCTTGTTTCTGGTCCAGGGAGGACCTGCCTTGGTAGTTCGAGATGGACTGTTCCCATGAGGAACAGGGTCAAGACTGATTTGCATATGGCTGGGTCTAAACTGGGGTGGCATGGTGAGCAAAAGAACGATGGATTTAACCCAGAACTCTTGACTGGGGTGAATGTATGATTTATTCATCATTCCATCCTTCATTTGTTTGCGTAGCAAGTTTCTAAAAGTGGCATGTTCAGAATTGTGACTAAAAATCCAATTTTACGATTAAAGAGCGCTTTTAACTACAATTCTTTAGACACCAAACTTGACTTGTCGGCATGTTCCCAATTGAAAATTATCAAATTACAGTCCCTCCCCACCCCCTTGAGACCCTCACGGGTGAGTAGCGCGCTTCACAAATCCCTGATTGATTGATTGATTTCTTAGAGACAAAACATTACATTTTTACCTATTCCCAAACACAATTTGTCACTTATTAAATGTAATATGGTAACCCAGTTTTATTCTATGGGAGAGGTACGCCTTGCAGGAGTGAAAATTCTTTTAGGAGTTTTTCACTACCAGAATATGTCAAACTTAAAAGTACATGTCCCACTTTTTAAAAACACTGCACCCTGCCTTTTGGGCTGTGTAGGGCTTTCCTAAGGGGTGATTTATATGTATAGAAAATATTGTTTGGGCCCAGCAAGAAGTTTATCTTGCCAAGTCAAAATGGCAGTTTAAAACTGCACACACAGGCTTCAATGGAAGGCCTGAGACATGTTTAGAATGGATACTTAAGTGGGTTGTACAATCAATACGGCAGGTCCACTAGTAGAATTTAACAGACAGATCCTAGGTGCATGTGGTACAACTTTACTAGGGACTTACAAGTGAATTAAATATGCCAATTGGTTATAAGCCAGTTTTACCATGTTTATGGGAGAGAGAGCACAAGCACTTTAGCACTGGTTAGCAATGGTAAAGTGCACCGACTCCTAAGGCCTGCAAAAATGAGGATAGCAAAAAGAGGAGGGGTGAAAGCAAGAAGTTTGGGGGTAGATCAGCCGAAGGCTGACAGGTCTATTACACCAACACACAGAAATTCCACATGCAACACAAAACAAGCATTGGCATAGCCAATAGGTCTCGCTTTTGGGATCTTATAAGTATTTAGTTATGCAGCACAATATCCTTGGTGCAACAGCATAGCTAAACACTTTTAAGGTCCCAAAGGCGAGACCTATTGGCTATGCCAATGCTTGTTTTGGAAGCATTTGAGTAGCTCATTAACCTGTCATCTTACTGTGATAGATGACTTGTCTTGCCTTCTCCAACCTTCACTGCCCTCCCTTCTTCCTTTCTTCCTATTTCCCAACATCAGTAATCTCAAAGAACTGCAGAATTTCGCAATGAAATCTGTTATGAGAACTCCTCAAAGGTTGCATATGACCCCATCATTAGGGGTATGCACTGACTGACAGTCTCCGTTAGGGTTATTTTAAATTTCCTACTCTAGCCCACTGGTTGAGGATTGGTGCATCGCCTAATAATTGAAGCCTGATTTACTATTCCACCTACAGCCTTCCTAATACTGGGGAAACTGCATATATTTGTGTACGGGCCTTATTTCCTATTCCAACTCCAATCCCATAAACATTGGGGAAATTGCATAGTTTGTTTGGGGAGCAAAGGGAGCAGTGAGTTGCTATTGTAGGTCCTTTCTCACTAAAAGTGGGGAAAGTACACCTATGAGGAGGAGTTAAAGTCAAATTAGAATATTTTCAATACTTGAATCTATATTACGTAAATTTAATTAAATGTCCAACCACAAATCCTATTATATTATTACTGTATAATACACATTAAATGTATCCAAATCTATGAAACATTTTCTAAAAGTAGATATTATACCCAGGATGACATCATTATATAATTATCGTGGTAATGGCACTGTAAAACATTTGAATATGATAATCAATGTAACCATTCAGCTAGCTATCACTGGGATTGGGAAGATCAAATGAGAAAACTGTATGGTCGTATAGAACTACAAGTTGTGAAGCAACAAAGGTGGCACCTTTTGATGCTATGAGAGGAAGGTTTGCTAAGTCTAAGCAGCGTCAGGGGTGGTTATTCTAGGCAAGGAAATGTTTATGGTCCTTTGAAGAAGTAAGGGAAAGAATCGATAAAACTAGAGAAAACTACAAACATTATTTTGACAATATAAGCAATGTTTAGAAGGTGCAGGTTGATGTTGGGCAGTGTATACAAGTGAAAAGACTGCAGAATGTTTATAAAGGAGAAAGTGTTTATCATGATCCTATGAAGGAAGTCCTTGTTTTGAGGATTGCAATACAACTATCGAATGGTGGGGTTGGGCTCATGAACATGATTGCCAAATCTGCAGAGCCTTGTGTGGGCAAGAATTGCATAATTGTTAGAAGCTTTGATTGGATGAACTGTCAGGAAATGGTGTTCGGTTGCTGGTCACTGGCTCGACAAGCATTAGCCAAGGAATATGAGAAGAAAATGGCGGTCAGGTGAGTGTGAAATGAGATGCGAGTGGAAGTGAATTTGATGTTTTAATGATTCTTTTGCAATGTACATGAAGTTTATGTATTTATTTATTTTTGCAATGATCGCATGTAATAATAGTGTTTGGATATATAAGCTAAATAATACTATAGGTCTTTTGTTCTATATAAAAAAAATTAAAAAACACTTTTACCATCATCCTGCGAACGTGATTATTTTACAGGACGGCTACTTTTTTTTGACGGAATTTGAGTATCATTTACTCTTAGCGCCTCTTGTTTCTTTTTCACTTAGAGGTATTCATATATTTGCTGCAAAGCAAAAGGCTCTTATACATTCAAAAGTTCAGAATAGGCGTATTCTGTCCACAGGGTTGAAATCGAGGCTGCGAGCGAGAGGATGTACCTCGGGAGTGACCCTTTTTCCTAAACCTGCCTCGTGAAGGAAAAGTGCCATGACCGTCCCGGGAAGAACCGCGGAGTTCACACTTTGAATCAATCACATGAAAGCGGAGCGCGTCGCCTCAAAGAATGTTAATTTGCCTCCCTGATAATCAGTCTGGTTAATTTGCATAACATATGCAGGGTATATTTATCATTGCGGGGGCTACAGTAAAGAGAACTGTTAAAATCAAAACGATAATCATGAACATTACCTGCGCCATCTTGTCTGGTGGAATTCTATGTGCACATAAGTTGCAGTCATTTTAATCTATCACAGCCATTTTGTACTCTGTTGGTCACCTTTGTTTCACCCTGCCCTTACTAGCAACCCTCTGACCCTCTGACCGACCTGGTATGTGTCTGGGGGCTATAAACTCTATTGCCACAACAAACCTCAGCGCCACTTTCTGCCACAAACTCGTTTTTCCTCTCATCTCTGTTTTCAGGCAAACCTTTGGACACTCTACCCCTCACTGCACCTAGTTACACAAACAGGTTCCAAACACCAAAAAGACTCTTGCAACATGATTTATTGCACTGCAAACAGCAAGACTTGTTGTTACCAACAATGGGACCTGTTTTTATCAACAGAACGGACTCTTAGATCTGGCCGGTCTCACATGTTTTAGACCCTGAAGCAAGGTCCAGCTGCAAGATAAGATTGTCTGTTTGACCTGGGTGGGAAGAGAATTACTGTTGGGCTTGTGTGACAACCTGCCCGGGGCGGGGACCCCAAGCTTGTGTAACCATGTTAATGAAACAAATGCATTGTGTCAAACTTGTATAAAAGGAAGAGCCAAAGGAGTTGTCAGCAGAACACTTCCCTCAGACATCCCGGTGTCTGCAGTTGACGTGATCTCCTCATGAGAAATAAACCTTTTTCTTGTCTTCCAGTTTCCAGCGCTTGCCTCATTATTTTGATAGCGAACCCAAAGTGAATTAGAGGTGGAACCCTGCACCGGGCAGCATTGAGGGTCTTAGAAGACTCGCTGCCTTTCACAAATTGGTGCCCAAACCTAGGGGCCCATCAGCGACGCGTGGGTCCGGTAGAGAGGTCCTAACGACGGAGTGAACGACTAAACGATTGGGGTATACCTGCCTGAGAAGACCCTTGTCTGGCTGCCGATCGACTGAACTTCACCGGTTCCGAACGGACCTCTCTCGAGTGACCTGCGGTCCTGACTGGGACCTTAGAGGAACGCCGCATTGATTGTTGGAGTGAGAGGACAACCAGGCGCTGGAAGGGGAAGACGAAGAACTGTCCATACGTTCCGGGTAAGGTCATGAAAAAACGACTTAAATTAATTGATTGATTGAATAGTTTGATTGAAATACTAGTATTCCTTTTTTTGATATTGAGTTATTTGCGACATTTCCCTGCTTGCAAACAACGAAGAATAGGAATATCTCTCTCTTTGCAGGCAGCGAAGGACAGGTAGTGCAGACTTTTTGTCTAAATTGATTGATTGAGATATTCATTTTTGACCGATAAATACGTCATGCCTGTTTTCTCTAGATTGTTTGATTGTAATTGTTTTGGACCCGACCGTTCGTTAGAGGTCAGTCAGCCGGCACCGCCGGAAGGCACCCCTAACAAGGACATGTACGTAAAGTATGGATTAGCCACCGTAGCTTATAGCAAACTATGGCATAAATACACTAGGAAGGACCGGGTAAATCAGTGGCCACTGACGGGATCTTTCGATCCCGCTAAAATAGAAACGTTAGAATTAGCTCTCCACAAAAAGAAAACTAGACCAGCCATGTTTGACAGTTTTGGTTTATGGCGAAAAGAGGCAGCTCAAAGAAAGAAAAGGGATGAAGCTAGACAAGATAAAGAAACGCGAAAATCAGCTTACCAAGCCTGTAAAAGATTAGAAGAAAAACTAAAAGAAAAGGAAATCGATAAAAAGGAACAGGAATCAAAAATATCAGATCAATGCCCTGTTAGAACGCCCTCGACTCTTTACCCCAAGTTACCAGCAAAACAAAGGGTAGATGATGATTTATTGTTAGGTCCCCCAATCATATACATGCCACCCCCCTTACGCCCCTACTCATCCCGTAGCACAACGCCAGGACCACCAAAGTATAGCCGGAGATGGCACGATCGCCTCAGTCTCCACCGCCTCTGCTCCCACCGAGTCACCCACACCAAATGCCTCATCAAAGGATTCAGTAGTAGAGGTAGGATCAAAAGAAAAAGGAGCGCCCAGGGTCCCGCGATTAAGTAAAAATGAGCGAGCAGGCATTGATAAAATAGTTAAATCCCTCATAGATAGGAAGGAGACAGAAGAGTATGCAACTGACATATGCAACTCCTATGTTGAAAACCGCAAACGATACTTTATTGTACGTCTCTGTTACCACACTCTTACTGCATATGAAGAGAAGTACCAAGATGTAGGGCCTGAGCGGCTAGTGGCTCTCTATAGGAAGGTAGACACCGGAGATGAAGGCGACAACGATGTTACAGAACTCTTTTCATCCACACTGGAGGTATTCCGTCACCTCGTGGAGCAAGGACGGATAGATAAGGACAGGACATCTAAGATAGCAGGACCCCCGGTGGAAAAACCAGATAGCATGATGCCGATAAAAGAAGCTGCCCCTTATTGGGTACCTCCTAGAGGACAAGGGACTCATGATGATATGAACCATCAAGACGCTAGAGGAAGGGTGGTCTACAATTGGGTGTATCAACCATGGGACAGACAGGACATTTTGACGTTCCGTAAATCTTTACGGATTTGCGAAAGAACCCCACCGCCTTTTACACCGAGCTAGGTACCGCTCTGGGATCAACAATAATGACACTTGCCGACATAGACTTGTTCTTCGGGTTATGTTTGCCAGCAGATGTGTGGAAACAGATTAGGAAAATAGACCATACCGAACTGCTTGGTCATACCTGGGAACAACTCAACATATTAGATAAACAGCGGAACCCTGGTCAAAAACCGGTTAAAGCAATATTGGACCTCCCTGACAAAATAGTGCAGAAAGTGAAAACGCTGATCCCAGAGAAAAAGATAGACTGGTCCATAGTAACCGCGTGCTGCCAGAAACCACAAGAGGATGTCTCAGAGTATTTCTCCAGATTTGAAATGGTGTTCTCCGATTACAGTGGACAAGACATGTCCACCGCAACCGGACACCACTTATTTGTGCAGAACTATGTCAAAGGACTACTACCAGATGTATCCCAGAAATTACAAGCCAGCGAAAGTAGTTGGGCAGCATCTAAACCGGCGGCCATTCTCCAAATGGCCCAGTACTATGAGCATCAGAAAAACGAAAATAACAGGGCTACAGAAAGGAAAAAAGAAGGACTTGAAGGAGAGGGTAATGGTAGCACAACTCCAGGGGGCGAATACAGGAAGGGAGCAATATAGGGGAGGATACCAGCAGAATACCCCTAGAGTACAGCCACCTAGAAACAATTCATCGACATCATATGTAGGATGCCAAGACCTAGGTCAGGATCAATGTGCATTTTGCAAAGAATATGGACACTGGAAAACCCAATGCCCGGCTTTGTTAGGAGCTGGTAGTGGCAGAGGGGCGAGGGAAATAGCAAGTGGACAGAGAGGAAGAGGACGTGGGAGAGGGTACGCGAGTGAAGCAAGCGAGGAAAGGCCAGGAAGAGTGAACACATTTGACCATCCCAAACAGAATCAGTACCAACAGACAGATTATGACAATACGTACGACTTTGCATAGGACAGCCAGGGGCAAGGGAGGGATCCAGTCGAGCTCTATGTTGATCAGCAAGGCCCTTATGTTACCGCTGAGGTCCTGGGCACAAAGTCGCCATTTCTGGTAGACACGGGAGCAACACGTAGTGCACTATCCAAACGACTGATTCCAAGGGCACCCTTGTCAGGCTCACATGTGACCTCAATAGGATTTGACGGTACGCCCTCCACCAACCCTTTGTCCCGACCGATCCCTTTTAACCTTGACAACAATAGCGTCGAAACGACATTCCTCCTCTCTTCCAACACCCCAGACGCCATTATGGGTCTCGACCCTTTGAAACACTTCCATGCGACTATCAGATGCTCACCAGACGGAGTGCGTGTCGTCCTGTATGACAACCCCCAGCGCCATAGAGAGAACCCTTCTCAGCACATGTTTCCCATCTCAGAGACTGACGCATCCCTACTGGACACTTTGCCATCACACTTATGGGCTAGGGCTGATTCAGACGTAGGACGAATGATGATTGACCCAGTACACGTAACAATACGACAGGACGCAACCCTACCGAAAGTACCGCAGTACAAAATATCGCCAGAGGGTGAGAAGGCACTGACAGAGATCATACACTCTTTGGTAGAGGCAGGGGTGGTAGAGGAAGTAGTGAGCAACGTTTGTACCAGTCCCATACTACCGATTGTAAAGAGACAGGGAGAGGGAGACGGAAAAGCCTACCGCTTCATCATTGACCTGCGGGAGATAAACAAAATCGTAGTGCCACATTACCCAGTAGTTTCCGACATCACGACAATTTTGACCTTAATCCCCTCCACTGCCACCACCTTCACTGTAATTGACCTCAAAAACGCATTATTTTCCATACCTATACACAAGGACAGCCGCTATCTATTTGGATTCACCCTAAACTCCCGTTCGTACAGATTTTGCAGAGCACCTCAGGGGTACACTGAGAGCCCAAGCATCTATAGCCAGGCGCTTAAAAGACAGTTAGACGCCATACAATTGCCAGATGGAGTGGCACTAATACAATATGTAGACGACATCCTTCTAGCAGCGGACACTATACCAATAGCCGTCACAGCCACCATCAAACTACTCCATTTTCTTGCTGAGAATGGTCACAAGGTCTCCCGAAAGAAATTGCAGTTCTGTAAATCACAAGTGACCTATTTGGGTCACCTTTTATCCAAAGAAGGGAGGAAACTCACGCCTGACAGGATCCAGATAATTCTAGACACCTCTGTCCCCAAAGATCAGAAACAAGTCCGCTCTTTGATAGGTCTCACCTCATTTTGCCGACAGTGGTTACCGAACTTTAGCCTCATTGTCAAACCCTTCTCTCTCTCCTAGCTAAAGACATCCCCTCACCTCTCCCCTGGACCCCCGAATGCCAGTCAGCCTTTAGAGAACTACGCAATGCCCTTTGTTCAGCGCCTGTCCTAGGAACCCCGGATTACTCCAAACCATTCTTCCTCTACACGCACGAGAGGGAAGGATGTGCATTGTCTGTCCTAACACAATCAATTGGTCACAAACAACGCCCTTGTGCATATTTCTCTGCCACCCTCGATCCAGTAGCCAGAGCGCTGCCAGCGTGCCTGCGCGCTGTGGCAGCTGCAGCAGTATCGATACGCCAGAGCGAAGGAATAGTACTCTCCAATCCAGTCACTGTTTTAGTACCCCATGCAGTCGACACACTACTAAACCAGACCAAAACCCAACACTTGACTAGCGCCTGACTGACAGGATATGAGTTGACCCTGCTAGCACCGCACATTACCCTAAAGCGATGCACCACCCTCAATCCAGCCACACTGTTACCCCTACCCGAAAATGATCCTAGCGTGACTCCACTACACGACTGTGTGACACTAACCGATGAACAAACAAAGAGTAGAATAGATCTCAGAGACACCGCCTTTCTAGAACCAGATGGAGAACTATGGGTGGATGGTTCGTGCATCAAACTCCCCGACGGCACCACCTCAGCTGCATACGCTGTCACCACAGCCCGAACCATTCTGGAAACAGCCCGTATTCCCCAACGTTCAGCCCAGGCTGCAGAACTCATTGCCCTCACACGAGCATGTATCTTAGCGACTGACACAACAGTTAACATATACACCGACAGCCAATATGCCTTCGGGGTGGTTCACCATTTTGGGATCTTATGGAAAGAAAGAGGGTTCCTGACTTCACACGGTACACCCATCCTGCATGGAGATTTAGTCTCCGCCTTGACGCAAGCAGTCCTCCTCCCCAAGAAGTTAGCAGTGATAAAATGCCAAGCACATAGGAAAGTGACTGATCTCATTGGACAGGGAAATGCACTAGCAGACGTTACTGCCCGAGCCACGGCAGGAGACAGAACTACGACACGAATGTATGTGACCAGGTCACAAGCTGAGCGATGGACTGACGCTAGGACCACTGTAAGGGACATACAGACTACAGGCACACAAGACGAATTGACCGAGTGGGAAAAGGTGGGACTAAAAGACGAGGAAGATTGCTGGAGAACTAAAGACGGAAATAAATGGCTGTTACCCAATGCCTACCTCATCCCCATATTGACCATGGCACATTTACCAGCACACATAGGCTCCACCCCCATGATTGAACTAATCACCAGAGTATGGCATAATGTCAAGATAGCAGAATCTGCAAAACGCCTAGTACAACAATGTATAGTCTGCCTACAACACAACCCAGGGAAGGGGACAGTAGTACCACGGGGAGGGTTTGGAGTCCCTGACCACCCCTTTGAAATCCTTCAAATGGATTACATTCAACTAGAGAGATGCCTTGGTCTAAAATATGTCCTGGTGGTTGTGTGCGCTTTTAGCAAATGGGTGGAGGCATATCCCACCCGCGACAATACCGCCTTAGCCACTGCAAAAGTATTGCTGAAAGAATTCTTCCCCGATACGGCCTTTGCAGAATTTTGTGGAGCGACAACGGCCCCACTTCGTAGCCAAGGTGATACAGAACATACTGAGAGGGTTGGGGGTAAAACAAAAGTTCCATGCCGTCTTCCACCCCCAATCAGCGGGCCTGGTAGAGAGACACAATGCAACGTTGAAACTAAAACTAGCCAAAATAGTTGCCACGACCGGGTTGAAATGGCTCAACGCCCTCCCATTGGCATTGTTATCGATGCGCTCCACCCCAACCAAACACAGACTGACCCCGTATGAGGTGGTCTTCGGCAGGCCTATGAGCATTTGGGCGGCACCAAGACCCACCTCCATTAACGATGTCCCAAACATATTAATGTCGGATTACTTGCATAAATTGACAAACGAGCTAACAATTATCCACCAACAGGTGCAGCAAGCCTTGCCTGACGTATCCAGGGGCTCGGGACATGAAATAAAGCCAGGCGACCATGTATTGATTCGCAACTTCCAAAGAACGAAGAATCTGGAGCCTAGGTGGACGGGCCCCTGGCAAGTCCTGATCACCACCCGAACTGCCCTCCGAGTGGAAGGAAAACGAAACTGGCTGCATGCCCATCACTGCAAACAAGTCCCTCCAACCCTGGCAACCTGTGAAGGGGTGGAGGTGCAAGAGGAAGTACTCGCGAGAGACCGACCAGCTCTGAGTTGCTACCCACAAGAAGACACCCTCGAACTATCAGAATTTCCCGACCCCACGGTGCCATCCAGGAAAGGGTACAACCTAAGATCGACGAAAGGAGGGCGCTCCAACGACCAGGCCACCAACTAAGTCAAGGTCTCAGAACGGTAGCACAGTCAAACAACGCTACCAGGAAAGCGCCAGACAAAGTCTGTGGTCCTAACAGTTGTTGAGCTCCTCGAAGATGATGGAAGAAACTGAACACCTGCAAAACCACCGCAAAGACACCAAGACTGCTAACCTGCACAGCACAAAGACAATTGCACTTGTAGCCGCATTTCTCACCTGTCTCCTGCTAATGGTCGCACTCTGGATCATTGAAGAGAATGCACCTGCATACAGAACATTGTCACCCACCATGCAACCTACCACCAAGAAAGAACACTACCTGGTATCACTACCGCCACATCTCCGAGAACGACGCAAAGAATTCTGGAATAATTCTTTCGTGCAGATGTTGCACCAGCACAATCTTGCCACCAATGCTACCAACTGTTGGGTCTGTGGGCTGTTACCACATGCCACTGAACATTCCATCCCTTTCATCCCTTCGCCCTTTTCTATTCCACGGATCTTGCCTTGCCTGGATGATGCTCCTACAAGAAAGTTACAAAGACAATGCCACTTCCGACGGAACAATCGCCCAGTTCTACAACGAGTTCTGGCGAAACAAAACAGGAAGGACAGCCGCCCCCTTCTGCCCTCCACACCTTCAATGCGACATTCCAGATTAATGTCCCCTCCAAAGAACGAGTGGAAATGCAAGTGTTCAATAATCCTAACAGAGCCACATTTTCCTACCTGAAGAAAAGAACTGCTGCAACACTGACTGTGGCCCTATCTGTGGTGAACGTCTCTGGCTTTGTATGCATTGAAGGCCGTGGGACTAAGAATGTGGGTCACAGCACCTGTAGCATTGTAAGGACTTTGAACACTGCCAACCCCCAGCGCTTGTTGCATCACCCAATATGTACTTTGTTTGTGGAACCAAAGCCTACACCTGGCTCCCAAGAAACTGGGGGGCACGTGCTACATCGCCTTTGTTTTGCCACCAACCTACACAGCCCCTGCAGAGCATCATCGAGAAAAGCGTTCTAAAGACATTGATCAAGCAGACTCTGCCTCATCACAGTTCCTTGACGCAGCAAAAGGGCTCGTCCCGCTATGGGGTCCGATGGCAAACAGCAGAGCCATCAGACATCTGTCCCAAGCGGTAGAGACCACCCTGAACGTCACTGCTGGCATCCTCACCAACAACACTGCTGAGCTCCAAGCAATCCGTCTGGTTACCCTGCAAAATCGCATGGTCCTGGACGTGGTACTAGCGGACCGTGGAGGAGCATGCCGCATCATCGGTGCCAGCTGCTGTGTATACATTCCTGATAATTCACCTTCTGTCTATGAAGCAATCGAACATCTCCATAGACTATCTTCAGAAATTCATCAAGGATCAGAGACTTGGAAATGTATGATCAAGAGATACGGGACATTATGGAGATCGAAATAGACTGACAAGCTGGCTAGTTATGTTCAAAGGGGCCACTGTTAAAAGCAATACGATAATCATGAACATTACCTGCGCCATCTTGTCTGGTGGAATTCTATGTGCACATAAGTTGCAGTCATTTTAATCTATCACAGCCATTTTGTACTCTGTTGGTCACCTTTGTTTCACCCTTCCCTTACTAGCATCCCTCTGACCCTCTGACCGACCTGGTATGTGTGCTGGGGGCTATAAACTCTATTGCCACAACAAACCTCAGCGCCACTTGCTGCCACAAACTCGTTTTTCCTCTCATCTCTGTTTTCAGGCAAACCTTTGGACACTCTACCCCTCACTGCACCTAGTTACACAAACAGGTTCCAAACACCAAAAAGACTCTTGCAACATGATTTATTGCACTGCAAACAGCAAGACTTGTTGTTACCAACAATGGTACCTGTTTTTATCAACAGAACGGACTCTTAGATCTGGCCGGTCTCACATGTTTTAGACCCTGAAGCAAGGTCCAGCTGCAAGATAAGATTGTCTGTTTGACCTGGGTGGGAAGAGAATTACTGTTGGGCTTGTGTGACAACCTGCCCGGGCGGGGACCCCAAGCTTGTGTAACCATGTTAATGAAACAAATGCATTGTGTCAAACTTGTATAAAGGAAGAGCCAAAGGAGTTGTCAGCAGAACACTTCCCTCAGACATCCCGGTGTCTGCAGTTGACGTGATCTCCTCATGAGAAATAAACCTTTTTCTTGTCTTCCAGTTTCTAGCGCTTGCCTCATTATTTTGATAGCGAACCCAAAGTGAATTAGAGGTGGAACCCTGCACCGGGCAGCATTGAGGGTCTTAGAAGACTCGCTGCCTTTCACAGAACGAGTGAGTATCATCCGTCAAGCAGCACAAAAGCCAAAACCGCTGCATTGTCAAACATCACGTGACCGCCTCTCATCACAAGTGCTTATCTTCACGGTGTTTGCACCAGTGCGTTTTTCAGTTGTTTTTTTCAGTTCGCGAGCGAGCGCGGCAGCCTGCTCAGCTGACCAGACGCTCGTGCGTCATGGCCTTTTGCCTGCGATTACCCGCACGGCCGGCATGTGTTTCCAATTATCGCGCCCGCGTCTGGGCACGATAATTGGAAACAGATGTCTGCCGTACGGGTAACCGCAGGGAAAAGGCCATGACGCACGAGCGTCTGGTCAGCTTTCAGAAGCCCCTTACTTAAAGTCTCGCAGAGCAGCGCTTGCGCGCTACTCGAGGCTCGACCTAAAAATCAGGGTGCACGTCTAGATCAAAGCACTTGTGCACACCATTGCTTATAAACACCATTCTTGCATGCTCTTGTGCCACAGTATGCTTTGTTACTATTGTGATGCAAGAGGCTAACACAAATTTGAGTGAGATGCAAGACATTAACTGGCAACTGCTCCTGCCCACACTGTAGATTATGATATAATATTTTAAAAACACACTGCGCTCTCATTGCAGTTCCTGTGGCCAGGCCCAGAATGGCCACATTTCTACAAACATAGGTCATTGTTCACAGCAGAAAGCAAATGAAGGATCCCAAACAGGAAATGTTCCTCTTTTTTCTATTTTTCTATGTTAAATCTTTCCTCAAGGCAGATACTATATACCATTGACCACTTTCTGATGTTTTTTTCACTTTATTAGTTGTTCAGTACTCCTACACACACACTTACCCAACTTCCTTACTGGGCTCGTCCTGCCCAACAGTGAGTGCTTCCACCACATGGTGGAAGCTAGACCATTCTCATGTCATGTCCTCCCTCCTCTCAAAGCCCACCTCCTCTTTCAGGAATAACTCCCTATTGCAGCCAGAGTCTTGCTGTGTATTCACAATAGTTTTTTTACTAACCCCTCGCCAAAATGTTGTAGTTAGAGGACAGGGTTTTAATACATGACTATGGAGCCACTCCAGTAGGAGGTAAGTTCATTATTTCATGTTAGGACCTTAGGTTACAGCAACAGCCAGATATCTCCTGTTAGGACTCCATCCTGCGCCAACTGTAATTAACCAGCACTGTCTTCCCCTGCACACCGACGGGGCATTCCATGCATCATCACATTCTGAAGGCATCCACACTGAACATTCTAGAGCATTTCCATTCACATCCCTTCACTACTTAATCCCATGTCCTAAAACACAGGACAAATCAGACATGCCATGTTACTACAAATTACCTACTAGTTTTCACATCCATAATGCAGCAAAATATCTCTTTGCTTTAGCCGGATGGAAAGATTGATTTATACCCTTTTGGTTCGATTCAATTGACTTTCAGTTACCTGTATGTCCAAGAACAATTGTAAGTTCCACATTTCCTTTCTGCAATGAAGATGCAACAACCAGCATAGACTGACGCAAAGTCTAAGGTTCCCCAACAGCAATCTTTTAGCTATCTCTCATTTCCAAAGAGAACAAAAGGCGGTAGTAAATTCTAAGTATCTTCACCACAAAGACCAAGATAATTCAGCTAGCTTATGCAGACCTATTTAAACCTGTCACATCCCTCATTGATTACCCAGACCCCATTCAACATGTTTTATCTGCTATTGGGGGAGGTCCAAGCATTTAGATGTCTCTTTGAAGGCAATTTTGCACTTTAGAAACATATAAAACATAACATCACATCCAACTGAACTGCTTCTTTTAGTAGCCTAGTGATTGGAGCGGAGGTTTGGAATTCCCAAAAAACATACGTGTCAGCATGTCAAAGATATGTATGACTTCCAGATTTGGAGCCACAGGGTATTTATTATTAAACTCACACACATCTAGTGTTTTCCATTCAGTATCTTTCTTAAGCCCTTTTCACTTCTTTTTCCTATATTGAAACTCTTTAAAATGTCATTGGCTGCATAGGCTTCCATTTTGCTTTTAATATTGAAAATTATAAAACTAGGGATGAACCTTCAGCTTCACCCATCTATTTGTGGCAGTCGCATACCCCACATTTTGTAACTGTGGAAAAGTGAGGTACTTTATCAATTTTAGGCCCATAACTTTACAACTACCATCCCAAAAAGGTTAATTAAAGTTCTGCTTGATAGACTGCATGAATCAGGTAGCACACTCAAACTAGATGTACAAACACAGAAGGTGTCTTGGCATCCACAGCTATAACCGCCATTCTGTATTAGGTGGGGACCGTCCTTTAAATAAATCTGCTTGAATGGGCAATAAAAAATGCCTTTCTAGTGAAATGTTAAATTTTATTAAAAATTCCTGTTTTAAGTCATGATCAGCTATACTCAGCTTAAATAACTCCACCTTGGCCATCCTGTGCCAATAGTTTGGCAAAACAGGTGAGATGATTTACAAACAGCAAGCTGTGTGTTTGCACTGTTGTTTGGAAGGTACTTAATGGTTACCTAAAAAAGGGCATTATTATTGTATTTTGTAACAAATCCCTTCTACTGATAACATACTCTTTTGGTGTCTTATTACCACATACAACTTTACGAACAAGTTATACATTTCTCCTCAGGTGACTACATTGGCAAACTGAAAATGGACAAACTATGGTAAATGCTACCACATTTAAGAACGGTGCCATCTAATGTATCCTAGTGAAATAACAATCTAATACTACATATTGCCTTGGAAAAGCTTATAGATGACTAATCCCTGACCGAAACACGTCAGCTGCAATCCTTTTTATATATATTTTACTTAATTATGAAACATCCCTATAATTCATCAGTTGAAATCTAAAGAACAAACATAAGTGCTTGGTTTCAACCAATCTGCTATAAAAGTGGTACATTTCCATCTCAATTTCATTTATATTTTCAACACATCTGAGTAATGATAGAAACATTCATTAATATTAGCTTAACACCACGAGGGCCTCTTACATCTCTGTACTCATGTATTTTACTCTTTATTCAAGGCACGCCTATAGGTGGGGGTTATGGAGAGTGTTAAGGAAGACCATTTAAATTTTGGTACAGTGATCCCAACCGATTTTCTGTGACTTGACAAGTAAAAGGAAGAGAAAAGTAGCTACTGTAACTGATAAAATATGAAACTCTGAATTCAACTTGACAATGTTGGATGCTGACAATATTCTGCAAGTTTTAAAGCTTGCTTCCTGCCCCTAGATTGAAGACATCGAAAAAAATAGATACCTCAAAACGTCATATAGAAATAGCAACAAGTTATACAGGTGCAGTGTATAGGTTTCATAGTGATTAGCGCAAAAGTACGAGAATAATGAAGCATGTAAACGGATGCAGTAGTACCAAAGAGGAGTCAATTAATTCTGTTTTCAGTTAAAGTTTGATTGGGTGAGTTTTTAGGGTCTTTGTGGAAGTCTAGTTTGAATTGCATTTGCTTAGGCTTTCCTGTTTTCAGCTTCTATTTGTTTTAAATTCTGGCTTTTTTTACCGTGCATATAAAAATTTGTAAAAGTCATTGGTTATCAGTGTTTACATTTTTTTGTGCCACACAAGTTCACAGGGACACTTTTTTTTCCAGTTCTTTTAAGGAATGTTGCTTTTATTTCTGTCCTTCCCTCATTTATTCCTGTTGTCAATTCTTTATTGCTTCTTTCCTGCTCCTCATCTCTTCCTTCTACCATTTCCTTGAATTTTCACTTCCTTGTCAAGGATGTACATGACCCGAGATATTATTGTATTTCAATAAGATTTGGTTGTAGCTATTAAAAGATTATTCGTGGTCATTTAATCCAGCCCGCTGCTCATTTTTTTGTCAAACTGTAATGATGGACTTAAAGAGGACATTCTACTAAGACATGAGGTATACGTTGTGGTGTGTTTTAGTCTTCTATTGCAACCATGGGGTACCTTGTTCTGTTCTTTGTCAGAAAGATACAGCGAAATTAATTGACTAATAAATGCATTATTACTGCCTAGTGCTGAACTTTTCCTGCTCTCCTAGATGAAGGAGGATGAACCTGCTCAGGAATTAAAATGCATACTTTTGGCTGTATGTTTTTGACAGTGTAGATCACACTGTGAATAAAGTCAATTTGTGCGACACAGAAGGTGAACTGGTAAATGTACAAATTCAACAAAAAGCAAAGTTGGTGCACTTTTGGGATGCTATGAGGACTCGATTTCTGCTAAGCATGTAGGCTGTGTTTATTTAAAATTACAAACAGCAATGTGTATCAAGGTTTCATTACTTTGATTCCCTTGCTGTCCGGATTAAAGCCAGTTTCTTTCCTGCTGCCTGACCAAATTGATTGCTGGTTGAGCCCTGGTCATTCATTGTGACCACTTAGCAGCAGTCCAGGGCATCCAATTTCTTTAGGACTGGCAGTTTACTGGTTCTTTTTCTTAATAGTTATTTCGGCCTATTGACCAGGTCCGAATTTTCTATCCTGAATAACGGCGTTCCTTTATTATATAGAATCACTATTACTGTACCCTTCAGACCATCCCTGATTTAACACTCAAGACCATGGCTTAGCTACACATAGCTTCACATCGCCGGCTTGAGCACAGTCCTCCACGTTCTGTTTGCGCCTATGCTGAATTGTTAAAGGATCTCTTGGCCACTGTGGATGATTACTTACATTGACTTGAACAGTTACTTCATATAACATTTCATAACTGTGCCTGCCTTTTTGGGTCAGTCCTAGAGAAGAGTGATAAAAGAAAATGGTTCGTTCTGGATAAAAGCATGGAGGAGATTGATGGAAGAAGAGCTTCTTGAAGATGATAGACATGACTACCTGCACCTCATCAATCTATCCTCATAAGAACAGAAATGCCATATCAAAGACGACCCTCATCATCATATGACTTTGGGCAAATCTGGAAGCACATTTATAGCCCAGCTATAAGGGTACTCATTGATACTTCTTACACTCAGTCTACCTTATGAAGAATTTAAAGGTCTATAAGGAAATAAGGAAACTGTAGGAAGAGTTGCGAAAGGCATCAGAAAACCAAAAACACTGATCACAGAGGAAAGGAAGAAGTAAAGGAGCAATTAAGTTGAATCACCCAGATAACCTTGACACAACACACTCCCCACAAAAGAATGGGCCTTGACAAGTCTGAAAGGGAGTTCTTGAAGTTAGTGAGCAGTTTAAGTGAATTTTTGGCCTCCGCCTCAAACAGCTGTGTTTAGATCCTCAAAGTATTACAATTTTGCTGTCCCCAACGGTACACGAGGGCAACACAGATTATTGGTGACAACACATTACTGTAGCTGTCTATTATTTCTTTCCATTGAAAACCTTAGAAACATTGTAAAACTGAAGAATGCAATGTATTGTGTGGAGTTCAGAGAAAAGAAAATTGATGGTTGATGCATCATTATTGCCTGAGCTAAAAGCCTCGAACCCTGGAAGATCCTATGGAATAAGTCTTTAAGATGGCTTTAAAATATGATCCAATCAGTTCACATTTTCATAGGCGACATCAGGAGGCTCAGATGAATCCATATTTTTGAATGGGATGAATAAAATGATTGTTTTTTTATTGACTCTGTAGAAGAAAATCTGGGTAACCTCTTCATAGGAGCAAAAGCTTTAATTTGAACATAATCCTCTGACAATATCAATTGAAATGTTTATCCCATTTCCATACTAAATAAGAATATGTTGGTGTGATGGTCCACCATGGAAATAGCTGTTAGTGCACTGTACAATGTCAAACAGCAAATGTTAGTGGTTCTAAAGCATCTAAACATGTCTATTGAGTTGCTCTATCATCTTACAACATGTGAATGCAGGAAAAAGTTAAGGTAATAGGAAAAATGGTGTTTAAAGTGACCACATCTACCAACTCAATTACTGTTCTAAGCACCATTTTATTATTAAACAAAATAGGTAACATTAATATCAGTCCAGTGTCAAAGCCAGAATATAGCCAGGTCTAATACTGTAGACATTATTCAATAAAGTTTTTGGTATCTTTTGAATCCGTTTCCACCCTAACATTTTACTTAAGCCACAAAATCACAGAAGTCTTTGGTCTAGCATTAAAAGATAAACTATTAAATCTGTAGCCCCACCTATGTTTCTTAACTAGTGATGAAAAACCAGTGAAAAAATTCTCAAAGCCTTTTTGTTCATTGATAGGTGTTTTGTGTGATAAACGTGTATTTTTGCATCCAAGAATGAAGCTTTTATCCATTATCTAAACTGTGAAAAAAATAACACAACAAAACATAAAATACTAAAGTTCACCTGAAGCCCCAAAACAGTGCCATCTTGTCATTTGCAGTAAAATATTAGAAAGATCATGTTGGCTGGAGCAAGATGCCTCAAGGCGTTTCATGGATTCTGCTTAGAAGGATCTCAGCTTGGTTGGGAGCCTGTAATCAAAGATCCCATATACATCCAACAACTGGGCTACAAAAAAGCTCTTTCTTAAATCATGTTCCAGAGAATTAACCTCCTAAATTTTCAGAAGATGTTATTGTCATGCTTGGCTACCTCTTAGCCTACAGGCGCTGTTTACAGCCACCATCAAGCCGTCCCATAAAGTCGACTATGTTTTTACACAGACCCAGCAGAACTTGCATTTCCTACCTCCTGCCATTACGCTTGTCGGCCATCGAGGCCTCTCCATCATAAGCATGACTTTGTGTCTGCAAATAAACAAAAAGCTACAATTGCACAGTTGATCGCTTTGTGAAATAGCACTCGCCATCAGCTCAAATGCTGCTTGTTGTTAGAGGCCTGTGTGCTTGTTTAGTTACCAAGCACACCTTTGTGCTTTGCAAGCGAAAGGACACATTCTAAAAAAAGATTTCTGAATTTTGGAAGCCTGGATCTGTAAACTTTTAGGTGTATATTTAATTCTGGGTGTAAGAGCACTAACGACAAATACCAAAATAAACCCAACCAGTGTGATACAGGAAACACAATGGTACATGTTAATTGAAGAAGAACAAATAGAGAAGGCAGGGGTTAATATTTGGGTGGGAGGAGATATACTGTAAAGCATTATCCAATAAAATCTGCCAGAAGAAGGCTAATTATCAAAATATTGCCTGAAGCCAACACATGGAGACATGCTTGTAAACCACTTCTGTAATATCCGATAAGAGAAGAAGAGAACCACCAGACTATCCAGTTAATGTGAGAACATCAGTCTTGTCTGCTTTGCAGCGTATATATTTTCTCACCTATAATTAAACAGGATTTTTACCGAAAAATAATCCCTTTCTATTTGTGTCACTTTTAAAAAGAAATCCCGGGTGAACTGAAAAATGGATTAAATTGGCTATTTTTTCCCAGAAGAGCCTCACTTCAGGCTCATTTTGCTTTGTAATTAAGACGAAAGTCAGAAGTATCATTTATACATTAAGAATTTAATAGATATATTTTCCCAGCTTTATACATTAGCACAGGACAGCCCATTAATGAAATAAGTCTCCCTTCAGGGTCAATTTAGATGGGCCGTAATCTTCTGCAAATATATTGCAAATGAGGATCATTTAATGATCCTAAAACTAACTGCCAGAAGAGGACTGCTCATAATTCTCCAGAAAACAAAAAAAAAAGAACGAGTTTTTGGCACGGTTGGGGAAACTTTTTAATTGACTGAGAGGACATTTCTCCTCAGCCAGGCAAAGGGCACGGCCATTTAAGACAGACTCTTCTGATGCGGTGTCTGCCAGTCAAGCTTCCAGCATTTAAATTGCCGATATTTATTGTTCAGCTCTCCTTCTTTCTGCGCGGCCCAGTGAAATGTGAAACGCTGACTACACTGTATGTGGCGTTCATGCCGATAAAGTGGACTTGGCTTTCTGGCAGGTGATATAACACTTGAATACACAGTCAAATCAACTGTGTCAAGTCCCTACCGCCGCAGCAAATAGCTTCCAGGGTAAACAGAAGCTGAGTTGGTATTCGGCTGACTGACCGTAACTAGGACAAGGGATCAGACACACACAAATGCTACATGCCGGCACAAGGTCATGACATTGTAGTCAGCGATTCCACTTAAAGGCCCGGTACGCGCAATCCCCTTTCAAGGTTATGGACGTGACAGCCATGTTTAAATGGTATTTGGGCAGGCAAGAGTGAAATCATAGTTTAAGATGAATGACCGTATGTGTAAGTGTGTATTTTTACATACTACGAACCTAGCTGTAAAACAACTGAGTCCTGCACAGAAGGTGGGGGTCCAGTGGGTGCCGGTGCTTGCAGCTGGAGGCTGCTGACACTCATTGCTGGGGACAAGGAATTATTTTTCATCGTAAGACTGACAATGGAAAGAAAGGAAGAAAAGGGAGAAAGAAGGAGCGAGAGAGAGAAGAAAACAGTGACAAAGGGAGAAAACATGGATCACAAAGAACCTGCAAGCGTGTGATAAAGAGGCAGGGACTTTAAGATGATGCGAAAAAGAAGCAAGAGGTGGAATTAAGACTAGGCAGCCGTGGTATTCAGCAACCCTGGTGTTCAGCAGCGCCAGCAGTGGGCTCCAAAGAAAACATTGAGGTTTGCACTTACCTTCTTAACAAATTATGCCTTGCATAGGAGAGTTAGGAAAGGGATGTGGGGGTGTCAGGAGACTGGTGGTTGGAGGAAGAAGGATTGCTGGGTTACCCGTTTGGTCATGAAAAATAGGTGGACTCAAAGAGGGAGATATTCCTCAGTGGGTAATGTGGTCCTAGACGTTGACGAGATGTTTGTTTTCTGAAGTGGATAATGTAGTGGTCTTACCTAATTTCCTATGCAAATACCATATTACAGGGAAGAGGTGTGGTGCAGCGGCCAGGGTGGCTGACTCCGGAACACGGGGACTCATGGTTCGATTAGCCCAGCACCTTGTGACTCTGGGCAATAGCTCGCTTAATCTTCCCGACGACCCCCAGCGCCGGGACACCTCGCCTGAGGTAGCGGCATGCTTTACAAATGCTGGTATTATTATTACAAAG
The DNA here is from genome assembly GCA_963921515.1 of Calotriton arnoldi. Taxonomy (NCBI): domain Eukaryota; kingdom Metazoa; phylum Chordata; class Amphibia; order Caudata; family Salamandridae; genus Calotriton; species Calotriton arnoldi. The sequence goes on along the minus strand of CAWUFW010003771.1, from coordinate 797,591 downwards.
CAATGATTAATATACACCATACTGTGCTAATGTATTACATGTATGTTTTAAAGATGATATATTATGATTAGTTGTTCACGTTCGAGAGTCAATGTGTCTTTTGGGGTATGTTGGAAATCTGGTTTGTTGTGTGCCCTGCTCCTTTGATGTCGGCGGGCATCGGCTGCTCTGTGATATACCTGCAGAGGGCGTTAGTGATGATAGTAAGCCACTTCACTTCAGTGGATTAGCTGTATTAGATCCTTACATCACAAAAGTCGCCAGCTTTCAAATATGTAGACAATATCCTTCAAAAAAATAATTTAATCACAATGTAGGCATGCAATATATTATTGAGGGGAAAGTTAAGATTACCTTGGCACCTTACACTGGGCATTTCACTTTGCAAAATATTTTTTTTTATTAGATTCAGTGATGCAATTTGATTCATCCTTTGTCCCATCTTATCATTGTCACTGTCAGAACTGATTACAACCTTAATTCTGTTAGAAACTTTGTATCTAATTAATTTTGTTTGTCGAAGATATGGAATTACTTTTGTGCATGGCACCGTTTGTGTGGAGCTCAGGGGCGGCTCCTCCATTAGAGGAACGTCACCCTGCTAAAATGCCCCCAGAAATGCCCCAGTTACAAAAAATAAAATGGTAATGAAGGTAATTCATTACCATATAAATTTTCGTCAATCCGTCCTGAACCGAGTGTCAGGACGGGGCAGGGCCTGCTGAGTGGCAGCAGTGGTGATCTGCCTGTGCACTAATTTAAGAGCATGCATGTCACTTTGGCCGGGGGTCTTGCAACGGTCAACCTGACATGCACACTTTTAAACTCTCAACCCAGCTGCCTAAGGACAACTGGGTTGAGAGAAAGCATAGGGCTCCAGTGTCCTCTGAAGCGCCGACAGAGGCTGTTCCCTCCATTTCTGGCGCTTCTCTCATGCTGGTTAACAGCATGAAAGCAGTGCCAGGATTGGTTAAGTGAGTTAGTTGGGGCCCTGGACGTGACATGAGGAGGAGAAGAAGAGGACCGGAGCAAGTAGGAAGTGTTTGTGAAAACATTTCTTTTATTTTACTTTTTTAAAGTATTTTTTTTACTGCACCCACCCACTACCCATTTGCCCGCTCCTCTTCTCGCTATAGTGACCAGCCACCACTGGTGGAGTTGCGACATTCACATGCTCAACATTATTTTCTTACGAGTTAGAATAAACTAATTTTAAGTTTATAGGCATGGGTTTATATCTAAGTTGCCTACATTTTTTAAACTGTTTAGAAAATGTGGTAATTTGAGCAAAAACATGGTAGACCCTATATGTAACTTTGTAGATGTATGAGTAAATGTATGTGTGTATCTGTGTGTGACTTTGTACAAATTTGTAGCACAGCACACAGAGTTAAGCACCTCTGGATTCTGTTCAATCACAGAATCAGTGGTAGGGGTGTGCAGAGTTTACAGTTGCATGCGTCGCAACTTTGCAAGTTTTTTTTAATCTCACACACCTCTCAAGTGATGAAGCTTGCAAATAATGCACATTTTGATATTGTGCTTGTACATCATAAGGCTGCACAACACTTGTGAACCTATACTTGAGAATTTTAGGCCATACCTACACTTATAAAGCTGCAATTGACATAAGGGTGTGGCCACAGAATGTTCTCCATAAATATTAACTCACAAATATTGTGGTCAAAATATTCTGACTACAAAAATGTCATGGACGGAAGTATCAATGGTAAGTATATTGTTTAATTACTTTTTTACAATAATATCGAAGTTTAGTAAACTAGAATGTCATTTTTTAATTGATTAATTTGATATTTTTTTATTTGTTATTTATTTGGCAACATGTTTAATAAATGTTTATATTGTTTATTACATTTTAACTTCGGGTTGTGGGGTTTATTGGGGACTAGGGTGGGTAGATTGCTTTATTATTAATTGATGTTAATTGATATTTCTTCACTTGGTATTTATTTTCTCACATGTTTAAAAAGATTTCAGATTATGGAATTCATGGTTTGTTGAGTTTATTGGGGGATAGGGTGGGGACAGTTTAAGAAAAATATATTTAAATTGAGAAAAACTGATGAATGTAATAATTATACTATTTTTTATTTTTTAATCTCTTGGTTAAAATACATATTTTTAGGTTTATAAACATATATATCTGTTTGAATAAACAATTAATTTATGTATTTTGTATGGCTAGCATTGTGTACTGAGGTTAGGGTTGGTATTGTTATTTTTAGTTTGCAATAAAGTGTTATTTTGATTTTATCAAGTTAATTTCATTTCTACAAATTTTCTGTCAACCATATTTGATCGATAGATGGTACTATATAAGCAAAAACAAGTAAAGCAAGATAACCCTTCTGAAACCGTTTCACTTTGCCCCACCCCACCCCACCCCACTGGCCATCGTCAGTCTTTCTATTGATGCTTCCTCTCCCTTCTGGTCTTTAAGTTCCCTCCTCTGCCCCTGATTATTATGCACTGGCTGTGTTCCTTCCCTATGATGGTTCAATTATTTGAAATACCTGTAGTCTTTTTAGACATCTGAGTTATCTGAAGTCTTTTGGTAAATATGACACCATTGGGCTCAATATTTTTGTAAATATTTTATATTTGTTTTGTATCTTGTATGTTAATTTTGCCATGCCTAGTATGGACCATATCCTTATGCACCAAGTAGATAGGATTGGTATTGCTGTTTTTCCCCATAGCACTAATGTTTCTTGTTTTGCTGCTAGAAGCAAATTTGCTATAAGACTATTTGTTTGGGTGTAGTGGATAAATCCCTTCTGATGGTCTGCCTTGTAAAATTATCTCAGGGCATCAGTCAATTGGACTTCCTTGATCTCTTCGATCATTCCCAGGATCTACCTCCAAATGTCTTATAGTTCAGGGCAGTACCGCTATAAATGTGTGATATTGGCACTGTTGTCACAACCCCTACAGCATTTATCTGATCTAGCTGGCTCTATCAAATTCAATCTTGCAGGTGATAAGTGCCATCTACAGGATTTTATATAAGGTTTCTTTCCCCTTTGTGTGTCTGGCATGGTTTGCAATCCTGTCATGTGTTCCGGGCATGACCCATTGTAGTTTTCCCTATGTTAGCCTAACTATGCACGACCCAGGCTGCATTAGTTTTGCACACGTTACAATATGAACATGTTTGCCTTTGTGCCACATTGTATTTTCACACAGAGTCTGCCGTTGTTTTCGCATTCTGTTCTTTCCTGGGATTTAGTCTGAACACAGCTGACAAGGTCAAACAACAATGTCCCTTGTTATTGTGTTCTGGTCAGGCACTAGCACCTAGACACAACACAGAACTGCAGCTGTTGTGTAGGAGCATGTACGCCTTGCCATATAGGTATGCACAGTAATGTAACAGAGAGAGAGAGATTGTTTCTGAGATGTAGAATGCCCATTTGTATATACTAAGGTATGGGTTCCGCTACTCATCCCAGAGATCTTTGCTGTATAATAAGGTTGTTATAAGAAACAAGGGAACCCAATTAGAATGGTCAGGGACCTTGGGTATTAATGAGTTTTAAACACACTGGTCCCGAACAAGGACAATAGGAGCAGAAAGAGATGAATATAGACTCAGCATCAGTACTATATTTTAGCTGTCCAGCCGGACAGGATCGATTAATATTTAAAGTGTTCACAGAGAATAAAGTGGGACACAGTCCTGCATCCAACTAAGTATACATAAAACAAAAACATAAATATAAACAAAAACAAAGGCTCAGGCAGAACAAATGCTTGTATGTCATACATTCAATAAAACAAGCATCAATGTGTGGAGACACCGTTACACATGAGTAATGACAGGTAAAATAGCATTTACGGTGTACAGAGGGTCATCGACGTTTTGATCCCTTGTCATGTGTAACGGTGTCTTCACACATTGATGTTTGTTTTATTGAATGTATGACATACAAGCATTTGTTCTGCCTGAGCCTTTGTTTTTGTTTATATTTATGTTTTTGTTTTATGTATACTTAGTTGGATGCAGGACTGTGTCCCACTTTATTCTCTGTGAACACTTTAAACATTAAATCGATCCTGTCCGGCTGGACAGCTAAAATATAGTACTGATTCTGAGTCTATATTCATCTCTTTCTGCTCCTATTGTCCTTGTTCGGGACCAGTATAATAAGGTTGGTTCTCTAGAAGGGGGGATTAGGCTAATCTGTCTTATAATATGACAGGGCTGTTCATAATATACATTTTACTGACTATGCTGATGGTATTTTTGCTAGGCAGTTGTTTTCTTATTGTGGCACGTATACTGCATTCTAGAGCACAATAGTTTAAATAAACATTTGAAACTTTCTTTGTGACTCTGTTATTTCTTATTGTAGGTGATAACGAGTGTGTGAGCGAAAGGGGGTGTCCTGTCACTGCGATCCCTGACAGGGTCGGTAGTGTTGTGTTCTGGGGTTTCAATTCACTTGTCTCTCTGGATATGAGTAGGAGGCCCAGTGAGACACTATAGCTAGTCGGACTTGGGCTCAGGTGTACTGAGGTGGTATGGTATAGTCCCTATCTACTAATGTTCTATGTCCCAAGCATAATTCTGTTCCTGAAAAGAATCCCTGCAACATTTCCTATACCCAAGCTGTCTGATAGGTGCCTCTGTATTTCTTGGGTCCTCATCAGGATGATTTTCTATGAATTATGAAGAGCATATGTTATGTTATACCTCTATGAATTTTCAGGCATTTCTCGATTGTTGTAAGGCGTTTAGTTGCCCCTTGTTTTTTTCCTGGCTGAAGTACCAAATGTCTAACTGAAGTCTATCCAAAGCATTCTTCTTCCTCCAAACCATATTCCTGTTTAAGTTCCGCAAAACGCTTCACTTGTTCTTTTTAGAACAGATCCCATAATCGAAAACACCCTTTGTCCTTCCATTTTAAAGACCACCTTGTGCATTCCTAGTGTGAAATTTACATTACCCCAAAGTGGATAAAGATTGAGAGATACAATAATATTTCAGCTTTCCTATTCAATAGGTCCCAAGTTTTCAGACATTCTTCATCTGCCTTGTGTATGAGTATTAATAATACTTCCAGAATGCATCCCGTTTATCATCCGTGGATGTTGTCCACTGATTCCCCCATCCTACACCCCTCCAATATAATTCTAAATTTGTTTCACTCAAAGAGGATTAGTCACTATAGTTCCCACCTTATTTCCCCCTTCATAGTATTTTAGGACTAGGAGATTTAACAAATATTCAGCTTTGTCTAGCTCTAGTACTTTAATCTGGTCTCTAGGGGCAGCCATTGTACCTTAGACTCTCTGTGAGAGTGTTTTTATAATGCTCCACTAATGTTAGCAGTTCCAGCTTTAAAGTTGACAGCTGAGCTTCTCTTTTCCTCTTCAAACATGCAGCCTCTTTTATGAAGTGGTCTCTGAGGACATCCTTTAACACACCACTTTGTGTTGCCACCGAGGTTTCTCCAATTACATTAAAATGAAAATGTTCTTTGATGGTATCTTTAGTGTTTTGTATTATTTGAGGGTACTTTAGTAAATAGTCATTTAGTTTCCAGCCTATTTTCTTACCCTTTTGCTCTTCTCCTAGTCCCTTTGGTAGTACAGAAACTGGACCATGGTCTGATAATGTTACTGGGCCCTGCTCTCCTTCCATAATAGACTCCAGCATTTGTTTGTCTAAAAAAGGTAGTGAATGCAGACGTAGGTCTTATGAGCATGAGAATATTGTGAGTAATATTTCCATAGAGGATGCCTATATTTCCAACTACCTATGAGACCCAAATCTAATAGTTCCCTACATCGTACTGAGAGGACCTCAGTGCCCAATACCTTTGACTAGTTTTATCCATTTCAGCACATAAGACCCTGTTGATGCTATCTCCTAAAATGAGTGGTTCTGTAGCTTTAGCAGTCACTTTCTGTAAGGTTTTGGTAACTCTTCTTTCCCATATTGGGCCTACGTGGAGTGGCCAGTGTCAATGAGAACTGTTTCATTACTTCATTTAGTGGATGCCCTCTCCCTGTGTGTCATTCTATGAATGTGATACTCATTTGTGGAACCAATTCAATAAGACAATATCTACCCCTCCCGTTTTTATCCCCTGAAGCGAGGTATTGCAATGGAAAGGTTCATGTCTTAAGGCAGTTCTGATGTTGCTGTCAGGTCTGTTTCTAGAATGACGCCCATGTCTATTTCCTCCCAACGAAACTCATTTATGGTTGCCCGTCTCTTAGCCTGATTATTCAGCCTGATAAGATTATATGCTACTATTTTACAAGTACAGATCACATATTATGTTAGGATATCGCATCTCAGAGGTTTTTATTATCTTTGTTCTCTGAGCTATTCACTTTTAAGGGGATAGTCAAGTCACCCTCACCTCCTGCCCCTCAGTAGTCCTTCTCTCCACCGTCCCCTCTCGTCCCATTCACCCCAAAATGGAATTAAACTAGAACATATAACTTCTGAGTACATACTCTCAGTTGCTTCTCCTTCCCCCAACTATTATGGTGGTACCTTTCTCTTTGCCCGTCCCCTGCATTGTGTAGTACTAGAGAATTTTTGTTTTTCAATTTCTACCTCCTCCTTTTCTCCATGCTGATTTTAAACAAGAGATTCCTTCTCTGGCCACCCGCTTCCCCACCCCTTTTTAACCCATTATCGGAAGGATATGCATCTCATAATGTCCCATTCTCTTCTTCTTGTCAGCGACTGTGATTAACAGCAAATGAGGCAGCACTAGAGTTCACTTTCGTGAGTCTCATAGTCTTCCATTTGTTCACTGCTCATACATCTAGTTTCTTGCAAAGCTTTTTGTTGCTCTTCCCCATTGTCCTCATTTTGATGGTCATATCCTTCTGTGTCACGCTTTTACTTTTTGCTACTCTGCTCATCATTTTGGTGCTTCACGGTTGCTCTCTCCTTTATTCATTAAGTCCCACTCTGTAGTTATGCCCCAGACACAACAGGCCTCTTCCACCCATTTGATTCTGTATTGTGTCCCCTTCCAGGCAAAGATTCTTCTAAATGGATGGCCCTACCCGTAATGGACATCTTGAGTCCACAAAAATCTGTCACTTTTCAATAGGATTAGCATTTAAGAAGAGTCACTATTGATAGGATATGATATATTCAAATTGGCAGTCCATTATATGAAATATCTCAAGTTTTTCAAAGTCTTTACCATGAGTTATGTTCTTAGTGATGGAATCTTGTTATGGTGTTAGGTGGTTAGCATTCTGACTTCTAGCTTGTATTGTGAGCAGTCTGGTTCTTCCAAAAGTGCTGCCACATTTTGTACACATATTTTAATATTTTGCTGTTCCTTCTGGAACAATTTTCTAAGTCCTCTTGCTTTTCTTGGAATAAGATATTTGGTCTTCCTCGACCATGAGTCTGGAACTATTTTATTCTAGGCACTGGATAGACTCATCTGCTCTTTCTTCCAGTGTGTGTAATTCTGTTCCCAATTCTGAGACATCTCTTTTAATGTCTGTTAGAAATGGGATCTCTAGTTGGCAAGGGCTTGCACCTTTGTCCAAGAAGGGACCCTTCTTCCTAGTCAGGGTAAGGGTGTTACACTCGTGAAGTAACCCCTGCTCACCCTCGTGGTAGCTTGGTACGAGCAGTCAGGCTTAATTCAGAGGCAGTGTGTAAAGCATTTGCACATAACCAACAGTAATACAGTGTAAGCACTACAAACGGACACCACACCAGTTTAGAAAAATAACCAATATTTTATATACTCAAGACAAGACCAATTACGACAAAAATCCACAATACTATACTTTACGAATGAATGCTTGATACGGTAACTTCTTCTTTGCAGGAATAGCATAAAAGCAAAGTTCGTACGAGTCGGTAGCTCCGTCAGAGCCTACCGTGATGCTGAAAACCACAGAGTCTAACAGTTCCAGCCGACCGCGTCGATACGGGCCGGCAAAATCATGAACAGACTCGGTTACAGTACCTTTCTCGTTGTGGCTGGTACGGAGTGTACGAGCCGGTCGGCGTTCGTCGCGGTTGCGGTGCAAGACGGAGCGATGCAAGGTGCGGTGTCCCTCGTTGCGGTGCAGGCAGCGGCTCGATGAGCGTCGTGCAGACGGAGTCGGTGAGTCCAAGGCGTGCGATGCAGGGTGAGACGATGCTCGATGCGGTGCTGACAGGTTGCGATGCAGGCGACCAAGCCGGAGTGCGGGAGCTGGCGTCGGACAGCGGTGCGAGTCGGAGCGGTGCGTCGCAGACGTGCGAGCGGTGCCCCAAATGCGGTGCGGTCTCGACTCTTGAGCCAGTTGCAGCGACCGCGTCGGTCGGGTCCGGGTGGTTCAGTGAAGCGATGTGATGCGCACTGCGGTGCCCACAGGTCACGGTGCAAGCAGCGGCTCGGTGTTGACGGCGTCGGACGTCGCCCACGGTGAGACCAGGGTTGCGATGCGAAGCGGGGCGATGCGGTCTGCGGTGCAAACAGGTCACCGGCCAGGGATGGATTCGGTTGACGGAGTCGGTTGCGGTTCCCTTCCTCTGTGGCAACTGAAACAGCGTTCCAGAAGCGGTACCCAGAGGCTTGTGAAGTCTTTGTAGTCCCTGAGACTTCTTAACAGGAGGCCAGCTCGGTTTCAGGCCCTTGGAGATACTCAGCACAAGTTTGTAGAAAGTTCAGTCCAGTCCTTTCACTGCCCAAGACAGAAGCAGCAACTGCAGGCCAACCCAACAAAGCAACAACACAGCAAAGGGGCAGTACTCCTCCTGGCAGCTCTTCCAGCTCTTCGTCTTGGCAGGTTCCTTGATTCCAGCGAGATCTAAATTCATGGGGTCAGGGCCCCAATATTTATATCCCAAATTCCTTTGTTCTCTGAAGGCAGAGAGGCCTTTGCCTAGTCCAAACCAGTTCTGGAGCACTTTGTTGACAAGTCTCCGTCCCTTCTTTCAGTGAGTAGGCCAGGGACATCAGACGCACCACAGGAGGTGGAGCCAGCATTGTGGAGGGAAGGCACTGTCCTATTCAGGGCCCAGGTGCGACCCCTCCCACCCATCTACATGTAGATCTTGCTATCCAGCCCTGCGCTGACTCACCCTGTCTCCTGGCATCCCCCAGCCCCTGTCACTCACATTCCAGACAAGGAATACACAACCTCGCAGAGGCAGGCTTGGATGGTTAGACAAGAAAATACCCACTTTCTAAAAGTGGTATTTTCAAACACAGAACGTTAAAACCAACTTCACTAAAAGATGCATTTTATCATTCTGAGTCCAGGCATACTAAACTCGAATTTCTACCATGTTCCCGGGGTCAGTTAGGATTATAAACTGTAATAATCAAAACTGCCCGTTCTGGCCTAGGGGGAACAGGTAGCCTTGCAATAGTGAAAAACGAACTAGGCTGTAATTCACTATCAGGACATGCCACACACACCGGGCATGTCCTACCTTTCGCATACAACGCACCCTGCCCACAGGGGTACCTTGGGCCTACCTTAGGGGTGACTAACATGTAGCAAAGGGAAGGTTTAGGGACTTGCAAGTGTGTGCACTTGCCAAGTCGACATGGCAGCCCCAGGCTGCGCACAGGCTCTGCGGTGGCAGGCCCGAGTTACACTTTACGGGCTGTTTGCGTGGGTGGCACAATCCAGTGCTGCAGCCCACCAACAGCATTTGGTCTATAGGCCCTGGCACTCGCAGTGCACTTTACAAGGGACTGACACATAAACCAAATAGGCCAATCATGGAAACACCAATCCATAACGCATTTTATACAGGAGCACTTGCACTTTCCCACTGGACCGCAGTGAGGAAAGTGCGCAGAATCATTACACCAGCAAAAACAGAGTCCAAACCGGGAGGTCAGAAAGCAAAAAGTCAGGGAAACACGCCAAAAGATGCCAAGTCTAACACATTTCCCCTCCAGCTGAAAGTAGGGAGAACTACCCACCCCATTGGAGTTCTCTTCACTAAGGCGGAAGAACCTGGACAGACCATCTGCGTTGGCGTGTTCTGTACCAGGACGGTGTTCCACCGTAAAGTCCATTCCCTGTAGGGAGATGGACCACCTCAGCAGTTTTGGATTCTCACCCCTCATTTGCATCAACCATCTGAGGGGCCTGTGGTCTGTCTGAACCCGGAAGTGAGTCCCAAACAGGTATGGTCTCAACTTCTTCAGTGCCCAGACCACAGCAAAAGCTTCCCTTTCTATGGCACTCCACCTCTGTTCCCTAGGAAGTAGTCTCCTGCTAAGGAAGACTACAGGCTGATCCAGGCCCTCTTCGTTCAGTTGTGAGAGCACCGCTCCCACACCATGCTCTGAAGCGTCCGTCTGCACGACGAATTCCTTGGAGAAGTCAGGTGCCTTGAGCACGGGCGCCGTGCACAGGGCTGCCTTCAGGGCATCAAAAGCTTTCTGGCAGGACTCAGTCCAGATCACTTTCCTGGGCTGCCTCTTAGAGGTCAGCTCTGTTAAGGGGGCAACGATGGTGCCATAGCCCTTAACAAATCTCCTATAGTAACCGGTGAGACCTAAGAAGGCTCTCACCTCTGTCTGGGTCTTGGGGGATTCCCAAGCCAGAATGGTGTCAATCTTGGGTTGTAGGGGCGCCACCTGGCCGCTTCCTACCTGGTGTCCCAAGTACACCACCGAACCCTGCCCGATCTGGCACTTACTGGCCTTGATCGTGAGGCCTGCACCTTGCAGAGCCCTCAACACTTTCTCAAGGTGCTGTAAATGTTCTTCCCAGCTGGAACTGAACACAGCAATGTCATCCAGGTAGGCGGCACTGAAATCCTCCAGCCCAGCCAACACCTGATTGACCAACCTCTGAAAGGTGGCAGGGGCATTCTTCAACCCAAAGGGCATCACCCGGAATTGGTAATGACCTTCTGGGGTTGAGAACGCTGATCTCTCCTTGTCCCCCTCGGTTAAGGCAATCTGCCAGTACCCAGACGTTAAATCAAACGTGCTGAGGAACCGGGCAGCTCCCAACCGATCAATGAGCTCATCAGCTCTGGGGATGGGGTGCGCGTCAGTCCTGGTGACGGCATTGAGCCCACGGTAGTCCACACAAAACCGGAGTTCTGGAGTGGCACCGGGCGCAGCAGCCTTTGGGACCAAGACCACTGGGCTGGCCCAAGGACTGTGGGAGGGCTCAATCACCCCTAACACCAACATCTTAGAGACCTCCTCCTTGATGCTGGCTCTGACCCGGTCAGTCAACCTGTAAATCTTGTGCTTCACAGGAGGGCTGTCACCGGTGTCCACGTCATGGGTACACCAGTGAGTAACACCGGGGGTCAGAGAGAACAGTGGGGCGAACTGTCCCAACAACTGGCGACAGCCCCCCTGCTGCTCCTGAGTCAGAGTAGGGGAGAAGATCACACCCTCTACTGACCCATCATGCTCCTTGGTAGACAGGAGGTCAGGGAGAGGCTCACTCTCCTCTTCCACCCCATCATCTGTCGCCAAGAGCATACTCACTTCGGACCTCTCGAAGTGGGGCTTGAGGCGGTTCACGTGAAGGACCCTCCAAGGGTTCCTTGGAGCCTGCAAATCCACCAGGTAGGTATCGTCACTTTTGCGCTCCTTTACCTCATATGGCCCAGTCCACTTGTCCTGCAAGGCACAAGGTGCCACTGGGGCCATGACCCACACTTTTTGCCCAGGTTGAAATTCGACCAGAGTGGCATTCTGGTCATACCATCTCTTCATTTCTTCCTGGCTTGCTTCTAGGTTCGCCTGAGCGAGTTTCCTGAAGCGGGCAGTTTGGTTTCTAAAGGCCAGCATGTAGCTAAATACATCCTGGGGAGTTTTCCTGGGAGCTGCCTCCCAGCCTTCCTTTACCAAACTCAGAGGTCCTCAGAGGCCATACAGGAGCTCAAAGGGGCTGTACCCAAGAGACTTCTGAGGCACCTCCCTGTATGCAAAGAGTAGGCATGGCAAGAGGACGTCCCACTTACGCCTCATGGGTTCTGTTAGACCCTTGATCATGCCTTTCAAGGTCTGGTTGAATCTCTCCACCAGACCGTTTCCTTGTGGGTGGTAAGGAGTGGTGAACTTGTAGGTTACACCACACTCCTTCCACAGGGATGTCATATACTTCGATATGAAATTGGTCCCCCTATCAGAAACCACCTCTCTGGGGAATCCCACACGGGAAAAGATCCCCATTAACGCCCGGCCCACCACTGGCGCCGTCGTTGTCCTGAGAGGGATTGCCTCCGGGTACCGGGTGGCATGGTCCACCAAGACCAGGATGTACCTGTTGCCCATGGCTGTCTTGGGATCCAGCGGCCCCACAATATCCATCCCTACCCTTTCAAAGGGTGTTCCAACAACAGGAAAAGGTTGGAGAGGAGCTTTGACCTTCCTCCCACTCTTACCACTTGCCTGGCAAGTTTGGCAAGACCTACAGTGTGCATCTGACTGCCTTCACATTTGGGGCCAAAAGAAGTGGGTGACAAGCCTGTCAAAGGTCTTGTCCTGCCCCAAATGTCCTGCCAAAGGCACGTCATGAGCCAGACCCAGTAGGAAGGTCCTGAAGCGCTGGGGTACCACCAGCACACGGGCTGACCCAGGCTCAGCAACCTTAGGCTCACTGTATAGGAGACCACTCTCCCAGTAGATCAGATGTGACCCGGACTGATTACCAGCTGCCTGGTCTGCAGCCTGCCGCCGCAGACCCTCCAGAGTAGGGCACTCGTTCTGCTCCCTGCAGAACTCCTCCCTGGTGGGACCCCCTTCTTGCTGCCAATGGGTCAGCTCAGAGATGTCTCCCAGTTCGGCTACCTGCTCCCCTGTAGGCACCGGGCGTCCCCTCGAGGTCCGCCTCCTCCCGGTCCGTGGGAACTTCGGGGGCCGGTTTCCCGCGCCCCTGCCCTTTCTCTTGGCAGGGACTTGGGCCACTGTTTCAGGCTCCAAGTCCTCTTGATCACCCTTTCTGGCTGCCATTGACCGAGTAGACACGCATGCCCACTCTGGCAACCCAAGCATCTCCAAGTGAGACCTGAGCTCAACCTCCTTCCATAAGGACTGCTCCAGGTCGTTTCCTAGCAGACAATCTACAGGCATGGTAGGGCTCACAACCACCCTCAAGGGACCTGAGACCCCCCATTCAAAGGGAACCTGCGCCACCATACACTGGCGCTCAGAGTTGTCGACAGCAACTACTTGGTGGAATGCTCCTGGGACTACTTGCTTCTCAGACACCAGGTGACACCGGACTGCGGTCACACTGGCTCCAGTATCACTGAGAGCCTCTACCCTGTTCCCATTAATGGTCACCCAGGTGCTATATTTCTTTGTGTTAGGGGGCACCTGGTTTCCTGGGACCATCTCACTGTCCCCTAGTGAGACAAGGGTCATTTCTGCGGGATCCCCACCCTCCTGTGGGCACCCCTCCTCCCCAAGCGCTACACTAGCCAACACTTTGGACTGTCCACCGGTGGGTGGCTGTGTCCCCTTCGGGCACTTGGGGTCCCCCTCAAAGTGACCTACCTGGTCACATGCATAACACTTGCGGGGGCCGGTCTCAACAGGCTTCCCTGTAGAGACCCCTTTCTTCTTATCACCGGGGGGCTGGGAACCTTTACCCTGGGTGCTAGTTTGGGGCCCTTTAGAGAACTCCTGTGCTTTACCCTTGTCTCCCCCACCTTTCTGCTGGGGACCCTGCCCACCTTTGGCTGAGTCTCCCCCAAACGCTTTCTTGTGGACCCTGGTACTCACCCAGCGGTCCGCTTCCATAGCAAGCTTCCTGGGGTCAGTTAGCTTACTATCTACTAGGTGCTGGCGCAGATCTGCAAAACATAGACTAGACAAGTGCTCCCATGCAATCAAGTTGTAGAGCCCCTGAAAATCTGTTACACTACTGCCCTTCACCCAACCATCCAGAGACCTGCAGAACACATCCACACATTCCAACCAAGTGTTGGCATCAGACTTCTTACTGGACCTGAACTGATCCCTGTACTTTTCAGGAGTAAGACCATACTTCGTGAGAAGGGCATCCTTCATGTCAGCATAGGTGAGGTGATACCCCTTACCCAAAGCTATCAGAGCATCCCTTGCTTCTTCAGGGAAAAGTGGCCACAATCCTGCTCCCCAATTCTCCTCAGGGACCCCATTCATGTGTATGGCTGCCTCGTAACCCTGAAACCACCTTTGTATGTCATCCCCCTTCTTGAACTCCTTGCCTACGTTCTTGGGAATGTGCACAATCCTGTCTGCCTTTCTGGACGAATTGCTGCCACCATCTGAGCCTGACTTACTCCTAAGTTCTAGCTCCTTCAGTTCTCTCTCATGCTCTAAGAGCATCTTCCTCTCCTCTATGGCCAATCTCTTCTCCTCCCGCTCACTCTCCAGCCTGAGCTTCTGCAGCTCAAACTGCCTTGCCTCCCGCCTGTCCTCCAGCTCCTCTGGGGACAGACTGCTGCTGCCTGACCTGGCGGGTTCCCCCCTACCCAAAAGCACATCCACCCTGGAAATAGGCTCCTCCACCTCCTCACTGAGATTACCAGGCTGCCCATTGGCATGTCTGGCTGCTACCCAGGCCCTCAGCGCCTTCTGTTACTCCTCCTTCCTTGTGAGGCCTTTCATTTGGACTTTCAGGTTTTTACAAATCGCTCGTAGCTCCTTTACGGCGTAGGATTCCAACCTATCCTCCTCAAAGATAACTTCCAGAGATGCAACGGACGATGCAATTGATTCAGGCATGACAAAAGTAGTGAGTTGAAAACTGGCAAGATCAAAAATAGGCCAAAAGAAAAAGAACCAGTATGTGGTACGTAATGGTCTGCGATATGGTAGTAGTGCACACCAATCACTGTAAGTCAAGTGCAAACACAAGTCCTATCCTCACCGCTGACAACCAATGTTAGAAATGGGATCTCTAGTTGGCAAGGGCTTGCACCTTTGTCCAAGTAGGGACCCTTCTTCATAGTCAGGGTAAGGGTGTTACACTCGTGAAGTAACCCCTGCTCACCCTCGTGGTAGCTTGGCACGAGCAGTCAGGCTTAATTCAGAGGCAGTGTGTAAAGCATTTGCACATAACCAACAGTAATACAGTGTAAGCACTACAAACGGACACCACACCAGTTTAGAAAAATAACCAATATTTTATATACTCAAGACAAGACCAATTACGACAAAAATCCACAATACTATACTTTACGAATGAATGCTTGATACGGTAACTTCTTCTTTGCAGGAATAGCATAAAAGCAAAGTTCGTACGAGTCGGTAGCTCCGTCCGAGCCTACCGTGATGCTGAAAACCACAGAGTCTAACAGTTCCAGCCGACCGCGTCGATACGGGCCAGCAGAGTCATGAACAGACTCGGTTACAGTACCTTTCTCGTTGTGGCTGGTACGGAGTGTACGAGCCGGTCGGCGTTCGTCGCGGTTGCGGTGCAAGACGGAGCGATGCAAGGTGCGGTGTCCCTCGTTGCGGTGCAGGCAGCGGCTCGATGAGCGTCGTGCAGACGGAGTCGGTGAGTCCAAGGCGTGCGATGCAGGGTGAGACGATGCTCGATGCGGTGCTGACAGGTTGCGATGCAGGCGACCAAGCCGGAGTGCGGGAGCTGGCGTCAGACAGCGGTGCGAGTCGGAGCAGTGCGTCGCAGACGTGCGAGCGGTGCCCCAAATGCGGTGCGGTCTCGACTCTTGAGCCAGTTGCAGCGACCGCATCGGTCGGGTCCGGGTGGTTCAGTGAAGCGATGCGATGCGCACTGCGGTGCCCACAGGTCACGGTGCAAGCAGCGGCTCGATGTTGGCGGCGTCGGACGTCGCCCACGGTGAGACCAGGGTTGCGATGCGAAGCGGGGCGATGCGGTCTGGGTGCAAACAGGTCACCGGCCAGGGATGGATTCGGTTGACGGAGTCGGTTGCGGTTCCCTTCCTCTGTGGCAACTGAAACAGCGTTCCAGAAGCGGTACCCAGAGGCTTGTGAAGTCTGTGTAGTCCCTGAGACTTCTTAACAGGAGGCCAGCTCGGTTTCAGGCCCTTGGAGATACTCAGCACAAGTTTGTAGAAAGTTCAGTCCAGTCCTTTCACTGCCCAAGACAGAAGCAGCAACTGCAGGCCAACCCAACAAAGCAACAACACAGCAAAGGGGCAGTACTCCTCCTGGCAGCTCTTCCAGCTCTTCGTCTTGGCAGGTTCCTTGATTCCAGCAAGATCTAAATTCATGGTTTCAGGGCCCCAATATTTATATCCCAAATTCCTTTGTTCTCTGAAGGCAGAGAGGCCTTTGCCTAGTCCAAACCAGTTCTGGAGCACTTTGTTTACAAGCCCCGTCCCTTCTTTCAGTGAGTAGGCCAGGTACATCAGACGCACCACAGGAGGTGGAGCCAGCATTGTGGAGGGAAGGCACTGTCCTATTCAGGGCCCAGGTGCGACCCCTCCCACCCATCTACATGTAGATCTTGCTATCCAGCCCTGCGCTGACTCACCCTGTCTCCTGGCATCCCCCAGCCCCTGTCACTCACATTCCAGACAAGGAATACACAACCTCGCAGAGGCAGGCTTGGATGGTTAGACAAGAAAATACCCACTTTCTAAAAGTGGTATTTTCAAACACAGAACGTTAAAACCAACTTCACTAAAAGATGCATTTTATCATTCTGAGTCCAGGCATACTAAACTCGAATTTCTACCATGTTCCCGGGGTCAGTTAGGATTATAAACTGTAATAATCAAAACTGCCCATTCTGGCCTAGGGGGAACAGGTAGCCTTGCAATAGTGAAAAACGAACTAGGCTGTAATTCACTATCAGGACATGCCACACACACCCGGGCATGTCCTACCTTTCACATACAACGCACCCTGCCCACAGGGGTACCTTGGGCCTACCTTAGGGGTGACTAACATGTAGCAAAGGGAAGGTTTAGGGACTTGCAAGTGTGTGCACTTGCCAAGTCGACATGGCAGCCCCAGGCTGCGCACAGGCTCTGCGGTGGCAGGCCCGAGTTACACTTTATGGGCTGTTTGCGTGGGTGGCACAATCCAGTGCTGCAGCCCACCAACAGCATTTGGTCTATAGGCCCTGGCACTCGCAGTGCACTTTACAAGGGACTGACACATAAACCAAATAGGCCAATCATGGAAACACCAATCCATAACGCATTTTATACAGGAGCACTTGCACTTTCCCACTGGACCGCAGTGAGGAAAGTGCGCAGAATCATTACACCAGCAAAAACAGAGTCCAAACCGGGAGGTCAGAAAGCAAAAAGTCAGGGGAAACACGCCAAAAGATGCCAAGTCTAACAATGTCTCTAAGTCCTTGTTGTAGCTCTGACTTGACAGCAGTTATTTATTCCTTGAGGCTCTCAAAGAGTTGCTCCATGAAACTTTGAGTTATCTGAGAGTCCATGTTGTCTCTGGTTAGTGTATATTTTCTAATATCTGTGGTGATTGGGTTCTCCGTCCTGCCTTGGGAATCTGTTGTCTTGAATTTGGTGTGTTGAACCAGATTTTTTTTAAATTCTTTTTATTGCTTTTGTATAGACAAAGGAAACACCCAACACATCCTCCCCGAATTTCAAATGTCCCCGATTACAGCCGGCACCACCGTCATAAGACAACTGCATTACATTGCATGACAGTTCAGAGCAGGCATATCCAAAAAGAAAGAAAACCTAAATAATAGGCCAGCACAACTTGAAAGGAAGGGGAATAATAGTCCACCTAACAGAGAGTGAAAGCAGGCCCCCCACCCATCCCATATTTTCCTGTTTTTCTGGGAGTACCTCCTAGCTTCATGAACATCTTCTTCAGCCACTGCTTACCTGTCTATTCCCCAATGTCACTTCTCTAGCAAAATGTGGACCTCCAGTGTTTTGCAATGTTACGTTTGGCTAGGAGCATGCCGTAAAGGTGAGTCTGCAAGAGGCCCAGCCCTCCCCACATCTGACATGAAAACCCAGCAGAGCCACTCTAGGGTCCAGCATCAAGGGAAACCCTAAGACCCCCCCCTCCAGCTCAGCTTGAATCTTCCTTCAGTAACTCTGAATCACCTGGCATTCCCACACCATGAGAAAGAAGGAACTGCTGGGGGTCGCACAGCTGCTTATCTTATAACGTCTTAATTGCAGGCATGTCCGTGGCTATAATAGAAGGGCAGTGGTTGACATCTGCATGGCTCTGCAAGCACAGCCATGCTGTTGTATCTGCTGCAATGTGGTAGAACACTGTACAACACTATTGGGCCTCAGGGAAAGCCAGGATGCCACCCCACATTACTTTCCAAGGCCCGCAGGAGAGGAATAATTATGTATTGGTATTCATATAGCGCAAACCTAGCTGTATCAGTGTTGGGAGAATAGCAACAAGATCGTGTACAATTCAAGTGAGGATGACACAAATAAATTTCACACACAATACATGACACAATTTTACGCACAGGATAATTAAGTGATTTGCCCAGAATCACACAATGTTGATTCAAACATGGAGCAAACACAAGGAGATGATGGACGGAGCGCTGAAACTTTTCAGACACTCACCCCCAGTCACAGATCTGGGTTGAATCCATCATCGTACTTTAGCTCACTTCGCCACCCCAGTTCAGACACAGCTATATGCAAATCAGTCTTGACCCTGTGCCTCATGGGAACAGTCCAGCCCGAACTGCCAAGCCATGTCTTCCCTGGACCAGAAACAAGCATCCTGGGACCGGTTTCGGGCTAACAGCCCTCATCAGCCAGGTTAGCTTGAATCCAGTGGCCAAGAGAGCAAGGGACCCAAGTCTGGGCATACCCTGCCAACTTAGGGCGAACAAAGCAAACACAAGGAGATGATGGATGGAGCGCTGACACTTTTCAGACACTCACTCCCAGTCACAGATCTCGGTTGAATCCATCATCGTTCTTTAGCTCACTTCGCCACCCCAGTTCAGACACAGCTATATGCAAATCAGTCTTGACCCTGTGCCTCATGGAAACAGTCCAGCCCGAACTGCCAAGCCATGTCTTCCCTGGACCGGAAACAAGCATCCTGGGACCAGTGTCGGGCTAACAGCCCTCATCAGCCAGGCTAGCTTGAATCCAGTGGCAAAGTGAGCAAGGGACCCACGTATGGGCATACCCTGCCAACTTAGGGCGAACAAAGCAAACACAAGGAGATGATGGACGGAGCGCTGAAACTTTTCAGACAATCACCCCCAGTCACAGATCTGGGTTGAATCCATCATCGTTCTTTAGCTCACTTCGCCACCCCAGTTGAGACACAGCTATATGCAAATCAGTCTTGACCCTGTGCCTCATGGGAACAGTCCAGACCGAACTGCCAAGCCATGTCTTCCCTGGACCGGAAACAAGCATCCTGGGACCAGTTTCGGGCTAACAGCCCTCATCAGCCAGGCTAGCTTGAATCCAGTGGCAAAGTGAGCAAGGGACCCACGTCTGGGCATACCCTGCCAACTTGGGGCGAACAAAGCAAACACAAGGAGATGATGGACGGAGCGCTGAAACATTTCAGACACTCACCCCCAGTCACAGATCTGGGTTGAATCCATCATCGTTCTTTAGCTCACTTCGCCACCCCAGTTCAGACACAGCTATATGCAAATCAGTCCTGACCCTGTGCCTCATGGGAACAGTCCAGCCCGAACTGCCAAGCCATGTCTTCCCTGGACCAGAAACAAGCATCCTGGGACCGGTTTCAGACTAACAGCCCTCATCAGCCAGGCTAGCTTGAATTCAGTGGCAAAGTGAGCAAAGGACCCACGTCTGGGCATACCCTGCCAACTTAGGGCGAACAAAGCAAACACAAGGAGATGATGGACGGAGCACTGAAACTTTTCAGACACTCACCCCCAGTCACAGATCTGGGTTGAATCCATCATCGTTCTTTAGCTCACTTCGCCACCGCAGTTCAGACACAGCTATATGCAAATCAGTCTTGACCCTCTGCCTCATGGGAACAGTCCAGCCCGAACAGCCAAGCCATGTCTTCCCTGGACCGGAAACAAGCATCCTGGGACCAGTTTCGGGCTGACAGCCTTCATCAGCCAGGCTAGCTTGAATCCAGTGGCAAAGTGAGCAAGGGACCCACGTCTGGGCATACCCTGCCAACTTAGGGCAAACAAAGCAAACACAAGGAGATGATGGACGGAGCGCTGAAACTTTTCAGACACTCACCCCCCATCACAGATCTGGGTTGAATCCATCATCGTTCTTTAGCTCACTTCCCACCCCAGTTCAGACACAGCTATATGCAAATCAGTCTTGACCCTGTGCCTCATGGGAACAGTCCAGCCCGAACTGCCAAGCCATGTCTTCCCTGGACTGGAAACAAGCATCCTGGGACCGGTTTCGGGCTAACAGCCCTCATCAGCCAGGCTAGCTTGAATCCAGTGGCAAAGTGAGCAAGGGACCCACGTCTGGGCATACCCTGCCAACTTAGGGCGAACAAAGCAAACACAAAGAGATGATGGACGGAGCGCTGAAACCTTTCAGACACTCACCCCCAGTCACAGATCTGGGTTGAATCCATCATCGTTCTTTAGCTCACTTCACCACCCCAGTTCAGACACAGCTATATGCAAATCAGTCTTGACCCTGTGCCTCATGGGAACAGTCCAGCCCGAACTGCCAAGCCATGTCTTCCCTGGACCGGAAACAAGCATCCTGGGACCAGTTTCGGGCTGACAGCCCTCATCAGCCAGGCTAGCTTGAATCCAGTGGCAAAGTGAGCAAGGGACCCACGTCTGGGCATACCCTGCCAACTTAGGGCAAACAAAGCAAACACAAGGAGATGATGGACGGAGCGCTGAAACTTTTCAGACACTCACCCCCCATCACAGATCTGGGTTGAATCCATCATCGTTCTTTAGCTCACTTCCCACCCCAGTTCAGACACAGCTATATGCAAATCAGTCTTGACCCTGTGCCTCATGGGAACAGTCCAGCCCGAACTGCCAAGCCATGTCTTCCCCGGACTGGAAACAAGCATCCTGGGACCGGTTTCGGGCTAACAGCCCTCATCAGCCAGACTAGCTTGAATCCAGTGGCAAAGTGAGCAAGGGACCCACGTCTGGGCATACCCTGCCAACTTAGGGCGAACAAAGCAAACACAAAGAGATGATGGACGGAGCGCTGAAACCTTTCAGACACTCACCCCCAGTCACAGATCTGGGTTGAATCCATCATCGTTCTTTAGCTCACTTCACCACCCCAGTTCAGACACAGCTATATGCAAATCAGTCTTGACCCTGTGCCTCATGGGAACAGTCCAGCCCGAACTGCCAAGCCATGTTTTCCCTGGACCGGAAACAAGCATCCTGGGACCGGTTTCGGGCTAACAGCCATCATCAGCCAGGCTAGCTTGAATCCAGTGGCAAAGTGATCAAGGGACCCACGTCTGGGCATACCCTGCCAACTTAGGGCGAACAAAGCAAACACAAGGAGATGATGGACGGAGTGCTGAAACTTTTCAGACACTCACCCCCAGTCACAGATCTGGGTTGAATCCATCATCGTTCTTTAGCTCACTTCGCCACCCCAGTTCAGTCACAGCTTTATGCAAATCAGTCTTAACCCTGTGCCTCATGGGAACAGTCAAGCCCGAACTTGTGAGAAAGTGCCATCTTTCTTACATGGTATGCCCCCACTTTTTGCTGAATGGCTGATGTACTTTGACTGAGTGTGCCCTGGGCTCCTGCCAACCAGGTACCCAGGGCCTGTGTTCCTTCCCTAAAATTGCATTGATACCTACACCCAATTGACATCCCTGGCCACAGGTCAGCCCCTGGTAAATGGTACCATGGGTACCCAGGGCACTGTGACCAGGGAAGGCCCCTAAGGGCTGCAGCACTTGTTGTGCCACCCTTAGGGACCCTGCACCTTTACACACACACACTGCCTTTGCAGGCTGCGTGTCTTGGTGCAGAACAAAAGTGAAGAGTCGACATGGCTCACATCCTGTGTGCCATGCCTACAAGCCACTGCCCTGGCCTAGGTCAGCCACCCCTCTAGCTGGGTGCACTATGCCAGTGGTGAGGGCATAGAGGCATGAGCCCTGTGCCCCTACAGTGCCCAAGTCCATTCTTGGGCATTGTAAGTGCAGTGCTGCCATTAAGAGTATATGGTGCTGGGAGTCTGTCATTACGAACTCCACAGCACCATAATGGCCCCACTGAAGACTAAGAAGTTTGGTATCAAACTTCTCAGCACATTAAACCCCCACTGATGCCAGTGTGGGATTTAATGTAAACGCACTCAGAGGGCATCTTAGAGATGCCCCCTGAAACCAACCCGACCTCCAGTGTCCGGACTGAGTGGCTGCCCAGGCTGCCACCACCAGACATGTTTCTGGACCCCTGGGTCGAGAGCCTCTGCTCTCAGGGGCCTGAAACAATGCACATCCCGGGACGAGGTGCCAAAGCCTCCTCCCCCAGGATGGGCAGGGGGAGCTTCAAAGGCCTGCCGCCTTTGGAGTTTCCCCAGACCATTTGCTGCTTCCAGCAAACTGGTCCCCACTGGTTCTACCCCACTCCTGGCGGGAGAACCGGCGGGAAAACCAGAAGCAGGAAATGGGTTGTGCCCACCTCTGCCAACTCCACCCCTAAGGTGGGGGAGGCGAGGTGAAGCACAAACTCGAGTCCCCGCCATCTTGAGGATGGGGGGACCTGGCCAACCAGGGACAGGCTCCTGCCCCCTCCCACTGGAGAGGAACAGAATAGGGGTGTACCCACCCCAGGGAAGGGACCCATTGGTCCCTGCCCTTACCTACCTGTAACCACCCCTAAATTTAGTATTTAGGGGCTCCCTGAACCTTCCTTCCAGAGTTCCCAAATCCGAAAACAAGAAAAGAAGACGAAGCAAGAAGACCAGCCGTGCAGCTGCTAAAAAGGAGGCGACAACAACTGACTTGGCCCCAGCCCTACCGGCCTGTCGACCTCTGAACCTGCTCCTGCGGAATCCCGGCCTCAGCAACCTCACAAACCCCGGAGGACCTGACTTCTGTGCTACAGCCTTCGACCCAGGGACTCCCACGAGCAGTGGTACTGCTCAAAAGAAAACCTACCAAAGACCCGGCCCTGGCACGGAGCCGCGAAACCTGCACACTCTGCACCCGCCGAGTCCAGCCTGTGCCTGAGTGACCAGAGACCTCGAGGACGTCCCCCGGCGATTCTGACCTGGAATCCAGTGGCCAAGGACCCTCCTCGACGACCCAGACGACGCCTGCAGCCTCAGGACAAGGGACCCCTCCAACCGCGACCAGCAGGGGGTAAGATTTCCCGACCTCAAAAGACACCCCTGCACCCGGCGCCCCACGGCCCCTTGTGCCCAACTCCTGGGTGTCTACCTATCCTCCAAGACCCCAACTTACCTCCTGAAGTGTTGGTCGTCCCTGAAGAATCACCGTCCCCGAGCCTGCAGCCTTTCTTCACCTTTCACGACCTCTATTGTTTAACATTGAGCGCCCGACGGCTCAAAGCACCCTGCACCCAGCCGCCCGAGTGCCCCTGGAAGTGCAACCTCTATCCTAACCTACTTCCCTACTTGCCCTGAGCAAGTGACCAGGAGCCCAGCTCCCACAGCCGCGTGGCCTGCTTGCCAGCAGCCACCAACCCGGGGCCCCCGCCTGCCATAGGATAACATTGGGCCTTCTCACTCTGCACCCGGCCGCCCCTGTGCCGCTGAGGGTGTAAAAACTGTACTTACCTGATCCTGGGGGACCCCTGAGTCTTACCCCGAACCTTAACCCTGCCAGTCAAGTACTTACCCGAAATCCGATAACTCACTTTTCTTCCATAGGGTTCCATTGACTGGTTTTCTGCGAAATTTCTTCTAAGTGTGGAGTTCTGAAACTTTAGAATATTCACCAAAAATCAACCGAGACACGAAAACGAAAATACTCACCTAGTATTAGGAGGGGCCTCAGTGCTGGACCCGAGTGCCCAACACTGGCCCTAAAAAGTAATCGCAACGTTACTTACCGCTAACTCACTTTTCTTTCATAGGGATCCATTGACTGGTTTTCTGTGAAATTTCTTCTAAGTGTCGATTTCTGTATTTTACAAATATTCTTTAAAAATCGAACAAACTACAAAAACGTAATTACTTACCTGTTTTAAGTAAATGTCCCAGTGCTGAACCTAGGAGTCCAGCACTGGATTACAAAAGTAACGTAAACATACTTTGCTTGCACACTGTATTTCCTTTCATAGGATAACATTGGTAATTTTACCCAGAAAAGTTTCTAAGTGTCAGCTTTTGAAATATAGTAATATTCTTCAAAAATCACTACAATAACCAAAACGCTTTTTCTTACCTGTTTACAGGAAGTGTCCCAGGACTGAATCCAGGATCCAGTCCTGTGGTTAGAAAAGTGCTCTGCAAAGTAATCAATTGTAATTAAGCATACATTTCCATTGAGCTCAATGTTGCATTGAATTTGACCCTGTGTTGCCTCTTGCACCAACTGTGATAACCACTATCAAAAAAGTCTACTGCCTATCTGTAAGGTGAATAACCAAAGCATCTCATACTGAGAAAGTATATTTTGATCCTATTGTTGGTTCTAAAATAAAACAAGCATATATTTTTTATATACAAACCATTGGCCTAGAGTTCAGTTCTTGAGTGTGTGGCTTCATTTGCTGACTGAGTGTGTACAACAAATGCTTTACACTGTCCTCTGATACTGCCTTACTGCTCGACCAAGCTACCACTTTGGAGAGTAAGGTTATATCTAACTTTAGCCTCTGTCAACCCTCTGGGGACTGTGGACTCTGTACACCCTGAACCTTACTTGGGTACAGTATATACAGAGCCACTTTCCTACAGAACTGCCAAGCCATGTCTTCCCTGGACCGGAAACAAGCATCCTGGGACCGGTTTCGGCCAGGCTGGCTTGAATCCAGTGGCAAAGTGAGCAAGTTTTCTTTGTTCGCCCTAAGTTTGCAGGGTATGCCCAGACGTGGGTCCCTTGCTCATTTAGCCAAAGAGAGGTCTGACATTTGTCTGATCATCAAGCCTGCATATACTGCGGCATCTCTTCCACCTGAAACTTGCTTTTTAGCTCCTTAACACATTAAGATAACACATTGCAGCAAGTGTATTCAAGAAGACCATTTTACCACTGAGGTTATTTTTACTTTAACACACAATGTTTTTGTGCTGGCCACATGATCCACTAAAGGAAGTTAATATTTATTAACCCAGCTGTAAATTCTACTCCACCCATTTCAATGCTGCTTCACTGGAACTATTAAGGTATTGGAAGGAAAATACTTTAATAATAGTTCTACCCAAAGTACTACGCAGGTTGAGCAGTACTGTTGAGGGAATGAAATTTAAAACCAATGTTCTTGGGCAGGAGCAGCAAGAAAGTTAGGACCGTATCATTAGAAACCAGATCTGATGTTTTATTTGTTGCGCAATGCCACTTATGAGGGTGGGAGGAAAACCAGGTGTTTTTGAGCATAGGCATGCATGTGTATTCTGAAAGAAGCGAGGGAGCAAGGCAGAATATTCCTGGCATGTTATCCATCGATCTTGAGAGATTCAGCACCTTGTAGCATTACTCCATGAATGCGGTTCAGGGGTAGGGATGGCACAGTGACAGCATGAACTACATTTTTAAAGATTGCTTTACTATCCATTTTCACTGATGTTGCCTATGATACACTCAA
This sequence comes from Calotriton arnoldi, assembly GCA_963921515.1. Classification (NCBI taxonomy): domain Eukaryota; kingdom Metazoa; phylum Chordata; class Amphibia; order Caudata; family Salamandridae; genus Calotriton; species Calotriton arnoldi. Next base: position 771,953 of record CAWUFW010003771.1, on the reverse strand, counting down.
TCCCCAGGGGAAACAGCACCCAAGATTGAGTGATTGCTCATTCTGGCATAAACTGTGTCTGCCTTAACTCGTCATACCCTTACAAGCTCTGCACTTTTTAGGTCTCGCGCCTAGCGTTGCAGTGCGCAGCACTGCTCGCGCAGCGCGAGACCTCTAGAAAGGGCTTCTGAAAGCGACCCACACGCTCGTACGTGTGGTTTTGTTTTCAGAAGCCCTCATTAGCTGTAGCGTGCGTTTTTAGAAAAACGGCACGCGATTGGGCAAAGGCGGGCGCATGTCCCGCCTTTGCCGCGCCCATTCCCGACGGTGGCCAGAACGCGCAGCAGCGCGCGTTCGTCTCGCTTTGCTGCCGCGCTCTCTAGCCCCCGCTCCTCTGTGGTGCGCGCGCACCACTTGTTTCCTAGTGTCGTCCAGGATGCATGGAAATTGTATTTATATACCGCTTACTACGCTGACGTATTCAAAAAGATCTAAATGAGCAAAGATCATTCCTTACTAAAAAGAAGACAATTGGGTTTCATCTCAAAACCTTCCACGTCCTACGTTCAAAACGGGATGCTTGCTTGGCGCCTAGATTTAAGTGAAACAGCTGAGGCAGGTTCGACTTCGACCGTACAGTATGGGGAGGGAGTAAATTCACTTCCCGACAGAAGAAGCGCTCCAATCAGCATATCCCCTGCAACGCATCCAATCGGACTCAGAGAATGACTCCCTCTCCCGATCTCTGACTGGCCGTAGCAAATCATGTTGTCCCGCCTTGCACTGCTTGGAAGTCGGAGACTACAACGCGTCTTTCGACGTATTGTCCCCCATGCAGCATTGGCTCATGGTGATTTCTTTCTTATGGTAGAATGAGCGCCCTGGACTCTGCAGGTAAGAGTTTCTGATTTAGAGTCGCCTTGGCATATCCTAGAGCCCTCGCAACGGGTGGGTATATTTTGGATAGTTTGGGGAGAGACAAAAAGCCAGCGTTGTTTCTGCTTCCGGTGCCGCCAAGTTTCAGACTGAACACACTGTGAGTTGTGACGTTTTAGTTGTTGTGACCAGATGTTTTCATGTCACCGAGGCACCACTAATGAACTTTTGCTTTTACATACTATTATCAGGTGTGTTGGTTCAACTGGTTCTATTAAAATGAACCAAGACTACAACTATCAGAATGCATTGAAATGTTAAACTAAGTTCAGGAATGGAAAAGTAGTGTCCCGCATATAACTGCTCTGTTCCTGCTTTTGGACTGATAAAACCTTCTTGAAATCATCCCGTGTTAATGGACCTCAAGAAATGTTCTCTATTGTGTGTGTTAGATTTCACTTCTGATCATTCAGCGTCCAGTTATACCTAGTGTAAGAAGTACTCGGTATCTTTGTTTTTCATTGAAAAGTACCCGATATTTACATATCGGGGTACAGCGTTATGCTGTTCACACTGAAATGAACGTGGCTTGCCGGTGTGTGGTCTGGGCACGACGAATGTGTTTTGTCTTTTTAGGCATGTACAAAGTTGGTTACAGAGTGCCCCAACGTTAGTGCATCACCGTGGAGGGGCGGGGGCTTTTGTTACTGAGCTTTAGCTCTATTTCTTATTTATAGACTTGCGTTTGCTTGATCTAGATTTCACAGTACTCTGACTGATCTTATTTCGCTGACCATGATAGGGTAGCTCTTATGGGTTAATGAAATATTTAGTTTATGCAGTGCTTACTTGTCAGAGCTTGCTCACCACTTAGCTCAAATTCATTTCGTATTTCCCTATACTAATCCACCCCTAATACTTTTTGGGTTCTGCAGTAGTGTGCTAATTGCCGAAAAGCATTTCAATGCCTCCTCAAAGGTAGTAAGCGCTATATAAATGCAATTACAATGACAGTTATCCTGACATCCAATGTCCTTGTCCCAGTCATTACATTTAAGGTGAACTCCACCTCATCCAGGACAAAAAATAGGAAGTGGTGGTGTAAACCCATCCACCTACACCAGGGTAGTATAACTCCCCTCTTTCCCACATCACTTCCGTTGTTTTTTTGGTCGAGCCTACAGCGCACATGCGCTGTCTGCAAGACCTGCTGTGGTCAATAAAGGACTTTACTCCCACCTCCTGACTCGTTCAGTCCAGTGTGGCTCTTATTTGCTGTCACTTAACTGGTTCAGACCGCAATACATCACTTCAGTTTTTCCTCACAGGTGCACCGGCCAAGTACTGTTTTGTTACGCTTGCATTGCTCTTCTGTTCTTTTGGCAGAGCTCTTTTTGCTTTTGCGCCTATCACTTTTTGCCCGTGGTCTCGCTCACTTCGTCTCTCCCAAAGCAGTCCCTTCTGTTTTTAGAACGGTGGATGGCGGTCAGGGCGGCAGTGGATTGTGATTACATGCAGGCATCTCTGCCGTTCCCTCAGCCACTTACTTATTTTCTGCATCAGGAGCGAGTAATAAGGCAGATGAGCCCAGAGTGGGGGCAGCACCTCGGAGCATGAGAGGTCAGCTATTAGGCGTTCAACGCAGACAGCATGCGACGCGAGGGGCACCGTGCACAGCTCCCATTCCCCAGCCTCTTAAGGTGTTTTTACAGGCAGTACAGCATATAGGTTTGCTTAACACGCCTCCAGTAATCCATCATAAAATGTGCCGTCATTGGCATACACTTATGAGTATTTGCGGACATGAGCTATCAGTGGAGAAGTGAGAACATTCTTCCCTATCACTTCCTTAATTATAAGCTTCAACAGTTGTTTCCCGAGTGTCACAGGCGTTCCTATGACACGCGGGATGTCATCCCCTACTTCCACACACGTCCCATACACCAGCGCCATTTGGTAAGCACATTTCAGAGCGAAATTTTCAGTTTCGCCTTGTGCACAAAAAGTTAAAGTGCCTATGGAATTTCTTCTGTTCACTCCCTCTTCCGCTGAGAATCCTGGGTTACATTTTTATATTTTAAAAAAATATGCATAAAGTTCAGTCGAGGACAAGGAAAACAAAGTAAGAACACGAGTGTTAACTTCTGTCCAAGTGTAATTCGTCCATACCTCCTTGTTTTACATGCCGTCCTCCCAGCTGGTGAACGAAGCCTCGCTGCCACGTTGAGGACAGGAGGACTGATGCATTACTTTGAAAGGTTATATTGTTGAAGTAAAGGTTTGCTTTTACAAACTTAAGATAACACACTTGGAGGCCTGGCAGAGTCTCTTGTGACACACAGCCATGTGGAAGCACAGCCTTTAGTGTGGCAATGTGTAGTTTGTTGCTGGCCTGGCAGCTTATCCTATGGCAGACACACTAACATGGAAGCACAGACTCTGTTATGTCTGCCCAATTTGTTGAAGGCCTGACAGCTCCTCTCGTGGCACACAAATTAAAATGGACGCACATACTTTGCTGTGAGGTATGTAGAGTTTGGCTTGCGCCTGACAGCTCCTCTTGTGGTACACATATCAACATGGACGCACGTACTTTGCTGTAAGTATGTAGAGCTTGGCTTGCCCCTGGCAGATTTTCCTATGGTACACATATTAACATGGATGCACAGACTTTGCTGTGAGGTATGTAGAGTTTGTTGCAGGCCTGCCAGCTCCTCTCGTGACACACACATTAAAATGGACGTACAGACTTTGCTATGGGTATATAGAATTTGTGATGCACCTGACAGCTCCTCTCACGGCACACATATTAACATGGACGCACAGATTTTCCTATAGGTTTGTAGAGTTTACCTTGCTCCTGACTGCTCCTCACACTGCACACATATTAACATGGATGCACAGACTTTGCTGTGGGTATGTAGAGTTTGCCTTGCTCATGACAGCTCCTCACACGGCACACATATTAAAATGGATGCACAGACTTTGCTGTGGGTATGTTGAGTTTGGCTTGCATCTGGCAGATTCTTCCATGGCACACATATTAATATGGATGCACAGACCTTGTTGTGTGTATGGTGAGTTTGCCTTGCACTTGGCCACTTCTCCTGTGGCACATAAACAAATTAACACTGAAGCACTAACTCTGTTATGGATATGTCCAGTTTACTGCAGGCCTGTCCGCTTCACCCGTGGCACATATGTTAACATGTAAGCACAGCTTCTGCAGTGGGTATATGAAGTTTGCATTTGGTCTGGCAGCTTCTCCTGTGGCTCAACCATTAACATTTAGAAGCAAAGCCTCTGGAGTGGGTCTGTACAGTATACCCAGATTACAGTAAAAGGGTGCTCTCTTTTGCTTCAAGAGCTATTTTGCTTTGGTCTGTTATAAGGAGCGCTGCTTCATGCCATAGTCGCTCTTCAAAGTGGCAGACCGAAATGGCCCTCAAGCAAATTTCACCAGCACGGTTCATCATTTGTAGCTCTGCTTGGTGTGGATGTTGCATAAGTGGCTGTAACATTTAGTGCCTTCTGTCCTGTTTGGCATGATGTTTAGATGTTCTTACAGGTCCACTAGCAGCAGTGGGTTGTACGATGCACATGTGATGTTCCAGCATTTGGGGAACATCTTATTCCTGCTTGATGTTCTGGTAAAATCTCAGCCGGACAGGATAGTTAGGCATAATCGCCGAGGTAGTGTATAACTTAATGCAGCTTTATTAGCCTTACCTTGCTTAGTGTGTTTCTTTTGTAAAGCTCGCAGTGTCTGGAGCAATAAGGGTGTAATCAGTCAACCTGTTATTTCCAGAACTTGTTAATGCCAAATATGCTCCAGTTTTCCTCTTCAGCACTCTCTCTGTGAAGCCAGATCAGCCTAATAGCGCTACGCCGCTTCCATTTGGTAAAGAATGCCATTGCTTCCTAGATAGAATGAGGGTGAGTGTAGAAATGTTAATTACATAAAATACTTGAGATCCCTGTGCTCCATGGCCACCAAAAAAAGGCACACATGCAGGGTTTTATGTCTAATTCAGAAGCCTCCTCATCCCTTGTGGTTTTTACCTGTATTGAGGGTGTAGCACTGCCCGCAAATCGCTCAACCTTCCAAGAGAACGGTTATAGAGTGGATAAAACGTCTGGACATTTTAAATTCAGAGCTTCTTGTGTGGTACGTACATATCCAATAATTGACACCTGTGTTTCTTGCTGTAGAGCATTGGCCGTTCAGCAAAGGTCCAGTAGTGTCAGATCCATGTCAAATATTCAGGAAAACAGTCAACTGTAATCAACTGTGTATTTTTATCCCTGGTGGAAATCGGAAAATCTGTCAGAGGTACACGGGGCAGATGTTCAAGTGAGTTTACAGTCTTTTAATTTGTACACACTTGTAACCTATGAAAAAATCCTATTTTCAAGAAATTAAACAATTAGGAAGAGACACACTGAAAAGATGGGAAGCAAGAGAGCAAATCTGATAGTTGTCTCAGTTTGGGGGTGTTTGTATTTATTAACAGTATGTCTTGCACAGCCCGTGGTAGGCATTAGGAATACATTACCCTTAATTACTGCTTTGAATGTTTGCCTGTGATCACTTGAATAAGCGATTCTCTTTTAAAGGGTGCCGAAAGCCCTACTTATTACTGAGATGGGTAAATGCGATCCGATCGAACACAAACTGTGCATTTGGGCAATTTTAAATCTGCACCCTTCATTTTGCCATGTGGGGTGCCGCAGGGGTCCTCTCTGAGCCCCACGCTTTTTAATATTTACGTTTCTGAACTTGCCTCCCTGATCAGAAGTTTTAACCTCTGCCCTACCTCTTATGCTGACGACACTCAACTAGTGATCTCAGCAGTGGACAAGGACATCAACTACTCAGCTAAACTCCATGACTGTATGGGCGCCCTGAGTAACTGGATGGCTAGGCACTGTCTGAAGCTGAACTCAGGAAAACGGAGGTGGTGCTATTTGGCAACCTCTCTCCTGAGTGGTCACCAGTATGGTGGCCGGATACACTGGGCAATACTCCTACACCAGTGGCCAAGGCTAAGAATTTGGGGGTCATTATTGATGACAAACTCAATATGAAGTCCCAAGTGTCAAAAGTGGTCTCTGCCGCCTTCCTCACTATTAAAATGGTCCGAAAAATTCAGCCTTTCATTCCTTCAAATACTAGAAAAACCGTAATGACCTCCCATGTATTATCCAAACTGGATTATTGCAACGGTCTGTACATTAACCTACAAACCAATCTACTCAGAAGGTTGCAGGCAGTACAGAACGCTGCGGCTAGATTGGTCCTGGATGCTCCTAGATACCAATCCATCAGAGCAGGCATTCGGGAATTACACTGGTTACCAGTCGGCCAGCGAATCAAATTTAAGGCACTTTGCACGGCCTTTAAGGCCCTGCATGAAGAAGGACCACAATTCCTGCTGGACCTCTTCAGCTGGTATACTCCCAACCGATCGCTCCATTCAGCAAATGCCTTCCTGATGCTCACCCCCAGAATCAGAAGGTCTAACTGGGGGAAGGAGCTTCAGTTACAATACCATAAAGGAATGGAATGCTCTCCCGCTCCTTCTTAGGAAGTCCTCTTCCTTGTTGGAGTTTAGGAAATTGCTTAAAACATGGCTTTTCAGAAACTAGCCGCCCTGACGACAGATTTGGAGTCCGCGAGCGCCTAGACACCCCTGGGTAGTAGTGCGTGCTATAAATTGCCATAACATAACATAACAAATGCGGACATTACGCTAATTATTATCTTAGATCCTCATAATGCTTAATTTATACCTTGCGTGAATATTCAATGGAGATGTACAATGAGCTTGACTTGGGAGCTGGATAGGGATTCCTTTTAGGTCGAGCCTGGGCAGCGCATGCGCTGCTCTGCGAGGCATGCTGTATTAGAGTATGTTCTTGAAGCCCCGCCCACTCTCTTCCCATATTTGTCATTGGCTTGTGTCATTGTCCTTCGTAAATGCTGGCTTCTGGTTCGTTAATAAGCTTGTTAGTCCCTCCTTAGTACCAACTTGTCTTCATTTGTAACCTCCCATGAGGACTGTTTTTTTTTTCCGGTTGTTACATGGTACATCTTACTTACTCTGTAAGCACTATTTTCTTTAATGAGTTTCTCCTACTACAGGCACGACATGCTTTCCTGCAACATTCAACGCGCCATGCACGCTTTAACTTTCCAAGCAGCCCGGGACAATGGCGGCCGCTTCTTTAAAATGAAATCGGTCTCTCAGTTACTAGAGTTTGAGCTATTGGCATTGTAAATGACAATGCCTTTTATTTATGTGATAATTATCAAAACATTGTCATTTGCAATACCAAAAGCCTAAACTCTCGCAAATGCGAGACCTATTGCATTGCAAATGCTTGTTATTGTTAGGTTCTGTCACATGCCAGGAGCTGGGCAGGAAAGCGTTCAACAGAGGTTTGCCTCAGTTCGTGCCAAGCATGGGATGTGTGGGAGTCTGAGGAGGCTCCGAGCAAGTGTGAGCGATGACACTTGTGGCAGCCTGGAGAGACATGGTGGCACAGCATGAGGCCACCATGGGGTCCCTCCCAAACCAAGATGGAGGTCTGTGCACAGAATAGGGAAGGGAGTCAGGCCAGTCAAAAATGAGATGGGTTGCGTCATGTAAAACCACTGATTCATCCTCGTCACAACCATATTTTGGGAGCATGCGCTCTTCAGTGCTCCATCTGGCAGCTTGTGATTTTGGTGGGGTTTTCTCTGCTGTCTGCTAGTTCGTGCCAACCTCTCCTTCACGTGGCACTTTTGTGGTTTTCTTGTGCTCGCCATGTGCTTTATCCTCTTCTGGACTGCCTCCCTAATTTCTCTCCTAGTGCTGTTTATTGACTTTGGTGCATAAGAACCTGTACTAGTCTTTTCTGTTGATAGATCGCCTACTTCTGCTACGTTGCTGGAATTTCTAGGCGTTGCTTCCTCATGCTTGTGAACATTTCCTAAGTGTTCATCAGTTTGCAAAATCCAAAACAGAGATATCGTGGTAAGCATAATTTGAATCCATTTGTTCTCTCTTTCCTACCCATATTCCCTGTTTAACTCTTAGTCTCCAGGATATATATGTGCTGTATTATAATATTGTCCTGCTGGCAGGTGATAGGGTGGTAGTGGGTACTTGTTTGAAACCATCCATTTCCTGGGCTCCTGCCACTTATTAAACATACCATGTCCCGGGTTCCTATTCTGAAATCGGCTCGCAGTTCTTCAAACCGTTATGATGCCAATATTTGTGTGGACAAAAAATACTCAGGGGCCATTTCATAAATGTAGAACTTGCTGACAAAATTATTTTCACCCACGATTTATGCATAGTTCACATGATTCAAATGTGCCTGATTCATTACAAAAAGCTGAAATGCAATGTAACTATGTAAGTTTGAGCCTCGTGTGAGCAATATAGTATAAAATGTTTAACTGAAGCACACCCGAATTATAAAAACGTGAGCACTGCCAGGAAAGTGTCTAAGATGTAGCAAATGACCAATGAGCAGCAAAGGTCGGGCAATCCAAATGACTGTTTACATTCACAAAGGACTCTATAGTAGGGTTCATGACGATTCATAAAAGAGAAGCACCAGAACAACACCGTTGTAAATTACTCCCTTTTTGCACAGCGTATGTCAGGAATTTTACTTGGGATAAACATTGTGGGGCTTTTTATTACTTTTTCCTTAGGAAGAAACTATTTCCTAAGTACAAATTGCACTTTTAAGGGTACAGAAAAAATAATGCATTCTTTATTTTGCTTCATTCATGAATTGCTTAATTGTTAAAAATAAAATGAGTGAAGCAGCCCAAAGTTTTTCTCATTACCCTACTGCCGGCCCTGCCAAGTGCCAGGGTTGCCGACTATCAAGGATGCCTAGTTTTGATTCCACCTCATGCCTCTTTCTTCAACCACCCTACATTTCCTGTCTCTTTACCTCACTCTTGGAGGTTCTTTTTCATCCCTGCTTTCTTCCTTTATTGTTTTCCAATCTTTCTCTTCTGCCTTTTTTCCCTTTTCTCCCTTTCTCTCTTTTTGCTCTGGTTCGAAGTTTGATGACGAAAAATAAGTCCTGGCACCCAAGTTAAGCACTGCATGTACAAACTCTACTCAGGAATTGAAGTAGACCCAGTTTCAAAAATGCTAATGGTTTCTGTGAACCAGATGAGCAATGTATACCATGAATAATTTATGCATGTAAATCAGGAAAATATATTGGAATTATTCATCCCCTTCAAGGAATATAGAACAGTGGTCGTGTAACATAAAGTAAGAACGCCAAGGCCTAATTTTAAACACTGCCTCTACCACAATTTTGGGCCGGCTCTTGCCTTATATAGTTGAAGAAATGGAGCTGCGCTATTTACCTCCCTAGACAGTGGTAAAAGATTGCTTCTCACTGGAACCTTTTTTTTTTTTGTAAGTCCGTCAAAACGTTAGTGTACAGGGTACCTCATATGTATACATTTTACAAAATTGCATATCATCACCCATTAATTTCAGCAATCACAAACAACGCTCAGCTGTTCATAATCACCTTCCTATATATCATGTCCCACCTGAGCAATCGTCCTCACTAGGATTTAAAGGTATGCACTATTTTGGCCTGAAAATGTTGCAACATTTGCTGACATATCAAACAACGTTATGTAACACTATAACATAAACAAAGCAACATAACAACACAAAACATAACAGGGCACAACACACTGAAACAGTTAAAACAGAACTCAACATAGCAATGATAGTACAAGACAACATCACATTGCAATAATGCAACAGAAACCCATAGTAGTACAAAAGACAGGAGAACACATCACCACCAGAACTAATGCCACACAACAACATGCTCAAACATTTTCATCACACATTACCAACCTCCAGAAAGCTGGTTTCAAAGAATGGTGAACAAATGTGTTTCTACCAGGCACTGCTTTAACTTACCACCAAGGACATGAAACAGCACCAGTCAAAAATAGTGGTTAGTCACAGGAACCTTAAATGTAAGTGCAGCTTTTGACTGAAAATGGAGCAGCATTTGTTGACTTATCTAAAATAAACAACAGAACAAAGCACAGTAACATGCTCAAAGCAATATTAACAACACAATTAAAGCAGGAGAGAATGCAGTAAAACAGTCAAAACAGAACACAACAAAGCAACCACAGTACAACACAAGAACATCACGTTACACTAATGCAGGACAAAAACACAGCATAAAAAAATAGCACAACATACCACCCCCACAACAAAATGCAACACAAAAAATATGCACAAACATTTTTGTCACATATCACTGCCCCCAGAAACCTTACCTTAAGACCAAGGACATGAAATAACACCAGCCAACAACGTTTTATGATCTAGGCCTTAATGATTTGCTCATGTCGCATTCTTTCAGATCTGTGGCATTACCTTACAAGTGAAGTTCCATCCCCTAGCTTTAATGCCAGCGCTCCATAGATGGGACCCAGTTATTTGAGCGTTTTATTAAAAAAAATAAAGAGGTAAATCAGTCAAATGGAAAATTATGCACAGGAGTAAAGATAGTTTGCAGTTATAGTCAGTTTCAAATATTCTAAAAACATGCAACGCCTTGTCAGGGGTGTGTAGCGCAATATAAATTACATTTTTATCTAATGCAGTGCTTTCTGATTTTGCTGTATGTGTTGTGCCTTCATGGCCTTTCCCAACATACAGCAGCAGCTGTGCAGGAAGACATCGGCCCCTCGTAATGGAGATCTAATAAACAGTACCTTTTAAGTATGTCCTAGGCGGCTACACATAGCCAGCATTGTCTTACCATCAATTGATCTCCTTAAAGCAGAGAGCCTCTGGGCCTGGCTGGAGGCGCTTTGTGCGTCCCTCTGTTTTATGGCACAACCTTAGACACTAAGCAGAGAAAGGTCAAGACAGCATGTAGGCTTTGGCATTAAACAGTGCAACACTAATTAGTTTTAGCCACAATGGCTTTTTGTTTATGTACTCCAATATTTTGATGCCTCGTTTTGTTTGAAAACACTTTCAAGAGATAAAAAGCACCTTCTGTCCTCAGTTCCCATTACTTCAGAGCCCATTCTGCAAAGAAGTGACTGTGTTCCACTTTCAAGATTGTGCTGCTTATTTTTTGACAAGTTTGAGAACATTTGGTCACTAATTCGTACATTATCTTCAATTGAAATGTGCCTAATGTATCACGTTACTTTTGTGCACATGCGTAAAAATCTTGTTAATGTTATGTAAATGGCTAATTGTAATAGTGTTACAAACTACACGAGCACCTTAAAATGGCGGGTTTGCTTAAGTCTGATGTTCACTACAACTCATAAATTACCTGCGAGTCATTCACCGAGAAGGAAATAGTCAAACATTGAATCTTGCATTTAACCTTTAAAAATGTTCTGCCCTTGTTGTTTTGTGCAGGAGTATGCAAACATTTTGTGTTTCACTATATCCAGCATTATTTAAATAAACCTAATTCACATGGTTACCTAAATCAACATCAAGTGAAGTTTTGACTATTCTGATTTCTAGCTACAGTTTTTAGTGCAATGTGATGTTGCTTTATTTCTGTTTATTTTTTTACATCCCAAACACCCACACACAAATGTATGTATGTGTGTACATATATAGTACCTGTTTGCGTGCTTTTTATGCACAAAATGTAGTAGTATAACAACTCTCATTTCACAGGGGACTGTGAAATATTGTTCTTACTTTGCAGCAATTGCATCCTAATGGCAGCCTCTGCAAAGATTCACTTTGGTCCATTGTTTCCTTAGTAAGTAAAATCATCAAACATCTGTGCCATCTGGAGCGGGCATTTAATGGCTGGTAAAGCCCACTGCGGCCGACTCTAAGGCTCAAAACTCTTATCATGAAACCTGAACATTCTAACTGCTGTCAGAGTCCATTGTAAGGTCTATCTTGCCTCAAGCAGGCAGTAGTTTCAAGAATCTCCGAGACTAATAGCTGTTTATTATTGTTGAAAGCTGAACATTCTAATTGTAATCAGTACCAATGCTTTCTCTGTCATGATAGCAGAGCTCTGGCTTTTATAGCCACAATATGTTTTTAACACAAAAGAAAGCATGATGTATCTGAAACCCAATATTCATAACTAGATAACAGTTGTTTCTTCTTTTCATTACTGACAACCAATACAGTCCTGTATTTCACTTACTGTTTCAGTAAAACCTTCCCTTTGCTTTAATGTTACCTAGACCTGAATAAACATGTAATATAAAAAGTACATAACAGGTAATTTTGTATAATCAAATGCTTAATAAAGAATTATGTAAAAAAATGCAAAATGGGTAACTTGTGAAACTTGTTCCCATATTGCCATTGTGGGGTTCTGGTGACATTCAGCCTTGTGGTTTATGATGTCATAGTTACCTGTTATGTATCCTCTGTATATAATCGTTTCACATAGAGGTGGGCAAGCTCAAGCCGGATGCCTGTCTTTGGACCCTTGAGCCCAACACGAGTTGAGCCCATCATGTTGCTTCTGACTGCCACCCATAGGCTAACCTCATGCGCCAAGAATTAAACAAAAATCTGTAACTTTTGATTTAAAATGGGGGCAAGAAAAAAATGCCCATTTAGCGGCTGAACTACACAATGTGGAACTGGAAACCCTGAGATCAATCCCGGCCTTCCCGCTTAACCAAATTGTGGTACCCTTGACAAATAATTTATGTCATCGAGCCTCCTTTTATTTCATTATCACTTAAGAGAGCCATTTCAAATATGCAAGCTCAGGATGCGTGCTGTACAAAAATCTTTAGTGATTGATCTAATGCACTATAATGTTGTTCCATGTATTATAGGAATCTAGGCCACATATTTATTGCACTTGACAACTAACTTGCCTCTTAGTGCACGAGTGGCATTGTTGTCAGGGGGAGGGCATGAATGTTTCTAAGTTCAAGTTGAAAACTAGGTCTGGGCAGTGAACTCGACTCACTTCGCGGAGTTTGTGGAGTTTTCCGCACTGCGCGGGGCACTCATAGTCCCGAAAAACTCTGCTCCGCAGAGCGGAGCAAAGTTTTTTCCTCGCTCGCCAGCGTCAAGTTGGCAAGCGAGGAGAATTCAGATGGTCGCGACCTTTCACATTGAGAAACCTTCCGTTCGCGTTGAGAAAGCTGGCGCTCAAGTAGAAAATCTACTCGTGCTGCAAAAAAAGAAGCAGCGCCCTCTTGCGCTGCACATAGTGCCATTCGCGCTAATTATACAGCGCGGGACAAACATCTGGTGCTGAAAATCAAACCACACGGTATGACCAAACGCACTCTGCCGCTTACAGAACTCCGCGTAGTGTGGCAGAGTTTTGTGGTCACTCCACGGAGTTCCGCGTAGCGGAACTGCACAAATTCTGCCCAGGCCTATTTGAAACCTATCATTTTTAATCAATGCCTTTCACGCATTGATTAATCTGATGTACTAAGGAGAAATACTTCTACATGTTAAATAAATGCACTTGTTGGAATTTTGAAGAAACTTTATCATATTTTTACATTAGGTTTGTTGCTTGGTTTACAGGCCAGATCTTTTCATGGCCCAGCTCATGCATGGATCCTTAGATCCAAGGCAGACCGTTGGCTCGGCTCTGGCTCGGCTCTCCCTGTAAATATATTGACTCATCCACCTCTGGTCTCACACACATATATGGGTAGTGTATTTGTGTGTGTGTGTGTGTGTGCGCATGTGTGTGTTTGTGAGAGAGACGATTACACACACATGCACATATATATATGTATATATATATATATATATCCAGAGTTACCGTTACCTAAAACGTCTTCTGACAGGAACGGATACGGACCACAGGTAGGTGAAAGTTATTTATTGCTCGTGCAAGTCGCCATGACGCGTTTCAGCCCCTCCACGGGCCTTGATCACATGACATAGCTTGGTATCAGTCATTGGCTTATAAAGTGACTAGTGCAAACGTAATGAATAACACATGATTTTCAATTAACATGGACGAAAGACTGCATAGTAATTCATAATAAAATTGTCATATTGAGAATTACCGAGTTGTACTGATTAATCAGTCAAATTCAAATACATGAAAATTACATTACGTTAAAATTGTAAAAGAATAAAATGTGCAAAGGATCTAACAGTGCAAAATAGTGCTAAAGTGCTTACGTGAATGTTCTATTAAAACCAAATTTACCAATGTTGTATTTCAAGGTACTAAAAACTTCTTATTTAAATAATTTCATTTTTCATACGTATTTACCACAGCTAAATTGTATATGTACATTCATGGTACTGGAGCCCCAGTATCCAGCTCTGAGCTAAAACATTTACAGTGGTGGTCTTCATCTCTGTTTTAATCATTATTAATTGTAGATTTTATACTCCCAGTTTAAATACTCTGATTGATTGAATATCAGGCATAGTGGATCAGTTAGATATTCACAATTGTGATTATGGGAATTATACCATTGGTATTATCAATGTTGACATTTTTGTAATCCCTACACATATAAATATAAATACACATTGTAATAAATATCATATAAGCAATACAATATAATCCATAATAGATACAATTTGCTTAAACATTTATGTATGCATAAATAAATTAATATATATAACTAAAAGCCAAAATGCCAATAAATATCCAATAAATATAAATAAAATCCACAATCAAAATACACTGATAAAACACAATTCCTAAAATTATTTCTAAAACCTCATCACAATGTATCGGCATAGAATTTTAAAGACATGTAAAAAGATCCTCCGTAATGTTTAAACCCGATGGTTGTTTAGTATTAAGTTCTAGTATATATCTGGTTTCCAACTGGCGTAATCTGTGCTCTCTATTGCCACCCCTTCTACTAGGTGGTACTGAGTCTATGACAAAATACCTGAGATCCTGACTTTTAGATTGATGTTTACTCTTGAAATGGCGAGCTACCGGATAAGTGTTGTCTTGGTTGTTAATCGCTCTCAGGGGCTGAAGTATCCTTTTGTGCACTTGTAGCTTTGTGCTTCCTACGTATTGTAGGTTGCATGGACATGTTAAGACATACACCGCAAATTCTGTCCTGCATGTAAGTAATTTAGATATTTTGTAGCTTCTGTCACTAAAAGGAGTGATATAGGTCATTTTATTGTCACCTTGTTGGCATGCCTTACATGTTTTACATTTAAAAATCCTGTATGAGTTTGCAGCCAACTTGTTGCCTCTATAATCTCAGGACTTGTTTTAACTAAGTCATCTCTCATAGAACGACTCCTACTGTATGTTATGGATGGTCTTTTAGGCAATATATGGCCAATCACTTGATCATTAAGTACCATGGGCCAGTTGCGGGATATTATAGATTGGATCTTTTTGTGTTGCTTACTGTATTGGATTATAATCCTAAATTCTTGTTTGGTTACCTCAAAGTGAGTTTCTGTTCTGAGTATACTTGCGTCTGCTCTTTCGCATAGATTTAGCAATAGCATTGTTAATGACCTGTTCTGAGTATCCCCTTTCCAAAAATCGTAATTTGCTATCTATCTGAGCTTTTGTTAGATCTATTTCTTTACTATGGATACGCCTCAGCCGAAGCATTTCCCATAGGGGATACTGGTCACTAAATGTTTGACATGTGAGCTGCTGGCATGGAGTGTTGAATTCCCAGCCGTTTCTTTACGGTATAATTTTGTTTCTATCTTGTTCTCATCTATGTAAACCTGTGTGTCAAGAAAACTAACTGTGGTGGTGCTGATATCCGCAGTAAAATACAAATTTAAATCATTTACGTTTATAGCTTGTACAAACTCCTGGGCCTCACTAGCATCGCCATCCCATTTGACGAACAGATCATCTATGAAACGCAACCATAATTTTACCTTGGTTGCCATTATTTCTCGGTATTTGGTCATGAGGACCAGCTCCTCCCACCAGCCCATGTGTAAACACGCGTAGCTGGGAGAGAAGCTGGCCCCCATCGCCACACCCCTAGTTTGTCTATAAAGAAGATTGTTAAACATAAAGATATTGTTTATCAAACAGAAATCAACCATTTCAATTAACATGTTCCTGTGGTCTTCTGTGTTGCCCACTATATTCCCAAGAAAATGGTGCAAGGCTCGCAGTCCATCTGTATGATGAATGCTAGTATAGAGCGAGCTAACATCAAGGGCTATAAACAAATAACCTTGTTTCCATTTAAAATCTTTAAGTTTTCTCAGAAAGTCACTAGTGTCGCTCACATAGGATGGCAAAGCCTTTACCAAATTTTTAAGGAAGAAATCCACATATTGGGATGTATATATATTATCTACTGGCGGTCGCCAGTAGATAGTTATAGTTAGGACCTATTTTCCATAGGAAATCCGTAACATTCTATTTGAAATAACTCTTGCGCCGGTTGACGAATCTTCGCGAAATTTTCAAACTTTGTGGCCCGCTCTGGGCCGCTCCTACCCTGAAAGTCTCGGGGTGATTCGTCAAGCGGGGGCCGAGAAAAAAGGGGGGTCCCAAAACGTGTTTTCCCCATTCATTTTTCCATAGGATCCTTATATATATATATTTGTGACGATTCGTCAAACAACACCAAAGTTATAGGTAAGTCAATATATATATTACCTACTGGGTAGTTGCCAGTAGGTAGTTATAGTTAGGACCTAGTTTCCATAGGAAAATAGTTTTTTGTTTTGGCAATAACTTTGGCACTGTTCGACGAATCCGCACGAAATTTTAAAAACTAGTTTGTCACTTACTTCATCTGCTGTCTTGAATGTTTTGGGGTGATCCGTCAAGCAGGGGCCGAGAAAAAGGCGGGTTCCAAAGCTTGTTTTCCCCATGTTAATTAATTTAGGAACTTTAGGTAGAGCCCAGATTTTGGCTCTGAGGACCCCATCCCCGGACCCGCTCTTTTTCTTTTTTCTTTTCTAATGGGGAGGAGGGCTTTACTGCCCTCCTCCCCGGTGCTTTTTTGGCCCCGGGGACCCCATTCCCCAGGGCACAGCCATTACCAAATTGGAAAGGGGGCTGCATGGCCCCCCTCCCTGAGCCGATTTTGGCCCCGGAAACCCCATCCCCCAGGGCCCAGTCATGTAAAAATGTTTTAAATACTCCTGGGGTAGGGGGCTGTGTGGCCTCCCCTTCCCAGGCTGATTATAGCCCCGGGGACCCGTCTCCCAGCTACTTACAAATGGAGGAGGGGACTGTGTGGCCTCCCGGCCCGGGCCAAATTTGGCACCGGGGACCCCATCCCCCGGGGCCTAGCCATCTTTCTCTGGGTAGATCCTGTTTAGGTCATGGAACAAAGAGACAGACAAAGCAGCGTTTCCCGAATTTTTATGTTGTGATACTTGGTTTTAGAGTGTTTCAAGCAGTCTGCAACAGTTTTGTTACTCTGGTGAATGATTGTTTTTGTGCCAGTAGAGAATACCCTTGTTCCACAACATTGTTGTCAGTCTTCCAGCCCCACATGTTTGAGGATAGATGTATTATAAATGGTATAATCTCATTGGCAGCAGCATCTCTTTCAACACCCCTCTCCTGTCAATGATTTTGGCAGGTTTCAGCAACAACTGTGATGTCACTGCTGTTACCAAGAAAGATATGATTCCTATTCTGGTTTCAAATGGTGCCAATTATGGCATCTCCCACTATTCATTCCCCAGCCAGAACGAGCCGGGGGCCGTCATCCCTACGAGAGGCGATGTGAGGCATATAGAATAAGAGAAAGTGGGGCCAAATAGTTAAGGAAGCACTGAGCATTTAGAAGTGCAGTTTTAGCTAGCAAAGCATGAGTTATTTTTGTGTAGCTTCCATTGGCATAATTCTGACAGTTTTTGTTCCTCCCTTGGTCCTGGAATCCCTGCAAGCAAATCCCTTTAAGCTAGTAACCTTCTTAATCAACATCAATATATGGATGAAGATTACATTTCTAGTAGCCATCACCTCAGCTTGAAGGTGTGTTAATTTGGAAGTACGATTGTCCAAGGAACATTTCCTTGAGTATTACCAGATGGCTTGGTGTTGCAGCCAGATAACTTTTTGGCATAGAGGTCTGTCCTCATTTCATTACTTGAAGGAGATTCTTCACCATTGGGGAGGGAGAGATTTAAAGCTTCTGTCTGCAGCTCTAGTGCTTTTATGTGTCTTGTCCCTTCAGAATGCTTCATGTGTAGGGACAAGCACAAGAATGACAGATTCTGAGTGTAAGGTCCCAATGTCTTACCTATTAACTACACAAGAGATATCTGAGGGTGAAGTAGATAGGATATCCATCCTAGTGGCACATGCACTTATTGCTTTATTTAGAGGAATGCTGTTTCTGTAACATTAATTTAAAGATTATGAGAAACCCTACTGAATGAGTGGCAAGTCTTCTATTTATTATTCCTCACTCCCTCACCAAAGATCAGTCTGAATAACTCAGTTTTTAAGAGTTTCTTGAGCCACAAGTAATTGACTTCTGTCCCTACGATTCTGCTCCTAAGGCCAGGTTCAGCACTGGTCCTTGAGACCTGCCAGTGTTTGCCTCCATGCTTTATTCTCTTGAAGGTTTGTTGAGTTATGCAGTGTGGTGTAGTTGATCATATATTCTTTGTTAAGATCTAAGGCCCTCATTATGATGTTGGGTGTTGGTGGTCCTCCCGAGAACAAGGGCAGTGGTCCGACCGCCAGATTACGATACCGGCAATCGGAGCGCAGTAGTCAGGGGGAAAGACCGCTGTCTCCGACAGGCTCAAGCAGCCTGTGAAGGCGGCAGTTGGACTGTAATCCCTACAATGGGATGCCGTAGGGATTACGATGTCCCTTTCCCTCAGCCTTTACATGGTGTTGGATTTCAGATAGTGATATCATTATTTAGCAACAGTTGCTTCTATCATTTTTGAGGCAGCTGGCAATAGCTAGAGAGGTCTGCAGTCAGATGGTAATGTAGTATGAAAGTCAATTTTTTTCATAATATCAGTAATGATTTTGTTTTTAAAAATCTTTGGGGACACCACTAGTCGAAAGGGAAGTATTAAAATGCCAAGTAAGGAAAGGGTAAGAAATTCCTTAAATAAGGGAAGAAAATTAACAGGTATGAGGTCGAACATTGACCATGAGTGACAGTGATGAAATAGATGTGTGATCAAGTCTAGGCCCAGCAACAGGAAAGTAAACCATGAAGAGATAATGGGATCCAGAGAAGAAGTAGTTGAGGAATCCAAGTCAATAGATCTAGAGATTAAGCAGTAGACGGTTTAAATTGTTTGAATAAAGTAGTTATTCAGTTGATCACACAAGACTGAGCATAAGAAATACCTTCTGAGTTATGTCTTTTGCTTGTTCCTGGAATTAAAAATCCAAGCAGTGAAAAAGAAGTGCTTTGCATCCTTAATGACCAATTTGTATTCATGAAGGGAATTTTTATAGAGAATTTTCAGAGCTGGGTCATATGATTTTCTCCAAGTGCATTCGGTGAGTTTATTTTTTTTCTTTTAGTCTTTTAATGTATTGTTAAACCATGGCAACACTGTAGGTGTGTTTTTTATTTGTTTTACCTTTTCAGGGGCTATTGCACCCACATTAGCAGAGATGATAGAATAATAAAAATCATATTTGGAGAGGTAGGTGTAATGAATAGTAAAGAGCTTCAAGTTGTTCATAAGCTTAAGACCCATACTATTAAGAAAGATTTTACTCCTATTGCGACTTTAGCTTCATGACAAGTTCAGTTAGAGAGATGATCTGAACAAGGAATGACGAATTTAATATAGTGGTGCTCTGACTAACCTGATGGCATAATTTCTAACACACTGATGGTCGAATGAGGACTAATAATAAGTCTAATATATGACCATTGGTATGGGCAGCATGTGGAACTAGTGGAGTTAGCCACAGCTTATCTGTCTGAACTAAACCACAAACCAACTTTCTTACCAAGAGCATAAGCTGGTTGTTCCAAAATGTTGTGGAACAATCTCCCAAATCCTTCAGAGCCAAACCCGACCTGGCAACCTTTAAAAAGAGACTTAACAACACCTGATACAAACCGTAAGCTAGAGAAAGGGAGTCCCATCTCTGTGATCCTTGTTCATTATTATGTTTCCTTCTGCTTTAGACACACACACGCACCCCCCCACACACACATATATGTTGTAATTGTAATTGCTTTGCATGATTGCCAATTGAATCATTTACATGCAAATTAAAATTTCCAAGAATAATGAGCAATTTATAGGATACACATAAACTGATAAGCGTTTTATGAAAGACATCGGCCACATCCGGTGCTCTTTAGATTAGAGTAACAGAGTACGATTGTTTCAGACAAGGTGACAGCATAATGTTTAGATCATGATTTCTTCTTTGTGAGCCCCACACCTTGCTATTGCTTTGTATTTGTTGATTGAAATGCTGTTCTTGCAGTAGTCTTCAATATGTCAGAGCAGTTGCTGGAGAGTGTTCACACCAGACGCATGTAATGTTAAACAACAATATCTCAACCGGTATAATTAATAAGGACAGTTAGAATTGCATGGACACCACATTACAAAAAGGAAAAAAGAGGGAGACTCCAAAAGAAATTTTTGAAAAGTGCACTTGGCATCATATATTTTAAGAACACAATAATGTAGGTACAGTTGTAGCAGCACTGTAGGCAATGAAATGCAAGGGCAATCCGAATTGGACTTGGTGCTGAATTGTGTTTGTGACACACAAAGTGGCGACGCAAGTGACAATGTGAAATCAGCGAAAAACGGCGCAACGTGCAATCGGTGAACAATTATATACAGTGAGTATATGTGGTTCACAATAATAATTTACAATTTTGTAATCGAGACAGTAATATTTATAGTTGAACCACATGGGGTAATGCGCCACCAGTTGCGCTGAGGGTCGACGACGTTTCGATCCTATAACTCAGGATCATCTTCAGGACCGGGTTGCTGATTGTAAACGGTGCTGTACAGGGAGGGAATAGGAAAGGAATCAGGGAAAGGGAAGAAGGGAGAGGTGCTAATGTATACGCGTGAACGTTAGGTAACAAAAGGGAAGAGGAGCGCGTGAGGAAGAATTAGCCAAAGGGGAAGGAGTATTCGTGAGCGTCTGGCGACTAATATAGGAGTGAGGTCTAGGTTATATAGGGAAACTTGCATGCGCGGCGTGATCTACCTGAAAGGAACTCGTGTTCCAGGGAGATGGCGAATCAAATTACATCAGGTTTCCAGGGAAGGAAATCCTGAGGAAAAAAGGGAGGGAAAAATCGTAAATAAAATAGCCAGTGCATTAACGGCAATACTGAGAGTGCGCGGGGCAATTGAGTATACCTGGAGGCAATCCACGTCAAGGAGCGTGGTGGCTGGTGCCGTGTCAAGGAGAAAAACATCGGCGGTTGGATAGCAATTACGGGAGCTCCTCGAAGTACCGGGGATCAGTACCGATGGGGGAGATCTAGGCAAAAGGAGGAGTAAACTGTAAAGAGGGGCCGGGAGGAAGCCCGTCTAAATGAACTGCAGAGAGGAGCTACAGAGCTTACCTTGATGTGAGGAATGGATCCTGGATAAATTAAGGGGACGCCGGAATCAGCGTCTTGCCGCCACGATCGTGTGCGGTGGAGTGAAGAAATGCCGCGACAGTAGTCTAAAACATCAATCACTGCTTCCGGGATGGGGACGTCATGGAGCATGTGATCACAAGGGGGCCAATAGGAGGTCGCGCTGCACGAAGTAGAGGCGGGGAAGAGGAAGGAAGGGTGGGAGGGTCTGTAACAACATTTGCAACAGAATCAAAGTATCTTTTCAAGTGTGTTAGTGGAAAACTAATACAGATACAGTCACGTCTAATTTACAGAGAAAAATATTGGATGTAATGACTTAAAGTTCACAGTTACACATGAATGAATTCTGTCTATAACAAAACAAAGCAATCGATCCATTGGACTGTATGCATAAATCGTAAACCTGTGTTTACGGAAATATCAGACCGATGGATCAAAACAACGTAAAAGGTTAAGACAAGGACTCGTGTGCTCGAATGATGTCAAGAAGACCAAGGAGCCAGGGTGTATAGGATTACATGTACTCACAGATTCAGGGTAAATATAGTGCACGAGGCTCAGAAGCTAGTTATGAAAAAAATGTCAAAATAAAATGGTGCTATTCCATTCGTCAATTGTGTTCAGACCTGTGTTAACTGAGTTACAAATAGTAATCCACTTGCATTCACATTTGTTCAAGAGGGCTTTGATGTCACCGCCTCTGATAGGAAGTGTGGGCTGGTCTATCACCTGCCAGGTGATATCTGTTTCGCAGTGGTTACGTTCAATGAAGTGTGAGACCAATGGTGCAGTCAAAACTTTACAATGGATTCTGCTTTTGTGTTGAATAATCCTTTGTTTGACCATTTGAGTGGTCTGACCAATGTAGATGAGGTCGCATGGGCAACGAATAGCGTAAATCACATTCTGGGACCTGCAATTTGTAAGGGTTTTGAGTTTGTAGGATTGGTTATTGGTTTTGAAGTCTTTGGTATTGATAGTGAGGTCACAGACGACACAGGCTTGGCATTTATAGTGTCCAATAGCAGGGGATAAACCCCAGCAGGCCGTGATGGTATTCTTGACTGGGGTTTCTGTCGGCCACGTGATGGCATGTACTAGATGTGTGGCTAAATTGTTGCCTCGTTGATAAGAGAAGAGCGGAGTTTCTCTGAACATTTCAAATGATTGTAGCAGCGACCAGTTGCGTTTAATGATCTTGCTAACTTTATTGCTGCTGGGGCTGAATCTAGAGACAAAGGGAATCCGGGTCATGTTTTTCTTAGGTTGAGACGTGAGGAGATGTTCCCGGTGGCAGTACCAGGCTCTTTTGCGGGCTCTGGTGACTAGACGTTTAGGGTATCCTCTGTCTAGCAGCTTTTGGATCAGGATATCAGATTTGTGGAAATAATCCTTCCGCCATTTGCAGTTCCTGCGAATGCGTAAGAATTGGCCGTAGGGAAGGCCATCCCGGAGACCTCGCGGGTGATAACTGGAGTACTGAAGAAGAGTGTTTCTATCAGTCGGTTTACGGTACAGGCAAGTGCCGATTTTGTCGTCTTCTGCGTGTATTATGACGTCTAGGAATGGAAGGTCATTGGATTTAGACTCACAGGTGAATTTCAAGTGTGTTTGGGACTGATTGAGCCATACCATGAACGGGTTGAGGGTCTGTGTAGTGCCTTTCCATAATAGAAGAATATCATCAATGTAGCGTCGCCAAAGCAGGATGTGGTCGACAAAGGGGTTATTGGCGGTGAGAATGTGAGTAATTTCCAGGTGATGTACGAAGAGAATCGCAAAATTCGGGGGGAAACAAGCTCCCATAGAGACACCTTTAACCTGCCGGTAGAAGGTATCGCGGTACAAAAAATAGTTGTTTTCTAAAGCAATATGGAGCAGATCCATAATAAATTCTGTAGGGATCAAAGTGGGTCTTGGTCTGGTTTCAAGTAAAGTCTCAATGACTTCAAGTCCTTCAACATGTGGGATGTTAGTGTATAATGATTCTATATCTAATCCAACCATCAGATCTGTGGTAATGTCAAAGGGTCTGCCTTCAATGGTGAGAATGAGGTCCATGGTGTCTCTAATGAAAGTGGTTGTGGAGGGAACAAATTCTTTTATAACGGCATCAATGTATTTACCCAAGGGTTCGAGGATGGAACCACACCTTGAGACAATTGGCCGACCCGGTGGGTTGGCAGTATCCTTGTGGATCTTTGGCAGTACATATAGAACCGGTGTGCGTGGATGTTGATTGTAGAGGAAGGTGTATTCCTTCTGAGATATGATGTTAAGGGATCTGGCACGTCCAGTGACTTGTAGTATTTTGGTTCTGAGGTCAGGCAGAGGCAGCCATTGAACACAGTCTCAAAGAACTGGAAGAGATAGCAGAACTAGAGCGACTTATCCTAGCTGACACCTCCTTCACAGTCGCGAAAAGTCTCCTAGAGAAAATTAACATCACCATCACCACCTTTAATACCTTTGAGCTCAACAAGAAAATCACAAAAATTCAGAAGGATATCAAATTCTACAGCGTAGACAAAACATATCCCTACCTACGTGACGAATTTTTCTCTACTGCATACATCCCACCGAGAACACGCAATTGGGGTAGATACCGCAACAATCAACAGATTACCTTTTTGGATTCTTCCAATACCTCACTTGAAGATTCTGACCCAGGCGAGGGACCCAGCACCTCCAGAATCGCCAACAGACCCCCACCGCTACTAGCAACAGGTTTTTTAGGACAGGGCCGCGGACGCGGCCAACCACAACCTCGACCACGGACCAATCGCCAGTACCAACCTCAATCCTCCGGAGAAAGACAAACACGAAACAGGTTCTACCAATGGTGACCCCAACAATTATCGATCACATTCCTTCACCTCCTACCCTAGACTCACTTTCCATCCCCATCTTCAACCTTTCAGAACATATCCTATCACATGACGAAACCCTACTCCTCAGCAGAGGCTTAAGTTTCGTGCCTACAGAACGGACCAACTTCCTGGATCTCCAGTCCAACCTGCTACTATTTTTCCGAAAAATTCGGTTAAAACAATTTTTTTCGGACAAACCTTCATCCATTCTTCCGACGGGACCGCGTTTCCACCCACCCTCCACCTTCAATCCCCCCTCCTCCTCCATGCCTCCTGAAATATTGACGTTTGAACGCACTGTTCTACGAGAAGTCAAATACCTCCAAACACAATTCGAATTTGTTCCTTATAAATTATCGCTATCTGAAAAGCAAGCCTTGATCAACCTCAAAAACAAATCTCATTTAATAATCAAACCAGCGGACAAATGTGGAGGCATTGTAGTCATGAACATCGACAAATACGATCAAGAAGTAAAACGACAACTTTCCAATCTGAACCACTACCGACCGCTCACCAAAGACCCTCTGCCTGACCTCAGAACCAAAATACTACAAGTCACTGGACGTGCCAGATCCCTTAACATCATATCTCAGAAGGAATACACCTTCCTCAACAATCAACATCCACGCACACCGGTTCTATATGTACTGCCAAAGATCCACAAGGATACTGCCAACCCACCGGGTCGGCCAATTGTCTCAGGGTGTGGTTCCATCCTCGAACCCTTGGGTAAATACATTGATGCCGTTATAAAAGAATTTGTTCCCTCCACAACCACTTTCATTAGAGACACCATGGACCTCATTCTCACCATTGAAGACAGACCCTTTGACATTACCACAGATCTGATGGTTGGATTAGATATAGAATCATTATACACTAACATCCCACATGTTGAAGGACTTGAAGTCATTGAGACTTTACTTGAAACCAGACCAAGACCCACTTTGATCCCTACAGAATTTATTATGGATCTGCTCCATATTGCTTTAGAAAATAACTATTTTTTGTACCGCGATACCTTCTACCGCCAGGTTAAAGGTGTCTCTATGGGAGCTTGTTTCGCCCCGAATTTTGCGATTCTCTTCGTACATCACCTGGAAATTACTCACATTCTCACCGCCAATAACCCCTTTGTCGACCACATCCTGCTTTGGCGACGCTACATTGATGATATTCTTCTATTATGGAAAGGCACTACACAGACCCTCAACCCGTTCATGGTATGGCTCAATCAGTCCCAAACACACTTGAAATTCACCTGTGAGTCTAAATCCAATGACCTTCCATTCCTAGATGTCATAATACACGCAGAAGACGACAAAATCGGCACTTGCCTGTACCGTAAACCGACTGAAAGAAACACTCTTCTTCAGTACTCCAGTTATCACCCGCGAGGTCTCCGGGATGGCCTTCCCTACGGCCAATTCTTACGCATTCGCAGGAACTGCAAATGGCGGAAGGATTATTTCCGCGAATCTGATATCCTGATCCAAAAGCTGCTAGACAGAGGATACCCTAAACGTCTAGTCACCAGAGCCCGCAAAAGAGCCTGGTACTGCCACCGGGAACATCTCCTCACGTCTCAACCTAAGAAAAACATGACCCGGATTCCCTTTGTCTCTAGATTCAGCCCCAGCAGCAATAAAGTTAGCAAGATCATTAAACGCAACTGGTCGCTGCTACAATCATTTGAAATGTTCAGAGAAACTCCGCTCTTCTCTTATCAACGAGGCAACAATTTAGCCACACATCTAGTACATGCCATCACGTGGCCGACAGAAACCCCAGTCAAGAATACCATCACGGCCTGCTGGGGTTTATCCCTGCTATTGGACACTATAAATGCCAAGCCTGTGTCGTCTGTGACCTCACTATCAATACCAAAGACTTCAAAACCAATAACCAATCCTACAAACTCAAAACCCTTACAAATTGCAGGTCCCAGAATGTGATTTACGCTATTCGTTGCCCATGCGACCTCATCTACATTGGTCAGACCACTCAAATGGTCAAACAAAGGATTATTCAACACAAAAGCAGAATCCATTGTAAAGTTTTGACTGCACCATTGGTCTCACACTTCATTGAACGTAACCACTGCGAAACAGATATCACCTGGCAGGTGATAGACCAGCCCACACTTCCTATCAGAGGCGGTGACATCAAAGCCCTCTTGAACAAGTGTGAATGCAAGTGGATTACTATTTGTAACTCAGTTAACACAGGTCTGAACACAATTGACGAATGGAATAGCACCATTTTATTTTGACATTTTTTTCATAACTAGCTTCTGAGCCTCGTGCACTATATTTACCCTGAATCTGTGAGTACATGTAATCCTATACACCCTGGCTCCTTGGTCTTCTTGACATCATTCGAGCACACGAGTCCTTGTCTTAACCTTTTACATTGTTTTGATCCATCGGTCTGATATTTCTGTAAACACAGGTTTACGATTTATGCCTACAGTCCAATGGATCGATTGCTTTGTTTTGTTATAGACAGAATTCATTCATGTGTAACTGTGAACTTTAAGTCATTACATCCAATATTTTTCTCTGTAAATTAGACGTGACTGTATCTGTATTAGTTTTCCACTAACACACTTGAAAAGATACTTTGATTCTGTTGCAAATGTTGTTACAGACCCTCCCACCCTTCCTTCCTCTTCCCCGCCCCTACTTCGTGCAGCGCGACCTCCTATTGGCACCCTTGTGATCACATGCTCCATGACGTCCCCATCCCGGAAGCAGTGATTGATGTTTTAGACTACTGTCGCGGCATTTCTTCACTCTACCGCACACGATCGTGGCGGCAAGACGCTGATTCCGGCGTCCCCTTAATTTATCCAGGATCCATTCCTCACATCAAGGTAAGCTCTGTAGCTCCTCTCTGCAGTTCATTTAGACGGGCTTCCTCCCGGCCCCTCTTTACAGTTTACTCCTCTTTTTGCCTAGATCTCCCCCATCGGTACTGATCCCCGGTACTTCGAGGAGCTCCCGTAATTGGTATCCAACCGCCGATGTTTTTCTCCTTGACACGGCACCAGCCACCACGCTCCTTGACGTGGATTGCCTCCAGGTATACTCAATTGCCCCGCGCACTCTCAGTATTGCCGTTAATGCACTGGCTATTTTATTTACGATTTTTCCCCCCCCTTTTTTCCTCAGGATTTCCTTCCCTGGAAACCTGATGTAATTTGATTCGCCATCTCCCTGGAACACGAGTTCCTTTCAGGTAGATCACGCCGCGCATGCAAGTTTCCCTATATAACCTAGACCTCACTCCTATATTAGTCGCCAGACGCTCACGAATACTCCTTCCCCTTTGGCTAATTCTTCCTCACGCGCTCCTCTTCCCTTTTTGTTACCTAACGTTCACGCGTATACATTAGCACCTCTCCCTTCTTCCCTTTCCCTGATTCCTTTCCTATTCCCTCCCTGTACAGCACCGTTTACAATCAGCAACCCGGTCCTGAAGATGATCCTGAGTTATAGGATCGAAACGTCGTCGACCCCTCAGCGCAACTGGTGGCGCATTACCCCATGTGGTTCAACTATAAATATTACTGTCTCGATTACAAAATTGTAAATTATTATTGTGAACCACATATACTCACTGTATATAATTGTTCACCGATTGCACGTTGCGCCGTTTTTCGCTGATTTCACATTGTCACTTGCGTCGTCACTTTGTGTGTCACAAACACAATTCAGCACCAAGTCCAATTCGGGTTGCTCTTGTATTTCATTGCCTACAGTGCTGCTACAACTGTACCTACATTATTGTGTTCTTAAAATATATGATGCCAAGTGCACTTTTCAAAAAATTTCTTTTGGAGTCTCCCTCTTTTTTCCTTTTTGTAATGTGGTGTCCATGCAATTCTAACTGTCCTTATTAATTATACCGGTTGAGATATTGTTGTTTAACATTACGTACCTACCCACATCTCAACGTGGTTTATGGGTTATACTCCTGTTGTCTTTTACAACACACCAGACGCATGGCATCAACAACATAAAGTAGGATAGGTACTGGGATGTTTTGGATATTCAGTGTATCAGAAACCTTTTTTAAAAAGTTCTTAATCATCAGCAGAATGTAGAACAGTGACTTGGATCCAATCACATGTGGTGGTGATCACTACCAAAAAAATTAGATAAGTGGCCCCCACAGCTTTAGTTTTAGCATATAACAAAGTGTCCAGTACATTAAATATCTTTGCCGACATTGACAGTATGGTGAATCAGTTTCACATCAACTGTTCAGAAGCACTTGACATAGCAGCACCAAAATAGTCAAAGAAAATAATCTCCTAACAAAACAAACTCACCAAAAACGGTACAACTCAAAACAGATCAGGCTAAAACAAAAGTGTCATCCCTGGTGCTTCACTGGTGTAAAACTCTGGACTCAAACGTTACATTTGTAGAGTATTGGCTCTAGCAGACAGCGAACAAGATTAAAAAAAAACGCCATCCCCACAACTAATTATAAATATTGCGGCAGGTTATTTTCAAATGAATGTAAAATATATTTAACAAACTTTAAAACACACAATGACAGTTATGAAGGGTCACTGCTCACTAATTGAACTGCCTTCGTACATCAGTAAACCACATTTGAATCTTTATCAGCAGAAGATATAATGGCATGATTTGCCAAGATTAACCTCTAAGGTTCCTTTAACAATGCCTATTCTTCATTTATAGTTCAAAGGTGTATTGGTACTATGCAGGAAGGCACTGCATCATGTACTACTAATGCACCTCCACAAAGAGGCCACCTTCCGAAAGCTCTGAAGCCAATAGTAGTGTTGCCATTATTCAGAAACCCTTATTGGATACTTCAAATCCTACTATCTTCAGACCAATTCCTACTCTGCCATTCATGGCAAAATTCTGGAGACTGCTATGGCTCGCCAGTTAGAAACCTGTATAGAAAAAGCAACTTTCCAGCTGGCATACAGTCTTGTTTCCATATCCTGCTGAGAACCCAAACTATCAGAAAAGAACTAAGGGACCTATGTTAGCTGGTAGGCTGGACTTATTAAATCTCTCACCGGCTTTGCATGGATGGACACTTATCTCTGCCTCCCTAAAAAGGATACTGAGAAACTACAGAAATTTCAAAACAGGTTAATTCCTACAACTTTTTAACCTTCTAGAAAATGACCATGTTGCACTCAAAAGTCTGCAACCTCAATGGCTACCTATAGAACAAATCCGGCACAGAGTCCTAATTCTTTTTTGGAAGGTACTCAACATCAAAGTCCTAACATATCTGTCTGAACTTTTCCCATACCAACGACCAACCAGATGCTTCTTTTCTTACCAAGAGCAAACAATGGCTGTTCCAAAATGATGTCTAAATAAATTTGGAGGTAAATCCTTGAAAGTGGTGGGCATCACATTGTGGAACAATCTCCCAATGGTTTCGGAACTGAACCTGAGCTGGCAATCCTTAAAAAAGACCGAAAAAACACTTGATTGAAACCGTAAGCTTAGGATTGTGGGTAGAGGGGTCACATCTGAGAGATGCCTGCTTATTATTATGTTTTACTCTGTTTTAGGCACACATACAGACACGAACACACATAGACAGACATACACACACATACACACACACACATATTGGTTTCTTTACTATTTTCGATTATATTTTCGGGATGCAATTATTTCAAAGGTATAGCTTATTGAACTTTTTTTTTACTGTATTTCATTGTCATGGTGCCTTTAATCTTGGCTGCTTGCATTAGTGCACATTAACTGACAAACAAACAAACAAGCAAACAAATTAACAAACATGGAAAATCACCAACTCTTAGAACCAGTCTCGCTATATGAGGACGTCACTTTCCTCTCAAACCCCTAAACCATTCCTACCTGGCTCCATTTCACTCTCCTTCCAGCCCCAGCATGCCAGCATCCCAATTCAACTATCTCACCATTTCATAAATAATTGAGGCTTTGAAGTCAACCAGCTGTTCAAATTATGCAATCTCAGAAATTTTAAAGAAAACGTAGGGACAGATAAATGAAAGTGGTCTGTGCGTCTAGTGCAAAAATAGGTGAATCACAAGTGATGTGCTCAATTTACAAAAGGGAGGTGTGGAAATATATGAATGACTAACTTTTGCAAACTCATGCAACAGAAATACTTATTTGTTATTTAGAGTTTGGAAAACATTCCCAAAAAGTGAGAAGCCAGAGTGTGGGTGCTGATGAAGTCACAGCTCCCAAGAAAGCGTACAAGATTACTCTGAAAGAGGGACAGAGAGAAACATCACAGCATCCAGAGTAAACATGGATATGATAGTGTCTTGAAGGGTATCACAGGGAGATTGAATCATCATAGAAAAAGAGCTAAATACAAGATAAGGGATACTAGCATCCTTGTTCATGAGGTCACCAAGACAATTAAGAAACTGTTTGACCGACATGTCCTAGAGAATCCCAGGAGAGCCACTGCCACCAGAATCCAGACAAAAACCAATGCTGTGAGCATTACACACAAGGAAATGCATGGGAAGTCAGTAGTGTACATGAAAGAGGTGCAAAATGTGGACGCCCATCTCAGGAGATACCTGTGACTTTCAGGGGGGACCATGGTAGAAACAAACCTGCTTCCTGTAGGTTGGCCAATACACAGACCGAACTTTTGAACAACCTGCCACTTGACAAGGTATAAAAATCCCTTTACCCACCAAGTAAAACACATGAATCCCGAAGGTGAACTCCCTGCATTGTGGTGCCCCTAAACAGCATCTGTCTTGTAGTGTACTGTTATATCTCAAACAACCATGCTCTCCAAACAACAGTGCCTCGTTGCATGCATGCTAGTACGTATACTTCCTAGATTACTATGTGTTGTAACCTGATGTTGTTATAATGCATCCTTTCCATAGTTCCTCAGTTCCCTGGTGCTCAGCCAGTGTGTGTGTGATGTAATGGAATGTTGACGAGTGCCTGAGCTGTAGGAGTGTTATTTGGAGAGAGTGGGCTGAGCAGTGAGGATGCTGCTACGGGGGGGCATTTAAATAGAACCTGTACCTAAGAGCTATCTTCTTCAATAAATCTACATCTTATAATCTACGTGACCTGGCTACCTGACTCCTGTTTACTAAGAAGGCATCTTGTGTTTACAACACCGGCAACAACCAGAAAAAGAACCAAGCATGAATATAAAGTCTACTAAAAAAAAAGAAACAAAATTGAAGCTGAAGAAGAAGAGAGAAATGTTCTGAACGTGGCTCCAGGGTGTCAGAAGGTCCCCGGTCCTGCCATGCATTCCATGGTCTGGATAATTTATGAGTGGTGCGGTAATTGTATTACCTGTGATAGTGTGAAGTAGGAGGTGCGGTATTGTATTTACCTGGCTTGATAATTTATAGTCGTAATTGTACTTTCTGTCTTGATGATTTTAGAGTTTGAATAATTGTAGGACTTATATGATTGTTCTATATTCCATTTTACATCTTGTATTTTCATTTATTTCTCTAAGGGGAGATATGTTGTAACCTGACTGAATGTTGATGTGTGCATGAGCTGTGAGAGTGTCAGTTGGAGAGAGTGGGCTGAGCAGTGAGGATGCTGCTCCTGGTGGGGCATTTACCTATAACCTGTAACCTAAGAGGTATCCTCTCCAATAAATCTACATCTTATAATCTACATGGCCTGGCTACCTGACTTCTGTTCACTAAGAATGCATCTTGTGGAACGGTGGGAGGGGGAGTCTAGATGAGATGGACAGTGAGAATCTTAATGTATGAGCGTACAAGATGTCATAGTGGCTGCAACCATTTGCTATATACAGTAAGACGTGGCTGTGCAATACTGATGATATGTTGTGATATTATGTTCAAGAAACAGAATACTAAAAAAAAAGAATGCATCTTGTGTTTCCAACAAAAACTGATCCAGCGTGTTACTAGCAACAAGCATTCATACACAAAATACTCACTTGGGCCCATACATTCATACTACGCTAGCAATTTCTGCTGGTGGGTCAGTTGTACTCTTTATCAAAATCCCTGCTACCAATTACTTTTCTGATTGAAGAGTAATGACTTACCAATGGACCCTTTGCTAATTGGGAAGTTTAAAATGAGTGACATTCAATACAATTCATAATTCTTGAAATAATCACTGAGTCAGGAAGTTTTAAAATGTTTATCTAAAGATTTAGCAGAGTAAAATACAGAACCACATGATACTTAAATCGTATATCAAGGATGAAGCATAATAATCAATTATCGATCAATGACGGTCCCTCAGAAAAGAGAAGATAGAGACAGCAGCGCAACTAAGGGTTGCATTTAGATTTACCTAAAAGTGCGAGAACCAAACCCCTTGGCCAAGGAGTTGGAAAGGTAGAACCCAGGAAGGATGAAGAGCAAAGACCTCCTCCAGGTTCAGGACAGGACCGGTGACCTCTCTATCAACGACGCCTGCGTCGTTCCCCTCTCTGGTACTTCGCTTTTCCTCGATTTCTCCTGTGTCTTCCTTCTAAGGTACTCCGCCGCCCCCACCTCAGGACCTCTCTGGACAGCGGTTCAGTCTGCAATTGATCAGCTTGTACGTCTGGAGCCTAAGCCTCGAACTCTCTCCGCTTGAGCGTCCTAATTCTAACTCCTGTTCTCTGAGCTCCTCTGCATCATCTCCGCATCCCTTCTGTTTCTCTTCTGCTTCTCCTCTGTCTCTCCTCTGTTTCTAATTAACTAATTCTATATCTATTATACCCTTCTACGCCCATGTACCTCCCCTTAATGTTGCAGAATTATGGGTCCACTATTTCTGATTGGACGGGGACAGGGGGTTGATCCTCACACCATATTGATTTAATTCAATTTCTTTAGGCCCATTGTTTTAAAATACCGCCCATCACAATTAATACATTTGCTTTATTTCCCACCCGTCTCACGACAAGTTTAATACATTGTTCATATACATTGTTTCTTTTCGGTAGGGACATCGTGGGTACAATAATGTTGGCCATCAGGTCATGGCCTTGGACGACGTCCAGGTTGACTTCATCCGCTCTTCTGGGCAGCCACTCCGGGCGCATGCGCAGAACCATTGTCTCTCGAGTTTTCAGTTCACCAAACCCCAGGCCCATTTACGAACTAATAAAAGTCAAAGAAGAAAATATTAAAATCACAAATAAAATGTTTCACTGTATACCCACTCTTTCTACTCTACCCCCATTTATTTATAAATTCTATCCCGCATTAATAGCGTTAGGATATCACAGTTTAATTGCAACATGTAAGCAAGCGGTAGCACATGAAGACATTAAGCAGCCATTTTAATACACACTGCGCAGAACCAAGGATTTTCCTCCAAGCAAAGAAAGACGTCACACCACGTGATATGGTTGACACATGCGCAATAAGTTTCCCACGCTTTAGCGGCCATTTTAGAATAGACAAGTGTTATTTGTTAATTTAAACACATAGGCAAGCTTCCTTCTCCTTATATTTGTGTGTGCAGTGGTTAGTACGAACTTTACAAAGATGAATAAATTAATACTGTGAGAAGATTGCCTCCGAGCAAGTCTCATTTGTGAGTCCTTGCTCCATCAATCCCCTCTCTGATGGCGTTTCTGAGCCATCAAAATACTACCCACAACCAGATGCCAACTTTACTAGCATAAAATTGTCTCAGTTTCATTTTTACACTTTCTATTTTTCACATCTCCTTTCAGTTTCTTGCATAATTCACTTCTCAAGTCTTCTAGTTCAATTTCATCAAACTTTCGCTTCTTTCCTTTTCCTGTCACATTATACGATTCATTCTTTCTACAACATTTGCACCATATTATTATTGCCAGTACTATTATTGCTATCCCTGCTAAGGGTACTAATATTTGACCTATAAGTCCTTTCCCTACATTAGCAAACCAGGTACCAATTGACGTAATACTATTTGTCAATCTTTCCCATACACTATCAACTTCCAGTGGTTTTAGTTCCTTCTCAAGTTTAGTTATATTCTGTATATACGTTCCAATTTCTGCACTTTTATCAGGTATGTAAGTGCAACATTGCTTTGTCTTCAATAATTTACAGACTCCGCCCTCTTTTGCTAATAGTATATCAAGAGCAAGTCGATTTTGCATAACCATAGATCTAATCGCAACCATCTCCGCATTAATCATTAGAAATCCTCCAGCAGTGTCAGTTGATAAATGATCAACCACTGTAGATAATTTGCATATTTTCCTTGAGTTCAGAATTATTCCCACTGAAGGTATTAATGCACCAAATATATCTCCTACAATTTCAGAAAAACTAGCTCTTTTACTACGTTTTAATTCATTAGTATTTTCATTGCTCCCAGTGTTCCTTTTTACATGGTATATTTTTGGAAATACTATTCCAAAATAACAACTTCCATGCCACCGTGCAGGAAGCCTAAAGTAAGCCTTATTCCCACACACATAATAGATTCCAGGAAAAACTGAATCCGTTCCTCCTTTTAATCCCCAACCTCCAAGAATTAAGAAATTGTGTTCACATTCACTGGTACCGATGAAAATATTGTTATAATCAGTCTTTAACCTATGTAGACAAATTTTCCCTGTCTTTACAAAATCCAGAGCCATAGCAGCTTGAGCCTTGCCAGGTGTGTAACTACCCTCTTTCTCAGCCCAAGGTGGCAGATGAGCCTTATGCTCAGAAGCTTTCTTCTGGAAATCTTGTCTTCTACTCTCCACTAAATTCAAAAATATCTTTTCTTCTTCATATAATGAACATGTTAGATTGCTTCTATGTGCATGTGTTATGTCTATTGATTTCATTGTTAAGAAGAATTCTCCCATAAACTGTGCATCTTTACTACTAAGCACTGGATTCATATTCTTTCGAATCGGAACCTCAGAAAATATCACATCTATATTTGAATAATAATACTGAAGTCGCCCTGTTCTATAAAATAAACTAGCCAATACACTACATGATATGCCATAAGTTAATGGCAAGTGATGATATGTTAACCCTTCTGCTACTGATTCAGGTAGTTTCATACAGACATAACAATTACTAACTTCCATGGTATCTACATATTGAAACAATAATTTTGTGAAAACATTCAGACTAGTGTCATTATCTGTTACTTCATGATGAAATTCTGGTTCATCTTCTGCCTTTAGTTCTACTCTATTACTTTTCAAGTTACCTGTCCTTTCCTTCGTTTCGTTGTTAATCTTTTTATCCATTATCATAAAGTAAGGAATTGCTACGATCACAACTAACCATACTATAAGCACCACTACCAGATTACATATGCATATAGCACAGCATCTTTTACAACATTTCTGTTTTGGTCTCCCAGTAACTCTATCGTCATGCATTTTTGACAAGGAAGATTTCTCTTCTTATCGTAATTTCAAGTCTCTTTACTTTGTCAAGGTGGTTTTATTTCTTTCTCATAAGTCAGTTCCGTACTTGTTCCTTCGTCACCACTTTCACTTGACTCTGAGCTCTCGTAGTCTTCAAGGATGATATAAGTCCAATTGGGACCTTTAAATTTGTTGTTCACAAGTTTCAGTCTTTTGCTTTTCCGTCTTTCAATTCCACTTGTTTGTCCTGTTAGGCTTGTCACTTCATTTACTTGTTCTGGATCTTCACTTCTGGTTGTTATGTGGTATTTTACTCTTTTAATTACACTAGGCCAACGATCACCTTTTCTGACCTTCTTTGTTTGCACTGTCTCTTCACTTCTTATTTCTTCTTCAGAAATTCTTTTATTTTCCAGTTGTGGCACAATTTCGTTTTCTTCTATTTCAGTTTCTTCTACTTGCTCTTTTTCAGGTCTTATCGCTTTCTCTTCAGCTGCTCCACTGTGAGTTTCCAGTAACTGGCCTTGTTCAGGATTTACGTCTTCATGCTTGTGATCCTTGTGATCTTCTTCTTGAGTGTATTTTCCTAAATCTAACTGGTTCTGATCAGGGCTTATTGCACTTTGTACTTCTGCAGCCTGACCGCGTTCTTCTAGACCTGTCTGTCCCTGCTCAAAATCTGTTGGTTCGTTGTTGATTTGAGCCCAATTTCCTCTCCCTATCTGATCCTGCTCAGGTTCTCTTATTGTTTCTTCTTCCTCTTCCTGAGCCGCTTCTTCTTCACCTATCTGATCTTCTTCAATTTCGTCTAAATTTGCTTGACTTCTTGTTCTGTTATAAATTTCAGATACTTCCACCACCGGTATCCAGTCCTGACTTGTGCTCGGTTGTTCTTCTTCAGCTTCCCTTGAATCTCGGACCTGAGATTCTTCAGCTGGGCAACCTTCAGCTTCCTCAGTTATCGATGCTGTCTGAGGATTTTCTTCTTCAGGGTCTGGTACTCTTTTGGTGTGGCTTACATGGATCCAATTAGGATATCCTGCACATTTCACTGCTGTGTTCGTAACTAGTATGACCTGACAAGGTTCTTCCCACCTGGGTGATAGACACGTTTCTCTGGTGTGATGCTTCACAACCACCCAGTCACCAGGAATCAGATCATGTTCTTGTTCAGGCTGCCTGGAAACTGCGTCTTCCCCAACCTGGTGAGAGACAAAACGCACTAGGTCAGCCAATCCTTTGCAATAATCCAGAACCATATCATCAGTTATATTCAGCAGTTTATTTGTAGGAACATGTGCTTGTCTCATTGCTCTTCCCATGATTATTTCGTGCGGACTCAATCCGGTATTTCTATCTGGAATGCTTCTGAGTCCCATCAAAACAAGTGGCAATGCATCCAGCCAATCTAACGATGTTGATGCACACATTTTTGCCAGTCTGGATTTTATTGTGCCGTTCATTTGTTCAACCACTCCAGAAGCCTCTGGACGATATGCACAGTGCAATTTTTGCTCAATTTGGAATGCTTCACAGATTATTCTAATCACATCACTGTTGAAGTGCCTTCCTCTATCTGATTCCAAAGTTACTGGAAAACCAAATCCAGGAATGAGTTCTTGTAGCAACAACTTTGCGACTGTAATACTATCATTCCTCCTGGTCGGGTAAGCCTCCACCCACTTTGAAAACAGACACACTATGACAAGTACATATTTCAGTCCTCTGCATGGTGGTAGCTGAATGAAATCTAGCTGCAATCTCACAAATGGACCCTCTGCCTTTCCGATCTTCCCAAACCCAATTACTGTTTTTCTACTTGGATTATGCATTTGGCAAGTTAGACATCTCTGGCAAAGACTCTCTGCTACAGCCCTAAACCTTGGATTGTACCAATTTTGTCTGAAGAGCCTAATCATTGCATCTCTCCCTACATGGGTGTCTCCATGATACATTCTGGCCATTTGTGAAATCAAACAGTCGGGCATGACTGGTCTGCCATCGGCATAAATCCATACATCGTCGTCTGACCTTTGAGAACATCCCATTTTAATCCATGCATTTCTTTCACTCTCATCAGCATCATCTTGTAGTCTTTTCACATCATTCCATGTTTCAGGAGGTGCATACAGCATAAGTTGGCAGCTGATTCCCATTCTTTCAACCCTTTTATTAACTGACAACCTGTTTTTGGCACAGTGTTGCGCCACCAAATCTGCATATCTGTTACCGACTACCACCCAGTCATCTCCTGACTGGTGTGCGGCACATTTCACCACAGCCAATTCTTTTGGTGATTGTATTGCTTCCAATAGTTCTTTTACGAACTGTCCATTTTTATTGGGGGATCCTGAAGAAGTCATGAAATCCCTCTGCATCCATAATTGGCCAAAATCATGCACAACCCCGTAACCATATTGGCTATCTGTAAATATAGTTACTTTCTGGTTTTTCCCAATTTTGCAGGCTTTTATCAAAGAAATTAATTCAGCTACTTGTGCAGATTTTACTCCTGGTAAATAGGATGCTTCGACTATTCCAGTTAATTCACATACTGCATATGCTGCAGTTAGTTTACCATCTTCATGCCTTTGGCATGAACCATCAACAAACAGCTCCCTGTCTGGTTCCCTGAGGGGTAGTTCTTGTATGTCAGGACGAGGTTTTGTGCACAACTCTGTGACTTGTAAACAATCATGTTCCTCTTCATCATCTTTAACTTCCTCATTATATGGGTCTGGTAGTAAGGTAGCAGGATTTACTATTGTGCACCTTACAATAGTCACATTTTCAGCACCTAGTATTATTCTTTCATATTTAGTCAGCCGACTAGGAGTAAGATGCTGAGTTTGGGTTCTTGTCAACAGAATCACAACTGAGTGTGGAACAAACACTTTGACAGGATGTCCCATTACAATTGATTCACTTTGCTCAATGCTCAAACATGTAGCCGCTACTGCTTTTAAGCAGCCTGCCACTGCAGGCTGCCACTGGGTCCAATGTAGCAGAAAAATATGCTATAGGACGTCTGTCCAAACCATGTCTCTGGGTTAGGACTGAAAGTGCGCAATTTTCTCTTTCATGGCAGAATAATGCGAATTTTCTTTTATAATCAGGCATGCCTAGGGCAGGTGCTGCACACAAA
Source organism: Calotriton arnoldi (assembly GCA_963921515.1). Lineage (NCBI taxonomy): Eukaryota > Metazoa > Chordata > Amphibia > Caudata > Salamandridae > Calotriton > Calotriton arnoldi. The sequence continues at coordinate 733,192 of CAWUFW010003771.1, read as the reverse complement.
GCGTTTCTCAATTTTACAAAAGCTCCTACGCTTTCATCATCCCACTCAACTGGGTCCTTTGCCTTCTTTTTCGTCATTTGAATTAATGGCTTTGCTAGCAGAGAAAACCCTAGTATCCATTGTCGACAATAACCCACTATTCCAAGGAACATTCTCACTTCTCGTTGGGAGACAGGCATTTGCATTTTCTTGATTAATTTTACTCTTTCAGAGGTTATCCTTCTTTTTCCCCTCTCAATTTGGTGTCCTAGATACTTAACTGCTGTTGTACAAAACTGCAACTTTTCAGATGAAACTTTATGCCCTTCTTCAGCTAAATGATTTAATAATGCAATAGAGTCAACAACACAATCCTCTCTGGTGTTAGATGCCACTAGTAAATCATCTATATATTGTACTAGGACTGAGCTTCCTGGCATCACTAGTTTCTCTAGACACTTTTTCAATATCTGATTAAAGATGGAAGGACTTTCCGTGTACCCCTGAGGAACACGATTCCATACATAGACTTTGTTCTCAAATTTAAATGAAAAAAGATACTGACTATCTGGGTGCAATGGTATTGAAAAGAATGCTTGACATAAATCAATCACGGTAAACCATCCAGCACTCCAAGGAATTTGGTATAAAATCACTGCAGGATTTGGCACTATAGGACAACAAGGTTCCACAATTTTATTTATTTTCCGCAGGTCTTGAACAATCCTATATTTTCCACTAGGTTTCTTTAAACCCATTATTGGTGAGTTACAAGGGCTACTCATTACTTCTTTTAGTATGCCTTGTTTTACCATTCTGTTAATTTCTTCAATGACCCCTGCTTTTACTTCTGCACTCATTTTGTACTGTCTAGTATTTGGGAAAATTGCACCTTCCTTTACAGTAATTTTAACTGGGTCTATTTTGGCCATAAGTCCTACTTCTTTTCCCGTGAAATCCCATACTATGGAATTTACTGTAGTTTTTAATTCTTCTGGCAACTCATCTTTTGTTATCAAAGAGAACATCTCATCTACGTCTGTACCTTGCTTTGCAATCATAAATTTATATACATGGTCTTCATCCGGGGTGCAGAAAATTGTGCAGTTTATTTTACACAACAAATCTCGGCCCAATAAATTCACTGGACTGGAATCACATACTACAAATTGATGCATTTCTCTAAAATTTCCAATTTTTACTTCCATTGGTTCGGTAAGAGGTGTTCTAATCTTTTGAGTAGCTACCCCCACAACTTGGATAGCTTCTCCAGAAAGAGGAAGGTCTGGGATATCTGCTGTTCTCACAGTAGACCTGGTAGCACCTTTGTCCAAAAGGAAAGTAATATCATTACCTTTCACATTCCCTTTAACATATGGACCTGACTGATCTACCGGTAAGGATGCACCAAGAACGCACTCCTTCTCCCCCTCTCCTAGGCACCGTCATTGACTATATGGACAGAAGTCGTCCTGTAAAAGAAATTGTGAGGTTACATAATCATTCTTACCACTTCCTCCTTGATATCCGACGTCTGTACAGTGCTTTGCTCTGCTTACATTACCCTGTATAGGTGCAGGTGGCAACTGACTCTGAGGATTTACACCCTGCTGTGAGTCATTCTGCGTCTGTGGATTTAAATTTTGATTTGGGCCATTATTATTCCGCATCTTTTTACATTCGTCCTTCCAATGCCCCAATTTTCCACACCCATGACAAGGAAACTTCTTTTTAGCCTCTTCTCTGCTCATTCGTCCTCTCACTTTTCCTCCATTCCCAATGTCACCATTCGTTCCAGAATCTTTTCCCTGATTATCATTTGGATTATCCAAATTAATTCCCTGTCGCTCAGCCATTTTTACCTGAGCCCACATCACTTTCTCTTGCAGTTTCTTGTGCCTATCCTCAATGTCATCTCCACAATATTTTGCATATTTCAAAATCTCATCAATCGGTTTCCCTTGCCAGCACCACATGTGCTGCTTAATCATCTGGCAAATCTCTGGTTTTAATCCATAAACAAATCGGTAAACAAATTGACTCATGTTTTTATCTCCAATATCTTCAAATCCACTATACTGCTTGAATACCTGCAATAAACGTTCGTAATAGGCATGTACCGATTCGCTGGCTTCTTGGGTAGTTCTGTCTATTTTCACCCAATCTGTCTCCTTTGGTGGTATTTTCCCTTTCAAGTAAGTTATTACCTGCTGATACTTTTTCATTACATCACTCGATGGGGCACCTGTCTTTGGATCTCTAGGATACTCTTCGCTTGGCCAATCAACTGTGATTTTACAATCTGTCCATAAATCGGCAGGTACCACTATGTCGAACAAACCATCCAAGTCCTTCAACAACACTTTTGACACCTTCACAAACCTCTCAACTTGCTTGTACCATTCAATTGGCTTTTCTCTCAACTTTGGAAAATCATTCGTAAATGACAAAATATCCTGTCTGCTCCATGGGACATGTACATATCCTCCTCCTGGAACTTCTCGCATCGGGTACTTAGAATCTACTTTCCCTGTTTCCTTCATTAAATATTCAGAAGTGGTTCTACTGTACCGTGCCTCTTCCTTTTTCTTTGTCCATCTAGTTTTCCATTTATCTAAATCTCCCCATTTCTGTAATACTGACATTAATTCTTTTATTTGTAGTTTTCGACCAGAGGCATTCATGTTTTCTAAATCTTTGTCAGAGAAGTCTGCTCTATAGGGTTTCTGTAACACTTTTGACTTCCCTATTTCAATTCCCATCTGCAAAGCCAAATCTGATAACTTCTCATGAAATATTTTTACATTTCTAGTGATGCTTCTGCATACAAATAATAACTCTTCTTCATCGTAAGTATTTAGACGATCTACTCCTACATTTCCTGCTATCATTTCTTCTAACTCGACCTTTAATTTGTAAATGTCCATAATCTTTGGAGGTGAACTCTGTTTGTCTGATCCTTATGCCCACCTTTCTAAGTCTTCTGGCGTAACTACTGTGGCACTTTTGGTTCCTGATGAGGTTACTATGTTTACATCTTTGGAGCAACCAGGTGTTACTCTTCTAGGGGTGGTATTTACAGAACCTCGAATAGGTAAATCCATTAAGGATATCATACTTTCACAATCACTGAATTGATCATCAATTATTACAGGATCTGGTTTTGGGATTTCTACTGATGTGGGCATTGCTAATGGTTTCGGATAACTTACTTTGTCACCATATAAGGGAACCACTGGACCAATTGTTACAGGTATGGTCAGTGAATCAGGATGGACACTAAATTGTGTTACTTTCTGTATTAATTCTGCTCTGTTTTTATCTATTGCTTCCTTTTCTTTATCATGAAGTACCCTACTAACTGGGGGATTATACAATACTTGTGGTACCAATGGTGTCTTTAGCAATGGTGCACTTGGCGTGCATCCACTTGTCCCTTCCTGATATGGTGGCGGATTCTTTAATATTTCTTCCATAAATTCATCTTCTGAATCTCCAAATCTAGTGAAATGTTTTGTCTTTTCTGTGCATTTATTCCCTGACGATTCTTCTGCCATTAATATTGGATATAAACCCTCTGTAAGCATCGCTCTTCTCCACTGTTTCATCTGACCGTCCCTTGACTCATTTTGGTATCTAGGAAAAAATCCCCTATAACCCCTATTACTCCTGGATCGGTCACGTTCGAATGCCTCAGTTTCCCACTCTTCTAAGGCTTCGTATTGAGTTAATCTTGGTCTGGGTTCTAAGTCATTCATCCTCAATCTCAAATTTTGAAGAATTCTTCCATTGAAAGTACCATTTTCTGGGAATGCTAATATTCCATCATTTTTGGTATATTCTATCCATACGCAAGTATGATAACCTCTCTCCATCATCATAAATGAAGCGGGCGTTTTAGCTGGTGGAATGATAATTCCTTCTCTAGTTTTGATTGATTTATCCTTTTTAAAATAATTCTTAATCTTTTGTAGAAATGACATTTTCCTCTTCTCTCCGTACATTTTTGGCAAATCTCGGTGTATAAAATTATATTCTGCAAACCCTAGGAATCTCCTGTCTGGACGAGTTCCTATTAAAGTTGGATCACGTTTTAACATACAATCTCCACTATCCACTAGGATTTCGGCTTCTATGGTAACAACCAATCAACTTCCAGCTAACACTTGTCTCTAAACTAATCCTAGCGCGGCCTTTTAGTGACGTCTTTTCTGCCAACCCCTCCTTTACAATCTGCGCTTCTCTGTCCCTCGCTGTTTCGACCAATCCCAGCGCGGTACCTGTGACGTCAGTACTACTCCTGACTACTGACCCCTCCTTTACAAGAGTCGTTCTACGCCCGCGGTTTCAACCAATCCCAGCGCGGCGTTTTGTGACGTCAGCTTCCTCTCCGGTAGCTGACCCTCCCTTTACAAAATCGTACGCAAAACTTTATTTTCTTTATACTTCTTATTAAATTTTAGCAACAACATAAAACATTCGCTATTGTGCCAGTTTCTCTAAAATTGAAAAGGATAGTTTTGTTCACACTTAGTAAAACCTTTCCGTTTACTAGACATACACTACGAGTAAAACCCTTCCGTTTACTCTTCACGTAAGCTTCAGAAATACCTGCTACTTCTTCAATGTTACCCTTTCTAGGTGATATAACATCAAATTTTCACCAGCATATTCTTTTGCTCTCACTCACACGCATAGAGTCCCTAACAAGTACTGATAGCCCTACTTAACTTGTCAGTACTATTTCTGCCTGACAGATAACCTCACTGCAGTATGGCTTCCACTTACCATCCGCTATTCTTTCCCCGGGGATTCTGGACAACATAAAACAAACTTTAAACACACGGATGTTAGTTCATAAAAAATAAATTCTCATTACCCAATTAACAAAGCGCAACCAAAACCATCCTCTGCTAGCCAGAAAACTGATCCAGCGTGTTACTAGCAACAAGCATTCATACACAAAATACTCACTTGGGCCCATAAATTCATACTACGGTAGCAATTTCCGCTGGTGGGTCAGTTGTACTCTTTATCAAAATCTCTGCTACCAATTACTTTTCTGATTGAAGAGTAATGACTTACCAATGGACCCTTTGCTAATTGGGAAGTTTAAAATGAGTGACATTCAATACAATTCATAATTCCTGAAATAATCACTGAGTCAGGAAGTTTTAAAATGTTTATCTAAAGATTTAGCAGAGTAAAATACAGAACCACATGATACTTAAATCGTATATCAAGGATGAAGCATAATAATCAATTATCGATCAATGACGGTCCCTCAGAAAAGAGAAGATAGAGACAGCAGCGCAACTAAGGGTTGCATTTATATTTACCTAAAAGTGCGAGAACCAAACCCCTTGGCCAAGGAGTTGGAAAGGTAGAACCCAGGAAGGATGAAGAGCAAAGACCTCCTCCAGGTTCAGGACAGGACCGGTGACCTCTCTATCAACGACGCCTGCGTCGTTCCCCTCTCTGGTACTTCGATTCTCCTCGATTTCTCCCGTGTCTTCCTTCTAAGGTACTCCGCCGCCCCCACCTAAGGACCTCTCTGGACAGCGGTTCAGTCTGCAATCGATCAGCTTGTACGTCTGGAGCCTAAGCCTCGTACTCACTCTGCTTGAGCGTCCTAATGCTAACGCCTGTTCTCTGAGCTCCTCTGCATCATCTCCGCATCCCTTCTGTTTCTCTTCTGCTTCTCCTCTGTCTCTCCTCTGTTTCTAATTAACTAATTCTATATCTATTATACCTTTCTACGCCCATGTACCTCCCCTTAATGTTGCAGAATTATGGGTCCACTATTTCTGATTGGACAGGGACAGGGGTTGATCCTCACACCATATTGATTTAATTCAATTTCTTTAGGCCCATTGTTTTAAAATACCGCCCATCACAATTAATACATTTGCTTTATTTCCCACCCGTCTCATATACATTGTTTCTTTTCGGTAGGGACATCGTGGGTACAATAATGTTGGCCATCAGGTCATGGCCTTGGACGACGTCCAGGTTGACTTCATCCGCTCTTCTGGGCAGCCACTCCGGGCGCATGCTCAGAACCATTGTCTCTCGAGTTTTCAGGTCACCAAACCCCAGGCCCATTTACGAACTAATAAAAGTCAAAGAAGAAAATATTAAAATCACAAATAAAATGTTTCACTGTATACCCACTCTTTCTACTCTACCCCCATTTATTTATAAATTCTATCCCGCATTAATAGCGTTAGGATATCACAGTTTAATTGCAACATGTAAGCAAGCGGTAGCACATGAAGACATTAAGCAGCCATTTTAATACACACTGCGCAGAACCAAGGATTTCCCTCCAAGCAAAGAAAGACGTCACACCACGTGATATGGTTGACACATGCGCAATAAGTTTCCCACGCTTTAGCGGCCATTTTAGAATAGACAAGCGTTATTTGTTAATTTAAACACATAGGCAAGCTTCCTTCTCCTTATATTTGTGTGTGCAGTGGTTAGTACGAACTTTACAAAGATTAATAAATTAATACTGTGAGAAGATTGCCTCCGAGCAAGTCTCATTTGTGAGTCCTTGCTCCATCACTATGTCACACTCACATTCCTATAAATGACAGCATCTACAGTAGAGAACTCTTAACCACCAATACTGCGCATGTCACAAGTACTACAACTATGAGTACTGTACCAGTATAAAAATGTCCTATATATGAATAATCTCACAGCTGCCCATACAGATGAAGGTTCCATGAGTTGATGAGGAGGAGGAAATCCCCCTCAACTAGAGGACAACAATCTGCATCTTGATTCATATCTTTCATGAGCTGTACAATGTGGCTTTGGTCTTCAAAGAGCTGTAGTAAAAGGTTCTTCCCCCAGGTGTCCCCGTTTGCTTTAGGATTAGGTACTGAGAGGCTTTGGTAAACTACATCGATTCATTTACCACCTCACCCACGGGTTTGTTTAAGGTCTTGCCAAGGCTTGACAAAGCGTGCTCTGGGTTTCTGGGTTATTGCTAACAATAATATGGCCAGAGTTCTTGTTTTACTTTTTTGTCCACTTTAAACGTGAACCCCTTTGCGAGTTGAACTGAACTTCAACCATTAGGCCCATCTGGCCTTTTCTGGAACCGTAACGCACCCCAAAAAGATCTGTATTCATGCACAACATTGTGCAGTACAAAGCAAACTGCTACTGCATAGGCCAATTAAACAAAATAATACAATTGTTGTTGGTTAACATACCCATACAGTGCCTACTTTTACACAACACACCTCGATTATTTTCATTAAAATTGATCCGAATTCCTTCTTTCAATCTATAAATTACCCTTAAAAGGCTCACGAACAAATTGCACTGAGCATTTTAAACTTTTGTCTTCTAAAAGGCATAAACCCAGCCTATTTTTAAATGATTTTCCCCGCAGGGACAGGGTTGCAGAAACTCATTTGAAAATAGGGCCCTAAACAGATCACGATGATTTATAGACTAATAAATAAAAGGTGGTTCCATGCAAATCGTCACCGTATTTAAAAATTTATCCTGCTGGCTCTTTTATGTGTTTCAATGTTGTCAGTTTCTCATTATTTTTAGTACCGTATAAGGGAGCTAACACTACAGGCTCTAGTCTGCAGGTCCCCTTCGGACAGAGCCACTGTGGATGGCGCGAGGCGGGGCAGGGCGTCCAAATCCCATCCATGGCATTGGTGCCTTTAGGACATTGCAAGGTGAAGCTAAGCGCCTAAACTCCAGTGCTGGCTACTTCGCGGCACCTTGGAAAGCCTTCTGTAATACCCTTCAGATCGAATATTTTTTAAAAGAATATTTTTGCGCCTTGTTTATATAAGCAACAGCAGTTTTAATAGGGCGAGTGATGATAACTTTAGTGCAAGTGACCAGCTGTTAATCTGGCAGACATTTAAGACCCTTTGACCTTTGACTTCAAATTAAAATTCATGACCCCGGGTTGCGAAACATTTAGTGTATGTCCCTATCTGCGCCGATGTTAGGACTCTCAGCAATTTACTTCCAATCCAGACATTTGTAAGAAGTGGAATGGCTAAAGTCACTCGTAAACAGCATGTTTACCGATGACCTCATGACCTCCAGCTCCACACTTCAATACATGGCTCCATAATCCCAACACGAATTGTGTGCGCTTCTACTATAGACTCGCACATGAAACAAAGGCTAAGTTGTTTAGGCCAGCACTGTGCAACACCAAGGAAGATAAATCTGATTCAGAACATAACGCTATATTACATAACAAAGCAAATCATAACTGCCTAAGGAGGAGGGACAGGAAAAAACAAAGAAATAAAAATGTTATTGTTTCAACCTCATGTCATGTATTTGGTGTGGTTGATCTGTAACGCTGCAGGCCAAATTACTGATGAGAGCTCATGACTTAAATGTGTGACTGTGCTCACCCAAGCTGGATGCGCCATAATCACTGTAGAGGTTGGCATCCCATTAACATGCATTGGCAAACCAATATGTCTGGTGTTGTCCACCAGCCTTATGGGAATTCTTGTTTAGTTTTGTGATGGCTTTTGCAAAGCTTTGTTGTTTGGAAAGCAGCCGGGCGTTTGTCAAACTAAAATAACATGGACTAAAGGCAAAAATGTTTCTTGGTCTTAAAAAATCAACACACATTACCTTAGCACTCCCTGGCACTGGAGGGAACTAGTTTGTGTGTGGATGAGCTCCCTGAGAAAGGAAAGCATGCCGTACATCTTAGTGAAGTCAGCCAATGGCTGAAGTGGGGTGATAAGTTGCCCCTTGATGCATGCTACAGTGGGTTGGAGAAAACACAACCACAGACAAAGGGATGAAGTGTGCCCGACAACCCCTACAAGTAACTAAGTGATGCACATTAGTTTCATAAAATCAAAAGGTCTTGGCTAACACAGACCTAAAAGAAAGCCAATTGTTGTGCCATTGGCTGCCAGCATCTTGCCTTGGAGAACGAAAGAAGGAAAGCAAGCAGGAAAGAAGAAAAGAAAGCAGGAAATAAGGAAGAAAGTAAAGAAGGAAGGAAAGATGGAATGAAAGAACGCAAGAAAGAAAGAAGGCAAGAAATAAGGAAGGTAAGAAAGAACGAATGGCATGCATGAAATTATGAAAGAAAGATGGCAAGAAAGAAAAAAGGAAAGAAGGAAGGCAAAAAGAAGGAAAGAAGGAAGAAAGACAAAAAAGAAGGAAAAAAAGAATGAAAGAAAGAAGAAAGACTTGAAAGTAGAAAAGGAAAGTAGGCAATAGAGAAAGAACAAAGGAAAGAAAGACAGACAGAAAGAAGGAATAAAGGATAGAAAGATAGAAAGAAGGAATAAAAGCAAGAAAGAAGGAACCAAGGAATGAAAGCAGGAAAGAAAGAGAGAAAAAAGAGAAAGGAAGAGATGGGGAAAAAAATAAGGAAAAAGAAAGACAGAGAAAGAAAAGAGTAAAAGAAATAGAAAGAAAGAAGGTAGATCAGAGAAAAAGAACCAAAGAAGGGATGAATACAAGAAAGAAGGAAAGAAGGCAAGAGAGGAAGAGAAAGAAAGCAAGAAAAAAAGACAGAAGGAATAAAAAAGGAATTCAAGAAAAAAGGAAACGAAGGAGAGAAGTCATACACATAATTTTTGTTGAATCAAACGGTCTTGGCTAATACAGACATAAAAATGCCAATTGTTGTGCCATTGGCGGCCAGCATCTTGCCTTGGAGAACGAAAGACGGAAAGAAAGAAGGAGAGAAAGAAAGCATGAAAGAAGGAAAAAAGAAGAAAGGAAAGAAAGAAAGACAAGAAAGAAGAAAGGAATAAAAGAAAGTATAGAAAGACAGAACGCAATAAAGAAGGAAAGAAGGAACCAAAGAATGAAAGCAGCAAAGAAAGAGAGAAAAAAGAGAAAGATAGAGACAGAGGGAAAGAAATAAAGAAAAAGAAAGACAGAAAAAAGAGAAAAAGAAAGAAAAGCAAGAAAGACTGTAGGTAAGCGAGAAGGAAGGAAAGACAGAATGAATGCAAGAGAGAAGGAAAGAAGGCAAGAGAGGAAGAGAAAGGAAGCAAGAAAAAAGAAAAGAAGGGATGAAAGGAAAAAAGGAAGGCAAGAAAAAAGGAAACAAAGAAGGAGAGAAGGAAAGAGGGCAAGGCAGAAGTAAAGCAAAAAATAAGGAATGAAAGCAAGAAAAAAGGAACATTGGAATGAAAGCAAGAAAGAAGGAAAGAGGGAAAAAAGGCAAGAGAGAAAGAAAGCAAGAAAGAAGGAAAGAATGAATGAATGAATGAAAACGAAAGTAGGAAAAATGACAGAAAAAAGAAAGCAAGAAAGAAGAAAAGAGGGATTAAATAAAAAGGAAATTAAGACAGATGGACAGAGGAAATAAAAGAATGAAAGGAAAAAGGGAAGAATAAGAAATGAGAGAATGAATGAAAAAAGGAAAGCAAGAATGATCTGAGGAAAGAATGAAAGAAAAAAAGGAAAGTAGGAGCGAAGGAATGAAAGAAAAAGGACAGAAGAAATGAAGGAAAGAAGGAATGAAAGAGAATAGAAAGCAAGAAGGAATGAAAGAATAAAAAATAAAGAAGGAAACAAAGAAGGAAACAAATAAGCAAACAAGCAAAAAAAGATGTTACAAGTGCTGCAAATTAAACATGATCAATTCTGGTTTTCTTCCTGGGCAAAGTTTATTAAAGAATTATTGGTGAACTGGAGCCCACAATAAACGTGTTCTGAAGGTTTGTCTGCTTATGAATTCACATGTATAATATTGAAGCTATCGACAATTTAATACAGAACAGTTTCAAATGGACACAATCTGCTATGTCACATAATCTGCCGCGCATAATCACGGCGCCTGTTTAATTTAATATGCACGGGCGCCGTGCATGATGTTGTTGCACAGCGCCCATTGCACGAAGATGCAATGCCACCCAGAGATGGCACAGAGCAAACCTCCAGAGCTAGGCCGCAACACTGAGAAGGCGGTGAAAGAACTTAGTCAACAATGAACGCGTAGTGAGCTCCTCTGACCAGACTCGTCGTCAAAATGTTAGGAACACAACTTGGACAGGAAGACGAAGAAGATTCTTCACTCAAGTTTATTCCATAAGACGAGGAGTCCACTGGATCACGCCTTTCAACATGAGGTCCCGAAGCAACTGCCACAGAGAGCTGTTGCCAGGAACACTTCATGCAGAAGGATTCCATACAGCAAATACAAAGAATGTTTACACAGAGCATTCGAATCAGCAACAGTAGATCACTCATAACAATATATATTTACGTACATGTAAACTTCGACTTCGACTTCGCGCTATTAAAATAATCGTCAAAGCATAACATATCGCGCAATAAACAGACCACGCTGATGTCTTTAAGCGTAAAAGGCCATTTATTAGGACCAGGCTGCACAACAATCATCAATAACCAATAACTTCAACATTAATAACAAAACCCCCACATCAACTCTGTATCCCTCCACTCTCTTCGCCCACTCTGACTCACATCTCCAACCACTCCATGCCCATTCCGTTCCTCAACCATTTTCCCAACTCTCCTAGCATCCTCCCCGGTATCACCTGGCATTCCAGTCCTGCCTCAGCTCCCCCCATCATCCAATCTTCCCCCCCCTTTAGGGCGGTTACCTGCCCCCCCGCCCCCCGGGGCCCGTGCAGTGCACCTTTCGACCACATCAATTCACACATTCCTGCGGCACCAAATTGACTCATTCCACAACTTACTAACCACATCTCTCATCTCCATCATATAGTAAGCATTCCCCATCATTGAAAGATGCACCCCGTCATCCCTAAAAAGTAGCGGTTCTTCCAGTCTCAGTCCAGCATGAGCGATGACCTTAATGTCCTTGTCCCCACAAAAAGTCTCATTGCTCTGTTGAGCTTTCGTCGTGCCTTTTCCACAGCCCCATGCTTAATAGCACCCTCCAAACTTTCCTTGGGACAAATTCCGTCCAGGCAATGCAAGTCCCTGCCAGCCTGTGTTTCAACACTTCCAAATCCCTCTGCATCAGCTGTAAGAGCGCCAAACCCGACAGCTGAACCAAATCATTCTCCCCCAAGTGTATGATCAACAGATCCGGGCATCCCTTCTGGGGGACCATTTTCGCGAGCCAGGGCAATAGTGCCCCCCATCGCATCCCCCTTTACCCCACCAATGCACCTCGTGATGTTGTCCTTTGAGTCCCAGGTTACGGCCATACACCTGTTGCTCTGCATACTTGGAGGCCCAATGAACGAAGGAATGCCCCACGATCCAAGTGACCGTCTTGGCCCCCGGTCCACCCACGCAACCTATGAAAGAAAAACATGTTAGCAAGAAAACCGGGCACACATAACACCACTTCCCCAGCAACCCCTCCTGCCCCCCCCACTCCTCACTTGCGAACATACCGTTCACAACACCTAGACTTCCACCTCCCAATCTGCCGAATCCTGTCCCAAGACCACCCCAACCGGGCCGCCGCTGTGGCCGCCCCAATACGAAACGAGTGAGTCCCAAAACCAGCCGGATCAAAACCCAATCGCCGTAAGGCCATGCGCAGCACCGCCAACAACTGTCCGGACGTCACCCTCGCCCCAGACATGTGGCAAAAAATCTCTCCACTCGCAACCCGCGTGGACAGCACAAACACCCTCCATTCATCCACCGGGCACACACCCCCACAACCAGCCTCGCACAACCAAACCCACTTACCCCGTCCCAACTGATCCGTTTTGGAGTGCCCCAGCCAAATCCGAAGGCGCCCGCCATCCAGCCGTATCTCCTCATACCGCCTGCCACACACGGACCGCGTGCCCAACAATTCAGACACACGGAAAGCCCCAAAAAAACATCCAAATCATCGCCAAACGAAACACGCGCACTTCAAACGCATCATAACAACAAAGCGGCAAAACCTCGACCAACTTGACCAACAATTCAAACGTGATCGCCTCCCGCAACACCCCACCCCCCCTTCTCTCCCTTCCCCAACCTCTGAGTACCCGACTGAGAATCACATCTTTCGTAGGATCAAAACCAAAAACAAACCGCAATAAAATGCTACCCCTGCCAATTTCCCTGATATAGTCGCAGCCGTCAGCCCCCTTTCAATGCAATGCAATACAAACTGCAGCACTCCTTGCTCCATCGCTGAGCAATCTCCAACGGCAGAATCCCCACGCCATCCCATAAAGGATCCAAACTCCGCCCATGCCAGTCGGTATGCACGTCGGGTGGTCTCTGCAATAGAATTCTCCACCAGGCCTATCACCCTCACTCCCCCAAGGCCCAGATGCCGTCCGGCAGCTTGGTCTTGCACTGATCCGCTCCTGGTGCCAATCGCCGGAACCGCTGCCACTGCGAACGAGACAAGGCATCCGCGATGTCATTATTCGCTCCAGGGACATGCTTGGCTCGAAAAACCACATTCAATCATAAACATTTCAACATGAAACTCCTCAGCAATCTCAGCACCCTCAGGTCCCTTGCCCTCTGCCGGTTTACCAGCTCGACCACAGTCATGTTGTCCACATGGAACAACACAGACCTGTTCTGAAACTCGAGACCCCACACTTCCAGTGCCACCAACAAGGGAAAGAATTCCAGAAACGCAATGCTCCTCCCTTGTGTCACCCAATGAGCTGGCTAGTCCTCCGCGCACCACCTGCCATCCCAGAAGATCCCGAAACCAGCTGCCCCGGCTGCATCAGAGTAAATTTGACATTGCCAAACCATCCTGTCATCCGCAAAGTCCAGGGACACCCCGTTGAAATCTGTCAAGAAAGTCAGCCATGTCCTCAAGTCTGCCCGAACCCCCATGGAAATCCGGATCCTGTGGTGCGGAAGAACAGCCCCCGACATGGCCATGCCGAGCCGCCTGCAGAACGTCCGTCCCGCCCTAACCACCCTGCACGCAAAGTTCAAGAAGCCCAACAGTTGCTGTACCGCCCTCAACGCGATCCTCTTCTCACCGATCGCCCACCAGAGGCACGCCTGAATCTCCGTCACTTTAGAAGCAGGGAGGCGAGCTGTCCACTGAAGGGAATCCAGCTCAATGCCCAAGAATGTCAGAGTGGAGCATGGGCCTGCCGTCTTTTCAGGGGCCAAGGGAACACCAAAGTGCCGCGACATCTCCTGGAACCGTGACAGGGCCCTGCCACAATCCCCAAAGTGAGCTCTTCCAAGAAAGAGAAAATCGTCCAGGTAGTGAGTAACGTCCCGATGCCCGCTAATCTGTGTAAAAACCCACTGCAAGAAGGTGCTAAACAGTTCAAACAGCGCACAAGAAATCGCGCATCCCATGGGCAAAACTTTGTCCACGTAAATGGCCCCTGCGAACTGCATCCCTAGCAGCGAGAAATCCGCGGGGTGTATGGGCAGCAGGCGGAAGGCAGACTTGACATCACATTTCGCTAATTCCGCCCCCGGCCCACACACCCTCACAAGGCGGATCGCATCATCCACCGATGCGTAAAGCACCCTGGAGTCCTCCTCCGCGATGAAATCATTCACAGACTGTCCTTCAGGCCACGAGAGGTGATGTATCATGCAAAACTCACCCTCCTCTTTCTTGGGCACCACCCCCAGCGGAGAGATGATTAGGTCATCCGCTGGCCAGTCGCCGAACGGGCCAGCTATTCTCCCCTCATCCACCTCCTTCTGTAATTTGGCAGCTACCACTCCCGGCAAGGTTGTGGCTGATTTCAAATTATCTGCCCATCTCCGCACCCTGGGACCCTGATAGCCCACCCGAAAGCCCTCCGTGAAACCCCACTGAATCCTTGACGCCGCCTCCCTATCGGGGTAACCCGAGAGCCACGGGGCCATCGCCTCCACCTTAACCGGTGTAGGCGCCCTTTGGTCCAGCCTGTCCCCTCCCTTTCGCGTTTCGCCATTGCTCCGAGGGCGTGACCAGTGTAAAGCATTGGGTAAGGGCGTGCTTCCCTCCACACTTCGAGCACTCATGCTTGAACTTGCATGGGTAGCGGGAGCAATAGCCCCGGTTGTAGCTCCAACAGACCCCGGTGTTAGCCCCGCCTGGCTTAGTGGTCTGGCCGGCGCTACCGGCCCCAGCGGTGTTCCCCCGCCCGCTTTGGGCGGGACGCGGCGGAAAAGACCGGTAAGTAACCGGCAACCCGCTGGCCGTGTGGGTGGATGCCGATGAATGCGTGGACGCCATCCACTGCATCCATAATTCCTGATCCACCTCCCCCCACTGCTTGTCCGGGTTGGCGCTGACCCTGGCCCTGAACTCCTCATCATAACTAAGTCAGGCGAACCCCCCGAACTGCATTTGGGCCTTCCTGATGATGTCCATGTATTTCATTAACGCTATGGCCCTATCCTGGTGCTTAACGCAGTAAATACTGGCGTAAATGAGAAACGCCGAGGTCCAATTTTCCATCGTCACCGGAACCCTAGGCCGTCTAGTCAATTCCCACTCCTCTTCTTTGGAACCCTCCTTCGCCTGCACCTCCCTGTGCAGCAATTTAAACACGTCCACATACTTGTATTTCCATATCCTACTCTTAATCTTGTCCTACTCTTAATCTTGTCAGACAGATGAGACCCCAAGGGCATAGCCAGCCCCATGTAGGGGAGCTTTTCTGGTGTTTGTCCTCCGACTTGTCCCCTTTCTTGTCTTTCCCGTCCACCTTGTCCGTCTGAACCCCCGCCGTAGCTACCAACTTACCTCCCACCTGCTTGACCACCCTTGACGGCTTGTCCCCTGGCAACTCTCCGGTCACCCGCACCGACCCCTCCCCCACCCCCACCGACCTACAAGCCTTCTTCCTACCGCCTTGTGGCCCACCATCCAAAGCAGACCACCAAGACCCCTCACCTGACAGCGATGAGTGCATCTCGCCGGGCCGTCCTCTGGAGGTGGAAGCCTTGGGTGTCTCCGCCTTTGCCTTGCCCTTCGTCGTCTTCTGGGCATGTAAAACACCAAAACCGCTGTTGCACTGCACCCCCCCGTCCTGTCGTCGTCATCCCGCACTTCCCCCTCCTCAAGCTCATCACTCTCCTCAGCATAATCCAACTCCACTTCCGGCTCCACTTCCACAGGCGCCCACAACACCTCTCTCACCGCACGTTTCACACCCTTACTTTTACCAGCACCCACTCCCCGACCCCCTGACATACACGCCGCCGTTGCCCGCTCCCGCGTTGGAGGGACGGCCGCCGCGGACCGCCCTACTGCTTCAGGCCGGCGTCCAGGGGCCGTCCTGTGCCCCGCCGGGCCACCCCGCACTCTGCCGACAGCCGCCGGCTTGGATCTCCCCCTACCCCCCAGGCCGCTCCAACCTGGGTGGGGCCCGGCACCATCGGGCCTCAAAGCCGTCCTGGCCGCCCTACCGGGCCCGCAGGCCCCCTGCCACCACTTACCCCCCCCGGCCCAGACCTGACCAAATCCTCTTGCTCCGCCCACCTCTCCTCCTCTGAGGTGGGGGTCGGGGGCCCCTCAGCCTCGGCATTCCAAGCTGCTCCAACCCTCGGTGCCTGCTGCTCCGCCCATCTCGCCTCATTCAGCTGCACCAAGAGGCGCTGCTCCCTGATCCTGTCCTCCCAGGCCAGTGACTCCCAGCGGGGGAGGGAGGGGGGTTTCACCCCCCTCCCGGCTGCCAACGTGCAGGCTGAGGGGCCGTCCCCTGGGCCCCCACCGCAATGCCCCCTGTCCCCTGGGCAGTACGCCCCCCGCCCCCTGTACACCCTCCGGAAACAGCGAGACCACCCTGGCCCCTGCCGAGAGGTCAATGGGAGCGTCCATCCATTGCCCCGTGCCTGTCCCCACACCTGCTGCGGCCAACCCAGGCTCCAATAACGGGGCGCAACGCCCCTGTCCCCCTCCCCTCCCACTTCCACTCGCTCTGGCGCCTCCCCCCATTCTGGCTGGGGCCCCTCGCCCACCTCCCCCCCTCCCTCCTCCCCTCGCGGGCAAGCCGGTGCATAGAGCAGCCCCCCGGTGGGGCCCAACCCCACCTCGGGTCCCGCCGGCCCTGGGGGCACAAAGTCCAGTTGCGGGAACGATAGGCGCGGAGGCAGGCTCTTCCTCCGGCCCCCGCGCACCGGCTCCTTTTTTGGCCCGCCCCGCCCCCTCCCGGCCGCGCCCCCCACCTGCAACGGGGGTTCCTCCTGGCACGCCAATACTGCCGCCGCCACCCCCGCTGACGCCGCCCTCGGGGCCCTCGCGAATCCCACCCACGCTTCCCCCAACACACCGGGCCGGAGGAGATCCTCCCACCCGGCGCGCCCCAGGACCCGCAAAGCCTCCCTTACCTCGTCCGCCGACATCCCGCCGCGCTGCCGCACCACCAGGGACCCAGTAACCACCGACCAGTGGCTCCCGCTCACCCTGCGCCTCCCGACACCGTCCGCTAACCCTACCGCACACCTCGGCCTGCACTATCACTCTCCCTTTCTCTTTGAAACTTCCCTCCCGATAGTGCCGAGCGCAGGAAGAGGAAGTTGCCTTCCTCCCCCGCGCTCTTATACCCACCCCTAACTCCACCCCCTGACCCTGCCTGGTCCTCCCCTGCGCGAAAGACCCCGGGGGAAGACTAGTCTGCGACTCTGCTTCCCCCGAGGCCCAGCATCGCACACTTTAACCTCGCCCAGTGCGCACCTTTGTTTTGAGCATTCAACAACGAAAGTATGCTTTCTTGACATCTCGGAAGAGCCGTGGAGGATTGGGTTGAGGTGCTGCCAGTTATAGGATAAGCGGGGTTAGCAGAAGCTCGCTGTAGTGTTTGGTTGACAGGCTGTCATGAAGGATTGGGTAGAGGTGCATAGAGTTCTACAGGGTTTGCAGTGTGAGGGAAAAACTCGGGTTGTTGCTGTGCTGTTTTGGCAGGCGGCCATGAAGCATTTGGTAAAGGTGCATAGAGTTCTACGGATTATGCGGAAGCTCGGGTTGTTGCTGTTCTGTTGACAGGCGACCATGATGCATTGGGTAGAGTTGCATAGAGTTGTATGGAGCATGCGGCGTTAGGCGGAAGCTCGCCTCGGCGCTGCTCTGCTGACGGGCTGACAGTGCTGAGCTGGCATTGCTGATGGAGCAGCGTCTGGCAGAATTCAGAGCCGCACAGGGCTAACCTCGGTCGAGACCGGGCTGTCGAGCCTTGTTCTGTGATGGGGAGAGCCGTAGCCGGGCCCGCCTCTAGAGTCGGAGGATAGTAAGGAACCGCTCAGACCAGAGGTGAGGAAGGCAGACGGTCACAACTCACCGGCCACAGCCCGCAGGAGGGATGAGTATAGAACCAAGCAGAGAGTCCGACCCAGAGACCCTGAGACCCATACAGAGGGGGCTGGTCAGAGACCCCCTGCGCCAAGGCAAAGATTCAGCCCTGATGCCACTGTGCACGGGAGGGCAGAGGTGGTCCGGCCTAGTGGTTTATCCAGGTCCAGACACGAGCATTGCACACTGGGACATGTAGTCCTGTTTATTTCATTATAAAACCTGGACCACAATTCCCAGAATGCAAAGCACAGCCTTGAACGGAAACTTGCGATCTTTCAAAACAAGAGAATACAGACTGACACAAATGGGCTACCCATAACTGCACATTGAGGGGAGAGATTGGGTGTTCAGGAGAGAAGAACGAGCAGAACCTCTCCCCGCCCCACTTGTACCCGCTCAATTTCTTCAACTGTTCACTGGTCGACTAAAAGTAATTCCCACTTAACTTCCTAGAGGAGTGCCACCTGGTTAGAATCTTATTGTTTCCCACATACCTGTGATAAGTTGCCCTGCCTCCTTAGTGAAGGCAGACTTGGGCTTGTGAGACGCTATTCTTCCCCAGCACATCTTGTGCCAGGAGGGAGCATCGTAAGCCACCAGACACATTCTCTGCCAGTTGGGGCAACAGGTCTTGGAGGCGGAAGCAGATGATCTTCATTCGCTCTACACACAGCTCTTGATCGGCCACTAGTCAAGTAGGTTACATTACCTTGTACTGGGAGCAATGCTTAAGACCTACCGCCCTCATATGATCCTCACACTAGCTAGAGGATGCACAAATCCTTAGCCAAGAGGAGAGCAAGGCCTCTCCCCAGTTGCGCCAAAGGAGAGGAATAACATAGTCCACCATCTACTTCTAGAGCAAGGCGCTGTTCCCCACACTTGTAGGCCAGAGGAGAGTTTACAGTGCTCCCAGCACAGAAGATTGAAAGATACAGCTGCACAGTGGAGAACATGATTCCTCTCTAGGGGCCTGAATACAAGTAGGCTGAGATTGTCATCCGATACCAAGGTGTTTGGTATTTATTAGATATTATAATTCTGAACATATATCGGCAGCTAGGGAACCTGTTACTGCACCACCTGTAGTATTGAGTGGGTACACAAACCATTTTACCCACTTCTATAGGCCAACTGCCATATAGTCCAACATTAGAGCCCTTTATTTACATTAGAAAGTCAATATGAAAAAGATTGTGCAATGACAGAACATAAAGTCAGAACATAAAGCAAAACAGGCAATTCCTTTGTCTTTTATATCCTTTTATTCTTGTACTCCTCCAGGGTAAGTAAAAGCGCAGCCAACGTGTTTCACCCCATCACGGGCTTCCCCAGGACAAGTTCCAATAAAAATGTCGTCAGATGCTGAATAAGGTAATCATTTTCCAAGAGACCAGCAACCATCCAGGGCACACTTATTCAAGGTACACTGACTTAAATCCTAATGGGAATATCGGCGAAGTCTGCAAAAATAGTGCAACGTGCATCACAATCAGTAGTCCAGTTGTCCAAGCTGTGTTCGGCAGGTATGACAGCGTCTAGTGTCAGAATGCGTAGCGATGCGTAGGATATCACCGATATTCCTATTAGGATTGAAGTCAGTGTACCTTGAATAAGAGTACTCTGGATGGTTGCTGGTCTTTATTAAATTGATAACCTTATTCAGCCTTTGATTATATTTTTATTGGAACTTGCCCTGAGGAAGTGCGTGATAGGCCGAAAAACGCTGGATGCGCTTTTACGTACCCTGGAGCTGTACAAGAATAAAAGGATATAAAAGACAAAGGACTTCCCTGTTTTGCTTTATGTTCTTACTGACTCTCTCTTTGTACAATCTTTTTCACGTTGCCTCTCTATTCTAAATAAATGGATATAATTATCGCATATGCTGACGTTTTGGGGAATAACAAACAGATTTTGGTGCTTCCCTATTAAGCGTATTAATGACAGATGGCTAGATATTAAAGTAAATTATGTTAAAAGAAAAACATGTATTACAACTTGCTGTACCCGATTGCTGAAAAATAAGCAGCAAGCTTGAATAGTTTGGTTACAGAATTACTGAGCATGGGTAGAAGTTCTGAGTCAAACTAGAAAAGTTAAGAAAAAATACCCACTTTTATTAAGTCTGCACAATACTTTAGTACTGCAAAGTCTGCAGAAAGCGTCTTACCGAAGTTTATGCAAAGGTTCCTCCTTTGAGTTCTCTTCATTGTGCCCTGAGACAATCGTAGGCTACTGGGCAGTACCCATGGCCAGTACTGTAATTCACCACTGGGTCCCAGGCAGCACCTTCTGGGTACAAGATATGATCTCAAACCCTATATAGCATTCACCTACCAAGCGTAGCTCGATGTTATCCTGTGGGGAGGGTGATCACTTTCTGCTTATTTTGGGAGCCCTCAGGTTAACTGCTGGTTTTTTTTTTACTGTCCGGCAACGGGTGTGGCTAAGGAGCAAGATGTAGATAAGCAGTTATCCAGCTCCATACGTATCTGCCCTGGTAACCCTGCATCAACGAGGGACTGCTCTTTAGTGCTTCACTCTGTGGTAACTTGGCAGAGCAATTTGAGGCTACTCAAGGAGGTTATGTAGGTTCAGACACTCTGGGTCTTGTAAGACACTTTAATGTCCTTTAACAAATGATTGCCAGTTCTTGGTTTTCTTTATAAAATAAAGATACTTTAACATACACAAGAACAACATTCTACAAACAAAGCAGTGATTAGCATTGTCCCATGTCCCTGCAGCATTTACTCTCCAGAATGACCATTCTGTGACTCGGAGCTGATAAGCTACTGTAGTAACTAGAAAGCTGGCAATGTATCTGTCAAGGGAAAGGCATTTCTTTTAAAGAGAGAAGCAAAAAGACAGCAGTGCAACTGGTGGATATAGTTACCACACTCTAAGCACTGTGGATGTCCAAGCACTGGAAGAAGCAGCACCTGGGCTAAAAGTGGCAGGGCCTGTTTGATGAGCTGGAGTTAAAAGATGCAAATAAAAAAGGTTCATCAACCCATGGAACCTATCTGTTTAAAGTTGACACCGCCAAGAGAAATCCAAGCACGTGCAACTGAGAAACCGACGCAGGCCTGCATTACAAGCTGCATAATGATGTCCATTTGAGAAACGACCCTCATGGACCTTGTGACTCAATCTAAGATTGCCTACTCTGGAAATTGTTGCAATGTATCCTCTGTGAGCTTTCAAGATCTGGATTGTGGTGCACCTGAAAATCTTTACTAAGTGTAGAGATGATTTTTACCCTGCCTGACCTTACAGAAACTTTCATGTTCTTGTCGCTAAAACATGATAAGCATGACAAGAAATTGTGGCACCCAGTAGCGGTAGTGAGGCCAATCACAGCGTTTGCCTGCTGGGGCCACAACATACTGTCGTCTCTCATGGGTCACTTCGACCTGGTCCAGGAGAAATGGTCATTGGCCACAGACAACATGCTCATGTCTTTACATATGTAGGTCACAATAGGAAGGGTGGAAGGAGCAGGTGTGCTGTGGCAAATGCATTATAGCTACTTCAAAGACTAACCACCCACAAGAACAACTATCTTGGCACAGGAGGAAAAGGAATACACAAAGTGCAGGCTTCCAGATCTGGAGTGGTCCTGGGTACTCAGTACCCAATGCCAGACACAATCTGGTTTCATTCTGTTTCGTGTTCAGGCAACACAGGTGTAATTTAAATAAATGAATTTTACTACCGAGATATCAAAAAATCTACCTTCGCCACGGACTTAAATTTTTGATAAAATGTGAAATAGACATTTTAAGCAAACCTTTGCTGTTTTCCAAGGCAAAATTATAAGAGAGATCTTTTATTCACAATTAGGCTTTGTCATACGCTATTGTAATTTTGCCTACGAAGTGATAGTCCACTGTTGGCACATTGAGGACAAACTTTCCTTTAAATTTTAGCACATCTTCGCACTTTAGCACATTTTTAGATCGAGCCTGAGTCAGCGCACATTCGCTGCTCTGCAAGACTTGCTGTAGTAGAGTATAAAAGAGAAGCCCTGCCCACTCTCCGCCCATATTTTTCATTAGCTTGTGTCTTTGTCCTTCGTAAATGCTGGCTTCTGATTCAGTAGTTAGCTTGTTAGTCCCTCCTTAGTACGGCCTTGTCTTTATTTGTAACCTCCCATGGCTACTGGCCCCTTTACTTCGGTTGTTACACGGTATGTCTTTTTAAGTCTGTAAGCACCTCTTTCTTTAATGTGTTTTTACTACTGCAGGCACCACATGCTTTCCTGCAACATTCAGCGCGTGATGTGCGCTTTCATTTTACAAGCAGCCCGTCAATGGATTAATATATGCACGGGCGCCGCACATGATCATGGCGCCAGCCTAATTTAATATGCACGGGTGCCGCACATGATGTTGTTGCACGGCGCCCATTTTATCTTTATTTTGTTTAATATATGCACAGGTGCTGTGCATAATCACGGCGCCTGCTTAATTTAATATGCACGGGTGCCGTGCATGATGTTGTTGCACGGTGCCCATTTTATCATTATTTCTCCACTAACCTCCCTCCCGCCCATCTCAGCAGCTATCGGCTGAGCCTGCCTCGCCTCTGGACTCCTTGTGCGCATAGGGAAAGGAGAAGGTGGGTGCTAGTGACTTTGTTGCAGATTTATAGGCTGCGTAGCAAGGCTGCTCAGCGGGTTATGTGCCTGCTACAGAGATCTGCCCAATGCACAGCCTTCTATCCTTCCAAAGAATGTTAATAATTATGACCTCCATTATTGAAGCGCCTGTTCTTTGAAATGAGTGTGCCACTTTTCACGAACCACCAGACACATGGTTCAGAGGTATTTGGAGGCAACCAGCTTAATTTACAGCCTGAAGCATTTACAAGGTCTTCTTTACAATCACCCTGCATGGCTTTGCAGAGGTTCTGCAAGCAGATTGAATGCGAGATGTTATTGCTGTAAAGCCAATTAGACATTCAGGTTAGTGTACTTTTTGATTCTACCTTTGTAGCCAACACATTTATTTTGTTTTTCAGATATCAGGGCTGGGTTGGTAGACCCCCTGTGGTTTGACAGATGATTTTCCCCTGCAGGCTCAAACATTTAACCCATCTCCCTTGTCATTGTTCCGGCCTTGCATTTCATATGTCCTTTCTTTATTTGACTATTAAAAACAAAAAGCATGGCTGTTTTAGAGCACTGTTTCCCTTCCTTGCTTCCCGGTGGAACCGCTACTGGCCAACCAGCTGCAAAAAATGTGCTGCATGGCTAAATACTTTTAAGGCCCCAAAGGTGAGATCGATTGCATTGCAAATGCTTGTTTAAGGATGGCGTTTACCAGAGCCACACGGAATCATTTTACACCTAGAGACGTCTAGTTTTCTTACTTACATAGCCATCTAAATTTAGTTTGCTTTCAGCATCTCCAGCACTGAAACATACTGTATTAATATGTGGATAGCAAGAGTTTATTTTAATCTAATGAAAATGCCCATATCCTGTAGTGACATAGCAGGAGAATTTTATCACATTCGTTGTTCATTAGTGATCGATTTCAGCTGTACCACTGTGCTGCTGGGACATGTTCCAGAGGAGATCTGTAGGCAGAGAACAATGACTGAGCTCATTTAACCAGTGATTTTGGGTCACATTGGAATCCATGTAAGGGCTGATCACATTTCTAAACTACATCTTCCGTTTCATAGAGGATACAGGAGAAGCCGTATAGGACTGTCCTGTAGGGCATTCTGGCATTTCCATGTTGGGCTACAAGAGGGGGGGCAGCTTTCAGGGCTGTATGGGCAGCAATGATCTAGCATTGAAAGTGCATAGCTAATATATTTGGAATTTAGAAAAACTGTGCTTTAATTTGCAATATTTGGGCCTATTTTCCAAAAACTATCTTTGAGGGAGAACGCCCCCACACATACGCACACTCTAAAAAAAAAACTTTCAGGGAGAATACCCCCGCACACAACCCAAAGAGACACTACCCTAAATTTGCTTGCCTGATGCAAAGTGGGATTGTGTTGAACTTGTTTTGCCAGGGCTGATTTTGGTTCTCAACGCAGCCCTGATGAGAAGATGTGGTCCCTTAGCTTTTTGATGGTACACTGGGGCTGCTTCCCTTATGCTGTTACTGTCCATGGGTCACATAGGTAATCTGTGCAAAGGTTGGCTGCATTATGGCTTAACATGATCATAGGGCAAGTGTTGTAAGATGTGGTTCTTCAGTACTGAATATGGTGTCCAGTTCTGAATCCAGTATGGATTTAACATCAAAGTTGTCCCAGTAAGTTGCCCTTTTGGTGCATGAAAGCACTGTGCCAGCCTCAGGTGCTTGAAGGGATAGAAGCTTTTACAGGGCACTTCCCAGAAACTCACCCACGTTCCTGGGTAATTAAGAATAAAAAATAGTTATAGAGAGTCAAAGGTGCTGGGAAACCAGGAAGAACGACTGGCAATGTTCATTAAAGCAGGCATGTGAAGGGACAGCTGACAAGAACAAATCAATAGTCAGTTATTAACATTGGGAGCAATGCTTTTGTGCTACGAATGAGACTCAGTGTTGTGACCATTGCCCCTTTGATGCCTCTTCCTCGGAAACCTCTCGCTAGCATCCCTCGCTCTGAGTTGCAATGCTCTCATAAGATGATACAGCCCAGGCAATGAAGCCACCTGGACACCACAGCTACAGAAACCAGCCTTCTTGTTATGCCACAGGAAACAAGCAAAACACACCCTCCCTCATAAGGTGAAATGGGGGAAATACTTGTAAGCTGTTGACAGGAAAAACTGCACAAGATTATGCCAGAATTTGTGTCCCTCAAACTGCAGACATAACTGGAGCCAGCAGTCAACTACCCCACATATCTAGAGCACAAACCTGACAACCACAAATTCCAAAGTAGAGCATGTTACAAGAGTGCAAGCAGTACAATGTGAGTAACCCAACCAGTGTCCCACACAAAGAATGTGGCAGAGGCAAGTGTAAAGCAGTGCCTTACACCCTGTGCCTGGCCTTCATAGAGCTTGTGAATGTCATAACTCCACCTAGGAAGACACATAGTTCATATGATTAAAACACAGAAAGGTTTGTTGAAGTCAACTCAGCATGGCTGATTCCATGTAGCATGCGTTGAAGTCATAGGTTCTTTACAATGAAGGCTTGTATCAGGATTGGGAAACCATGATATCTGTGACCTACCTAGTACAAATTGGTTAAACATGAAAAATGTTGATATAATTTTGGATCAGCATACCTCAATTCCTAGAAAATGGTCAGGCGGTGGATGGGCCTATCACTGAAGACGTTGTTAATGAACTAAAACCAACATAGTGTCTGATCTTCATTTATTAAGTGGCAAAGCCACACAAAAATTGATTGAAATCCACCTAAACATATTTACATGCATTAAGCAAAACTGGTAAGTAGAGCCTCCCCGTGAAATGCTTGACCATTGGAGACCAGTGAACTTTGAAAGTATGAGGAGTAAATAGCAGTCCCATAATGAACTAAGCATGAAAGTGAAGGGAGCAGTCCAGGATTTCCCTCAGGGCAATTTTCCCTCCACAAAATGTACAAATTAGGCCAAACAAACTTATCCCTTATATTACACCAGTCTAAAGAAGTTATGCCGCAGCCAGCAATAGCACTGATCACAGCCGCAGCAGTATGTGCTGTCTGGAACTAAGGACATCACAGCAGCGATATACTACGGCAATCACGTCAACAACAAGTTTCCTATTCACAATTTAACTCTCCATTTAGCTTTCAACATTCTGTAGAAATGTAATATTTTGTCCCGAACCCCTAGATTGTCAATGAATGCTAGATTGACTTTAATAAATAAACTCAATTCCCTCAAACAAAATTTCACAATTTCCTTAAACTAGCTCTGTTGTCTCCAAATATCAGCTCATCACATTGGCAAATACACATGCCTGGTCCCTAGATGGCAGGTTATCATTTTCATCAACTGCTCACTTATGCTACTGCTCCACTGTTCAAAAGATGTTCAACATTATGCCAGGACAACCATTATTCTGCAAGGGATGTCCACAATATGCCATGGGTGGCCATCTAATACCAAGGCTACAGTTAGCCTAGGGACAGCCAGAATAATATTAAGGATACCTGTGGTATGCCAAAGTCCTCATTTTATTGGGACCGACCACAATTATGTCAGAAACAATGACCATTAATATGCCATAGATAGCCACTAATATGACGGAGATGATCCCAATAATGGTAATCACCACTATGATCACAGTGATAACTGCTATAATGCATACGCTACCTCGCAGTCTCCCAGGGATGGTTGTGATAATGCCAAAGATGCTTTCATTCTCCCATATATGACCAGATTATGCCAGGCTCACCGTTATGCCAGGGATGATAATAATGTTCATGGTCATGGCGATAAAGATCATAATTGTTATCATAATCATAAATTATTTTTATATAATGTTTTTTGTGCATTTCTGCCATTTCAAATTGATGGCACTTTTACACTGGTGATAAAGATGATTTTTTCTGCAGTTATATACAGCTCAAACTCAATCTAAAGGTATTGGGGCACTTTACATGAGCACCAGTTACATTACACAAGGATGTATTCATGTTTCTTTGTGTGTTTTTAGGCACGGGGAGATTAAGTGATTTGCCCAGAATCACAGAAGGTTGAGCAAACGCAGGATTTGACCTGGTTCCACAGTTCTAAAGTTGGTAGGTCTGGCCGTTACACCACATCCTCAGCATTATTTATGCCTATAAAAGGTGTAACCACCATTCTTTTATGAATACCCACCATAAGGCCAAGGATTTCTACAGTAGGCCAAGGATGACTCGTTTCTTCAGACTGTTAGTATGTCATAGATGGCTACCGTTAAGTCACGTGTGACCACTACTGTACCTAAAATGACTACCAGTATGCCAATGATTCTCACCTTACTCTAAGAATATCCCATCAGATGACATTCATCATGTATTCACCATCAACATTTACACCTCATTGAATAAGGTACACAGAGACACATGATTAATCACAGAGCCCAACTGTGAGAAATTGGGTTGTTGGTTGTCTGGGGTGTGCCCTGGTCAAGCAACAGTCACAATCCCTTGCAGGGTGAACCACAAAAAGTCACTAAATCAACCTGTGCTTAACCCTGGGTAGCTTGTCCCAAAAAGCAGTCAGGCTTAACTTAGAGGCAATTTGAAAAGTATTTCTGCAGTACACAAACAGTAATGAAGTAAAAACACAATACAAGAAAAATCCAAAGCCAATTTAGAAAAATAGAGTAGATTTTGATAAATTATTTGCCACCAAAACTACAAAACTACAATCAGTAGAACCAGAGTTATGATTTTTAAAAGTTATTAGTATCTAAAAAATTAAAGCGCCAACCGCGGACATCTAGTCGCATGAGACCAGGTCAAACTTCAAAGTTAAGGCCAACCACGATGGAGCACGGTTCGGATACAAAAAGTGGATTGGGCCCAGTCAGTGTTTACCTTCAGACTTAGAAAAATTCTTGAAGAAAAATGTCTGAGAAGTTAAAGTTTAATGGGACATGGCTGCAGGAGGTGTCCGAGGAGGGAGATTTGTCGTTGGATGGCCTTAGCTCGAAGCCGTGGTGAAGAACTACATTCAGACTCAGTTGCCGAAATGGAAGTTGAAAATCTCCAGTGGGACGAGGCAATTCCACTAGGTTGGATACCCCTTTGGCGAAGGACTGCTGAGTTGGATTTGCTGCTTCAGAGAAGAGTGTAGCAGGAGAAGCACAAAGTCAATCCAACACGCGATGCACCTCGGGCAGATAGGCGAGCAGGTTGGTCCTGGTCCTCAGTTTTAAATACTGGCCATTTGGGCACCTTTAGCACCACAACCAAGGGTCCAGGACGGGTGGGACACCTGTTGGGGGATCAGGACTCACTCAGGCTGGGTACAGGTGCGGGTTCAAGATGGTAGGAGCCGTTTATGCCCCTGTGGCTCTGAACTGGAGGCCAGCAAAGTAGCACTTGGAGTCACTTCTGGTAGTCCTGTGTGCAGATGAAGATGCAGCGCTCAACAGCAGGGCTGGCCTCTGAGGGTTCAAGTCAGGCTCAGGTAGGAAAACAGTCTTTACAGGTATAGCAGGCAGCAGTCTGGAAGAGAGCACTGCAGGTCACAGCAGCAGGCAGTCCTCTGAGAGTCCTTCTGCAGGTCCAGTAGTGAACAGAAGAGTGGGTCTGAAGGTCCTATTTTAAACCCTGGTGCCCTTCAGCACTGGGAGAAGCTTCCGGAAAGGTTATTTGAAGTTCATGGAATTTCCTGACTCCCCTGCCCTGGCTCCAAGCTGGCTGCATTGACAATACAGGGTCTTTTAGGCAGAGCAAAGGCTATTCAGGTGTAAGTGGGGCTGTTTGTAGCTCTCCCCCCCATCCTGCCAGCAGATGACCCATTGAGGCACACCTAATCCCTCTATTGTGTAACTGTCTGGGAGAAATTCCAACAGTCAGCTACACACAGTCATGTAACCCAAGACAGACTGCAGGCACAAAGGGTTGAGGACAGGAAAATGCCAACTTTCTAAAAGGGGCATTTTCAAAATTTTTATGAAAAATCCAACTTTACCATTAAAGAGGGTTTATCATTACAATTTCACAGGTACCAAACATGACATATCTGCCTGCTCCCAATGAGGAATTACAGCATATTAAATGTAATAAGGAATTTCCAATGCTGTCCACCGGAAGGGGTAGGCCTCACTGTAGTGAAAAACAAAATTAGGAGTTTTACACTACCGGGACACATAAAACTAGAAGTACATGTCCAACCTTTTAATTATACAGCACTCTGCCCTATGGGCTACCCAGGGCCCTAGGGGTAACTTATATGTAATAAAAGGGGAGTTTAAGTCTTGGCAAGGGGGTTGAAAAGCCAAGTCAACACAGTAGTTTAAAACTGCATTCAGGCTGCAATGGCAGACCTGGGACATGTTTTAGGGTGCTACCTAAATGGGTGGCACAATAAGTGCTGCCGGCCCACTGGTAGCATTTAATTTTCAGGCCCTGAGAATGTGGTATGCCACTCTACCGGGGACTTATAAGTAAATCAAATATACCAATTAGGTATATGCCAATTCATCCATATTTAGGGGAGTGATCACACACACTTTAGCACTAGTTAGTAGTGATTAAGTGCACAGAGTCCTAAGGCCAACAAAAACGAATTTCAGCAAAAATTGGAGGTAAGTAGGCAAAACATTTGGGGGAAGACCACCCTAAGGCTGACAAGCCTAACACCAACGTTCAACACCAACCTGCCCCTCAACTACAGTCATAAATGTGGGGGGCTCATTTTGGGATATCCTGTTGAGGCTGGTAACCTTGTAGGCTTAAAGCTTGTCAACTGAATAATAATGTGACTGCATGATTACATGTTGAGCCCTAACTGCCTCACTTATCATAACAACTTGAACTGTAGTATTCAAGGTAGTCTATATTAGATCCCACAGCACACCTCACACAATAGGGATAGGATGAATAGGGCCGAAGTCGCAGGAAACAATAGGCATGAATGGGTGACAAATGAGTCTTTACCTCTTTTCCTTAATCACAGTACTGCTCAGAACTCTTCTTCATGTCAAACACAGACCATAAATGATATAGCACATTACATGAAAATGGCCTGAAGAATTGGAGTTTATCCCATTCCAACATGGAGGGTGCATCATCACAAAAATATCTGTAATCCTACAAGATGTGGGATTATATTCCCTAAATTTTAAAGGGATAACAATCTTGATTGCTGTTTTTTTAAGAATTTCTTTCTTGAGGCAGAGCAGCTAACCTAACAATGTCATCCATCAGAGACACCAGACAGTGACTACTTGTGGAACCTGGAGCACTGTCAGCTTTCCCATCTTACTATTTTCTTTTGGGAAAATGATCCACAAGGAACACGTAGGCTTGCTTTGATTTTGTCCCTGCAGCCATATGTAGCTTTAGCTACGTCATAAAAGTCCAGGATTTACTAGTTATCTGTATGAATCATTCTTCTAATGAATAGCTCAGCACTGAACATTGGGAATTAGTATAACATAATGAATATCGCTGCGCCTAAACCACTTTAGAGTCAGTGGACTTGGTTAGTGCAGACGATCTTGTTATGAGTGTGTTTGAAAGTCTACCTGAACACTTTTGGATGTTCTCAGTCAGTTCTCGCTGATGGTAGTTTATGGAAGTTATAATAAACTGGTTTGAATGTTGATAGTCTTTTTTCATTGCACACAATAATTCAATGGGTTTTGCTAACAATTTTGGCATACCAGTGTACAGTGCTTTGTTGAGGTACTTTTTAGAAACCATTTGGTGTTCATTTCATGTCACCATCACAGAAAAGTTTCAAAAATCATATAAGCATGATTTATAGTGTAATCCATGCATCTTTTCTTCTTCTCAATTTCCATTTTCTACAGCGTCATGAACATCTATTTGTCAGAGTCAGTGCTCAAGAAATATAATTTAAAAAATATTGATCTTTTATATAAATAATAAGTGACAAATGTGCTGCAATTAATGGGTCTAGTCAAGCTCCATCACGCTGGTTTGATCATGGTCAGACAGAGATGTCTTAAAGCATGGGCAAAGTGGGAAATTGTCCAGGAGCCCCACCTACCAAGGGGCCCTCGGTGAAAGTGAACCTTCTTTCTATCTGATCTCTGTCTATTCTACTTTTCTACCTAAAAGTCTCTCCCCCTCTGCCTACCTTTACCTCTGACTCTCTCTGTCCACGCAGTGTCATTTTAAGGTTTTTTGGGGTCCCAGTCAAGATATATTTCACTGTATTTGGGAGACCCTGTTCAAGATTAACATCATTTAGTATTGTTTGGAATATTGTGGGCTTGAATTAGCAGGAAATGGGTAATACAATTAAAAGATGTTTCATACTAGGGCCTCCACAATATAATTTGCCCTGGGCCCCCAAAATCCTTAAGTTGACACTGTGGTCGGGTCCAATTTGCCTTCAGTTCAGCTCTGCTTTAGTAATCTTAATCCTCAAAAACAAGACCATTCTTATGCATGAAAGTCAAATGGTTTCTGTCTTTAAATTTCCATTCAATTTTATTTTGTTGAAAAAACAGCAGCAAGTGAAATGTCATCCTTATGGCCACAAGGCGAGTGAATGCTCTACCTTTATTGGTAGTGTACTGTCTCTGATGTTTCCTTTAGCATCTGATATAATTTTCAAACAGATTTATCATAGACCTGCGCTTCAAGTATTCTTGATCCCATGTAAATTTGTTTTCTGTAACTCCAGCTGAATTTTAGAACACATTGAATTTTAGCAGCAAAGTTAGAAGAAGCCGATAACTTTTGTTCTTCATGAAGACTGGGGTGAAGTTTCCCTCTTCATTCTTTCGTTCAATAAAATGTGTATGTTCAATATAGGGTTTTCTGCGAATTAATCCCAGAACAACTAACAGTTTGCAGATTACTTTGCCTTTTTCATTTAAAATGTACAAACTTCATATAATTTATCAAGTTCGAAAACTTTTACGGAAGACTTCATGAATTTAGAGTATACCAAGTTTCACAACTATCACCCCTTCCACATTGAAGTTCTTCACCAACCACACCATGTTCTTCTCCAACTTCTCTCCTGTTGCATAGAAATGTCTGCACTTTCTGCATCCTTGTTCATTTTGACCTTCCTCAATGATTCCCGAGCCCCAGACGATGGAGCAGGTGAGATGATACTGTAATCAACATTGGAAGACACCACCTCCACAGACCCCAAAGGGCATCCCTTTTAACATAAAATTACATAATATAATGTCTGTCAAGTATAAATCAGATTCTGAATGTTATAGATGAATCAAGTTTTTCAACAGAGACTTCACTTAAGAAACGTTAAAAGTTTAAGTATGCAAATGTTGACTGTTTCTACTAATTCAAGGAAGTTCAGGTCATACACTCAATTAATCATTGACTCCTTACTTAATGCAGCTAGATATGTCTGAATCAGTGTCAATAGCAGTGATATTTGTGTGGTAAGCACCTGCCCACTAATCACTGTACTAATGACCTCCTCCAATTTCACAAGGCCAGAGAAGGGCCATCTGATGCTAATGACTCTTGTCCACCCCGGCCATGAGCTGCATTTGAACTGATGACCTTGTGGTGAAATGTCCCCTAACCCTGTGTCAAGCAGATGAGCCGTCCTGTCAGATCTCATTTTTCAAAATACGAGGTCTCAGTTCAACTAAAACTTTGGAACTGCAATCACTCCTGGCATGTTCTGACATTGACACTTGAGTTTCACACAAAGCATTCTTTCACGGGAGGGATCAGACCACACACAAAGGTTAGTGCCTGCGCTGCATCTGAGAGGCGGGCATCCGGAAGTGACGCGCACATACTCCCGAACCGATAGTCGGCCTGCCGTAGGGCCGAATCCTAAAGTTACATTCCTCATAATTGGACTAGCTGTGATTTAGCCTAGCCGTTTTCTCGTTTGTAGAAAAAGAATGTTCTGTGGGGAAAAAAAAACTTAGTGTGTCGTTAAAAAAGATAACCGGAATTTCTAAATAGGCTTACTAGGATATAAAACAAAGCCACGCTAACGAGCACTCAGAACCGACGCTGTTAAATTGTTATTTTGGAAATCGAGTGTGTAGATAATTGCAACACACAAAAATATTTTCTACAACAAAAACAGTTCTACTCGTTCTCACGCGGTGATGGCATTTGTAATAAAATGACAACAATGATCTGTTTATGTCAGTATATTGTCCTAGAATACTTTACAGCCCAAAAGAGGCAAAACTGCACTTGGTATTATTATGTTTACAACATTTTTAAATGTTGTACCATGAGAATAAACCAAAAAATTGTCCCGACCCAATAAGATACACTAAGGAGATGGCCAGAGAATAAAAATCGACCAGCGAAAGACCGACTAATTGAAGCAGAGGTATCTATCTATAAAGTTCATGAATCTAGGTCAAAGGAACTGGTTAGGAATTAGACAACAGATAACAAGAAAAGTACAAATGAAATGTGAAAAGAAGCCTGTGCATGACAAATTACAACCAATAAGTGAATTGTGATTGGAAATGCTTCAAAGAGGGACAACAAATTGAATGAATGTGTGAACATCGGAGTACAAATGGGTACGAGTGTGGGAAGTGGCCCAGATTTTTCTCTGCAAACTTCATGCTGTTTTATCAAATATTTGCAAGATTCATGAAAAGCAGCGAAGGTTGATAAGCTCCGGAACAAAATGCGGAAAAACAGACCTGCAGTAGTATTTAAGTGGCAAAATAACACTCATAAACAAAATGCTTTAAGGGGAAATGTGCTCACAAACATATTTTGCGAGAGATTCTTCCACAAAAACATTTTGTATTGGAATTTTTAGCCACAGCAGAAGTTTTGCGCAGGTGACACTCTTTGATAAGTGAGTTACCGTTGTAAAAACTGCCCAGACAAAATTATTTCATGCATACCTAATCCTGGCTTAATCACACTAGCATGTGAGCAGCAGTGAAAAGGAAAATAAAATACCAGAAAATTGATGTTGCGATTCGTCGGTTTTGATGATCGGAAGAAGCCTGATACTGACAAACACTGTATTTTAAAAAGAAAAGCACTGATGGGGAGGTTTTGTCCAGTGTATTTTTTAGATGGTGAAATTCCCACATTACAAAATCTCAGAATCATACAGTCATTTCATTTTTTTCCCAGTGTGTCTTCCATCACTTTTTTTTCCAAATTTAACATTGAAAGTTGATGTTTAGGAGTGTCAATTTTTCTTCTCCCATGCAAAAACATTTCAAGTGGAAGGAAGGCTTGAGCTAGTTTGTTACCTAATGCCACTGCTTCCGCATAAAGCAACAAAGTAAGGTGTGCATCTTTTCCAATTGAAATGTCAGAGAATAACAAGGAGGGAGAATGATGATTTGGGGATTTTTTTTCATTGCAGACCATTCAAAACGTAATGCAATGTGTTGAGTAGAACAGAAAGAGAATGGGTGCCAGTTAGCTAGTCTCAAGGAACAACATTACAACATTTGCATTTCCACCAACTTCGGCGAAGTATTTTTAAGTTCCTGAATGGCATAGTTTGTTTTCAATTCCATAGTTCAGATTTTGCCCTGTGGAATAGTTGATGCATTAATATTCGTACTGGTTCTAAACTTATATGAATATGACTTACAACACATTTGTGATGCCACTGCATCTCAAAGATGCGTCTATAACTAACAAGAGGGTGGGAGATGACTCGTTCTTGCCTAGTAGTGGCTTTCTATATTGCCTTTAGCCTATAATCATGGCCACTGGATTTATGTAATTCTGCAGCAGCACCATTTTTCACATATTAGGGATTTGCAGCATTAGCCACATAGTCCATCATCTTCTATATCATTTGCATATTTTAACAACAACAAAAATGTCTAGCTCATTCATTGTCAACTTAAAATCATAAAATAAAAGAATACCACCAAAACAAAATGTACATCGCATCATTTGAGAAATGCAATAATCTCTTTCAGTTGCAAAGTACATCAAATACATAGCTAAAAACAAAAATCTCCTAAAATCACGTGCCAATAGAAAAGCTCCAAAATAAAATGCAAAAAGGTAAATAAAGCACATCCAGACATAAAAAATAATACATAAAACAAAACGGAAATTTTAAGTGCACAATCTCAAAACTCCTAAAATAAACCAAGTGACATAAAAGCATATAGTGAGTGTAGATAACAGTTGCAAGAATAAAAGTGCTGGTCTCACCTGTCTAAAATTCATGGACAATAGGAGTGTTCTTTTGACGCAGAGCATTGAATCTAGGGCAAATAAAAACAATGTGCAACATATTGCAGGCTGAAATATTATTGCACTCACACACAGGGGAGTTAGATTTTTTTAACCAACTTCCAATTGGGTGCATCAGCCGGTGAAACACACCTAGTCTGAAACAGGTCAGGAGCCGAGAGTGGTGACTAGAGATCTCTAAATTCAGATAGGGTCCATCCCACTTACTGGTTTTACCAAAATATATTGTCTCATGGAACTCTTGATAAGTGCCAAGGCCTCGTGACCAGCTGTCACGCTTGTGGAGAAAACATGTTTCAACCACGCAACATCTTTGACAATACTGCCCGGGTCAAAGAAAAGCTCAGGTCTCCCCAGTTCCTTCAGGTTGGACATGATATAGTGCAACCAAGGAATTTGTAGCACGTTATCCAGTCCCATGCAATCATGAATAATTAACTTATTTAACTTTAGCTCCTCTTTAAACAAATGGTGAGCCAAAGCAAAAAGGGGCGGAGTCCGCATAAGGTGTGCAATATAACCCAATCCTGGCTCTTCATGAACTATCTCAGAGGGAATGCCCTGTGGGATGCATAGGAGGCCCCTCAAAAGCATGTTTTTTGACTACCTGTATCTGATCAAAGGTAGCATACCCCCAGACATCACAACCCAAGCTTGCAACAGGGACACATTTGGCTTTAAACACCTCTAACAAGCTCTTGATGGGCTTTTGGCCTAAATGTCGTGAGAAATCCCTTATGCTGGAAATAGATCTTTTAAAAAGTGCCACGTTTTTCCTGACAAGAGGATTCCAGCTGCAACAAGAGTCAAGTAGGAAGCCAATATATGTAACATTTTCCATTCCCCACTTATATAAGGAGCCTTTTACTACAAATCTTTTTGTCTT
The DNA here is from genome assembly GCA_963921515.1 of Calotriton arnoldi. NCBI lineage: Eukaryota > Metazoa > Chordata > Amphibia > Caudata > Salamandridae > Calotriton > Calotriton arnoldi. The sequence goes on along the minus strand of CAWUFW010003771.1, from coordinate 697,302 downwards.
GGTATTCTTGAGGTCCACCAGCATGTCAATTTGATAAATCAAGACTGTCCATGAAATCTTAAAAAATATCTTAAAGTCGCTGAAGGCCCAAAGCCGTACGAGCCATGAGGACTGCATCATCTACATACAAGAGGGCAGGTATTAACCTGCCCCCCACTCTCGGGACGTTCAGCCCTTACTCAGATAATGCTTGAACAAGGCGATTATTGTACAAAATAAAAAGAAAGGGAGCCAAGATACAGCCTTGGTGGACACATCTTTTTAAATTAAAATGCTGGGTACATTCCCCATTGGCCCCGTACCTTAACGATGCCATCAGGCCATTATGTAGATCTCTCAAAAATGCAACAAGTGCAGGTTTGACCCCCATGGACCCCATCTCGGCCCAGAACTTAGTTCTATATACCCTATCAAAGGCCGAGCGGAGTCCATGAAGGCCAGATGCACAGAGTCCCCCTTTATTTTAGTATATTTGGATATAAGCAGGTGTAAGTTGAGATTTTGCTCAACCGTGCCACGCCCAGGTCTGAACCCATACTGGGCATCCGACAAGACGTTGTGCTCATTTACCCATAAGGTAAATCGTTCCATGATCAGCTTACCTATAATTTTTACCTCTGTATTCACTAGTGAAATTGGCAGGCAGGGTCCAATCCGTCCCCCGTTTTGAATATGGGCACTATAACAGAGTGGCGCCATCCCATGGGTAATGCGCCACGAATAGCTGCATTTATATGCTGAGTTAAGATAGGAGCCCAGAGATCCACGAGTGACTTGAACAAGTCGCACAGAACCCCATCCGGCCTGGGGGCCTTCCCCGTAGGTAGCGGCAGGATAGCATCCCTCACTTCATCCCACCGTATTATGATCCTGTGTTGCGCCTGCCCATTCAAGATAGGGTGATCAATGCCATCAAACTCATATAATTGCAAAAGAAACAATTGATGGACGGAATGCTGGACAATGCAAACATTCACCCCCAGTCACAAGGATCTGGGTTAAATCCATCATTCTTTTGCTCACCACACCACCCCAGTTTGGACCCAGCCATATGCAAATCAGTCTTGACCCTGTTCCTTGTGGGAACAGTCCAGCCCGAACTGCCAAGCCAGGTCCTCCCTGGACCGGAAACAAGCATCCTAGGACAGGTTTCAGGGCATCACCCTTCTTCAGCCAGGCTAGCTTGAATCCAGTGGTGTAGTCAGCACGGGACCCACGTCTGGGCAAACCCTTCCCACTTAGGGCGACAAATGCAAAAGAAACAATTGATGGACGGAATGCTGGACAATGCAAACATTCACCCCCAGTCACAAGGATCTGGGTTAAATCCATCATTCTTTTGCTCACCACACCACCCCAGTTTGGACCCAGCCATATGCAAATCAGTCTTGACCCTGTTCCTTGTGGGAACAGTCCAGCCCGAACTGCCAAGCCAGGTCCTCCCTGGACCGGAAACAAGCATCCTAGGACCGGTTTCAGGGCATCACCCTTCTTCAGCCAGGCTAGCTTGAATCCAGTGGTGTAGTGAGCACGGGACCCACGTCTGGGCATACCCTTCCCACTTAGGGCGACAAATGCAAAAGAAACAATTGATGGACGGAATGCTGGACAATGCAAACATTCACCCCCAGTCACAAGGATCTGGGTTAAATCCATCATTCTTTTGCTCACCACACCACCCCAGTTTGGACCCAGCCATATGCAAATCAGTCTTGACCCTGTTCCTTGTGGGAACAGTCCAGCCCGAACTGCCAAGCCAGGTCCTCCCTGGACCGGAAACAAGCATCCTAGGACCGGTTTCAGGGCATCACCCTTCTTCAGCCAGGCTAGCTTGAATCCAGTGGTGTAGTGAGCACGGGACCCACGTCTGGACATACCCTTCCCACTTAGGGCGACAAATGCAAAAGAAACAATTGATGGACGGAATGCTGGACAATGCAAACATTCACCCCCAGTCACAAGGATCTGGGTTAAATCCATCATTCTTTTGCTCACCACACCACCCCAGTTTGGACCCAGCCATATGCAAATCAGTCTTGACCCTGTTCCTTGTGGGAACAGTCCAGCCCGAACTGCCAAGCCAGGTCCTCCCTGGACCTGAAACAAGTATCCTAGGACCGGTTTCAGGGCATCACCCTTCTTCAGCCAGGCTAGCTTGAATCCAGTGGTGTAGTGAGCACGGGACCCACGTCTGGGCATACCCTTCCCACTTAGGGCGACAAATGCAAAAGAAACAATTGATGGACGGAATGCTGGACAATGCAAACATTCACCCCCAGTCACAAGGATCTGGGTTAAATCCATCATTCTTTTGCTCACCACACCACCCCAGTTTGGACCCAGCCATATGCAAATCAGTCTTGACCCTGTTCCTTGTGGGAACAGTCCAGCCCGAACTGCCAAGCCAGGTCCTCCCTGGACCGGAAACAAGCATCCTAGGACCGGTTTCAGGGCATCACCCTTCTTCAGCCAGGCTAGCTTGAATCCAGTGGTGTAGTGAGCACGGGACCCACGTCTGGGCATACCCTTCCCACTTAGGGCGACAAATGCAAAAGAAACAATTGATGGACGGAATGCTGGACAATGCAAACATTCACCCCCAGTCACAAGGATCTGGGTTAAATCCATCATTCTTTTGCTCACCACACCACCCCAGTTTGGACCCAGCCATATGCAAATCAGTCTTGACCCTGTTCCTTGTGGGAACAGTCCAGCCCGAACTGCCAAGCCAGGTCCTCCCTGGACCGGAAACAAGCATCCTAGGACCGGTTTCAGGGCATCACCCTTCTTCAGCCAGGCTAGCTTGAATCCAGTGGTGTAGTGAGCACGGGACCCACGTCTGGGCATACCCTTCCCACTTAGGGCGACAAATGCAAAAGAAACAATTGATGGACGGAATGCTGGACAATGCAAACATTCACCCCCAGTCACAAGGATCTGGGTTAAATCCATCATTCTTTTGCTCACCACACCACCCCAGTTTGGACCCAGCCATATGCAAATCAGTCTTGACCCTGTTCCTTGTGGGAACAGTCCAGCCCGAACTGCCAAGCCAGGTCCTTCCTGGACCGGAAACAAGCACCCTAGGACCGGTTTCAGGGCATCACCCTTCTTCAGCCAGGCTAGCTTGAATCCAGTGGTGTAGTGAGCACGGGACCCACGTCTGGGCATACCCTTCCCACTTAGGGCGACAAATGCAAAAGAAACAATTGATGGACGGAATGCTGGACAATGCAAACATTCACCCCCAGTCACAAGGATCTGGGTTAAATCCATCATTCTTTTGCTCACCACACCACCCCAGTTTGGACCCAGCCATATGCAAATCAGTCTTGACCCTGTTCCTTGTGGGAACAGTCCAGCCCGAACTGCCAAGCCAGGTCCTCCCTGGACCGGAAACAAGCATCCTAGGACCGGTTTCAGGGCATCACCCTTCTTCAGCCAGGCTAGCTTGAATCCAGTGGTGTAGTGAGCACGGGACCCACGTCTGGGCATACCCTTCCCACTTAGGGCGACAAATGCAAAAGAAACAATTGATGGACGGAATGCTGGACAATGCAAACATTCACCCCCAGTCACAAGGATCTGGGTTAAATCCATCATTCTTTTGCTCACCACACCACCCCAGTTTGGACCCAGCCATATGCAAATCAGTCTTGACCCTGTTCCTTGTGGGAACAGTCCAGCCCGAACTGCCAAGCCAGGTCCTCCCTGGACCGGAAACAAGCATCCTAGGACCGGTTTCAGGGCATCACCCTTCTTCAGCCAGGCTAGCTTGAATCCAGTGGTGTAGTGAGCACGGGACCCACGTCTGGGCATACCCTTCCCACTTAGGGCGACAAATGCAAAAGAAACAATTGATGGACGGAATGCTGGACAATGCAAACATTCACCCCCAGTCACAAGGATCTGGGTTAAATCCATCATTCTTTTGCTCACCACACCACCCCAGTTTTGACCCAGCCATATGCAAATCAGTCTTGACCCTGTTCCTTGTGGGAACAGTCCAGCCCGAACTGCCAAGCCAGGTCCTCCCTGGACCGGAAACAAGCATCCTAGGACCGGTTTCAGGGCATCACCCTTCTTCAGCCAGGCTAGCTTGAATCCAGTGGTGTAGTGAGCACGGGACCCACGTCTGGGCATACCCTTCCCACTTAGGGCGACAAATGCAAAAGAAACAATTGATGGACGGAATGCTGGACAATGCAAACATTCACACCCAGTCACAAGGATCTGGGTTAAATCCATTATTCTTTTGCTCACCACACCACCCCAGTTTGGACCCAGCCATATGCAAATCAGTCTTGACCCTGTTCCTTGTGGGAACAGTCCAGCCCGAACTGCCAAGCCAGGTCCTCCCTGGACCGGAAACAAGCATCCTAGGACCGGTTTCAGGGCATCACCCTTCTTCAGCCAGGCTAGCTTGAATCCAGTGGTGTAGTGAGCACGGGACCCACGTCTGGGCATACCCTTCCCACTTAGGGCGACAAATGCAAAAGAAACAATTGATGGACGGAATGCTGGACAATGCAAACATTCACCCCCAGTCACAAGGATCTGGGTTAAATCCATCATTCTTTTGCTCACCACACCACCCCAGTTTGGACCCAGCCATATGCAAATCAGTCTTGACCCTGTTCCTTGTGGGAACAGTCCAGCCCGAACTGCCAAGCCAGGTCCTCCCTGGACCGGAAACAAGCATCCTAGGACGGGTTTCAGGGCATCAACCTTCTTCAGCCAGGCTAGCTTGAATCCAGTGGTGTAGTGAGCACGGGACCCACGTCTGGGCATACCCTTCCCACTTAGGGTGACAAATGCAAAAGAAACAATTGATGGACGGAATGCTGGACAATGCAAACATTCACCCCCAGTCACAAGGATCTGGGTTAAATCCATCATTCTTTTGCTCACCACACCACCCCAGTTTGGACCCAGCCATATGCAAATCAGTCTTGACCCTGTTCCTTGTGGGAACAGTCCAGCCCGAACTGCAAAGCCAGGTCCTCCCTGGACCGGAAACAAGCATCCTAGGACCGGTTTCAGGGCATCACCCTTCTTCAGCCAGGCTAGCTTGAATCCAGTGGTGTAGTGAGCACGGGACCCACGTCTGGGCATACCCTTCCCACTTAGGGCGACAAATGCAAAAGAAACAATTGATGGACGGAATGCTGGACAATGCAAACATTCACCCCCAGTCACAAGGATCTGGGTTAAATCCATCATTCTTTTGCTCACCACACCACCCCAGTTTGGACCCAGCCATATGCAAATCAGTCTTGACCCTGTTCCTTGTGGGAACAGTCCAGCCCGAACTGCCAAGCCAGGTCCTCCCTGGACCGGAAACAAGCATCCTAGGACCGGTTTCAGGGCATCACCCTTCTTCAGCCAGGCTAGCTTGAATCCAGTGGTGTAGTGAGCACGGGACCCACGTCTGGACATACCCTTCCCACTTAGGGCGACAAATGCAAAAGAAACAATTGATGGACGGAATGCTGGACAATGCAAACATTCACCCCCAGTCACAAGGATCTGGGTTAAATCCATCATTCTTTTGCTCACCACACCACCCCAGTTTGGACCCAGCCATATGCAAATCAGTCTTGACCCTGTTCCTTGTGGGAACAGTCCAGCCCGAACTGCCAAGCCAGGTCCTCCCTGGACCTGAAACAAGTATCCTAGGACCGGTTTCAGGGCATCACCCTTCTTCAGCCATGATAGCTTGAATCCAGTGGTGTAGTGAGCACGGGACCCACGTCTGGGCATACCCTTCCCACTTAGGGCGACAAATGCAAAAGAAACAATTGATGGACGGAATGCTGGACAATGCAAACATTCACCCCCAGTCACAAGGATCTGGGTTAAATCCATCATTCTTTTGCTCACCACACCACCCCAGTTTGGACCCAGCCATATGCAAATCAGTCTTGACCCTGTTCCTTGTGGGAACAGTCCAGCCCGAACTGCCAAGCCAGGTCCTCCCTGGACCGGAAACAAGCATCCTAGGACCGGTTTCAGGGCATCACCCTTCTTCAGCCAGGCTAGCTTGAATCCAGTGGTGTAGTGAGCACGGGACCCACGTCTGGGCATACCCTTCCCACTTAGGGCGACAAATGCAAAAGAAACAATTGATGGACGGAATGCTGGACAATGCAAACATTCACCCCCAGTCACAAGGATCTGGGTTAAATCCATCATTCTTTTGCTCACCACACCACCCCAGTTTGGACCCAGGCATATGCAAATCAGTCTTGACCCTGTTCCTTGTGGGAACAGTCCAGCCCGAACTGCCAAGCCAGGTCCTCCCTGGACCGGAAACAAGCATCCTAGGACCGGTTTCAGGGCATCACCCTTCTTCAGCCAGGCTAGCTTGAATCCAGTGGTGTAGTGAGCACGGGACCCACGTCTGGGCATACCCTTCCCACTTAGGGCGACAAATGCAAAAGAAACAATTGATGGACGGAATGCTGGACAATGCAAACATTCACCCCCAGTCACAAGGATCTGGGTTAAATCCATCATTCTTTTGCTCACCACACCACCCCAGTTTGGACCCAGCCATATGCAAATCAGTCTTGACCCTGTTCCTTGTGGGAACAGTCCAGCCCGAACTGCCAAGCCAGGTCCTTCCTGGACCGGAAACAAGCATCCTAGGACCGGTTTCAGGGCATCACCCTTCTTCAGCCAGGCTAGCTTGAATCCAGTGGTGTAGTGAGCACGGGACCCACGTCTGGGCATACCCTTCCCACTTAGGGCGACAAATGCAAAAGAAACAATTGATGGACGGAATGCTGGACAATGCAAACATTCACCCCCAGTCACAAGGATCTGGGTTAAATCCATCATTCTTTTGCTCACCACACCACCCCAGTTTGGACCCAGCCATATGCAAATCAGTCTTGACCCTGTTCCTTGTGGGAACAGTCCAGCCCGAACTGCCAAGCCAGGTCCTCCCTGGACCGGAAACAAGCATCCTAGGACCGGTTTCAGGGCATCACCCTTCTTCAGCCAGGCTAGCTTGAATCCAGTGGTGTAGTGAGCACGGGACCCACGTCTGGGCATACCCTTCCCACTTAGGGCGACAAATGCAAAAGAAACAATTGATGGACGGAATGCTGGACAATGCAAACATTCACCCCCAGTCACAAGGATCTGGGTTAAATCCATCATTCTTTTGCTCACCACACCACCCCAGTTTTGACCCAGCCATATGCAAATCAGTCTTGACCCTGTTCCTTGTGGGAACAGTCCAGCCCGAACTGCCAAGCCAGGTCCTCCCTGGACCGGAAACAAGCATCCTAGGACCGGTTTCAGGGCATCACCCTTCTTCAGCCAGGCTAGCTTGAATCCAGTGGTGTAGTGAGCACGGGACCCACGTCTGGGCATACCCTTCCCACTTAGGGCGACAAATGCAAAAGAAACAATTGATGGACGGAATGCTGGACAATGCAAACATTCACACCCAGTCACAAGGATCTGGGTTAAATCCATTATTCTTTTGCTCACCACACCACCCCAGTTTGGACCCAGCCATATGCAAATCAGTCTTGACCCTGTTCCTTGTGGGAACAGTCCAGCCCGAACTGCCAAGCCAGGTCCTCCCTGGACCGGAAACAAGCATCCTAGGACCGGTTTCAGGGCATCACCCTTCTTCAGCCAGGCTAGCTTGAATCCAGTGGTGTAGTGAGCACGGGACCCACGTCTGGGCATATCCTTCCCACTTAGGGCGACAAATGCAAAAGAAACAATTGATGGACGGAATGCTGGACAATGCAAACATTCACCCCCAGTCACAAGGATCTGGGTTAAATCCATCATTCTTTTGCTCACCACACCACCCCAGTTTGGACCCAGCCATATGCAAATCAGTCTTGACCCTGTTCCTTGTGGGAACAGTCCAGCCCGAACTGCCAAGCCAGGTCCTCCCTGGACCGGAAACAAGCATCCTAGGACGGGTTTCAGGGCATCAACCTTCTTCAGCCAGGCTAGCTTGAATCCAGTGGTGTAGTGAGCACGGGACCCACGTCTGGGCATACCCTTCCCACTTAGGGTGACAAATGCAAAAGAAACAATTGATGGACGGAATGCTGGACAATGCAAACATTCACCCCCAGTCACAAGGATCTGGGTTAAATCCATCATTCTTTTACTCACCACACCACCCCAGTTTGGACCCAGCCATATGCAAATCAGTCTTGACCCTGTTCCTTGTGGGAACAGTCCAGCCCGAACTGCAAAGCCAGGTCCTCCCTGGACCGGAAACAAGCATCCTAGGACCGGTTTCAGGGCATCACCCTTCTTCAGCCAGGCTAGCTTGAATCCAGTGGTGTAGTGAGCACGGGACCCACGTCTGGGCATACCCTTCCCACTTAGGGCGACAAATGAAAAAGAAACAATTGATGGACGGAATGCTGGACAATGCAAACATTCACCCCCAGTCACAAGGATCTGGGTTAAATCCATCATTCTTTTGCTCACCACACCACCCCAGTTTGGACCCAGCCATATGCAAATCAGTCTTGACCCTGTCCCTTGTGGGAACAGTCCAGCCCGAACTGCCAAGCCAGGTCCTCCCTGGACCGGAAACAAGCATCCTAGGACCGGTTTCAGGGCATCACCCTTCTTCAGCCAGGCTAGCCTGAATCCAGTGGTGTAGTGAGCACGGGACCCACGTCTGGGCATACCCTTCCCACTTAGGGCGACAAATGCAAAAGAAACAATTGATGGACGGAATGCTGGACAATGCAAACATTCACCCCCAGTCACAAGGATCTGGGTTAAATCCATCATTCTTTTGCTCACCACACCACCCCAGTTTGGACCCAGCCATATGCAAATCAGTCTTGACCCTGTTCCTTGTGGGAACAGTCCAGCCCGAACTGCCAAGCCAGGTCCTCCCTGGACCGGAAACAAGCATCCTAGGACCGGTTTCAGGGCATCACCCTTCTTCAGCCAGGCTAGCTTGAATCCAGTGGTGTAGTGAGCACGGGACCCACGTCTGGGCATACCCTTCCCACTTAGGGCGACAAATGCAAAAGAAACAATTGATGGACGGAATGCTGGACAATGCAAACATTCACCCCCAGTCACAAGGATCTGGGTTAAATCCATCATTCTTTTGCTCACCACACCACCCCAGTTTGGACCCAGCCATATGCAAATCAGTCTTGACCCTGTTCCTTGTGGGAACAGTCCAGCCCGAACTGCCAAGCCAGGTCCTCCCTGGACCGGAAACAAGCATCCTAGGACCGGTTTCAGGGCATCACCCTTCTTCAGCCAGGCTAGCTTGAATCCAGTGGTGTAGTGAGCACGGGACCCACGTCTGGGCATACCCTTCCCACTTAGGGCGACAAATGCAAAAGAAACAATTGATGGACGGAATGCTGGACAATGCAAACATTCACCCCCAGTCACAAGGATCTGGGTTAAATCCATCATTCTTTTGCTCACCACACCACCCCAGTTTGGACCCAGCCATATGCAAATCAGTCTTGACCCTGTTCCTTGTGGGAACAGTCCAGCCCGAACTGCCAAGCCAGGTCCTCCCTGGACCGGAAACAAGCATCCTAGGACCGGTTTCAGGGCATCACCCTTCTTCAGCCAGGCTAGCTTGAATCCAGTGGTGTAGTGAGCACGGGACCCACGTCTGGGCATACCCTTCCCACTTAGGGCGACAAATGCAAAAGAAACAATTGATGGACGGAATGCTGGACAATGCAAACATTCACCCCCAGTCACAAGGATCTGGGTTAAATCCATCATTCTTTTGCTCACCACACCACCCCAGTTTGGACCCAGCCATATGCAAATCAGTCTTGACCCTGTTCCTTGTGGGAACAGTCCAGCCCGAACTGCAAAGCCAGGTCCTCCCTGGACCGGAAACAAGCATCCTAGGACCGGTTTCAGGGCATCAACCTTCTTCAGCCAGGCTAGCTTGAATCCAGTGGTGTAGTGAGCACGGGACCCACGTCTGGGCATATCCTTCCCACTTAGGGCGACAAATGCAAAAGAAACAATTGATGGACGGAATGCTGGACAATGCAAACATTCACCCCCAGTCACAAGGATCTGGGTTAAATCCATCATTCTTTTGCTCACCACACCACCCCAGTTTGGACCCAGCCATATGCAAATCAGTCTTGACCCTGTTCCTTGTAGGAACAGTCCAGCCCGAACTGCCAAGCCAGGTCCTCCCTGGACCGGAAACAAGCATCCTAGGACCGGTTTCAGGGCATCACCCTTCTTCAGCCAGGCTAGCTTGAATCCAGTGGTGTAGTGAGCACGGGACCCACGTCTGGGCATACCCTTCCCACTTAGGGCGACAAATGCAAAGAAACAATTGATGGACGGAATGCTGGACAATGCAAACATTCACCCCCAGTCACAAGGATCTGGGTTAAATCCATCATTCTTTTGCTCACCACACCACCCCAGTTTGGACCCAGCCATATGCAAATCAGTCTTGACCCTGTTCCTTGTGGGAACAGTCCAGCCCGAACTGCCAAGCCAGGTCCTCCCTGGACCGGAAACAAGCATCCTGGGACCGGTTTCAGGGCATCACCCTTCTTCAGCCAGGCTAGCTTGAATGTTTGCATAGGATGCTTGTTTCCGGTCCAGGGAGGACCTGGCTTGGCAGTTCGGGCTGGACTGTTCCCACAAGGAACAGGGTCAAGGCTGATTTGCATATGGCTGGGTCCAAACTGGGGTGGTGTGGTGAGCAAAAGAATGATGGATTTAACCCAGATCTTTGTGACTGGGGGTGAATGTTTGCATTGTCCAGCATTCCGTCCATCAATTGTTTCTTTTGCATTTGTCGCCCTAAGTGGGAAGGGTATGCCCAGAAGTGGGTCCCGTGCTCACTACACCACTGGATTCAAGCTAGCCTGGCTGAAGAAGGGTGATGCCCTGAAACCGGTCCCAGGATGCTTGTTTCCGGTCCAGGGAGGACCTGGCTTGGCAGTTCGGGCTGGACTGTTCCCACAAGGAACAGGGTCAAGACTGATTTGCATATGGCTGGGTCCAAACTGGGGTGGTGTGGTGAGCAAAAGAATGATGGATTTAACCCAGATCTTTGTGACTGGGGGTGAATGTTTGCATTGTCCAGCATTCCGTCCATCAATTGTTTCTTTTGCATCAAACTCATATAAGGCAGACAAGTGATCAGTCCAAGCATGCACAGGGACTGTTGGGACCTGGACTGGGGCTTGTTCAGAGCTGAACAGAGGGAGATTGACAACCCTCCATAAGGTGGCACTGTACCGCAGCGTGCTTGCCATCTGTAGGCTCTCCCACATATATTTTTTTTAATTGTTCTCTCTGTCCCTCAATTCCCTGCGATATACCGCCCTGGCCTTTATAACCTCGTCTCTAACACGAGGTTTCTTTTTGGGAGCCACCAACAGCTCTTTGTGAGCACTTGAGCAAAACGTATCTAACCACCCACATGTAGGTGCTGCAGGAGCTGCCCTTGTTTTAGTTAGGGCGGACTTGATATGCCCGCACAATTAATCAAACGCTGACAGAATACAAACATCAGGGGCATGATCATCCAAGCAGATCTGGAATTCTGATTGGCAGTTTGATAACAAATTGGAGTTACATTCCTCCGGGATGATCTTGGCCCATTTCACTCTATGACCTTGATCTTTAGGAATGGTAGGTTCTTTGTACAAGTGGCAAGAAGTCTCTAACTTCGAGCCCCATTTAAACGTGGCCAAAAAGGAATTGTGAACACTATATGCCTTCCATTCAACACTAAAATTTAACGGTGAGGTGAATAATTTGGCCAAAACTAAGATATAATCGATTATGGCGCATTCCCCAGACCTTTAAAGATAGGTATTCTCTCTTCACAGTTGGCATCTGACCTATTGAGCAGGTTGACCAAATTATGAGTCTAAAATCCGATTAATTAAAAAATCACCCTGCACCGTGTCCTTGAGGTGCGCTTGTTCATTATTAATGCACTCATAATTGGTCGCCTCATACAAGTAACAGTCAGGGCACGGATGTAAGTTGAAGTCCCCCTGGATCAGTGCTGTGTAATGAGAGGCACAGGAGGAAAAATTCATGAGATCCTGGATGACCTCCTGTTCTCCGCTTCCTGAATTTAAATTGTAAACATTAGTGGACAGGATTCTGGACATATTGGCAAAAGACATAAAAATGCTAAAGTATGTAGGCCGAGTCACATGCAATCCTCTCCAATTTACAATTCAGATCCAGTTTAATAAGCATAGCTAGGCCCCCTCTTGCTTGCCCACGGGTTGAGGGCAAAGCTTTGAAGTAGGAAGAAGCATACTCATCTATATGTAGGGCTCCCTCAGTGTCCCAAGTTTCCTGAAGTCTGATAATATCATATGAGATGATCTTCTTGTGCCTCCCTTCATCACCCATTTTTCCGTATTCCAGCAATGTTCTAGGTTATCACTTTTAGGACGCTTTGTGATCGAAAGACTCCTGGGCTCTCTGTTTATCATTCTCGCAGGCCAGTCAGTCCTGGCCATTTAGCCCACTTAATGGTTCATAGCGATTGTTTAGGGCAAGATGACAACTCTGACCCTGATGATCGTGAGGGCCAAAACCACCCCAGACTCTGTGGTTTTCTCCCCCATGCCACTGGCTCCCCACAATAATTTGCCAATCAAAAAAGCCCAGAAGGAGCACAATAATTCTGCTATTGGAAGTAGAGAAACACAGAAGATTGTTCAATAGAGAACCTGCCCTCCTGTCGTTACCAAAATTCTCAATCATACAGTGCCCCGGTAGGTTTTAAAAGAATTTCCTATCCAGCTTACTCTCTGAGTCAATAAGGTTTTCTCAAAGAGAGGCTGGATATGGGCAGAATTGGCCCTGCTAGACAACCAATACACCACTTTATTTTCAAGTTGTTTGTGATTCTCATGTTCATTATGTTTCAGGGGAGGGACATTGGCCAGGATAATAACATAGGGAGTACAAGCAGGAGTGAGTTGAATAGTCATCTCACTAGGGATATCTCCCAGAGGGGGAAAACTTGGAGAGTGAAGAGAGGAATATGATGACCTCTTCAAATTGCCTTCTCCCATATGTAGGCTTAACAGGAGCCCTACCACTTATGTCCACAAGACAAGGCCCATGAAATATCAACTCATTAGCTATAGGTACTAGAGGTGCAGAGAGTGTTCCTAATGGGTTAGTTTCCAAAATTTTAGGACTTCTTAGGCCCCTTTCTGCCTCTGCCACCCCCATCAACAGCTCTCTCAGTATCTCGAAACCAATGAACTGCTCCATCCTAGCCAGACTGGCTTTAGGGCAAACTTCAGTAGTGAGACAGCACTGACTGAGGTCACCGAACATATTAGAGGTACCTTCGACACGGGGGGAAGGCCGTCCTGATTATGTTAGATCTGTCAGCGGCCTTCGATACAGTCCCTCACTCTAAGTTCCTAGCACACCTCCAATCCATCGGAATAGGTGGATTAGCTTTGGACTGGCTAGCATCCTTTTTAAATGACAGAAGGCAGGAAGTGTGGGTTACCCCATACTCTTCCACATCATACAATCTGACAGTGGAAGTGCTGCAGGGCTGTGCTCTGAGCCCTCCTCTGTTTAACGCATACCTCTCCCCTTTAACACAGTTGGCGGAGGCCTTGGGGGCTAAGGGGATTACATACACTGATTACACCCAGCTGCTGTTCACATGTGGGAAGGGAGAGGAGATTGCAGGAGAGTCCATTAAAACCTTCCTTTGTTCTGTTTTTCACTGGATGACCTCTCATCAATTAAAATGCAATGCAGACATGACCAAAATACTATTCTTCAGCCCCAATCCCCCTCATTGGCAGACTTTGTGGCCTAAAGACGCCCCACACCAAGGTCCCTCGGGGGGAACAGTTAAGAACTTCAGCATTAAATTTGACAATTCTCTCTCTTTTCAGCCACAGATTAGGTCTGTGATTGGAACAATTACACTTTCTCTCCTTGTCTGCAAGAAAGCTGGTCATCCAGGCACTCATAACATCAAGGCTGGACTACGGCAATGGCCTATATCTGTGACTCCTGGGCTATCTGCTTAACACGCTTCAAGCAGTCCACAATACGACTGCCGGCATTCTACTTAGCCTGCCCCCAAGAACACATGTATCTCCGCATTTGCGGGCCCTTCACTGGCTTCCAATAAGGAAGAGAATTCTCTTCAAAACGTTAGTCCTGGTCCCAAGAGCATTGCACCAATCTGGTGCATGCTAAATTAAGTGCTAGAATTAAATTCTATGCTCCCTCCAGAAATTTGCGATAATCCCACTGCTTTCTTGCAAGGATCCCTAAGATTTGTCGCATGAGAATGGCGGAAGGACCTTCTCCTACCTCGGATCAGTGGCTTGGAACAAACTTCCTTTAGAGATACGCTTTGCAGCTGCTACTGCTTTACTTAAGAAAAGACTGAAGACCTGGCTCTTCCAACAAGATTAGTTGACCTCACTGCACCTCGTGGATGACCAAAAGCTCAGCACCGGCACTCTCCATGGAGTAACCGTGCGCTTTATAAGTCACATTTGATATATTCACTAAGAGATGGGGAAGGCCTACTGAGGGCATCCTCCAGACATAGATTAGTATTAACATGATGCAGTGTGTGCAAGCACGACATTTTACTTAAGATATTTTCAGAATGGGTAACAATGGTCCCCACTGTATCCCCCAATTTTCCCTCCACCTCCTCCAATTTTCTAATGCGATTTGCCAGTGCTTCAAATACAGTTGAAAGTTGAGTTTCCAATTTTAGCAAGAGATCCTGATTTAAACAGTGCCCCAAGGGTGCTGCCTTGTTATGGGCCAGTGACCCTCTTTTGATTCCCCTGCTTGATTTGCTTACAACTTGGAGTTTATGGACCGTCAACCCCTTTTTACATTTAGGCCTAGAACCACCACCCACACCTACTACACACAAAGTTGGAGGCTCCACATCTCCCTGATCACAAGCACGTGGGATATTGTCAAACATGTTTGGCCTGTCTTGCATAGTGGAGCTACATGGGGCACCACAGGAACCATGAACATTTTCAGCAAAGCTGTTCTTTGACAGTCTCTCTGCATGACCCCCAGGTGGGTCAGGTACAAGTCGCACTAATGACAACGCCCAATCCACACTGGAGATTTTCCTCCACGAACATCCACACAGCATTGTTCAAGAAAGATAGAATTGGTTTGCTTGTCCTTTGCTGTTTATCCACCACATTTGATGAGTCTACTTTCCTCTTCCCCATGATGTTAAAGAGAGGCACAGAAAAATCCAGCCAAAGCTAAATGGCACACAGAGGAAAAGGCACAGTCAAATCTTTCAAAGTCTATTTACTTAAGCGTCAATGCACAAGGACCACAGGATACAAGTTCTCAGGGGGGTGGCCCAGTTTCCTCTGGGCTCTGACTGGCGCAGATGGGCCTGCCTGTGGCCCAGTCTTTGCCCGCGCTGTGGGGTTATGGTCGGTGCGATAAGCGCTTAGGGAGACTTGCTCCGCCCCAAACAGGTGCTGCAGAACGGCGCCTCCTGGTGTAGGATAGATGGGACAGATAGTCCCAGAGGCAAATTTGGGTTCCGCAATGCTGTGCTGCGTGGTTATCATCGGCGTTATAAGAGTTTAAGGTGACTTGCTCCTCCCCAAACAGGTGCTACAGAAGGGAGCCTCCTGGCGCAGGATAGAGGGGACAGGTAGTCCCTGATGCAATGTTGACGTCCCGTGCTGCGGGGTTATCGTCGACGCTATAATCTCGTAGGGAGACTAGCTCCTCCTCAAACAGATGCTGCAGAACGGCGCCTCCTGGCACCGGATAGATGGAACAGGCAGTTCCTGAAGAAATGTTGGCGTCCCACGCTGCAGGGTTATCGTCGGCGCTATAAGCACTTAGGGAGACTTGCTCCTCCCAAACAGGTGCTGCAGAATGGCGCCTCCTGGCGCAGAATAGATCTGACAGGTAGTCCCTGAGGCAATGTTGGCGTCTTGTGCTGCGGGGTTATCTACAGCGTTATAATCGCGTAGGGAGACTAGCTCCTCCCCAGACAGGTGCTGCAGACCAGTGCCTCCTGGCGCAGGATAGATGGGACAGGTAGTCCCCAAGGTAATTTTGGGAGGGAGGGGGGAAAGCCAAACCGAGACCAATTTTGTGTGTGAAAAAGGCCGCTTTATTGAAACAGGTGCACATTACAAATACCAAACCTGGCAACTGCCTTACAAAACTAATACCTCGCTATACATCGAATAACTGACCCCTGATCCCCCCTGCCCCAACGATCCCCTCAAACCTTCCCCCACCCTACCATTAACATAACTACAACATTACACAGTATTGCAGTTAACAATTATGCCCTACAATAAACCCAAATTCCCTACCTGCCTTTCTGCAACTGTAACTAACAAGACATCTACCCTGAAACTTAGACTACCTGCCTACCCTTTCCCTGCTCACAAACTTCCAACACTTAACCAAAAACCTCTGCCAACCCTGGCCAATTTTTCAAAACCCCGCCACCCAGGAAAAAGGAAAGGCAGGACTACCACCTGTCCCTTTTTTCTGCCCCCCCCCTTTCTGTTAGGCACCTCACTTTCCTAAGTGACTTTGAACATTTAATGTCCTAGCCAAAACCTCTCTAATTTCTAAGAGGTACAGGTACATGCCAATCCTGGAAAGGTGAACGCCATCCCCTCTGAAAAATTCCACAGCATCACAACGAATCTCTTTATGCACAATCCTGCCAAATCCCATCTCTCTACAAAAACGTGCCATCTCTGTGTTAAGTTTCCTTCTGGCCCTGTCTACTGCTCCTGGGTTAAGCGCCCCATGCCAAACTCTATGAGGAACAAACTCAGTCCAAACTACAAAGCAGCCTGCCCACTGTTGTTTGATCAACGCTAAATCCCTCTTCATATTCCTCATCAACACAATGCCCTTCTCTTTACAAAAGTCGTTTTCACCAAGGTGAAGGACCAAAATGTCTGGGCACCTGTCGCCTAACATCAAGCTATTCAGGCACAGAATCAATTCCCTCCAGCACATGCCCCCTTTTCCTTTTCACAACACCTTAAAAAGCCTATCGTTAAATTCTAGGTTCTGTCCAAAATAACTCTTGCGGGCCTGGAGTTGAGTCCACTTCACAAATGAGTGCCCCACTACCCAAATTGTCATCTCCGCGTAAAGTGGGCCAGCCACGGAACCTGAAAAGAGAAAAATATGCGTGAGCTTATGCATTGTTGACAACCGCGCCAATCCCCCCGTCATTGCTTCGCAAGTAACGCCTATAACACTCGGATGACCAGCGCCCCAGCTGCATGATATCTCCCCGCTCCCACCCTCTATTGTTCGCTTCTGATGCCACCCCAATTCGGAAGGAATGCGTACCAAAATCTGCGCAGTTGATTCCAAGTTCCTTTAATACTTTCTTCAAGACCGCCAGTAGTGGTAATCTGTCACTCTGCTCCCATTAGCATGCTCGAAAACTGACCACCCAAACTCTTTGGACTCTGCGCACCAACGTGCCTCCCAACTGCAAGGACAAGTGAGCGGAGGAACGGATGCCTGTAACAAAACCCATTTACCTCGACCCCTCTGATCCGTTTTAGACTTTCTCAACCAAATGTGTAACCTGCGCTACGCAGAACTACATTCTCTCATTTAACCCCCCCACCCTTTCTGTCCCCCAACAATTCTGATACCCGAAATGCCCCAAAAAACATCCACACCATCAATGTGGAAAACAAGCAAGTCTCAAAGCCGTCCGTGCAGACTTTCGGCAATACTTGTAGCACCCTGCCCAGCAGCCGCCAAGACAAAGGTTTTCTGACATGTCTCCTCTGGTCTCCTTCCCTGGCCCATCCTTCTAACATTCTTGTACCCAGTTCACCTGCTGACGGTGAATAGCCCCATAGCAGCTTAGCCACAAAGGCAAACCCCGCTAACTTCCCTGCAATTGTGACCCTAGATAAACCTTTTCCAATCATATCCAGTATGAACTGAATGACATCCTCCCCCGTTGCTTTTTATCAAAGTGGCGCTGGGCGCCTGAAAGCAGAAATTCCTTACACGCTAAACTATAAGCTACCCTGGTAGACTTCACTAGTGACCCTACCACCAGTTGTAGCATCCTGTGGTGCCTACGTACCACAACTGCTGCGGCATGGGCGTCAGAGTTCTGTCGGCGTTCTTGGCTAGCTCACGGAATCTCCCCCACTGCGAACGAGACAAAGCATCCGCTATGTCATTGTCCACACCCGGGACGTGCAGTGCCCTAAATGATATGTCATGGTGCAAACAACTTAAGACAAACACTCTCAACAACTTCAGGACCTGCTCATCCCTTGCTGACTGGTGGTTCACTATCTCAATGACTGCCATATTGTCTACTCTGAATGTCACTTTCCTGTGCGCCAGCTGCGGTCCCCACAATGTCACTGCCACTACTAAAGGAAAAAACTCTAGAAATGCAATGCTCCTACCCCCGTCCCTCCATTGTGCAGGCCACTGTTCTGCGCATCACTTCCCTTGCCAAAACAGGCCAAATCCCTTGCTGCCTGCTGCGTCTGAAAAGACCTGTACATCCCATACCAGGTCTTCTTCCCTTGCAAGATGAATTCCATTAAAAGACTGTAAAAATACCCGCCACATTCTCAAGTCTTCCCTCACCCCTGCTGAGAGTCGCACGTGATGGTGAGGTGGTCTTTGCCCTGCCAATGTCCGGCCCAATCTCCTGCAAAAGGTTCTCCCTACTCTCACCACCCTGCATGCGAAATTGAGATGGCCCAACAAGACCTGTATCTCCTTGACTGTCACCTTTTCCTGAGCTAGCATAGCATTGAGCAATTCCAACATTTTTTGTTTCTTGTCCTCCGGCAAGCGCACCTGCATTGCCCTTGAATCGATTTCTATTCTAAGAAAAGACTGTGCTAGGGCCCATTGTCTTTTCGGGTGCCAACGGCACCCTCAGTTCCCCCATCAGCTGTTTGAAGTTTTCCAGGGCCTCCTGGCACTCTGTGGACCCGGAGGAGCCCACAAAGAAGAAATCACCCGGATAATGTGGCACCAATTTTTGACCTGTGCGCTTTGAGAATAGCCACTGCAGAAAGGTGCTAAAGCACTCAAATAATGCGCATGACATATAACAGCCCATCGGTAATGCTTTATCCATGTACCATTTTCCATTTAAATGGATACCCAGAATATCCCAATCATCTGGATGGACTTTAAGCAAAAGGAAAGCTGATTTTATGTTCCATTTTGCCATTTGTGCTGCTGCGCCCGCCATCACAACAAGTGACATGGCCACGTCAACTGATGAGTATGAAACTGTAGCCTCCTTTTCATCAATAAAATCGTTCACTGAGCTCCCTTCTGGCCATGATAAATGTTGAATAAGCCGAAATTGACCTGGTTCCTTCTTTGGCACCACCTCGATGGGTGACACAATCAAGTTTTCCATGGGCCAATCATTGAAAGGCCCAGCCATCCTTCCCTCCCTCACTTCTTTGTCTAGCTTCTCTTGCACTATTTGTTTATGTTCCTTTGCTGACTGTAAGTTCTCTGCCCACCTTCTGTGCCTCGGTCCCCCATACCCCAAACCGAAAACCCATCTGAAACCCTCCCTCAACACCTCTGCAGCCTTCTGGTCGTCATAACCCTGTAAGGCTGCATTAAACTTCTCCGGCCTAACCGGAGTATGAGCCCTTTGGCCCAGACCCCTGAACCCCCCTGTGCCCCCGTGCCCCTGTAAAGTGTTGCAGCTGTTGCCCCCCTGCATTGGCTCCTCCCTGCTGCCACTGCTGGGCCCCTTGTTGCTAACCACCCCGCCCCAAAACAGTTAACCAGCGCATGCCGACCCCCGCACTTCGAGCACTCATGGCGAAATTTACAGAACTCCAGAGTGCACAGTCCTTTGTTGAAATCCGAACAAGACCCACCTGACCCCGTCTGCCCTCTTCCAGTACTTCCCACCCCTCCCCGAGTGTGTTTCCCATGAAAGGGCCGGTATACTATTGGGAGCCCACTGGCTGTGAAAATGGTCTTGCCCGCTCTGGACGCCCCCATAGTGTGCTGCCACAAGTCTGTGTCCAGTTCACCCCATTTCGCTTCGGGGTCCCAGGCCATGCGTGCTCTAAACTCCTCGTCATATTGCGCCCACGCATAACCCCCCCGTATGCTGCGCTTTCCGAATAACGTCCATGTATTTAAATAGCGCTACACAGCGCTCAGGATATTTTTCGCAGTAAACGCTTGCGTAAATCAAAAACGCAGCAGTCCAATTTTCTGCGGTCAATGGAACCCTCGGCCGCTTGGCCAGCTCGTACTCCTCTTCTTTAGACCCTTATTTCGCACGCACCTCCCTATGCAACAGCTTGAGCATTTCAACTTATTCTCCCTTCCAAATGCGTTCTTTGGTTGCCAGCATCAAATACGCTCCCAGCGGTTTGGTCACCCCCATATAAGGGAGTTTCTTAATCTTCAACTCTTTACCCTCCACTTTGTCTTTTTTGTCGTCAATTGCCTCCTCCCCTCTATCTACCTTTTCAGCACTTTTGTTCGCTTCCACTTTAGTCTTGCTTTTCTTACCTTCTTCTTCGGTGCCCACGCCTATATCTAATACATACTTGCCCTTCCGCAACCTACCCTCCTCCCCCCTTATATTGTACCCCCCATCCCGATCGAAACCATCACTGGTTTCCCCAACCTTTCTTTTGGCTTACCTGACTCTAAGGAGGGTGCCCGTGTTGCTGCAGTCCGCCTCGCCAGTGACCCAGTATTCAATAACGACTTGGTTGGCCTCCCCGCAGGCCCCGACGCCCTCCGTGTTACCTGCAAAACACTATGAGACACATTACTGTGCTCCCCCCTACCCTGTCTTCTTCATCCCTCAACTCGCCTTCTTCAAGGCTCTCCTCATCAAAATCATCAAAATCAAGCTCTTCGCGTGCTTCGGCCTGCGTCTCAACCTGAGGGCCCCTACTAGGCCCCCGTCTCTCTGCTGCAGGGGGTGCCGACTGCCCCCGCCAGTATTCCACTGGCCCCTTGACCGTTTACTCCTGTATTCCTTTGGCCCTGCGGACTGCTGAGGTCCGTCGGGTGTTGGGGCCAGCGAGACCGCTCGAGGCCTGCATATGCCGACCGCGACAGGGTCCCCCGATGCTAACGGGCGCGCCGCTCAAGGTTCCGCCCTCCCTTCTCCTCGGCACCAGCAAGCCACTCCCAGCTCTGCCGAGTCTGTTCCTCCGCGTTGCTCCTCCGCCTGAAAAATAACTGGTCTGGTGTGCTGGGTCTATAAAACCCTTCCCCTAGCTCCCGCCTCCTCTTCTTCCCTACTCCTACAGTACTCTCTGCCCTACCTCTCTGCCCTCCCTCTCTGGTCCTACCTTAAACTGGTCGCTAACCCCCCCTTCCTCTCCTTCACTCCAATCCAGCCCGGCTGCCACTTCTGCCGGTGACTGGCCTTGCCCTGAAAAAGACCCAGGGCCCCCCACCCTGCATGACACTGACCCCCCTTTTATCCCCATGACCCCCCCTCTCGTGACTCGTGCCCATTTCTTCCACCCCAAAAGACCCACCCCGGGCCAAGTATGCATCCAGTTGCCCTACCCTATCTAAGCCCCTCACCTCCTCATTCCAGGAGGTGAAAATATCTAACCCCTCCCAAGCCTTACTGCCCCCCACAGGCTCCCACTCCCCAGGGATTCCATCCTCCTCCCCCTCCGAATCTCTGGGCTCCTGAACCCGCCCGGGCGCCAATTCCTCCCCACTTCCATCCCAGGAGAACCCACTGTCACCCAGTGTCAATCCTCCTGCCTGTAGTGTGACTGCCCTGGAGCTAAATTCCAGCATGCCCCTGAGGCATGTTCTCCAACCAGGGAAGCCCCCCTTGATCCCTCTCCCCCACCAGCTTCATTTAAACCTTGCCCGTGGGCCCCTTTCTCCCCTGCAGGCTGGGGCATTCCCACCTTGTTACGCCCCTCCCCCTTTCCCTGCAGCACTAACTCCCTCTCCCCATGCACCCCTGCCGCTCCGGAGGCCTCCAACACACGCCGTGCAGGCCCCGGGGCTGACAGGACCTTATTACTTGGTCCTCCCCTCTGTGCGTTGGACGCGCTCCTGCGGTCCGATCGGGCCCCGCCCCCACGTACATTCGCCGGAGCCTCAGACTTCGCACAAGGCTCCGGCGCGACGGTTGAAACAGGGGCCGCTCTCCTGGCATACGAGCGGCCCCTCACACTTACCGCCCCCATCTTTGGCCTCTTAGGTGATGTGCAGGCCGCGACGGCGGCCGCCACCCCGGCCGACGCACGACGAGACGGGCGCAACGCGCCTGCGGTGTCTGGCATCAACAAATCAAGCCGCCCTGCCTTGCTAAGAAGGCTCACCGCTTCCAGGACGTGGTAATCTTTCATCTTTAATCTATACTTTTTTTAAATTTTATTTTTTTAACAAACGTCATTAATGTTACAGGCCTTGGAGCAATATCAAGTTACAAAGTACAATATTCAAGAAGGCCTGAAAAGACCAGTGTTAGACCATAAACAAAACAAGTTAAAGATACATCACTTATGACTATAGCAAATTTAGTGACAGATACATCAGGTTCGTCAGCGTCGCGCACATGTTTCGAGACCTTTAGATTTACAGTTAGACCATAGATAGCATTGACAGGCATTTCACTGACTATGGATTAATCATACATTTTTTTATCAGTTTGGCTTAAAATTATAACAGAGAGGCGTGTACATCAGTCGCAAGAGGCTCCTGTAGGCAGAGGTGTGTGGCATAGCAGCGAGCGAAGCTGTAACAGCGGCTATGTTTCTGTGGCTGGCTCAGGGGTTTCCGTTGTTACTGTGTCTTTCTCCCTAATCCATGTCACAAATGGCCCCCAGATGTCTTTCGGGCGGGACGCCATGGGCATAAGGTCCCAAAACGCAGCTAATTGTTCTTGGCAGTATGTGATGTCGTGCACCCAAGTATCTACTTTAGGGCTTCTT
Organism: Calotriton arnoldi; assembly: GCA_963921515.1. Lineage (NCBI taxonomy): Eukaryota > Metazoa > Chordata > Amphibia > Caudata > Salamandridae > Calotriton > Calotriton arnoldi. Next base: position 674,320 of record CAWUFW010003771.1, on the reverse strand, counting down.
GGAGCACCCCAGTGCATGGCCAGCCTGCGCTTAGCAAATAACAGCATCATAGCTGTGAGTCGACGTTTCTCGGGGGGAATCTCCTCTACGTGTCCCAGCAGGGCGACCAGTGGCGTGCATTGTAATGTGACCCCAGTGACCGAATGTACAATCTCATAGACTCCTTCCCAGAAGCGGGCAATGGGGGGGCATGTCCACGCAACATGCAGGAAAGATGCATTCTCTTGCTTACATTTCCATCAGTTCGCATTTGGGCGTAATCCCATTTTGTGTAGCTGTAGGGGGGTGGAGTATACTCTGTGTATGAATTTAAAATGGATGAGTCTCAGCTCATGGTTTGGGGATAAGTACCTGAGCTGGGAACAGCAATAGGACCACTGTTTGTCTGTAGGTGATTCTCCAAGATCAACCCGCCACTGCTCTAGAGCACGTGGGCCGACAAAAGGAGTGTTTGATTGCGTTAAATTATATAGCCTGGTTACCAACATACGAGGAGATGATGTAACAAGTACGTGTTCCAGTGGTGTAATTATTGCTGGGGCCTCTAGAAAGGAGTTATGTAATGTTCTGCATGTGGCTCTAAGTTGGTAGTGTAGAAGCAATTCTAGTACAGGCCCCGGAGTTCCCCCTTGATTTTGTGGTTTCTCTAGGAACGTGCCCTGTGGGTAGAGATCGCCTAGTGTATTTAGGCCCATTGCGCGGGCGCACTTAATAGCCCCCTTATCTTGTAGAGAAGGGAAAAGTAGGTGATGTGCAAGTGGAGTGGAGGGTGCATAGAGCAACGGGGTCTCGACGTGCTTCCTCAGGCCCTCCCAGGCCCATCGCAATGTCTCAACTGTGTTCACCTCTCCGGCTATTCTGCGGTAAGGTTGTATAGGGCAACATGTAGAGGGGTAGGGTCCGCTACATCGTTCTCGATCACCACATGTGGCTGGAATGGGACCGGGTGTACCCAGAAGTGGAGATATTGAGCTTGCGCACATGGGGGCAGATTTACAAGCCCCTTGCGTGACTTTTGCGCTGCAGTTGCGTCACTTTTTTGATGCAACAGCGGCGCAAACAATGCGGCCTATTTACAACGTGACGCATCTAGGGAGATGCGTCACGTTGTAAAGCCCTGCGTCACATTATACCTGCGTCAGGTATAATGTATGCAGGGTGGGCGTTCCCACTCAGGAAGGCCTCGTAAAGTGACTCAGTGAAATCTACAAGATTTCACTGCGCCACTTTTAGGACACCACTGCGTCAAAACCTTACGCCTGCTTGAAGCAGGAGTAAGTAGTGATGCAGTGTAGTGGGAATAGGCCTCAACACGTATTGCTGGAGTTGCGTCGTGCTTGCGACACGACTCCAGCAATGCGTGACTTTTCCGCCAACAGATGCGTCAGAATTTCTGATGCATCTGTCAATCCTTGCGCCATAGTGCGCCGTATTGTAAATACGGCGCATCTATGGTGGCGCAAGGGTTTCTAAGGGTGGCGCAGGGAAAGTGACACATCTGTACAGATGCGTCACTTTCTTGTAAATCTGCCCCGTAATGCATATAGTTCAAAGTTGGGAGCACCCAGCCCCCGTCGCGAGAGCGGTTGCGTCAGTAGTTCCCATCCCACCCGTGGCTGCTTCTCAGTCCACACCAGGGCTATCGCAATGGAGAGGAGGGATTTAAAAAAGGCTTGTGTGAGGGGGATGGGGATATTTGCGAATAAATATAGGAACTTGGGGAGGACTATCATTTTTGTTATGGCTATTCTGCCAGCCAGGGACAATTACAGAGCTGACCAGTACTTTGACTTGCACTCCAGCCACTCTAGTAGTCGACCAAAGTTCATACGCCAGCTTTCTTGTGTGTCTCTACTGAGCCATATGCCTAAGTATTTTACCGAGCCATCAGCCCATGTGAGCGAGAATTTCAGTACAGCCTCTAGTGGGGTGTCGGTCAGGGGCAGGAGGGACGATTTAGACCAGTTAACTTTCACACCAGACAAACCCCCAAATTGGAGAACTTCCCGCAGCACTGGATTCAAATTCTCGTCTGGTTTACGAATGTACAGTGTAATGTCATCAGCGTACATTGAAATTATTAAGCTTCTGTCTGTGAAACCAAGCCCTCGAAAAGTGTGGTGCTGTCGTATTCTAGCAGCTAGGGGGTCCATCGCCACTGCAAATAGCAGAGGAGAGAGGGGGCAGCCCTGTCTGGTACCGCGTGTTATTGGGAATGGCTCCGACAGCAACCCATTTGCTTTCAAACGTGCCCTGGGCTCAGTATAAAGTATGCGAATGAGCTTGATGAAATTGGGACTGAACCCCAACCTGGGTAACATAGTGAACAAGTATGGCCATTCCTGTGAGTCGAACGCTTTAGTAGCGTCAAGGAAGGCAGCGATGGCTGGCAATTGAGGGTCTATCTGGTGAACCGCAGCAAAGAAGGTGCGTAAATTATGAGCTGTGGACCTGCCAGGGATAAATCCGGACTGGTCTGGCATGGCTATAAGTGGCAGGAGTGGCTGAAGTCTATTGGCGATTAACTTAGTGAGGATTTTGACATCAACGTTAATCAGAGAGAGCGGGCGGTATGAGTCGCAGAGATTTGCCGCCTTGTCTGGTTTCAAGAGAGAAATTATCACAGCCTCTTTCATTGTTGGTGACAGAGAGCCGCAGCCTAGAGATTCTTGGTAGACCGCTAGTAAGCGAGGTGCGAGCTCGTCCGCGTAGGTTTTGTAAAACGAGGTCGTCAATCCGTCTAGCCCTGGGGCCTTGTCGCCTGGCAAGCTACTGATAATCTGCACAATGTCTTCCACGGAAAATGGTTGCAAAGTAAAGGGGCCCCCTGATATTAGTGAAAAGTACACCTAGACAGGGAAAATACATTAATGTAAATACTCTAGGGCTACTTCAGACCATTGAATCCCTCAAACCATTATGAGGAGAAGAAACAAACTATAGTGACACTGGAAAATTAGAAATATATAAAAAAAGTTTATTTATAAATTATCTTTATCTTTTTTTTAAGTAAATATAAAAACAATATAAAAAACTTCATACAGAGACTAGCACTTGTACAACATTCTGACCACATTCATTCACAACCACAAACATACTACATACATATAATCAAATTGATATACATGATTTTTTCGTCAAACATGATAGGATTTGTAAAGGATGTAGCGAACAAACAACAACAGCACTTTGATGAAAAATTTGCTTTTTTAGGTGGTTTTCAAACTGACTCTACGCGCGTTTCGACAGAAACACTGTCTTCATCAGGAGTTCCACCTCAAAATGTTGTGCTCTGTAAGGAAATATATATATCACATACATATAAATATAATTTTGAGTGTCACCATAGTAAATGATTATAATATTTTCATATTGTGATAAGGACCCATGATTTAAACTAAGGGATATAATCTCATATTATGTTTTTATAAAAGGAAGGAAAGAAAAGAAAAAGAAAAAGAGCCTGACAAAAAATTAACATAAATACACACATATAAACAATCTCCCAAACAACATGTAACAATGCAAACATGCAATAGGGCACTATTGCCATTAATCTACATTCTTTGTATAAATTCCATATCGACAGTACTAAAATTCCCTCGTCAAGAGAAAATAATTAGTGTCCTTGAAAGACAATTAAAAGGAAAAAATTATATATACTCTCCAGGATAATATTCTATGGAGGAAAAAGTACACGATGATCAAAATGTGCACGAAAGGCACAAAATACTAAGGTAAAGTTTGTAACAAAACAATAGTAAAAAGGTATATTACCAAGTCTATCCAGCATCTGAATGTAGACTAATGAGCTGTTTGAATAATTCAGGTCAAAATAAGATATTGTATCTTCAAGAATTTAAACTTGTCACCCAGGATGCATCTGTGGAGTTCTAGATAGGTGTACCAAAGCAGAGAAATAAAAAGATAAAAAAAGGCTTTCCATTACTCACTATGTACATCCTTGAATATGAAAAGATGTTATAACCAACCAAATAGATTACATGTTTACCTTGTATAGTTAATGACCCTTCTCAAAGGAGAGATGTTTTAGTGTGATAGCCGACTCCTCAAAAAAGAGTCCCTGAAATAAATAAACAGGCCCAAGACACCATATGTAAAAACATGCACCAAAATAATTTTAAGAATATCAAGAGTTGAATCATTTTCTATAGGTATCAGCGAGGGCAAAACATACCTGCTTGATAAAATGTATCCAACAGGGAAGACGAGCTGCTAGTCCTTCAGATGGTTAAAAATGGATACTAAAAAGTAAACAACAGGAACGGTGTGTTCCATAAATAGAAAATACTCACAACAAGGTTACTAATCATGTTAGCAAGATGATGAAATAAGACATGATGCCTTACATAGATATAATGAAATTATTTGAAGTATTTCAGCGAAACCGCAAACGTCCAAAATAATTGAAAAGTTTCAAATTTATAATTGAAAAACTCATGGGCGAACATGTAAAAGCGATTACAGCGATACCGCCTTGAGAGCAAGACTGTTTCTAACTCAGAACGGTGAATGAATGATTTTAGGAGCAACACCTGTATTTTTAAACAGATGGCATAACATAACGGAAACCTCTATTTTGTATGGATTTAAATGCCCCTAAAGAAATGTGTCCTGATACACATATATTATTCCAAACAAATTGATGATAACAAACACCAAAGCATTTACAAAATACCCACGAAACCTCACGCTGTGTTTACCGATATCGACGATCCAAACAACTGAACAGCTCTAATCTCTGTTTAACAACCAACCAAAGAGGCTGAAAAGCGCCGAAAAGCTAATGGCGCAAAAAAGGCGGTATGTTTAAATACTATCAGGAAACAGTCATATAACCTTGTTACATGATGGGAAAGGCGGAGCAATGCCCGGCCAAACACAACAAACAGGGAAATACAGAGACAGGAAATACGTCCCGATACACATGTATTATTCCAAACACATTGATAATAACAAACATCAAAGCATTTACAAAATACCCGCGAAACCTCACGCTATGCTTACCGATATCGACGATCCAAGACAACTGAACAGCTCTGATCTCTGTTTGACAGCCAGCCGAAGGGGCTGAAAGACGCCGAAAAGCTAATGGAGCGAAAAAGACGGTATATTTAAATGCTGTCGGGAAACAGTCATATGACCTTGTCACATGATGGGAAAGGCGGAGCAATGCCCGGCCGAACATAATAAACAGGGAAATATAGATCAGAAGATGCCACAGTCTTAATGGCAAAAAAATGAAAGATTGGAAGGTATCAATGTATGTAATTATATACAAAACAGTCCCAATATATACATGCAGTCATCTGGCGATATTCAAAAAGAATATATAAGCATCGCACCCAAAACAGCTATGCATATACGCATACATGCACAGCAAGATATAATAAACGATGAGTAACTAAGTCAGGAAAAACAACTAACCTTAAAAGGAAATCCCTAAAAGAGTTATATATAAAAAGTACCCGAGGCATATGTGCAGACACCCAGCGATTATTTAAAAATACATGTAAATGTCACCACCTAAGGGCTGTGCATATATCCATGGACGCACAGCGAGATTTAGAAAAGAACCGGTGGATTTACCGATGGGAGAAACCCCCAATAACCTATACCAAGGTCCAGTATTATTTAAAAATACATATAAGCATCGCCACCAAATGGCTGTGCACATGTCCATGAACTTACAGCAAGATGTAAGAGATGGATATACCGATAGATAGGACCAAATAACCTATACCTAGGGACTATTGACCATGCTAGTCATTATAGCGTATCGCTTGGTCCCATGGGATATCAGAATTTAGCCCATTGGTGTGTGAGCTCAAAGAAAAAATCCAGAATACTTCTCTGCGTTTTCTTATTGATTCTGCTTGTTGAGTATTTTTAATTTCAATTTTTTCCAAGATTAACCATCTTATTTGAGTCTCACGGTGGTTCATTTCTACATAGTGTTTGACTATCGGTGCCGTAAGTCTTTTTGTTTTGATGGCCGAGCGGTGTTCTGTCAGGCGGACCGAGAATTGTCGTGACGTCTCGCCAACATATCCTTTATCACAGGGACAGAGTAACAGATATATAACATTATCTGTTTTACAGTTAGTAAAGGTTCTAAGTTTAATTTCCTTTTTTTGATAGAAGAATTTATCTGTGACTATCGCCCCATCACACGCCTTACAATGAAAACAGTTATGGTTACCAGTGATGGAGTGACTACCGTCTAAAGTTTTTTGTATGAATGGCGGTTTAGCTTGCAATCTAGAGTGGACCACCAGATCTTTTAAATTCTTGTTTCGCTTATGGGCAAACATGGGGCGTGGAAGTACCCTGTCTGGATCAGAATTTGTATTAAGAATGTGCCACTGAGCATTAATGGCTTGTCGGATCTTCTCATTTAGGGATGAGTGTCTAGTGACACATACCAATTTCGGGGGATCTTTTTTTGTATTGGTTTGGAGTAAATGGTCCCGGTCATAAAACCTAGCCCTTTTGTATGCCTCTCTTACAAGTCTCCTTGGATAACCACGATCTATGAACCTTTGTTTCATTGCTATTGCCCTCAAGTCAAAGTCAATATACATTGGTACAATTGCGTCGAACACGTAAAAATTGTCCCATAGGTATACTTTCTCGTTGACATTTTGGGTGATAGCTAGAGAAATGCAATAACGTATTTCTTGCTGTTGGCTTGGTGTAAAGATCTACTTGGAGGACAGAGTCAATTTCTTTGATTTCAATATCTAAGAATTCAATTTTCCCATCTCCAATATTTGCTGTGAAACGTAAGTTCACATCACATAGATTTATCCATTCTAAAAATTCCTGAAGTTTCACAGACTCGTCCTTCCAAATAAACAATATGTCGTCAATATATCGGGACCATTGATATATCGACTCAAAAAACGGGGCCATCTCATTGTAGACAAATTGGTACTCAAAAAATGCCATGTAGATATTGGCTATAGTGGGGGCACAAGATGCCCCCATACTAACGCCCTTAATCTGTTTATAAAGATCCCCATTGAATTCGAAGGTGTTTTCATCAAGTACAATGGTGAGGAGATCGATAATAAAAGGCACATTGCAATCTACTGAGAAGGTTAAAATAAACCATTCCACTGCTGTAATTGCCTCAAGCTGAGGGATGTTACTATATAAGGACTCAATGTCCAATGATACCAATGTGTCTGTTTGTCTATTGAAGGCTAAACCTTCTATTTTTGAGATCATATCCTTAGTGTCTCTAACATGAGCTAAAGTTTTTGAGACATGTGGTCGTAGCACTTGGTCAATATATTTGGATATATGCTCCGTTACTGATCCTATAGTGGTGACGATTGGTCTATAGGGGGGGTTATTACAATCTTTATGAATTTTCGGAACCCCGTAGACACTAGCCATAAGGGGTGTCGACACATTCATATAGTCACTTTCCTGCTGGCATATTATACCCTGTTCTACAGCATTATTCGTAAGGGTGCAAATTTTGCGTTGGACTCTAGATGTTGGGTCTGTAGTAATTTTTCGATAATGTAAGGGATTGTTTAATAGTGTGTTCATGTTAAAAATGTATGTGTCAGTATCTATTACAACAATTCCTCCCCCTTTGTCACAGCTTTTCACTGTGATATTTTTCTGAGTTTTTAAAGCATTAAGGGCATCCAATTCTTCTCTAAGTAGATTAGGAATAGGCTTAGGGACATATTTGACGATGTTTTCAAGTTTAGCAATAACGACCGATTCAAAGATTCCTACCTCTGGTCCAACCTGATCCAGAGTCGGAGTAAACACAGAGATCGGGCGTAGACCTGATTGGTTCTCTTCATATGTGGTAAGATTAGGTCTATTTTCAAAAAACTTTTTTAATCGTATTTTTCGGAAAAAGGCTCATCTAAATAGGCCCGGTGGGCCTCGCTTAGCCAAACCAGTTCAATGGAGTCTAAGTATGTTTGCAGCTCGGGATGAGGGGCATTCTGCGTGGCAGTGTATAGTGAGGAGTAGAAGTTAGTAAGACGTGAATGTGTGGCTTGTTGACCTCTAAGGGGAGTTGAGTCCTCGTCTAGTAAGTCAGTTATCTACGTCGAGGACGTATGTTGTCTGAGTGTGTTCGCTAGAGCTTTTCCAGGCCTATCGCACTCGCAGTAACTGCGGGCTTTGGCATTTTTCCCCAGAAAGTGGGTCTCTCTTTCTGCCTCTTCCCTGAACTCTGAAATGTTCCCTCTCAGTGTTGCGAGATGTATGGGTGCACCCGATTGGTAGAATAGGAGTTCAGTGTTGCGGATGTCTTGTTCCGGTCTCGACAGTGTTTGTCTAATTGATTTTAAAACCCCAGATTGTTTGGCGATGAATGCGCCTCTTATAACTGCCTTATAGGTGTCCCACAGAGTGGAAGGAGATTCCACCGAGCCTTCATTAATGGAGAAGTACTGGGTGAGTTCACTGCGGATCTCTTCTCTAAATGCTGCGTCTAGTATGTGTGGTGGGAGTCGCCAGCTGAATGCACGAGGTAAAGTTTGTGGTATGTTCCAGCGTAGTACCACTGGGGCATGGTCAAAAAGCGTGCGCGGTAAGTGCATAGTGTCTGTGGTCCAGGATGCTATGTCACCCGTGACCACCCAATAATCCAATCTGGACCAGGCATTGTGATGTGATGTTATACATGTACCCTCTCTAGCATCTGGATGTCTGCTGCACCAAATATCTATAAGTCCATCATCTTGTATAATGGAAGTCATTTGCTGAGTGGCTCTGGGATGTGGTCTGCGGGCAGCACCCACCCTGTCTGCTTTGTCTTGTAAGGTAGTATTGAAGTCTCCACCCTAGATCACTGTATCACCTCCCATCGTCATTGCCTTTGCCCAGACGGTGAGAAAAAAACTGGGATCGTCCACATTTGGACCATATATAGCCACCAAGGTTACCTGAGTAGACATCAGAGTTCCTCTTAAAATAACGTACCGCCCCTCTGGATCAATTTGCGTGTGAGATGTTAATCAGCCCAGCCCCCGCATGATCAGCACAGACACTCCTCTTGCATAGTTGGAGTACGGAGCTGAGTGCACCTCGCCCCAGTATCTATTGTGCAGCTTGGGTCAGCCCCAACTTTCAGGTGTGTCTCCTGCAAAAAACATATGTCTGTTTTATGCCTAATTAGATATATATGCGTTAGCCTAGATTTCCTGAAGTCATTGAGCCCTCTGTTGTTCCAGGTTAGAAATTTGGCCTCGGTCATATAGTTGCTGTAGTGTTGTATAGTGTGCTACGTGACTTATAGTGATGTACAATAAGATAAACAATAGAGTACGAGAACCTGCTAACGTCACATGGAAGGTTCTTGCATGGAGCTGGAGTGACATCTGAGAAGAACAACTTGTGGTCTACTGTAAACACATGAACTGTAATTAGTCACCCCCTTTCTGAGAGCTCAATAACCCCCTGGTCCCACCCCCTCCCACACCAACCTCCCAAATAGGTTGTGTTGCATTTTCCCCCTCCAACCCTCTTTTCCCGTGTTAACCCAAACAACAGAAAACATGGGAGATCTCCCAGTGGGGGCCTGGGTCGCCGGCGTAACCCCTACCAAGTGGCAGGGTGGCCGGGCCGAATTAGAGTACATGGAATTCGCTTAATGTAGATTTAGATAGGTTGGCTAAGGAAAGATTAGTTACCGCTAGGTTGCAACGTGTGCATCAGTGTAGAATGTTATAAAAGACGAAATTACAAACAGAGCATAATAGCAATTCCATTAGGCATAGAGTGGTGCGATCAGTCATTGTCACTCAGGTTACGTTCCGATTCAGTTTGTTGTGAGGAGCGGGGAGATAGTCTTTGGATACTAATATGTTTAATAAACTTCAAGGCTGCTTTGGCGTCTGTGAAGAAGTGGGGTTTCCCATCATGTGTAATTTTTTATTTGGCCGGGTAGAGCATAGCGTATTGAATGGAGGCCCGTTGGAGGATGCGTTTCACCGGCATAAACTCCCTGCGGGTGGCCTGCACCATCGGAGTGTAGTCTGGGAAAAAGGAGAGGGAATTGCCCTGGTGATTTATTGGACTTTGGTCTCTGGCGGCTTTCAGGACAGCATCCCTATCTTTGCAGTTCAAGAGGCGCGCATTTATGGGTTCGCGGCACAGTACCCACCGGTGGTCTAGGCCCTAGTGAGCAGTGTGCACACTCGACTATCAAGACTGGCGAAGGCACCGGGCCAAGCAGTTCATGTAATAGGTTTTGAATGTAGGGCTCCATTCTCGGGATGGCAGTGAATTCAGGTAGGCCAATAATTCTGAGATTGTTGCGCCGAGAGCGCGCCTCCAAATCTTCGTTCTTTGCTTTGATAACCGCCAGGACTTTTTCCATTTAGAGTAGTTGTTCCCTCGATTCAACTTGAAAGTCATGGGTATCTGAGAATCTGCTTTCCATAGTGTCTAAGCGAGCCTCGTGAGTGTCCACTCGTTTTTTAACCTTTTCAAGACTAGAGGTAAGCGCATCAATCTTATTATCTATGGTCTTTATGCTGGAGCGCACATCCAGCAATATAGTGCGCAGATCATCATCACACTTCTCGCTAGGATCTTTGGCGCTTGGGTCTATATCTGGCTCAGAACAGGCATCAGCCGTGCGGGTCTGGCGTTTACTGTCAAAGGGGAGTTTAGATTGCTTTGGGTTAGTCTTCCCCATTGTGCCAGGCAGTGCACAGTTAACGTGGGATGTCGTGGGAGCCTATGGGTAAAACCACGCCAGCGGCGCTTAACAAGTCGTGGCACGGCGGTGCTGCTTAGCTTCGCCTGAGGAAGTGGTGGACGTCTCAGGGTCTTTCTGGGTAAGCCCAAACTCAGCCACGCGGTCACCTCTGCTTCTCTGTCCTGCTGCCCGACCCGTTGGTCTCACAGCACCAGGGCCAACAGTGGTTATGTGGGGGCGAGAGTGCCTGCCAGCAAGCCCTAGCGCCGGTACACCCGGTGCGGTCACACAGACTTCACCAACCACCCCCGCGCAATGGGCACACACAGGGGGGAGGGGAGCCGGTCATCCGCACCTCCATCCGTACAAACTTTGCTGCGGTTGTGCCCCCCAGTCATGCACTATGCCTCAGGACCTCCTGGGCCGCGGCCACAGCCAGCCAGCCCCCAGGCCTACACCGAGCTCCATGCGGCCCCCAAGGTACCATGCAGGGCGCGGGCACAGCCAGCGGGAAGCCCACAGGGCTGCGCGCCCATCCGGCCCACAGCAGTACTCACTGCGCCCACTTGCCGTCAGATTCGTTGCCTCCAGAGAAGTGCAGCAGTCCTCGCCGCAGATGGTGATCGGAGGGATCGCCGAAATCTCCGATGCTTTGGCCCTCGCACAGCCAGGGGGCCACTCCGGAACAACGAAGCCCCGCCCGGCCGCAGCAGCAGCTCACAGGCCCAGGCGACCTCGCGGGACAAATCACACAGCAGACCGCGGTACGGGCTCTGGCCAGGCAGAAGGGGCACTGAGCGCCCGCGATCCAACCTCTGCCTCTATGCTGCTGGGTTATCGTCGGAGCTATAAGCGCATAGGGAGATTGCTATTCTCCAAACAGGTGCTGCAGAATGGCGCCTTCTGGCGCAGGATAGATGGGAAAGCTACTCAATGAAGCAATGTTGGCGTCCAACGCTGCGGGATTATCATCGGCACTTTAAGCGCTCATGAACACTTGCTCCTCCCCAAACAGATGCTGCAGAACGGAGCCTCCTGGCACAGAATAGATGGAACAGGTAGTCCCTGAGGCAATGTTGGCAGCCTGTGCTGTGGGGTTATCGGCGGCACCATAAGCGCTTAGGGAGACTTACCCTCCCCAAACAGGTGTGCAGAATGGCACCTCCTGGCGCAGGATAGATGGGACAGGTAGTCCCTGAGGCAATGTTGACATTGTTTCTAGTTCAAATGGATCAAATGCTATCAAAAATGCCACTCAACATGTTGCTGTGCAGTGTTAGGCCCTTTACCATGCCGTGGCAGGTCACCCTTCAGTTGCTGATTTGAGTATTAGGTGTTTAAATAATTTTAAAGCGGGGAAATATTTGCCCAGACAGTGTCACTGAAAAAATGACACGACGGTGAAGTGATACTGTGGCAAAATGTGTCACATTTGGCTGCATAATTTTCCTTTTCTTGCCACATAATTTAGTTAGCCGTGACACATAATTCCAGTAGCCCTACCTATAGTGCCTTGTTGCTGCGCAGTATGCTTTCACTCCCTGCAGACCGATATTCAAGCATACTAACCCCCCATCGCTGTGAAAAAGGGTAAACCCTCTTCAAGTTGACATTCAACCTAGATTTGCTTCAGCGACTCATTATTATACCAAGTGTGTCCTCGCACATCATGATATGCCTCCCGCCTTGATGCCTAACTCAATATTTTTAATTACTTGCATTCACTATTGAGACAGAATGTAGAGTCAAGTTTCAGGTAATGCCTTTTTATTGGACTAATGCTGCACTATTGACGGACCAGCTTTAGGGATAGAAAAAGCTCTCCTTCAGGTCAGGAAGGGATTTACTCAGAAGCATGGATTTCTGGACTGCGAAGGCATGTTTGTCAATATTATACAGTGAGACCAATAAACGGAATTACCTTAGAGTCGGCTAGGCATTTTGTCCAACATGGAGCTGTTTGCAATTTTTACCTTGGAGAAGAAGGTTTAGGCGTCCTTCACTGTTCCAGGTACAATAATTGTCAGACATATTGTATAAAATGGGTGGAGATAAACTAACAGCGGAAAAAGCAAGAGGGTATGGTAAACTGTTGCAAGACTTTAATCAGCCATTCAAAAGGACAGTTCAGTCAAATTCAAGAAATGTCTTATAAATTGGGGACAAAGTGTTTTTTGTTAGTTTTGCTTCTGTATGATGTGTTCATTTTGAATATTGTAACAATATTTACATGTTTCTTATATAGAGCTTAGTGCAAACATTTTTGTCGTTTAAATCTATAAATGACAGGTGTTGCCAGTGCCTTAAATGCGATGAGAAAAGTGTGTGGGGGCAGGTGTCTCAAAAAGGGGTGTGATCTCAGAAGAGTAATTAGGAATACTCTCTAAGAGGTGGGGGGCCTATGTAATTAAAGGTATGGCTCAAAACATTTGAGAAAAAGCCCTGTGCTTCCCATAGCATCGCACCTTGCAAGTATTTTGGTGCCTCTCTGTGATCTTTCTGTGATTGCAATCAAACATACGACACAGTAACGAACATGCGCCTTAAACAAGCCAGATCTATTGGCTTTGCCAATGCTTGCTAGCAAATGAGTAACAACAATATTTTGCTGCAAATAATTAGAATGGGAAATGTTTAAATGTTTAAATTATGATCCTGTGAATTGAACATTTCTAAGGTCTGTGGAAGGGGAAGTAGACTGCAGGGTGTGTAAATCACCTCAGTTCTCCTCTCCTCTTCACTCCACTTTCATTTGCTAGCCCTTGGTTAGACACTTACATCCTTTTTCTCCTGATATCATTCTGAAACCCTCCATCTGCATATCTCACACTTTATCTATTTCCTCCTCAGCACCCTTTTTTACCCTCTCCTGCCTGTACTTCATTGCGTCTCCGTCACTTCACTCCTCCAACTGACAGCACTGCATTTTCTTTTACTTGCACCTGTGTACCTCCTTCATACAGATGAGCATAGAATCACAATTGCAATTGGCCTACCTGACCACTACTCGGCGCGCACTGCAGAAAGATCAAGGATTAGAAGAGCATGTATTCTGAACCCCTTTGTGACCTACTGAAAGGGACTGTGAGAAATTTGCACAATTGTCAATCATGGCCCGTTATAAACACCCGCCCACCATATCAACTCACCCAGATACAAAGAGGCGATTCTTTTGATAGTAATTGTTATACAAGAGGAATATGTTGGATGAGAAAAACTACAGAAACACAACATCCTGGAAAAAGCAAATACATTTAGCGAATGTAAGTAAAACATGAAATGTAAACAGAAACAAAATTGCTGACATGGATTACCTTTTGTTTTTTTGCATAGTTCAAAAATCAATCAGTGTTTCTGTCTTTAAAGATAAGGACATCTATATATGGATCTCGATAGGGAACATCCATTTTATTACTGCTGAGTCTGAGAATAAGAGAGACACACCCCCTTAAAGCCCTTGGTGGTGCTACTATCAAGTTTTAAAGATACTCACTTTATCCACCTCAGAATTATGAATGGCAGAGTTGTCTTTGGCAGTATTGAAATCACTGTTCTGCAGATCTCAACAGATGTCAGTGGAGAGAGATCAACTCACAGACCATCTTGTGACATAAAATAACAAGCATAGTATCTCTTATATGAGATGAATGCTATTTTTCAGCAGATTTAAAAACACACATATCTGTGAATGGTAACAAAAAGGAGTAATTTATTTAAATCATATATTTGCATGTAATGGCTCTTATTCACAAAAATATCTTTGACAAATATAGATTTCTAAGCAACCGTCTAAATCTAATTAATAGCATTTCTGCTGATGGAAAATCAGCCAATTCACGGGTATATTGCAAATTAATTGTAACTTTTCTTTTATTCACGGTCTATATCAAAAACCTGAGGTGGGTCTAATTCCTGCCCTTTTTCCTTCAGAAATTGTGTGAGCTCGTGAGTATTTTTTATATCTAATTTGCACAGTTAGCCCAACCTTTTTGACAATTACTGTAGGCGAAGAAAAGATGGTATATCTGTTATTACCAATATCCGTCACACATTCTAAGCTTAACCGTTAACCTCATACTCAATCAAATGTAAGGACTTCTTGTTTTTTGATATTTTGGTTTTGATTAATCCGTTTTTATTTGATCACCAGCTCCTGTTTATTAGCAGTTTTGTGGACAGATTACAAAAAGGCTACCATGACACATGCCTGTCTATGAGGATCCTGCTGCCCAGGATCGAGATCCGTGAAGATCCCTTTGCCTTGAGCATCATCTACCCCTCTTCACCGCAGAGCTAACTGTCTCTTTTGCTGAGCTCACTTGGCATCTCTTTCTGCCGTCCCTCGACCTGTGGTGGCAGAACCGACGGTTGAGCTGATGACGCGATCGTGTCTCCCCGCCACTGGACAGATAAGCCGCCCCTTTTGTTGCCTGTGCCCTGTGACAAGCCCAAAGTTTGTGAGAGCCTGCTCCCGAGCCCAGACCTGTGCTAATAGGTACAGCTAGATGCGGGCGAAATGCTGCATAGATGCGCTGATCGAGGACGGCGTTCCAAAAGAATAAGAATAAACATTCTTTGATTATCTTTCGGAACAGAGACTGCTTTCAAAAAACGCTGGTTATAATGTGTTTTGGATAAATTAAGTTAAAATGGACTCTGCCAACATCTATCAACAACATTATTGATTGTAATTTTACCAAAGGGTCTGTACACTTCATAGGGACTGGACTGCCATGTCCTGAAGATGGTCTTATAGATGAATCACGCACAAGACCGAAATGTCGACATGCCAACCCATTTCTCTAATCTGTCATTGAACCTTTATGTATATGAAAACTATGTCCAATGTACCGGCTGTTTTCATTAGATTACATTTGCATTGGGTTGTACTACATCGGTGATTATGTTTAACTAGTACATAATCTTCAGTCTCTATCACCTATGTATTTATGAGAGATTTTTCTACCCTTCGATCTACTAAAAATATAAACGTATACAAAAAAGAAATACTCCCTATTTTGTTTTGTTTCTTTTGCTCTAAAGATTAATACATTATTGAGTCACTTCATTATCTTTCAGTCTTAATTTATTTACGAGAATGCAAATTTGAGGGCATTCATAAATATAGCCTAAAAAATACAATTGATGTTAAAATAATATCCCCTGTAGGCACTTCTACCTGATATAGTATATCACCCAAGCCCACAAGGGTATAAGGGTTAACCCAATCTTTTTTAAAATAGGTACAGCCTGACACTGGTGCAGGGCGACTCCCTTCTCATCACTGCTGCTGGGTATTAAGCAGCACCTCAGAGAGACAAATAGGGGCAGCTCTGAATGTTTGGAGCCTTAGGTTCACTCTGACTACTGAGCACGTACACTCCCTGATCTGCTGCTCCTCGAGTGGTCCGCGCATGCATTTTGGTGACTGTACTAGTGAGGCCTTTAGGTTCATGAGGGCAACTGGGGACACTTCATGGCCGTTGAGTCTCTTCCCTCCTCATCTCACTGGGGCATCCGTCTTAGGCCTCATCCATGCATAGCCAGAGAAAAAGAACTCTCTCAGCTTCAAAATAAGGCCCACAATCTCAATGTCACCCCCTCCTTTGTTTTCATAATAATTAAAGTAAGACTCTCTCATCCATGCCGGTAACCATCATGGTCTCCTCTGTGCATGGAAAGTTCAACTGGAGAAATAAGGGCCACCACCTCGGGATCGTCTCCCTAAACTGATCATAGAAATAAAAGCTGGACTTACACTTCAGTAAGAGAAACAATGGCAGCACCATCAACTTGAATTGCCGAGCACTCTTGCGCACTGTGTGTTGCTGTTCCAACTAAATAAGTTCACACTCATTTTTCAACTAAATAAGGACCTTTACTACAGTACCTAAGAAGTTTTACAGTACAGGCCTCTCCCCTTCGACGAGGCCCTTTGGCCCAACTTATTGTGAAAATATAATCTTGTATCAGCGATGACATTTTACTTGAGTGATTGGCTGAGTCTGGTGTGATGAACACAGAATCTAACTGGTTTGTTTCTTTCTCAAAGACCATTCAGAAACTGTTTGTCTGGCCAAATATCATTCTGAAGCTAAACAAACTTTTACCGTTGTACGGCAAGGATCGGCGCTCACTCCCACATTATTTATCTCTCTGTGGCTCCACTAGCCAAAATAATAGATTCTTTTGACTGTAAATTGTATACCTAGGCCAACAATACCATATTTATTCTTAGGCTGGATGGGAACACAGAATTGGCAGGTCATCAGTTTTCCTTCTGCCTTAAGGAAGTTGCTAAGTGGATGAAATGCAACTCTCTGGCCTTAAACAGAGAAAAAACTGTGGTCATGTTTTTTGGAATCCCCACTATGTAATTAGATAAATGGTGGCCTGATTCACTAAGTTCACTTCCAATTCTCGTTCTACATGCCAGAAACTTGGTAATTATTTTTGACTCCTAACTCATCTTTGAGGAGCACATGAATTTACATGCCCTCACCTGTTTTCACCTACTGCCTATTATTAGGAAGATTCTGCCCTGTCTTCCATCCTGCTCCAAGAAAGACCTGATCCAAGCTCTTATAATTTCCATATTGGACTATTGCAATTCGTTATTAGTATGAATCCCCTTATACCTAGTACATGGAGTACAGATATTACAAAATTCTGCTGCACAAACCGTTCTGGAGCTAAAAAGAAGCTTACCCATCTCTGCTCATCTTTTTCTACTTCCTTGGTTGCCCATTGCCCATAGAATCCTTTTCAAAGCACCATGCCTTTGTCATAAAACAATGTATAAAGATGGACTAGACGACTAGACCATCTTCAAACTGGGGGGCAGTCCCCTAGGGGGGCCATAACTGATTCCGGGGGCGCGCCAGGATCTATCCAAAAGCAGCATCATGCTGATAACAGTGCTTTGTTTAAAGCAGAAAAAAATGGGCGGCAGTAAGCCACTCTGTAATGGGCCATCACTGAAATCTTTTGTTATTTATATTTGGCTGGTAGTATGTGTCAAAATGGAAGCGATTCCAAAAATTCCTCAACGCCCCCGACATTTCTTATAATCTCACTGTGGATACTTTTACAAGTTAGTAAGGCCTGGCCAACCAGACTTGTATGTTTGGCAGTCATGTATTTGATTACCTTCTTAAAAGGCGTAACAGAACTTAACTGCATAAGTCTAGAAATATTTAAACATTGCCAATTCAATAGAATAATATAAAAGAAATTGGGGAGCCCCAATGATTTTTTTTATACAGTGAGAGGGCGTGACATTCAAAAGTTTAAAGACCACTGGACTAGACTTTTACATGTCCTCCATATTCTCCCACATTCGCTCCTTGCACTCAAAATCCCAACATCTGATTGTAGTGCCCAAATATACAAGAACTAGGCTTGGAGGTCGTTGTCTATCAATTTGGATGGCGAAGGAGTGAAATGCCATGCCCATGTTTCTCTGCACTTGGCCAATCATGGAAGTTGCAGGAAACTACTGAAAACCTATCTGTTCAACAGGACACTATAATCTTTTTATCTTTTTCTCCTGTTCTTTCTGTAGCTGGCTTGGTTGAGGCAGGTCACTTCTTTTTGTGGTACCACTGTGCTTAACAAATAAATTCATTCATCCAGCATTTTGTGAAAACAATTTTGTATTCCTATTGCTATAACATTAATATTTCCTTGCACCTATATATCACAGCATGAAATAATATATTTTAAAATCAACTCGGGATGTTGTTTTCCTATTAATTTGAAGTGCCCATTAACCTCCATATGCTTGTCAAGTTTCGTGACTCAGGCTTGCTTAGATGCCATTTTATTTGAGGTAGTACATTTTCACATTTATTGCACCTTGTAGTTGTGTCGCCATGCTTTCAGTACTGGCAACCAGAAGCATGATTTTGAGAAATTAATGAAGTCACCAGCGTGTTCTTGTTTTGTATCTTGGTTTAAAGCATGTCTCACATTTCTCCATGAGAAGATCCTGCCAGCTCCTGACTAGATGCATTTCGCTCAAAGTAACAAGTTTCTGTCAAATGTTTAGGCTCCATAGAATTGTATTGAGGGAAAGAGGTATAAAAACTTTTCAAATGTGCAAGTATTTTAGCATTACGTGCTCCAACTGGCCATTTTGAGTGACAGCTCTGGTCTGTTGAAATGACAATAGTCTTTAGAATATTTGTTGTGCTGCTCGCTATTTTTGCATTAAACACATGTTAGACTTTGGCTTCCCGGCGATCGGCAGACATCAATTGTTAACCTTCCTATCAACAGATACTGCTGAATCCTGCTCGCCTGAGTTCTCTGAATATAAAATTATGATATAAGGGAAAGCAGTGTGAATCCATCACCTGTCAAACCCTAAACAGTATATCAACTCTAAACCGAACACCTATCTCCCTCAATTCCCCCAAACAATTGTCTGTTTGAGCATGCGTTGTTAGGCACTCACTCTCTTCTTGATCTTTTTAACCAAATTTCAACCTACAGTTCACTTCATTCTATCATTATTTATCATAGAGAAGCTTTGCCAAGCATTTATGCCAATCGACGAAGCACAGTCTGTCTGTGAGCCAGTTCCCATGCTTTATAATGGCCCACTCCCCAATCTGATCTCATATCTCTCTCTAAACACTTATTCAAATCAGAAATCAACTCTTTTAAGATCACATACCCCAATTATTAATATTAATCAAAATATGGTATGGAGAACTTTAAACACAAGAGCATTCGAGAATTCCCAGAAACATTATTAGCTGGCCAGTGTCATTGCATTCAGAATGGAATCCTCAAATCCGACCCCTTACTGTTCACTCACAACACTGACCTGTGGGTTAATTCATTACAGAAGACCTGGTTATCGCCTCGAAGGCCAATGTCCCCCACCATTCTTCAGGGGTAACCTCTCTATATCCATGTTAAAAAATGTCAAACTCATGGTTCATGCTAATGCCACAAATCTGGCCCTGTTTGATAGTCTTTTCCCACCTTTTCCACTATTTCTCAAGTGCATAATCCCTCGAATATTGAATTTACCTTTAACAGCCCTCATTCCCCTCCTTGCCCCCAAATGCTACCCCTTCCAATCCCTCCTCTGCCAACTAGGTTTATGTCACCACTTTTCCTTCTCCTCCTCCACAGCACCTATTCCCCATCTCTTGCATCCCATCCACACCAACAACTGGTCTGTCATCCATGTCCTCCTTCAATATCAGAAGCTACCCTCTTGTAGATGTTCAAGTGACATTCTCTTTCTCACACACCTCACCAAATCAGCCTCAGCTCCCTTTTCCCATCTAAATGACCTCTTTCTACTCTCTTTCTTGACCCCCTCCTAACACCTCTTCCAATCCTGCTTCTGCCAGCTGTTGTCCTCTCCCCCATAGCAGTGTCATGGCTCTTGCTTCCCCTAGATCCCCTGCTCATCTCCCCAATAACGCCTCCACCTACCTACTTTATAATTTCCTCCCTCCTACCTTATTGTCCAGCTCTCCCTTGGAGTCCCAAACAATCATCTACCCTTCACTTCAGTTGTCTATTTCCCCGAAACCTGTACCCTGAACCCATCTCAATCAGGACAGCTGAATCCATCTCCCCCCCCCCTGAGTCTTGCCTTCCTCCACTGACTTCCTTTACGGTCTAGCCTTGCTGACTCAGAGAACGGATGCCTTATCACAAGTAGACACTCACCTATCAGACAAATGCTGCTCATGATTAGGTGCACAACCCCCTCTGAACAATCACCCGTGCGGAACAGGTGACCAAGGAGCAACCAGACCTAGGCCGTAAAGAGCGAGCTTCTCCCTTGGAGAGGATGATCTTTCTGAAATTATCGATAGCTATACACAAATCTGATCTCCAGACTACTTTCCCATCCCTACTTTCATAAACCACGGACCTGCCACACCTTTCCTCCTACCAAGAAAGAACCTGCAAATCTTATACAAGTGTCCAGGCCCACCCAAGTTATTCAATCTGCAAGACCATCAAATCCTTAAATCATAGTTTATTACACAACTACTGTTCTGCAGTTAAACACTGTGTGGAGATCTCTAGCACAATTTTGAATTCTAACCTAGATATCTTAATTTTGATTGAAACATGGTTTACCAAATCCTCAAATAATATTCTGGATCTCCTTGTCCCCCCATTCTAGATGAGACCGAGAGGATGAACATGGATGAGGAGTAGCAACCATTTATATGAACAAACCCCACTACGTAGTTCCACTTGTTCCAGTGTCTCTCACTTGAAATCTTCATCCATAAACCCCCAACCTCAGATTGAACGTTATTTACCACCCCTCCGAGAAACCACCACTTTCATCGAAATGTGTTTGGAATTTATCACCTTCAACTTGCATTTTGAAAGTCCATTGCCTTTCTTGGGCACTTCAACCTGCATTGGGACAAAGAGAGCAGAAACCCTGTTGAAAAGTTCTCTTCATTTCTCCAATACAACAAACTCATCCAACACTGCCAAGAACACACACATTGTAAAGGTTTCACTTTTGATCTCATCTCTAGGAGCACAATTCTAACTTCAGAGGACCCCATACCAGCTGATTGGTCTGTTCACCTTCAAAATCCTTTCACACTAACCTTTGTTCGCCTCAAATCCTGAGGTTCAACCAAAAAAGATTCCACATGGTTTCACAATACAAAAAACTTTGACATTGCCTCTCATGCGAAGAAGGGTTGCTGGAACCTTCCCACTCCAGAATCTTGGCAAGGCATCAATGTCACAACAGGTGAGCATAATATGTGTATGGTAGTCCTACATGAATAATTTTCTCCTTTATAGAGCAAGATGAAAGGCCTAAACCTATTCACCCCCAGTGGCGAAGCAAGGGGGTGCAGGGGCGGTCCCCCCGGGTGGCACGAGTTTTGGGGGCGGCAGCCACTCCCCCACCTGCGGCTGTTGGGCGGCAAACACGGGAAATGCCAGCCCCCCCCACGCTCTTACATTCCGTCTCTGCAGGCGGCAAAAGCAGGGACGGGCGGCACAAGACCTAGCTACACCACTGCTCACCCCTGCTTTTCAAAAGAGCTTTATGTTTAAAAGAAATGCTTGAGAAATGCAAGTAAAAATGGGAAAATAATCCATCTCCTTATTTAATCTGACCAGACTGATAGCTGCTTGATGAAATTATGTATCTCACATCTTTAAAGCTAATTCCTCATACATCAAATATCTCTTGGATGCATCCAAGAATCAACCAAAACTCCTATTCAAAGTGGTTACAGTTGATCAACAAGGCACCCTTCACCTTGACAAATGCATCGGTAGCAGGTGTGATGACTTGGTAAATATTTTTCATTCAATTCCCGCATTTTCTAACAACCTTGACAAGCTCATGGTGTGCAGTTAAGCTCAAAAGTGCAGGTCCCATATCTAGATAGTCACTGAAGAAGAGCTACTTGTGACCATACCTATGTTAAACCCTCCAACCATCTCTCTAATGCAGTAACTGGATCTGTCAGCATCCATCATACATCAATTAAAATCTTTTACCTTACTGGACAAACATGGTCAATTCAACACTTAGGGCCTGATTTAGATCTTGGTGGATGGGTTACTCCATCACAATGGTGACGGATATCCACTGAAATATAAATTCCCTTATATCCTGTGGGATTTATATTTCGGCGGACGGGATATCCATCACCGTTGTGCCGGAGTAACCCGTCCGGCAAGATATAAATCAGGCCCCTAGTCAAAGTATCATTCCTGGCACTTTAAAAATAAGCCAGGTCTTTCCTATCTTAAAACAACCCTCAGCATAATACGGTGATCTGAATATTTTCCATCCTATCTCTACCCTTCCCTTTCTAGGGAAGATGGTAGAACGCTCCATAGCTTCCCAACTCTCTACCCACATCCAGACAAACAACCTCTTCAACGCCTTCCAATCAGGATTCAGGAAGGGCTACGACACAGAGAGCCCACTGTTTCACATTGTTGATGACTTGCTCCACTTCCTCGACTTTAGAAACTCCTGCCTAATTGTCATCCTAGATCTCTCACAAGTGTTTGATACAGTTAATTAGCCTTCCACAATTAACGTCACGAAGGAATAACTGGGCATGATAGGGGTGGTCCTTAACTTGTTACCCTCCTACTTGTCCAACCGTTCTGTTCTGAGCACCTTCTCCAGCAATGTCAGTCTACAAGAAGGATTGGCCAGAGTCCCAAGTGCTGTTCAACCTATACCTTGAACTACTTGGTGAGATCATCAGTATTTCAGACATCCATCATCAGAAATATGTGGATCCAAAAGTGGATGTCAGACCACCATCTAAAACTGAACCCAACTACAACAGAATTCCTATTATTGTCACAAAGGAATTCGAAATTCCTGATTCAAGATTAGAAAATTCAAGATTCCCTCCCCTCAAGCATATACCGGCTATTTTGGAGAACGCTAAATCCCTGGGCTTTATCTTCGACAGCCGGAACAACCTTCAGAGCCAAATCTCTTTTGTGGCCAAAGTCACCCACCTCTAACTCTGGCTATTCAGAGACATCAACAATTCCAACCCAGGGCTTGAAGACAGTAGTTCCAAGCTCTGGTCCTCTCCAGACCTGACTAGCAATATGTGCTCCTCTCTGGTATTCTAAATTTAGATTGCTTGCATCACCTACAAAGTTTTTCAAGGCTCCTCTCTCTCCTACCTAGCAGATAAAATTCTGGAGTACATTGAAAGTTAAGGAATGCAGAATCTTTTCTCTGGGGGATTCGTATAATAGAAGTAAGAAATTCCGAAAATGACATTTTGCGGCCATGGGGGTTAACCCTTAAGTCTAGAATGGGTGCGGAGCACTGGTGATCAGTGAATATGTTACAGTTCTCTGATTTTACTAATCCCATGTTGTATGGGATTTCTGCTGATGTACCAACAACACTATGTACAGTGTAGAGTTGATTGTGAGAACCAAAACAAGGTGAACTTAATGTATGTGCATCATTTGAGTGTGGAACCAATTGGAAATGTGTGTGAAACACCCACAAGGCTAAGCATTTATGGCTGTTCTTTAGCTTTCCAGTAACAATCACCCTGTCAATAGTCAAATACACCAATGTTCCAGTCCCTAATTGTAAAATAATGGCTGGATAAAAATGAAAAGTTCTGTCTTTGGAAGTGTTGAGGATAGGGCTTTCCAGTAGTGTAGCTACATAGAGCAAGGCTTGCACAAAGGTTCCAAAATGCGCTTGAGGGATAATGAACTAGTGTATTTCCTGTGAAAACGTTTTACAAAGTTCTGAAGATTAGGTTTAAAAGAAAGTTCAGGGAGCCATGGAAGTACACTTAGGGTTTAATGTCAAGGAGCGGTCAGCAAAAAGTCTATTCTGACAGGTGGTCATTTTAAACTAGGGTTGGACATACAGCTGCTAATATGAGCCAAGCAGGTTTTCAAGAGTGAGGTAATTAATAAACAACAATCATTTAAATAAACCTCAACGATACTGGGGTATTGCCCAAAGGAATCTGGGGCTAGATTACAAAAGTTGGCACAGTTCCAGCGTATCCATGTGCACACCCAAAGTGGATGTTGCATGAGTATAAGCAACCCTGTGCAGTGTGCTAGGCAGCCCAGGCCCTCATAAGCACTATGACCGTGTGCTTAAAGAAAGGCACAGCAGACAAAAACAGAGTGGCAGCTTCTCCGTTTTCTCTGTATCAACGCGCATGTGACCTTTTCGACCTTTGCTGGGGGAGAACTCCCCTCCCCCCAAAAGGGGTGCAGTCCCAGACCACGCACACATTTTTAGGGCCTTCAGGTCCCACTTCCACAGCCAGGGTCAGTTTCACGTGTGCGCATACTGATAGAGTGGATCTGGCTGCACTGGCTGTGTCTTCATGTGTGCTCCAAGGCATCTATTTTGAAGGGAGACAGCACCTCCTTAACTCATTAGAGACCTTCAGTCTGTGACTGCATCACCCTGTTGAGGCCCCTTGGAGAATCCATGTGATACTCAGTGCATCTACCATAGTGCACCCTGTGGGGTATAATGGGTCCCATGATTGCTTCAACCCTATTCAAATGAGGTACCAGCAATATTTGAATGCACCCTCACTACAAGCACAGGCACACATTCTGTGTTACTAAAGGGGCTCTGTGATCATTTCTGCCAAGAGGACCTTTTATGCAGCTGACCCAAATGCAATAATTGGACTAGACAATTTCCAGAAGCTCCTTGTAGAGGGTGAATGGCTACTTTAGGGCACCGGTACAGAGAGAGCATATTTCATTGGAGGGAGCTTGGATATCTCCTAGGTTGCCGCGTGCTATCAAACATGATACTAGTGTTTACAGTAAGGTGGCAAAACTGGAACTCAACCGGACAAAGAGCACCTTTTTGGAAGATCTAATACCGTTCACACTGGAAATGATGTTTATTACTGGATTCTGCAGCCGGGAATCGCAGGCTTGTAAATACTAATGCAGTCAAGAGAATATTAGACAATTGTCGTTAGTTCTCATTACCGATGAAAGCTGTAAAACCGCAATTACAGAAGTGAGCTGTAAATCCATAGTTCTAGTGATAGATCTTTTGGCCAGAACCAACCATAAAAGCCTATTATGGAAACCTGGTTGTCAAAGGGAAGTCAGTTTAGACAATAAAAAAAGATATCAAACGCCTAGTGACTGTAGTTGAACGTCGGCGAACATGGTCATATTTTTCTAATTTCGAGAATTAAAATATTGCTTAAATTGTGTGCGATGTCAATCAGCAAATATAGAAAAAGTACCCATTTTAATATACTCCCTCGAGTGGTGAGTAAAATGTTTTGAAAAATGTAAGCAGCTTCGCCCACCAGTTTGAATGCTAACATTGGACATCATTGACAAGATAATACTTTAGCACACCTTCTCTACTCATGAAATGATGAAATATTTCCTTGCAGTTCCCTGGTGATAAAATGTGCCAGTGCAAGTGCATTTTGCAGCTCTCAGCACTGTAGGCTCAATATTTTGAATAACTCTGTTTATCTGTGCAAACTTTCTTTAGCCTGTTGCAACTCCGAATGCCTGCAGTGTTCTGCATGGGTGTTTGGAAGTGTATGTCAGTAAAACATTCACAAAGGCCTGGCTTTTCCACCGCCCACAAAGGACTTCAAATCTCTACTGTTCAGCACAGCTGCCCAAAACAGACAACACTGCAGCTTTTGTCCAGTGGTTCGAAATGAGTGGGAGTGAATACCATTAACCCCTAAACAGAATTATCCAATTCTTTTGAATTAACTACATAGTAGAACATGCAGCGGCCGTATTTGGATCATATCCGGCCGGACTCAAAGGACACAGGAATAATAGATATCATTCACTTCATAATTAGCCTGGTACTTGCAATAGCGGGATGTAAAGAAGGAGGGAAAACACAAAAAATGTTGTTTTTTGAACCATGACAAAGAGCTTTTTAAATGGGTTGGAGCATTTCTTATGTCTGACTCATGTCTGGAGGTCTCCGTGAAAGTCCATAATCCTTTAACTTCTGGGTTTCATGCAGCTTTCTCACACAATGACATGCTAATAGCTCCAGGGACCCTTGAGCAGTCCACTGCATATTGCCTTCCTTTGTGCTCCAGAACAGAGGACACTCCTTCAGTTATGTGTAATGTTTTTCAGTTTTTCTTATGCCAATTTGATGGAAAAAAACACCAGTTCCGGTAGCAACACAACACATAGATTTCTCTCACAACCTGCATTCTCAAACTTTCTTATATAGATTTAGCATCTAAGAATTGATAATGCTCATTTAAAAAAACCTTAAATGGAGGATATTAGGGGTTTGTATGAAACACAAAGTAATCTTTTGGGATAGACTATTTCTCTTTCTCTCAAACAAAATACATGAACATTTTTTGTTATTCATAGCTTAGCCTCGGAGCAATTTTCTCCCAAGATTTAGAATGCACCGAATTCCATTCTATTCAACATCTGTAAAATAAATAAATGTTTCTGTTCTGCCAGCTCTGTTCTTTTACAAATTCTCAGAACTAGAATAGAATAGTCTCACAATTGTATGCAAACTGTTGCATTTCCAGAATGGCAAGCTGCAAAAACATGTAAGCGGAAGGTAGTGTAATTTACCCAACTTTCCAGTTATTGAAGGTTGTTTTTGTGCTAGGGAAACCAGGGAAAATGAAATCTTAGATCAATGGCAGCGCCCATTATGGGTAAAACATGAAAGATATCTGGTAAAGCCCTAAACACTGTTAGGATTGTGTGAGACGGATGTACAGAAGTTAATTGAGGGCCTGAAAGTAATAAAATGTAAAAGATGTATATCAGACATGTGACTGTAAGAAACATCCCGCAAGAGGCACCTAAGAACATCGAGAATACAATTCTATATTCTCAAAGTCAATTTTATTAGTTATGGCTGTGTTTTTTGTTTGTTCCTTTGATTATTTATGTACAATATTGTTTCTTTCCTAATCAAATTAATACATGTAATGGTATTCAAAGAATGATGATAAATGTGATTTAAGTATCTATTACATGTTGATGATGAGGCAAACATTGGTTTGGTAATGCTACTTAAAGAATAATGATAAAGGTAACTCAAATATTTATTACACGTTGATGATTACACAAACATTGTTTTTCTAATAATGAGATCGATATATTGTAACTAATGAAATCAATTTTGAGAATATGGAATTGCATGCTCTATTTTCTTCGGTGCCTATTGTGGGATTTTTATAATAGGTACATGTGTAATGATAGTAGGATGATTATCGTTTAAAGAATACCTAGTGCTGGACATAAGCTTTTTAGCTATTTTCCCTTGATATTTGTCAGGCAGTGTGAAAAATTTGGGTGGCAGGGAAATGCATGGTTTGAATTGAAAATATGAGATGATGTGTCACAACTCCAGAATGAAGACTAAAGATAAGTGCATAAATTGGCTGGACGAGACTAAGAAAGGAACTAGAAAACGGACTCAAATAAATCAGAACCAGAAAACACAAAGTTTAAATGTTTTAGATAATAATTTCCACTACTAGATAAAGAGAGATCAAAATATATTCAATTGATGAAAAAAAATTGTTTTCTCATATAACATTTTAAGACCTCTATGTCTGTGATTTCACAGCTTGGCAGCTGAAAATAATCATTGATGTCATAGGCATCTGTGTTGTGCTGTTATCTGAGTTTAGTGATTGCCCCCATACTTTCACTCACTTTTCATGAGGTTGGTTTGTAAATATGAATCTTTCTAGAAATCTGGCTTGCAACAAATTTGATTTTGATGATGAATTACGCCCAGATATGCATGACTGAATGTGTTTTCTAAACGAAGTAACCTTAACATATAAGTGCATCTTTATGTAATGAAAAAACACAGTGCTTACTTTGCCACTGATTAATGATTGTTTTATTTTTTAAAAAGGGTTCTAAATCTGACCCAGCCAATTATTGTCCGATCAGTTTGATCGACATCGACCAAAAAATATTCTGTACACAAATATTGGACCACCTACTGACATGGATTGAGGATAATAAGATCCTTTCCCAGTTTCAAGCAGGGTTTCGACCCAAGACAAGTACTGTGGACCAGGTTTTTAGATTTCAACTTTTAAGGTGGAAAACAGTGGATATCAATCAGGGCAGTCCTTACGTCGGATTTGCCGACTTGAAGGCAGCATCTGACATGGCCCCCAGAAACAAACTCTGGTCAACCTTAAGTAGTATGGGGATACCAATTCCTCTACTGGATATAATTGTGTGCCTCCACACTGACAATTATGTACAGATTAGGTGGGGAGCAAATGGGGAAATGACAGATCCAATAAGGGGAAGACAAAGGGGTGAGGCAAGGCTGTGTCCTTGCCCCAACATTATTTCTGCTGTATATTAATGGCTGTGTGGACTTTCTTATGGCTTGCGAAAGCGATTCACCAGTGTTGGGGGGTATAAAAAAACACCGACTTTATTGTTTGCCGATGACACTTTACTTGTATTCAAAACCCCCAAGGGCATTGATACCCTACTCACTAGATTTAATCTTTTTTGCATTAACCATGGCCTGGCAATTATTACTAGGAAGACCAAATATATGGACATTCACCCCCACAGTCATTTTTGAGGGGTTCTTAGTCTAGAGGGAGCGTTCTTGAAAGAGTGCCAGAATTTCACTATCTGGTACTCAGCCTATCTAGCACAAACTTGTGGGCTAGTCAGATAGTGAAGAGCTCCCTATTTGAAATCTGGAGAGCCCAAGAAGTGGTAGCTGCAACCTATAGTGCTGACCTCTGGTGTTGCAGCAATGTTAACCCACTGGGGGTCACAGAAAACGAATTCTTGAGGGCAGCACTTAAACTCCCCCAAAGTACCCCACTTATCTTTAAGGTGGATTTAGATATGCAGAACACAAGGGGGTAGCTGTTCCTAAAAGAGTTATGTGATACAGGTGGATAGTCGGTACTAGGGGGAAGATCTTCCTTATTAGATAGTAGTGCCCTCACACACCTGTGAAGGTGTCATGCTTCATCATTGGGCATTTTGCTCCTCGTGGGGTTGGCGCTGCAATACCCCACGGGCCCCACGAGAGGGCTCTTAGGCGGAGATCTTTTTGTAGAACGCCTTGATGGTGAGTGCAGGTGTGTGGAACAAGTGAAAGGGTGGGTTAAAAATGCCATGGAGGTACCCTGAGGGTGAGGTTTATTCCTGGGTCCCCCTGATAAGGTTAAAAACAGTATCTAAATTGTAAATTCCCAACAATGAGGTAACACAATTTAGTGGTAAGTGCAAGTGATGTGGGTCAACATGTTTCACGTCCTTATGGTCCAGGAGGGATCCATGGTGTTTCATCAGGACGTGGGGGGTGGTTTAGAAAAGAAGAAAATCTATCTCTACCCTTGCTAGGGGATGGGAATGGGGGTGCAGGTATCAATTGATTACCGACCTGTTCACACGTAGTCATGAGAATAATATACTATATGTTTACCTAGAAGAGGGTAAACCCTTTGCGGTTATTTTTTAATCCAACCTAAAAGAGAGGGGAGAAAATGTAGAGTAAGAAGGAGGTCCCTGGGTTTCCCACAGGGAGTCAAACTTTGCATATTTTTTACATATTGGTGAAAAAACATGCTTGGAGCACAATGTAGAACTCCCAAATTGCATAGTGTCACTCATCCCTCAGTATAAAGTGAGTGACATGCATTCTTGTGCAATTAAAAACATATGTACATACATGACCGACATACATACACATAGAGTCACAGGGATATAGTGATATGTGCGCATTGTAACTCATACTTATGCTGCGAGGGATTTTATTCCTACCCTACTATTGTAAAGACTATGCCCATTAGGTCAGAGCAGGCATCCGAGTCAAAACTGTGGCATAAAATTTGTGAAGAGTAGGAACAAAAAACTCGCTGCCAAGTAAAGTAAATGAGCGGTTGAGGGAAATCGGGCCGCTCGGATAATTGAGTACTCACATTTTCCATTCTGTGTTAGGTATAGCCACCTACCCCATCGCCTGCTCGCCCGGAAGGACGAGGTACCGGACCAAAGCTGTTATGAAGGCTTGTTCCGGGTACCGGTAACGGTGGAGTACGCCCATAACCACGTGACCGGAACCCAGGGCCTCATGGGGTATGGGTGGAGTTATTGAGAGTGTGCTGCAGGCCTGTTCCTGGGGTGACCATGTTGGAGTGGTGAATAAGGGCTGCTCGAGGTTATGTGCAGCAAGTATATAAACATATAAAAAGCAGACATAGTGTGTGCACCAAAGTTAACTATAGTAGGTAAAGGTGTGCCATAGGTACGGTGTATTATAAAAAAAAATAGATATGCACCCTATAATCACCACAGTTAGACTCAAGCCAATTCTTTATTGGGTAAGGGTCTGGTCGACTGAAGAACTGGAACCCAATAGGGCTAGATTAAGGGAATTGGAAGAAGAGAAGACACGTACCCAATCCTCAAACCTGGGTACACTATCAAATAGATTCCTGGAGTTTAAATCACCCTCAAGGTTTTAGCCCTTCCTTGACAAGATAGACCCACCCTTCCCAAAGTCTTTTACATATAAGGTTTAGGCTGGAAACCCTACCGCTTGCTTTGGTCACCTGCAACTGGAGGGGTTCCAATGTAGGCAGTAAAGTCTGCAAAGCCTGCAGGAGTTCAGAAGGGACTGATGCCCATCTCCTGTTTTTCTGCCCCACTTATGTCCGGCAACACAGATGATGGATAGCGCCTCTGTCGAAACCTGGGCATTCAGCAAAATAAGGTAGCACTTAGAATATGTAGGTCAGATAATGCACCGTTTATTGTATTTTCTGTTGCAAAATGCCTAGAATCTATCTGGCCTGTCCGATCTAAAATCTATTCTGATCGGGCTATTTCTTAGTATTCCTGTCGTAATACCCTGACGGCTGGGTCACAAATAGTAAATTGAGGTGAGGCTTTGAGAGAGAGCAGCCAATTTGCACATAGATGACATGATGTACTTATTTTATAATGTCATTCTAACAAAGCACCTTATTACCATTGTATAATACTGAACTTTTTAAGGAATTATAATATTGAATAAAAGTTGTATCCTCTATGATCGAATTTTTTATTGTGATTAATTATGTTGCTTTTAAGGTCTTTGACCGAAATAAAGTGCTTTGAACTTATTTCACATACAATTGCAGAGCTAGATATTTTTCTTTGTCCTCCCAGTAGGTGGAATGTGGATATATCTTATCAAAAACATAAACAGTAAGCCTTCTGAATCCTGGAGAGCTTGAAAAAGAAAATCTGTTGTTTAAATACACACGAGAATAGCTGGGGATCTCAATTTTCAGAAAATTCACACAAGAATATTGAAGACTTTGCTGCAGAAATTAACTTTTCTGATGCATGATTCAACATCAAAACAGAACAGGTAAAAGAGATTCGATGTGGAAATCAGCATACATTACAGTTAGAGAATTGGTCAAAAATATTTCTCACATTGGAGGACAGATTTTCAGCTCAAAGAAAAGTCGAGAGCCTGGTCATGGCATCTGTACCCCTCAAGGGCAAGCCATTAACCTTAGTATAAATGTTTGGAACCCAGAAAATGTAATGCTAATCCTAGACTACAGAAATAAATGAGGGTGCAAAGCCAATCATGTAACAATTGTCTAATGTCCTAGTCTCTGGGATGAATCTCTGAGAAGGCTGATGAAGTAGAAGGAACTTTTTTGGATATTCAAAATATTTTAGAAAGCAGACATTACCCCCAGGTCCCTTATGTCCTCGTCCCATTCATTGACAAAGTGGAGATAACCATCTCCCGACAGAAAAATAGACCAGAGGAATGCTGGGACCCTAATACTGCCCCTCCCACCGGGAGTACATAAGCAGTACTTACCCAGCATCCTGCCTGTTCTTTCTTTCTGTCTGTCGACAGAATGGACGTGGATGTGCTGGTGCTGCTCCTGCTGGGCAGGGGTGGCGGTTCTTATTCCTTCCCCCGCCCAGCTGCCTGGCTGTGCGGGTGGGGGGGGTGTTTCCTGGTCTGCCTCCTGGCCTGCCGGGCTTGCTGGGAGGCAGGACTGTTCGTGGCCGGCTCTGGCCCTTGCCGCCCGGCCCTTTGCGGCTGGTGCGTAGCCTCCCGGTTGCTTCCGGGTCGCGTGCGCGTCTTCCTATGGCCCGGCCGGGCGGGAGACGCGCCGTGCTTGCTGGTTTCCTGGCATTCCCGGCTCTGATGGGACCGCCGGCATGGATCCTTTGGGCTGGCTGTTGGAGGGGGGGCGTGTTCTTGGTGGTGTCTCGGCCCCCGCTCCGGGTGAGTACCACGTAGCGGTCTTTTTTTCCCCTTCCTACGCTGCCTGTAGTGTGGTTTCGTGCCCGCCTTCCTGTCCTATCCTTGTATAGTGGCGCGGTGCACGGCGCTGGGAGGTGCCAGTGTGTGCTCCACGCTGGGTTGCTCACTTGGAGCTCGGTGGACACGGTTCTACTCTCGGCATCCCCGCTTAGCATGCTGCATTCCTGGGCTGGTGTCTTACACCCGGCTGGTCCTCTGCGCCTCTGGACGTGTCCTTGGAGGTTGTCGTTGTGTGGCTACAATGTGGGGCGGGCGCTTCGGTGCGCCGGTTCTGGCCCCGGCTCTGGCCCGGCCATCAGCCGGGGCTGTTCCTCCGCCTTTTGCCATGGACTGGGTGCCCAGGGTGTTGCGCCCTGCTGGGTGCTGCCTTGGGGCTGGCCTCTACAGCTCTTTTTGGCTCCTCGGGCCCTGCAGCCGGTGGTTGCTGGATGCTCTGTTGCTGCTCTCTTGGCTGTCCTGGTTTCCTGCTTCCGGCTGCTGGTAGGGTTGCGCTGCTGCTGCGTGTTCCTTCTCTGCCGCCAGCCTTGCCACCCTGAATGCTCCTGTTCCCTTCTGGGTTTGGCTTGGTTGCTTCCTGGATGTGAGACTGCCTGGGGCTGCCAGGTGCTGTAGGCCTTTGCGATGGGTGTGGGTTGCCTGCGGCTGGCGTGGGGCCTGTCTTCCTTCCGCCCCCTCGTCGGGTGCCATCCGTGTTTTGTGTGTTGGTCTTCTCGGCTGTTGTTCTGCGGTGCTCCCCCATTGGCCTGCGGCCTTGCCACCCTGTGGGTTCCTGCTCTCTGTGGGTTTGCTGGGGCTCCTTTCTTCTGGCGCTGTTTCTCATGCTTCGCTGTGGTTTGCATGTTTCTGGTCTGGTGCCCTGCTCCTGGGTCCCTCGGCTTCGGCCCTCCTGTTTGTGCTCTGGTAGTGCCGGGCTCAGCCTTCGGGTGCGGTGGCCCTGTTGCCTTGGTCCGGGGTTCGTCCCGCTGTCGGTCCCTGTCGGACTGTGGCTCTGTGCCCGCTGGGCGTGCCTTGGCGTGGTGGGTCTCCTCTTTGGGGGGGGCTGGCTTTCCCTTCTTTGTCCCCTCCTGCTGCGCTGGCCTCTGTGTGCTCCTGTTCTTGGTCGCCCTGTGTGGCCTGGGGGTGCCGGGGTTTGTGCCCTGGGTCCTCTGCGTGTGCGGTGCTCTTTCTTCCATCCTGGATTTGGCTACATGTGGCCTGGGGTGTTTGTCCTCTGCCTTTGGGCTGTTTCGTGCGGTCTGGCTGGCTGGCGCCGTGTCCGGCTGCTTGTCTCTTCTGGGCTGGGGGCTGCTGTCTCTTGCGGTCGCGCGGTTCCTGGCTTCCGTGGGTTCCTTGGCTTGGCCCTTGTGTTCCCCTTCGGTTGCGCTCCGCTTGCTTCTCGGGGGTTGCCCTGGTTCATCTTCGGGGCGTTCTGGGCTCTCCGCAGTTCCCATGCTTGCGTTTGTTGGCTGGGGCTTGCTTCAGTGACCTCTGCCTTCTCCTTGGGTCGGGCTTCGCCTGTCTCCTGGGTCCGCCGGTGGTGCTGCTCGGTCTGTGGTTGCTCCTGCTGCAGCCCCTTTCTGCTGGGTGCTTCTGCCTGGTGACTTTGCCCTCCTGTTTCGCGGCTGGTGCTGGTGTTCGGTCCCTGTTTTCTTCGGGGCCCGTTCCCACTGTGTGATCTTCCTTTCGGTGGTTGGGCGGTGCACCTGGGGTCTGCCTCTGGTTATCCATTGGGGGCCTTGGTGCCCCGGCCCCCTCGAAGCCTGGCTGTTGGCTGTGGCTTGGTCTTTTCTTTCCCTGGGGTGCCTGCACCCTGGGTGTTTGCTCCTCCTGCCCTGGCGTATTGGCTGGTGGTGCGCCTTGGGCTGGTGGGGGGTTGGGGGGGCATTGTTTCTTGCTCCGGTTCCCCCCCCCCCGGCGATGCGTTCCGTGTGCCGGTTCGCCTGTTTTGCTCCCTTTCCGGGGGTCCCTGGGGGTCCGGGATCCCTGCCGCTGCTGTTTGGGCCGGGCTGTTTTTCGCTGGTGCTTTGGCCTGGTCGTTGGCACCTCGTTGTCCTGCTTCTCTGTTGTTCTCCCTGTTGGGGGTCCACCTGTGGTTCTGGTGGGGTTGCTTGGCCTTGTGCCTGTTTCCCCCTCCGTCCTTTCCTCCCTGGGAGCCTTCTTTGGTCCTGCGTCCCTACCCTGGGCATTTTCGGGGTGTCCTGGCTTGGCGGGTCGGTGTTTCGGCCGTGCCCTTGTGTGCCCTCCTGGGCCTCGTCCTGCCCGCTGTTCTCTTCAGGGGGTTTGGTTCGTTGGGCTGGTGTTGGGCTCCGGTTTCTTCCGTTGCCCCGGCTCTCCTCCTTCGTTTGGCCCTTCTTGTGGCTGGCGGAGTTTCCGCTCTGTTTTCCCCTGGGCTGCGTCTGGCCTCGTTCGGGCTTGTGTGGGGCCCTGGTGTTCTGTGGTCCCTTCTGGCTTTCAATGGCTCTGCTTGGTGCGTTGCCTCGGCCTCGTCCTCCGGCGCGCGTTGTTGGTGCTGGGTTCATGTCCTTCGCTTTCCTTCAGGGTTGTCGTGTCCGGGGTTGCCTCCTGTTCCTCCTGGTCTGCCGGCTGGTGGCTGGTTCGGCTTGGCCTCCGTCTGTGCCTCCTGGGTTTTGGCTGGCTGTGCTGTGGCTTCTGTGCTGGCTCTGGGGTGTGTTTCCTGGCTTCCCCGGTTCCTTTCCTGGTGGTTGGTGTCCTGGCTCGCTCCTGTCTTCCCTGCGGGCTCCCCCGTGTTCTGCTCCCGGTGTGGGGTGCCTTTCGGTGTGCCCCCCCCTCCCCTGTTTGGGTGGGGTTGGGTGGTGTTTTCTTGCCCGCTTTGGGGGTGTGTTCTCCTGGCGGCTGGTTGTCCGTTGTCTGGTGCTGATTGTGCCTCTGGCTTCTCTGCTTCCTCCGGTTTCTGCTTTGGCTGTTGCGTCTGCGGCCTCCCTGCCCTTTGCTTCGGCCTGTGCGCTGCGTGGGCTCCTTCCGGGGGCTGGTTGGGCCTGGGGGGTCCTCCTGCGTCGGCGGGTTGCTTGGCTCCGGTCCTGGCTTCCTGGTTCCTTTTGTTGGCCTGGTTTTGGCTATTTTCTTGTCTCCTCTCCGGCGTTGGCTGGGGTCGGGCCTGGTGGGGTTCTGGTCGGGGTGCTGTGCGCCCTCGGGCCTTTTCCGCTGCTCCTGTCCTTGCTGCGTGCTGGGCCTGGGTGTTGGTGCCTGTGCGGTCCTTTGGCTTCTGCCCCGGCTTTTGGTTCCTCTCCTCCATCCTGTTGGCGCCTGTTCTTGTCTGCCCTCTGTGGTTCGGCGGGTTCGTGTCTGGTTGGTTCCTGTTTGGGGTCTGCCGGGGGTTCCTGGTTGCCCTGGGCTTGCGCCCTGCCTTGTTTTTCCCTCCCTTTAGGGTTGGGGGTTCTGGGGTTGTGGCCGTTAGCCCTGTCCCCACCCTTGCTGTGCCTGTTCGGTTCCCTGTTGTTGGTTTCCGGTATTTCCTGGCCTCTTTGTTGTTTGGTCGGCTGTCTGCTGTTTTTTTGGGGGGGCTTCTCTGGCCTGTGGTCTTTGGGGTTGGCCTCCTCTGCCCCTGCTGCTCTGGGGTTTTGTGTCCGGTCCTGGTGCGGTTTGCTGCCTTCTTCCCTGTGTGGCTTTGGCCTCCTGGGGTTTCTGCTGCTCCTGGGCTCTCGCTGTGGCTCCTTCCTTGTTGGCTGGGTGCTTGTGCCTGCGCCCTGTTGCCCGGCGTTGGCTTCTTTCTTTGGCCTTCTCCGGGGCGGCCGGGGTTTGCTCTGTGTCTGTGCGGCTGCCGGGGCCTGTGTTCCTTCCTGGTGGTTCTGGGCTGGTCGGCCTTGTCTGAAGGGTTCCCTTGGCTGTGTCCTTTTGGGTATTGGGCCTGGTTGCTCTGTCTCCGGTTTCTCTGGTTGGCTGCCTCCTTGTTGTGGCTCTGGCCTTCTGTTTTTTTCTTGGTTGTTTCCGGTCCTTGTTTGTGTCCCTGCTGTCCGGTTCTGGGTTGCTGGCCGGTTGCTTCCTGCAGTTCCCTCTTTCTGTGCTCCCTTGGGTCGCTGCATTTGGTGTGGTTTCCTGGGTGCGCTTGGGGGTTCGGAAGGCCGGGTTTTCTGCTTTGGTATTCTCCACTTTGTCAATGAATGGAACGAGGACATAAGGGACCTGGGGGTAATGCTCTATTACTTACCGGTAATCTTCATTACTCCGGGTCCCGTTGTCCTCGTCCCATTCATACGCCCCTCCCTCCTCTCCCGGGCGGCCGGCCTTCCTGTGTGGGCTTGGTTGTACAGGCGGGATGCTGGGTAAGTACTGCTTCTGTACTCCCGGTGGGAGGGGCAGTATTAGGGTCCCAGCATTCCTCTGGTCTTTTTTTCTGTCGGGGAGATGGTTATCTCCACTTTGTCAATGAATGGGACGAGGACAACGGGACCCGGAGTAATGAAGATTACCGGTAAGTAATAGAGCATTGTCAAAGGTAGAGCAGTTTAAAAAAAAAAAAAATTAGGAAAAATGCCAAAGGTTGTAGTAATGTGGTTTGTGTTAAAGAATACAGGAAAGGAAGGACAGTATGGGCTAATCTGTTATCTTTATGCACTTCATATGCATGGGGAGGAGGTGCTTTGGTTTCCTGAATTGAATTAATTTCTAGTTGGGGAGTATCTTTCATCCAGCTGGAGAGTATCTTTCATCCAGGTATCTTTAGATCTAGTTACTATTTTTAGTTTGCCTTGTAGTTGGCTGGATTGTGGAATGTTGATGGCTTTGTACATCATGCAGGGGATCTTGAAAGAGAAGCATGCATCAATGTTGAGTCGATGTATACAGACAAGGGGGGAGATGTGATCTTATTTCTTATGACCAAAGATGATACTGGCGGAAATTTTAAACTCAGATATAATTGCATTCCCACCACCAATAAAGGGTGATTGGACTGCAAGATAGATCCTTCTTGGCAAAAGTTTCTGCTGTGTATCTTTTCCACAAAGCAAATTGAATTTGAACTTGTTCTACAAGTTGGGATCTTACCCTCCCTACTACATAAACGTCCTCTACTCCTGAGCTGCGATCTCAGCAATTATTCTTTTATTGTGCCTTGTTCTATGCCCCTCTCGGCTCATCTCTAACAAACAATTCTGTTCTGCCTCTCTGTTATACTATATCCCTGCATTATCACTTCTTTTTATGACAATTCATATTTTTCACCATTCAAACAACTCATTTGGCTCCCAGGAATCAATCAAATCCCTCATTTAGCCTCACACATTCTTCTAGATCGATTCCATTTCTCCTGCAATCAGTTACTGCTGCTGTCTGATCTACTGCTTACTGTACCTTCACAGCTTGGATTGAACTGTTGACTGCTTTACACTTTGTCACTACTTTTTAAATACCTGGATTCGTTTGTTAGTGATGAGCTTTTCGATGCAATTTTTGCTATTACTGTTTATTATAAAGCAATCTTATATTACTTTCACCTAATTCATCGTGCTGAATTCATTTGCAGGTTGTTTAGCTTCCCTTAACAAATAAAAATGTTAAATTGATGGTTAACACAAAATTTCGTCTTTGTTTAATTTCTTGTAAAAATAAAAACACTTTCACAATGACAGTACTGCTTTCAGAGCATTAATCAGCACACCTCTCCAGGTCATCCTTCCACTTTGGGTTTAGCATGGCAAGTTTTGGGCACTCCCATTACAGGATATGGGGACTCAGGGGGTCGTACTTTGACTCCATGACTTCGAGTGGAGGGGGGGGTGTTGGGGGGAGGGGGCAAAGAAATGCCTCTGTGGAAAAAATAAAAACAATCAAATACTGATATTGCCATGGGGGCCGTGGACCCCCGGGCTGGATTTGTGACCCCCAGCGTGGCCCTGAGTTTGGCAAACCCTATTCCGGGACTGCAAACCCACTGCATGCTTCATGGCTAGGGCCTGTGCACCTGCAGCAAGCTTCACAGATCTGTACTGGACCTGTGACAGTTAATGTGTAAGAAACTGTTGGCTGTGGCATATGATGAAAAAACTAAAAATTCACTGAAATAACGCAAAGGTTAACAAACAACTCAGAAATTCACTGAAAAAACATATTCGACGCAGAATTATGGTTGCAAATAAAAACTGAAAAGCCACTAAAATTCATGAGTTAAATTTGGGGCGGAAACAACGCCCAGGAACACAACTTAAGTAAATAACAATGCATACTCAAACTACTTAATAATACTACATTCGTAGTTGTGACTTTCATAGTATTAAGGGTACTATGCTATTTATTACTTGAAGGAGGGAGGGGAGGGACATCATGACGCACTCGAGGCGTTGCCTCATGAATCATGGCCGCTCTTCACACTCAAAACTAGTAATACATAACATATGATACCGTCCTTGGCCTTTTCATTTTTCGTTTTTGGTATTTCACCCAAAAAAAAAACCACCCAAAATAGGAGATTGTTTGTGAAATGCAAACCTATTAATGGACTTCTCATGCAGTAACTTTACTCCCTGCACCTGGGACTCATTAATTACTTTCCCTGCCTTGCATTATGATCTGTGGCAGAGAAAATCAGTGTTGGTTTCCTCCCCTAAAATGCGGTGGGGAGACTACCACTGTGCCCCTGTGGACAAGTGGTAGAGATTGCCAGGTCAAGGGTTTCTACTGCTGGAGCCGGTTGATGGTTTACCAGCGCAAACCTCTGTTGTTCCCATACCTTTAATGGGGTGGAGGAACCACAAGGTTGGTAGATGGGGCACTTGCATATTTTTGATAAATGCCCAGCGTCTGCTGACCTCTAACTGGTCCCATTAATGGGTCATTTAGAATTTTGAGGGCAGCCGCTGGCCCACCAAGTCAGAGGAGTACGCTTCCTTCACTCGGTTGGTAGTGTGTCCTGCTGTATCAAGAGATATCTCCTGCCTGGAGTGGATCTCTCTGCAGTAAGTGAATTCTTTGGTGAAACACATGTGCTTAAGGCACATGTGATTGCTGAGCAAGTGCAATTCGTTTTTTTGCCTGATTGCCATTAATTATTTATATTTCACACAAAAAACTCCCGAAAAGGAAGTTTGTTTGTGAAATGCAAAACAATCAATGCTCTGATGTGCAGTGTCATTTCTCCTTGTGCCTGGGCCATTGATTGGTTTCCCTGCCTTACATGGAAGTTCCAGGCAGGGAAACTCAGTGATTGTCGCCCTACTCTACAATAGGGTGAGAGATCACCACTGTAACCAGGAGGTCGAGTACTGGACATACTGCCAGGTCAAGGGTTTCTGGCAGTGGAGCAGGCTGATACTCCATAGTTCCTCCTATTTAATGGAGCGGGTGAGAAACCTACAAGATTGGTGGAGCAGTCATTTCCCTTTTTTTCGTGGATGCCTGCATTTGCCCACCTCTAAATGACCCACTTAATTTGCCATTTAGACCGTGGTCCGCATCCAGCCAGCCCACCAAGTCCTGACCCTTACCTCCACGCTCCTGGAGAGGAACCACGGGCACTTCAATGAGATGTTTGCCTGCCTGGCGGGGATCTCTCGGCCTCTCTGCCTTAAGAGCATCTTCCATTGTGAGAATCGCACCAAAGGCAAAGCTGATCAATGAGCAACAGAGATATTTTTCTACCTGCTCTTCGTTCATTTTTTTTTGCTTTTCACAAACAAACACTTTGTTAGTAAATACAAATAATGCATAGACTGATGTGCTGGGAGTTTTCGCTCTATGCATGGGGCCAATTAATTGTTTTCTCTGCTTTGGACCACCATGCTTCCCGAGGTGGTTCCTGACAGGGAAATTCACTTCACTGCCACCCCACCCTAAGTAAGGCCCCCGACCTCCAATGGGGCCAATGGGGCCAACAGTGCATATCAAGGGACCTCTGGGTCAAGGATTTCAGCCAGCAGTGCCCGACTAGTCTGTTCAGGCAGATACCCTGTGGTTCCACCTCTAAATGGGGCATGGGGACCACGAGGTTGTAATAATAATAATAATAATTCATATTTGTAAAGCGCGAACATATCGCCCCTTAAGGCTTCAAGGCGCTGGGGGCCGTCGGGGAGATTAAGTGAGCTATTGCCCAAAGTCCCATGATGTTGAGCTGAGCTGCCGCTGGCGATCGAACCGTGGCCCCCACACTTGGAGTCATGGTCAGGCCGCTGTAATTTTTCTACATAATCCTCTCAGTTTTGTTTTTAAAAAAAGGCGTGACACAAAACACCCAACTAGTTTGGGGTTTCTGAAAATCATTCGGAATATGACTGTCCAGTAACTGCAAACCCTACTGGCAATTACAAAATAGTTGATTTAGGGATTACGTTTCCGTTTTTCAAAAGTAATCAGTTATATTGGGCACCATCTTCAAACTGTTTTTTTAAATTCGCGACAGTGAATGTGGTGGCTTTTCCTTTAATATGCCGCAATTGTAGTGTAGCTCTTTCTGGGCTACTCGGGGAAGTTAACACTGGTACCTACAATCGAAAATGCACCTGCACTTATTTTAAGCCACAGTCGCACGCCCCCGTGACGTTTCATACTCACTACACCGCTCTACAAAGCAGCAAGGCAGCTCGACAGTAGTTAAAGGGAAGACGAACACGTTTCCCTGGTTCCACAATGATAGTTTTGACCTTTGCTGGAGCCTTCTAAAATGGCTCCCTAGATCTGTTAGAGATGCAAAACCTTTGTGGGAAAACCCTCGGCCATCCATCACGGAAAGCGCAATTTTAATGACTTCAGAAAATCCGAGCTGTAACTGCATTCATTGTTCTCGCGCTGGTTTTCCAGGATCAAACGACTGCGGGTCTTGGGGTGTCAGGACGAGGTCCTGGGATCCTCAGCCCACTTAGCTTGCAAAAATTGTGAGAGAACAAAGGGGCGTTTTGATCACTCTTAGATCTCACAAAAAGTAAAGGGTGATACTGCAACTCTAGGGCGTGGTGAGGTAACTTCCATTCATCACTTGCTGTCAACAAAAATGCCATTTAAGTTGCACGGATTAAATAATATTTTTCTACTTAGGTTGCACCTAGGATGTGCATGTTTGATTAAAAAAAAAAGTAAATTATCGAATGCAACCCGTTATCACGAGCACTGGATTTGCAGTCGAAGGCAGTAGCAAATCTTGGTACTGCATTATCAACTTCTACTAAACTTTGTTTGTTGTTAAACGGCCTGATATCGTATTTTGTATAGCTAAGGAAAGCAAGAAATCTGATCATTAAAATGTCCTGTTACCTAGTCATGGGAGTTAATCAGACCCAAAGAACATTTTATTTAAAATGTCTTGAAGCAAATCAATTAAAGAGACAACATTATAATGTCCCTCCAAGACAAGCACACTACATGGAAGCCTTATCAGACGGCAAAAAAAGTATAATTGCATGGAACACTATTACAAGTGTGCTACCACAAATGGGGGTGCAGTGCAGATTAACCTCCCTGCGTGGGAGGCAGAGTCTGTGCAAGGGGGTACACAGTTTTGTTTGCTCCAACAACCACTAGGTGTGTGGGACTGGACATGTTTGTGGACAGTTTGTAGCAATACTTGAAATTAAGCATAGGGACAGTGATGTGGTCTCAAAAATAGTATAAGGTATAATAATCAAATTCCTTTTTATTATTATGAATGTTAATATAGTTTAGGCTTTTATGTTATGCCTATCCAGTTACTGTATAATATAAACACAGCCATTCTGTGTTCTAAATCTCACCAACTTCTTATTTAATCAGGAGGGATTATGTATTACAATTTCTTTTCATTTCTCACTCCATACATGGGTTACTACATCACCAAGGTAAGGTTTTAAACTTACTTTACCACTATAGAGAAGAACTGGCACCGCGAACAAACACCGGACAGCTACGCAGCCCACAAGAACGCCACCCGCAGACACCATCACCTCATCAGACCCGCCAAAAGGGCCTCCTTCAAAGACCGCCTAGACAACAACGCACACAACAGCAAAGAGCTCTTCAACATCGTGAAGGAACTCTCTAACCCCAGCTCCAACACCAACGACATCCCACCTTCGCAAGACCTATGCAACTCGTTGGCCGCCTTCTTCCATCGCAAGATCGCTGACATCCACGACAGCTTCAACACCACGATCGCCCCGACAACCACTGAGATCCCCGCCCCCACGACCAACATCCGCACCAACCGCCTGCTCTCCTGGACCAACATAAATGACGACGGCACCATCAAGATCATGAACACCATCCACTCCGGATCTCCGTCAGACCCATGCCCACACCACATCTTCAACAAAGCCAGCACCACCATCGCACCCCATCTCCGGAAAGCCATCAACATCTCCTTCGAGACAGCAACCTTCCCGGATAGCTGGAAGCACGCCGAGATCAACGCCTTACTCAAGAAACCCAAGGCGGACCCCAAGGACCTCAAGAACTTCCGGCCCATCTCCCTACTCCCGTTCCTGGCGAAGGTCATCGAGAAGACCGTCAACAAACAACTGACCCGCCACCTCGAGGAGAACAGCATCCTGGACCCGTCCCAGTCCGGGTTTCGCAGCAACCACAGCACCGAAACTGCCCTCATTGCCGCCACCGATGACATCAGGACCCTGCTAGACAACGGAGAGACCGCGGCCCTCATCCTCCTGGACCTGTCAGCCGCCTTCGACACGGTATGCCACCACACACTACGAACACGCCTCCACGACGCCGGAATCCAAGAGAAGGCCCTGGACTGGACCACCTCCTTCCTCTCCGGCAGAACACAGAGCGTCCGCCTCCCCCTTCCGCTCCCGAGGCCACCGAGATCATCTGCGGCGTACCCCAGGGCTCATCCCTCAGCCCAACGCTGTTCAACATCTACATGGCACCACTCGCCCACGTCGCCCAACTGCACGACCTCAACATCATCTCTTACGCCGATGACACCCAGCTGATTCTCTCCCTCACCAAAGACCCCCACACCGCCAAAACAAACCTCCACGAAGGAATGAAGGCCGTCGCCGAATGGATGAGGAACAGCCGACTGAAGCTGAACTCTGACAAGACGGAGGTCCTCATCCTCGGATCCACCCCTCGGCCTGGGACGACTCCTGGTGGCCGACCGCACTGGGAGCAGCCCCAATACCCACCGACCACGCACGCAACCTAGGAGTCATCCTCGACTCCACCCTCTCCATGACTAAGCAGGTCAACGCCGTCTCTTCCGCCTGCTTCAACACCCTCCGCATGCTCCGCAAGATCTACAAGTGGATC
This sequence comes from Calotriton arnoldi, assembly GCA_963921515.1. NCBI lineage: Eukaryota > Metazoa > Chordata > Amphibia > Caudata > Salamandridae > Calotriton > Calotriton arnoldi. The sequence continues at coordinate 630,614 of CAWUFW010003771.1, read as the reverse complement.
CCCACCGAAACGAGAAGAACGGTCACCTAGGCCCTCGTCAGCAGCAGGCTGGACTACGGAAACGCCCTCTACGCTGGAGCCTCTGCCAAACTCCTGAAACGGCTGCAACGCATCCAGAACGCCTCTGCACGCCTGATCCTCAACATCCCTCGCCGCAGCCACATCACCCCTCACCTGAGAAACCTGCACTGGCTCCCCGTCAACAAGAGGATAACCTTCAAGCTCCTCACCCACGCACACAAGGCACTGCACAACACCGGACCTGTGTACCTCAACAGACGACTCAGCCTCTACACCCCCGCCCGCCAGCTTCGCTCCGCCGACCTCGCCCTCGCCACAATACCCCGCATCCGAAGAGCGACCTCCGGCAGCAGATCCTTCTCCCACCTCGCCGCCAAAACCTGGAACACCCTCCCCATCCGCCTACGGCAGACCCAAGACCTGCTGACCTTCAGAAGACTCCTGAAGACCTGGCTCTTCGAGCAGTAGCAGCACCCCTCCCCCCCCCTCAGCGCCTTGAGACCCTCACGGGTATGTAGTGCGCTCTACAAATGGTATGATTGATTGATTGATTGACTATATGGACCCCAATACAATCTCTCTACTATGACCACAAACTTTAAAAAAAAAATTGGGGTATTTAGCCATGTTTTTTCTCTAGCGTATACTTAACATTTCAGTGCTAAAGTACCTTTTTTAAAATTTTTGGCTTGTTTATAATTGTTCTCTGATTGTACTAACTAGTTTGCCTTGTAGGGCCTCGAAAACGATCTTATATTTTACTTTTTTATGCTAGAATTTACTTTACACTCACCGTAACATAACCCTTTTTTATCTCTGTTTCTAATTATTGTAATTATTTTTCCATCATAACATAATCCATTACCCCTAATTATTTTTTGTATTGTTGTATTTAACATTAATACTTACTTTTATAATTATCATTATTAGTTATGATGATTTTAAATTTTGTTTTTGGGTGTCCTCCCCAACTTCTATTTTCTTTCGAATTTAATAATTGGTTTATTTATTTTATATTGTTTTTCCATCCTAACTTAAACCTTTCACTATCTCTTGCCATTATTCATAATTATTTTGAGTGACCGCATTTAAATAGCCTTTGCCAACCTTAAAGGGTCTCTCGGCAGTAGTCTAGAAATTGTCTACCCATACAGGTCAAACTTCAGCTTTTTGATGAACTCATGAGCATGGGAGAAAGCTTACCATCAGACAAAAGTATACATTAATAACACTTTATACTATTTGTGGGGGTTATAACCCCACTCTTTTTTCTAAATATTTAAAAAAATTCTTACATAATAAAATGCTTTGATTTAATTTATTTGTAATTATTTTGGATTCTCCTGTGATATTATTTCAAGCCACATGTTATTTAGAGATACATATTTTTTTAGTTTAATCACAGACCCCTTTGTTTTGATTTGTAGTTGTTATTTTCCCCAACGACGTGTTTCAGCAAAAAGCTTTGTCAGTTGACAAAGGCTTTCTGCCGAAACACGTCATTTGTTTGCACAATAAATGTTTGTGCTATCACCTGGTGTGCCGCATCCATATTTTCCTGACCTGGATTGGATTTGTTCTCTTTATTTGGACGGCTGCTGCCGCCGTCGCTGGCACCGGCACTGTTAAGCAGCTTGAACGGCAAACCGAGCAGCGATAGAAGGGGACATATATATGTATATACCAGTATGCCTACCGCCAGTAGGTATACACATACGTATTACCTACTGGCGGTCGCCGGTAGGTAGTTATAGTTAGGACTATGTTTCATTAGGAAAAGCATTTTTTGACTTGCCTATAACTTTGGCGTAGTTTGACCAATCTTCATGGAATTTTCCCCAAAAAAGTGTCAAGGTTGTTTCTGGTTGTCATGGAAAGTTTGGGGGTGATCCGTGCAGTGTGGACCGAGAATTTAGGGTGCAAAATAAGGATGTGTTTGCAATGTTAATTCCCATAGAAACCTTTAGCCACACCTACAGCCTGAACCGCTGAACGGACTTACACCAAACTTGGCAGGGAGGTAGATGTTGGTTCAAGAAAGTGCCCTTTGCCTATGTGGTGTAAATCTATTAAGTAGTTTTTGAAAAATGTAAGCTGAAAATTATAGTGATATCTCTGGCCAAGGATATTTCGCCTGTGGCTTCGCGATTACTTACGAATCACACGCCAACGGGAATGCTCTGATTGGCTGGATGCAACCTGAACAGAAAGTTGCGGCCACCATTTTATCTATCGGGAATGGTTCCCGGGGCTGAAAATTTGTGTGAAAGCCCACATAAGGCTTGAGGGTGGAGATACTCTGACCCCATGGTTGAGAAATGGGGGTGTTAGTGACACAAGTTATGTGTCAAAAATGGATTTTTTAAAATCACGCACGATTGCAGCGTTGTGATTGGCTTAGGGAAGGCAGCCTGGCTGCCTGCTTCCTGTTCCGAAGTCGGAAGCAGGAGAGCAGGACCAGATACGCAGGACCCAGCGGAAAGGTAAGTGATAGATTTTTTTAAGCTCCCTCGCGACCCCCCGCGCGACACCCTTGCGACCCCCCCCATGCCCGCCCCCCCACCTGCGAGCCATGCCAGCCGCCCCTGCATAGCTCTCTATGGTGACTCCTCTGTTTTGCCCTTGTGGGGCTTGGATTGGCCTTGGGCCAGAACTTCTGTTCTTCAAATGGCAAACCACACCTCTCTCTAAAAGAAGCTTAAGAGCCACCATTTTGAAGACCTTCAAGAGACAATTCTATGTCAGGACCGGAGGCTTCAGATTATGCATTACTTTCTCCATGTTATTGCTCAGCAGCCCAACAAAAAACAATATATTATGATACAAACAAGACTACAAATCCCATGAGTCTTTTGTTTGTGAACAGTTTAACCAAATGAACCATAGAGTCCAACATATAAAACATCCATCCAGGAAAAGCACTTCTTCTTTCTTCGCTGCTCAGCAGCCAGATAAGTGCTTTTTCTTGATGAATGTTTATGTTGTGGTAATAAGGTTTAATAATGTTTAATAATGTTAATGATGTTTAATGATACTTACGAGCGAATTGAGAGCCTCTCCTGGCTTCTTGCACGGGTGCTCCAATTCAGGGCCTCAGTTTGCTCCGTTTGTGGCGCAGAGGTTTAAGGCCTGTAGGGCCGTGACGTGATCGATGTGCCACTGGGTTTTGAGCGTGTCCACCGCTCATTGATAATAACCCTTGGTTGTTTAGAGGCCTTCGTTCGCCCCTGAAGACGCGCGGGGGCAGAGCGTATCTTCCCTGGGCCGCATCTCTCCTGATTACGGTCTCGGGTGCAGTTGCACGTCGGGTCCGCTAGGGGCGCAGTGCACAGAAGGCATTCCGGACATTCTTGGAGTGCTTTCTCCGCGTGCCTCATTGGCACGGCTTCCCTCGGAAGGGATTTGCTGCCATTTTATGATGAATGCAAAAGAAACAATTGATGGACGGAATGCTGAACAATGCAAACATTCACCCCCACTCACAAAGATCTGGGTTTAATCCATCGTTCTTTTGCTCACCACGCCACCCCAGTTTGGACCCAGCTATATGCAAATCAGTCTTGACCCTGCTCCAATGGGAACAGTCCAGCCCGAACTGCCAAGCCAGGTCCTCCCTGGACCGGAAACAAGCATCCTGGGACCGGTTTCAGGGCATCACCCTTCATCAGCCAGGCTAGCTTGAATCCAGTGGCGCAGTGAGCACGGGACCCACGTCTGGGCATACCCTTCCCACTTAGGGCGACAAATGCAAAAGAAACAATTGATGGACGGAATGCTGAACAATGCAAACATTCACCCCCACTCACAAAGATCTGGGTTTAATCCATCGTTCTTTTGCTCACCACGCCACCCCAGTTTAGACCCAGCTATATGCAAATCAGTCTTGACCCTGCTCCAATGGGAACAGTCCAGCCCGAACTGCCAAGCCAGGTCCTCCCTGGACCGGAAACAAGCATCCTGGGACCGGTTTCAGGGCATCACCCTTCATCAGCCAGGCTAGCTTGAATCCAGTGGCGCAGTGAGCACGGGACCCACGTCTGGGCATACCCTTCCCACTTAGGGCGACAAATGCAAAAGAAACAATTGATGGACGGAATGCTGAACAATGCAAACATTCACCCCCACTCACAAAGATCTGGGTTTAATCCATCGTTCTTTTGCTCACCACGCCACCCCAGTTTGGACCCAGCTATATGCAAATCAGTCTTGACCCTGCTCCAATGTGAGCAGTCCAGCCCGAACTGCCAAGCCAGTTCCTCCCTGGACCGGAACCAAGCATCCTGGGACCGGTTTCAGGGCATCACCCTTCATCAGCCAGGCTAGCTTGAATCCAGTGGCGCAGTGAGCACGGGACCCACGTCTGGGCATACCCTTCCCACTTAGGGCGACAAATGCAAAAGAAACAATTGATGGACGGAATGCTGAACAATACAAACAGTCACCCCCACTCACAAAGATCTGGGTTTAATCCATCGTTCTTTTGCTCACCACGCCACCCCAGTTTGGACCCAGCTATATGCAAATCAGTCTTGACCCTGCTCCAATGGGAACAGTCCAGCCCGAACTGCCAAGCCAGGTCCTCCCTGGACCGGAAACAAGCATCCTGGGACCGGTTTCAGGGCATCACCCTTCATCAGCCAGGCTAGCTTGAATCCAGTGGCGCAGTGAGCACGGGACCCACGTCTGGGCATACCCTTCCCACTTAGGGCGACAAATGCAAAAGAAACAATTGATGGACGGAATGCTGAACAATGCAAACATTCACCCCCACTCACAAAGATCTGGGTTTAATCCATCGTTCTTTTGCTCACCACGCCACCCCAGTTTGGACCCAGCTATATGCAAATCAGTCTTGACCCTGCTCCAATGGGAACAGTCCAGCCCGAACTGCCAAGCCAGGTCCTCCCTGGACCGGAAACAAGCATCCTGGGACCGGTTTCAGGGCATCACCCTTCATCAGCCAGGCTAGCTTGAATCCAGTGGCGCAGTGAGCACGGGACCCACGTCTGGGCATACCCTTCCCACTTAGGGCGACAAATGCAAAAGAAACAATTGATGGACGGAATGCTGAACAATGCAAACATTCACCCCCACTCACAAAGATCTGGGTTTAATCCATCGTTCTTTTGCTCACCACGCCACCCCAGTTTGGACCCAGCTATATGCAAATCAGTCTTGACCCTGCTCCAATGGGAACAGTCCAGCCCGAACTGCCAAGCCAGGTCCTCCCTGGACCGGAAACAAGCATCCTGGGACCGGTTTCAGGGCATCACCCTTCATCAGCCAGGCTAGCTTGAATCCAGTGGCGCAGTGAGCACGGGACCCACGTCTGGGCATACCCTTCCCACTTAGGGCGACAAATGCAAAAGAAACAATTGATGGACGGAATGCTGAACAATGCAAACATTCACCCCCACTCACAAAGATCTGGGTTTAATCCATCGTTCTTTTGCTCACCACGCCACCCCAGTTTGGACCCAGCTATATGCAAATCAGTCTTGACCCTGCTCCAATGGGAACAGTCCAGCCCGAACTGCCAAGCCAGGTCCTCCCTGGACCGGAAACAAGCATCCTGGGACCGGTTTCAGGGCATCACCCTTCATCAGCCAGGCTAGCTTGAATCCAGTGGCGCAGTGAGCACGGGACCCACGTCTGGGCATACCCTTCCCACTTAGGGCGACAAATGCAAAAGAAACAATTGATGGACGGAATGCTGAACAATGCAAACATTCACCCCCACTCACAAAGATCTGGGTTTAATCCATCGTTCTTTTGCTCACCACGCCACCCCAGTTTGGACCCAGCTATATGCAAATCAGTCTTGACCCTGCTCCAATGGGAACAGTCCAGCCCAAACTGCCAAGCCAGGTCCTCCCTGGACCGGAAACAAGCATCCTGGGACCGGTTTCAGGGCATCACCCTTCATCAGCCAGGCTAGCTTGAATGATGAGCGCGCAGAGATCACACTCCTCGGTGGTTGTTTCACCTTGTAGGGAGCGTTGTGTCCCACAGTGAGTTTCTTGTGCTCCTGCCAAGCGGTTGTTTGCCGCGGAGCAGTTTCCCCGTCAGCCCAGTGTAATTAGAGGGCGCATGTTGTGCATAAGTGAATCCCTGCCACATTACAGAGCATAGGGTCAGATAACAGGGCCTTTTTCAGTATTAACAGGTAGTGTCTACCTGCCGGGCAATTGGGAACTTATTCCCCTACAGTACCCCCACCTACATAGTGTACCAATAACTTGCCTGATCTCCATGGCAGACTCTGTACAGGAATATTGGGGGGCGGAGGACTAGGACCAGCCTCTCCTCCCTATCCACATGGAGCTCGTTGACGCTATTGACGTCTCTCTCCAGAAAGAAATTTCTGCGGCCTTACAACCTCTGAGTAGGCAAATCGTTCAATTGCCAGCCCGGCACAATGTTACACTCCCGCAAGGGGAAGAGGGGGGACAGACCCCCAGTGAGGACACTCAGGGTGCCCGCAAGGGCAAACAAAAGGCAAAATCTAGCCTTAGGGCCGGGGCCAGCACCCCCCAGGCGGATGCGTTTGAAAGATTGAGCAACACCTTTTTAAGAGAGCGCTGGGCTTGCACTCCGGATATAGACGGCAAGATGGCAACCTTTGTCACCAAGTTCATCAATGATCCGAAGAAAGGTTTGGATCGGTCCTGGAGGTCGTGCCAGGACAAGGTCTTAGATATTCTAGGACCTGTCACAAAAATTCTTGACATGGCAGAAGCAGCTCGGGAATCAGGTGAGCTGATTGATCCAGTTATTCTCTCCGGCTGGGCTCAACGAGTAGTATGCTTCCTGGGGAACACAAACTGCGCGCTATCAACGGAGCGATGCCGCTCTCTGTTAATTAAAATTAATCCCAAACCGGGAGAATTGGCCACCACGGAGACCGGACCAGTGGCAAACGGAGGATTGTTTGGAGATCCGTTTATTAAGGAGCTCACAAAGTTTGTGACAACCTTTTCATCCCTGGATAAAGCTCACCAATCGATTCGGAAAGTATTTAATCAAAAGGTTTTTGGCGGGGCCGGTAGAGGTAGGGGGCGCTCCTCCGGCCGAGGATACAACAACCCCCACAAGTTCCAGACTCGAAGATCCATGCAATGGCAGGACCAGAAAAAGTACGGCGGTTTCTACCCCATCCGAGGCAACGGTCGTGGCTGTGGAGGCAGAGGCTCTTTCAGAGGAGCAAACAATGCCCCTGGAGGGCCTAGCGGTAAGCGATACCCCTTTTTACCTACCAGAGGTGGGAGGCAGGTTAAGATGGTTTCACCAGTCGTGGGCCTCACTCACGGGGGACGCTTGGGTGCTGCAGACGGTGGAGGGTTTCCACATAGAATTCTACGGTACCCCCTGACAGAGACAGGAACCTCGACCCCTAGTTTTCTCACAAGAAGGGATGCAGGTAGTCGACAGAGAGGTTCAAGACTTGTTACACAAACCCACAACTCGTCATCCCAGAGGGTTTTCTCAGCAATATATTTGTGGTGCAGAAAAAAGACAAGGGTTTCAGGCCGGTTATCAACCTACGAGAATTCAACAGGTGGGTGGTGTACAGTCATTTCAAAATGGAGGGGATCCACCTCCTTCGAGACGTCCTCCTCCCGAACGATTGGCTCGTCAGGTTGGATTTAAAGGACGCCTACCTCACCATTCCCATTTTTCCGCCTCATCGAAGGTTTCTACAGTTCGTATGGAGGGAACAGGTCTTTGAATTCACATGCCTGCCCTTCGGTCTCTCATCCGCGCCATGGTGCTTCACAAAGGTGCTGCACCCAGCTATGACATGGCTTTGGACAAGAGGTGTCAGACTCATAGTCTATCTAGACGACATTCTGATAATGCATCAGGATTGTCAGACACTCAAAACGCACTTACAATTGACAATTTCTCTATTACAGAACCTGGGGTTCATCATCAATTGTCAGGAGTCAGAATTTACTGCTGCACAACAGTTGGTATTTCTGGGTTTCGAGATAGACACAGTAGACCAGTCTCTCAGACTACCCCACAGGAAAATAACTCTCATTCACAGGGAACTACGCAGGTCTTTAGAGAAAGAACGCATCTCTCTTCGACAACTGGCCAGACTGGTGGGCCTTCTCTCATCTTCCATACAAGCAATCTTCCCAGGACCTCTACACTACAGAGCATTTCAACGTCTCAAGGCTCAACATCTCAGGAGGGGCCTGTCTTACAATCAGGAGGTCAAACTATCGACACAAGCAAAGATGTAAATTCGTTGGTGGCTCAACCATATGCAGGCGTGGAATGGCAGAGCCATTTTTGGTTCGAAGCCAGACCTGATCATAGAATCCGATGCGAGTCAACAAGGATGGGGTTCCAGATGCGGAGAACTTACCACCGGGGGACCGTGGTCAATCGTGGAAGGGGCTCTACACATAAACTGTTTAGGACTCCTGGCTGGTTTGTTTGCAATTCGGGCGTTTAGCTGCCAACAGGGTCTCTTGTTCCATACTTCTCAAGATGGACAACCTGTCGGCAGTACGATATATAAATCGCCTGGGAGGTACTCGCTCCAAGGCGTTGGCGGATCTGGCCTGAGATTTCTGGGATCATTGCTTGGCGAACAGGATCTCAGTGACGGCAGAATATCTACCGGGTCGTCTGAACCAAACAGCAGACTGGAACTCCCGTCACCTGAGGGACTCCAGTGCATGGAAATTGGATCCAATCCTGTTTCAGGTGATCATGCACAAATGGGGTCCATGTCAAGTGGACCTCTTTGCTTCCAGACTGAATCTCAACTACCCCGGTTCTTCAGCTGGCGTCCACATCCATTAGCGGACACGACGGACGCCTTACTGCAAGACTGGAAACCCTTTCGGGGGTATGCGTTCCCGCCTTTCTCAATGATTGCCAGACTCACAGCGTTGGTGAGACGGCAGGAGGCGGAAGTGGTACTAGTGACACCGTTGTGGAAATCTCAAGTCTGGTATCCATTTCTTCTGGAACTTTCTATGGATTCTCCAATCCCACTTCCCCAGACCCCTCATCTTCTGATGGACGATCACGGCAATTTACACCAGTTGGCCCGGAACGGCAGTCTCAGACTGATAGTGTGGAGGATTACAGGGGACGTTGTGGTGTCCCAGGCCTTTCTTCGCAAGCTTCGATGCTCCTCAAGAGGGCCTGGGCGGACTCTAAGATCAAACGGTATAGCTCAGCCTGGCGTAGATGGTCACACTGGTGTGTGCAACGGGATCTTGATCCCGTGGGGGCAGATGTAATACACATTGTGAATTTCTTATCGGAGCTGGCAAGCGATGGATTAGCATATCGCACAATTAATGCCTGTAGATCCACAATTTCGTCAGGTCATTTGCCGTTCCATGAGGTACCGGCTGGAGAGCATCCTCTGGTATGCAGGTTTTTGAGAGGTATTAGATTGTCTATTCCCCCTGAACCACGCTATTCTTCTTGATGGGATGTCAATGTGGTGCTGAAACTCCTCTTATCCTGGCAAGACAACAATTACTTGTCTTGCAGAGAACTGTCCAGTAAACTGGCGATTCTTTTGTGTCTAATCTCATGCAAAAGGGTGTCTGATGTACGGGCTCTAGATATCACAGCACGTTTTTTTAAGCCAGAAGGAGTCTTGTTTACCATTTCTAGGAGAACGAAATCGAACTCCAGAGTAGTACACTATCCTGCTTTTCCCTCCCACCCTAAATTGTGTGTGGTCAGATGTCTTCAGGCATATGAGGCTATGACAGAGGAATACCGTCCTCCAGGACGAAGCAATTACTCATAGCCCTAAAAAAACTGTTCAAACCGGTTTCAGCACCCACTATTGCCAGGTGGGTGAAATGGGTGTTGCAGGAAGCAGGTATTGATACTTCCCATTTTGGAGCACACTCCACTAGAGGCGCCATGGCCTCAAAGGCTTTTTCCCTAGAAGGTCGGTTGGAGGATATCTTAAGGGCGGCAGATTGGTCTTCTGATTCCACATTCAAGACCTTCTATTTTAAGCCGGTCCCAGGAATAGCCTCGCTGGTGATCAATCAGCTTTAAACTTGCATAATCTGAAGCCTCCGGTCCTGACATAGAATATAAAATTTCCTAGCTATCGTGAAGAAAAGTTTCAATTCTATTAAGGAGGAGGCGAGGATTATCCCTCCCAAACCTTCATTGACAATCAATAACCCTCCTTACGGCTTCCGGACCGATGGATATAAGGGATGAGTAATTCTCTATGGATACAGAGGGGTCGATTCCGATTCGGGCCGGAAATTTCTCCGACCGAGCCGGACCCGGAGAGATTTCCGACCGAATCGGACCCGTGCAGTCCGACCGAACGAGTCCGATGCGTCCGTATGTTATCGGACACGAGTCGGTCGGACTCCCATTGAACTCAATGGGAGCCGGTCGTACAACGCGTACGCGGGCTCCCATTGCCTCAATGGGTGCGAGGCGGACAAGGGCGCCCCTACAGCGAGTACGCCGCGAAGCGCTCGCGGCGTACACGCACAGGTAGGGGGACCCATGGGTCCCCCTGTGTGCGCCTCGCACGGGCATGCGCGTACAGGGGTCCGACACGGACCCCCAAAGTACGGCTCCGACAGCGAGTTCGAGTCGGACGGCGCGAGTCGGTCGGAGCGGTCGAGGTGCGCATCGTACTTACCCGGCCGGAAAACGTCTCCATTGCGCGGTGCGACCGGGTCCGACCGAGTCGGTCGGAGCGGTACGATCCGGGTACGAGTCAGTCGGAGCGGTCGGGTCGCCCGGACGAGTCGGTCGGCGACCCGCATCGTACTCGCTCGGCCGGACCACGCGTACGGTTCGGTCGGGAAACAGGCTTTCGCATGGCTTTTTTCCCGACCGAATGGTATTGGGTGCGCCTCCGACCGAGATCGGAATCGGCCCCAGAGTATTGTACTGCAATGTTTGGGTTTATGAATGCTGATTATGTATCATGATGTTGTTGTTTCAATTTCGAAGATAAAGCTTACATTTTGCTTATAAGAACTTTAGAAATCTGGTTTGGGTTCTATACGTTGATATTTGTTTTTTCATAGGAATGGATCAGAAACAAGATGCCTAATGGATAAAGACGGAAAGATCTCTGTCGCACGAAGAAAGAGGAAGTGCTTTTCCTGGATGGATGTTTTATATGTTGGACTCTATGGTTCATTTGGTTAAACTGTTCACAAACAAAACACTCATGGGATTTGTAGTCTTGTTTGTATCATCATATATTGTTTTTTGTTGGGCTGCTAAGCAATAAAATGGAGAAAGTAATGCATAATCCTCGCCTCCGCATCCTTAATAGAATTGAAACTTTCCTTCACAATAACTAGGAAATTTTATATTCACATCTGCTCCATAAAAAGAAGTTGCTAACATACAACAACCTTTCAATAAGATTCATACTTGTGTTATATTTCCTCATATTTCCTTATTTTTTCTCCCTTTCTTCTTTTTACTCTCTGTTCTTTTTATTTGGTGTTTCTTGTTTTTTCCCTTTTTCTCCCTTTTCCTTTCCTTTTCTTCTCTCTATTTCTCTTCTTTCTTTTCCTTTCTGTCATCTCAAAGAGTCTTTTTCCCTGTTGCCTGGTTGGAAGCAGTCTACCATCTTCTCCATGTTTTCAAATTGTCCTGCCAGTCCTTTATAACCTGGTTCTACATCCATCTCTGTTGTTGCATGTGCATGCATCCCTGTCCATCGTTATTTTCCAAATCATGCCACCTCAGTTTGGACCCATCCTATACAAATCAATCTTCACCCTGCTCCAATGGGAACAGTCCAGCCCAAACTGCCAGGCCAGGTCCTCCCTGAACCAGAACACTAGCAACCCAGGACCGGTTTCTCCTGAGTTATTCCATTCCATTCATCACTTTTTTTTGTATACTTTAGTGCATCTTGCTTTCTCAGTCATTCAATTTCATGACAGGTACTTATGTCCCTGCGCTTTCATTAGGCACCATTGTCTGGCACCCTATTGCTATGAGTACTTCCTGGTCACTGCTCCATGAAAATGTTGGTTGCTTAGGGCTTTAAAGCCCATAACATTTGCCTACCCTTTTCATTTCCTTCAACTTCACCCCTACCAGCTGTTTCTTTTTCTCAACTACAGCTCTGATGTATTTAGTGGAACCGGGTGTATGCTGCAGTGCTGATATTATAGTGCATTCCCAATTTATGACAATATTGCCACTGAGTTGTTAGCGTTATTGTTTAATGGACTCATCAGTTGTAAAATCAAGGTAGGGCTTTTAGTTTAATATACATTTCCCCCTGGGTTACATACAAAGGATAACATTGTGGCGTTGGGTTGTCATTTACGCTCTGAGCTTCGAGTATTGATCTCCTGGTCCGATGGGAAGGTGATTTGCGCTGAAGGTACAAAATGTTGTTTAATCGGCTCCATCCTCCAGTGACTGCATTGGGCAGGATACCTTTGTGGGTCACGTTTGCACTTTTTTGCATTACTTGAATTAAGGCATCTGGACTTTGATATGCTCATACAAACATTAAGTGATAAGTATAATAGCTCCATAGTTTTTCTTTGCACTAGATTCCTATGAATATTATCTGATATGATTTCTCTTGTGTACATCTCTTTGCTGTATAATAAAATTGCAGACATGTTTTTTCCATATCTAATTCACTAATTGTGTATTTGAAGGAGGCTGGGCATTGCCAGTTAACCCTGCTGCCTATCACTTTCATTAAACGGTAAACTGCAGTGAAAAGAGTGTAAGAAATATTTCCCTTATTCAGTCTTTCTCACACAGAATCTGCCAGCCATAACTTGACTTAAATGCCAACAAGATTGAGATACTTTGTGAATTTTAATATGATTCTATCGCAGGAGGTTTGAAGACTGCATATGTGTATTTTATCAAATATATGAAGATATATAATATTGAGTAATTTTCCATCCCGTGATTTTCGTTATATGTTGTTTGAGTTTCCTTAGCCACCTCTAACTCAGTTAACATTTGGGATGCTGTATTAGCATTATTTTAAATTATACATATCAACTGTTAGACCTGACATCTTTTGTGTGGTTTTAGCCCAAACGTTTGGCCTTTCCTCCTCCTGTTTTGCTGAATAATTTTTTGTTGTCTGTAGGACAATGCACACTTTACCACTGAAAACCAGTGCTAAAGTGCTTGTGCTCTCTCCTCTAAACATGGAAAAATTGGCTTAGGCCCAATGGGCACTTTTCATTTACTTATAAGTCCTTAGTAAAGTGATACTACTTGTACCCAGGGCCTGTAAATTAAATGCTACTAGTGGGCCAGCAGCACTTATTGTGCCACCCATTTAAACAGCGCTTTTTAAACATGCCTAAGGTCTTCTATTTCAGTCTGTGGGCAGTTTTAACATGCCATTTCGATCTGGCAAATCTTCCTTTTTAATACACATGTCACCCTTAGGGTAAGCCTTAAACAGCCCCAAGTGCAGGGCACAGTGTATTTAAAAAGTTGGACATGTACTTTTAAGTTTACGTGTCCTGATAGTGAAAAGCTTTAGGCCTTCCTCTCCCAAAGGATAAAATTGGGTTACCTTATTACATTTAAGAAGTGATAACTTTTGTGTGGGAGCAGGTAGGAATGTCATGTTTGTTCTCTAAGGAACTGTAATTTAAAATCCTCTGAAATGGTAAAGTCGGATTTTAAATCAAAAATTATGAAAATGCAATTTTTAGACAGTTGCATTTTCTTGTCCTAACCATTTAGTGCCTGCAGCCTGTATCCTGGGTCACATGACTAGGTATAGTTGGCAGTTGGCCTTTATGTATTGCTCCCAGACAGTATCACAAATGGGGACTGGGTATTGCCAGGAAGGGCCACTCTGACCAGAGGGGAGAGGCGCAGCTGTCAGCTACCATACTTGCACTTCTCAGGAACTGCCTCAGCCAACACATAAAGTACTTCACACTAGCCGTTTGAGACTCGTGACTTCCTGGGACCAGGGCAGGGCAAGTAAAGAAATTCCAGAACCAGGAGTGGGACGTAGTTTAAACGTTTCTTCCACTTAAAAACTGGCACCAGGTAAAAATATTAGAGCCTCAGACCAAATCTTCAATATACTCCTCGACCTGTGGAATACTACAGAAGAAGGACTGCCCTGCTACCAGAGGACTGCCATGCTGCTAGAGGCCTGTCCTACTGTCTGAGTAGGTAAAGTGGACCTGCTCCCTTCATCCCAGGCTACCTGAAGTGACTCCAAGGATCAGCTGACTGACTTCCTGTTCAGAGTTACAGGGACATAACAAGCTCCAGAGGCCTCTCTGCAACTGCCCAGCTGCCCTGCTGCACTGAGCCCTGCTGGTCTCTGCTGGAGTGCGTTACTGATCCCAAAGAGGTGCCTCCCAGGTCCTGGACACTTTATGTGGTATCAGGTGAGCTCCTCCTGGAAGAAAATGAGAAATCCTGAAGTTTTGAACTTTTCTCAACTGTGAATGAGTCAGTTTGCCCCAAGATCATACTGCCTGCACTCTCCATCAACACGAAGCTCCGGTGAAACAGACTCTTCATGCTACAACCAGTGCCAGTGACGACTGGCAACTCAAGATCTCCTTTTTGCGCTACAGCATCGACAGTCTGCGGTGACCGCCAAAGCAAATCTCCTGCACCGACCATCCGTGACACAACACGATCTTTGCACCACAGCGATGACTGTCCATGACACCCAGCTTGCTCTTCACACTAAAGCGACGACTATCCGCAACACTCTCCCTGCTCCTCACGTCATCCTCCACTGTGAACTTGACTCTTCACGTCCGACTTTGAGAAGGTAAATTTTTCTGCAGGATTAACGTGGTTCCCGTATCCAACCTACACTCCATTGTGGTCGGCCTGAACTTGTGACTTTCATCCAGTCTCGCATGACCAGATAATTGCGAGTGGCGCTTTGTGCTTTATGCAGCTTTATTTAGCTAAATTTTTGAAACTACGCATCTCCGGTTCTACGGATTCGATTTTTGTTGTTTTGGTTTCAAATCATTCATTGCAGTTTACTCTACTAAATTGGTGGGAGATTTTTTTTGTGTTGTGTTTTCACTGTATTGCTGTTTGTGTGCTGCATAAATTCTTTACACATTGCCTCTAAGTTAAGCCTAACTGCTTTTGTGCCTCGCTACCAGAGGGTTAAGCACAGGTTAATTTAATGACTTTTATGGTTCACCCTGACAAGGATTGCTGCTGCTGCTTGAGTTGGGCTCATACCACCTTCAACCAGTAACCCAATTTCTCACAACAACTCTGTAATCTGTGGGGAAATTTGCTAATTGTGGTATGGCAAAAGAGATGGTGGCTTGTGATTGTTCTGTATGATAAAAGATTTTCACTCTGAAAATAGGAGTACTGTAAAATGTGGTCCTTTATGTGCACTAAGTGTAGAAATGCAAAACATGGTCCTTAGTTTCCAATTCTTGAAGTGTATTGATAAGAAAAGTGCTTCTTCGATGATTCTCTGGAGCTATGAGCTGCCATAGCCTGAGAGAGTCTGAGGCCCGGATCAGAAAGCATTTTTGACTGGCGATAATTCATACTTCATGTTGTTGGTGGTAAGTTAAGGCAGTACTTGGTGCAAACACCTTTCACCACCATATTTTGAAAGGATTCTGGAGATGGTAATGTGTGTGCATATTTGTTGTATGGCACTTTGTGGTTGTGTGATGTGTTCTTTTGTTTGTTTGTGGTGCTGTGTTTTTGTGCTCCATTATTGCAACTTGCACTTGCGTTGTACTACTGTTCTGTGGTGTTCTGTATGCTGTATTAACACTTTTGTTGTGGTGTGCCTATTTATGTTTTAATTGTGTTGATATGTTGCTTTATGTATGCTATAATGTTATGTTCTACTGTTTGGTTTAACTATGTCAACTAATTCTGCGACATTTGTAGCTAAATGCAGCACATGCCTTTAAAGTTCCAGAGACAAATAACTGTTTACTACTGTCTAAAGTGGAAAAATATCACTGCACCAGCTCCTCAACTATTTAAGACACCTAGGTTAGTATCATTGTGACGTTTTATGGGCTTCGCCAGCATAGATGGGGTCTGTCAGCTCTTTTTTGGCATTTCGAGCGCATATATTAACTTGAAATATCTCCAAGTTAATGCATGTTTTTCTCACACAAGACCTCAGAAACACTAAGGGCCTGATTACGACTTTTGGCAGAGCGGTGGAGCAGCAGTGCAAACCGCCACGCCACCGCTCCGCCGTAGGACGCCGCGGCCCGCCTGCCAGATTATGACTTTTAAGTGGTCTGGCGGGCAGGCGGCATGGTGGCCCCGTGTCGGTGCCTCTTTCAAAGACGGCGGTGCCTTTGAAAAAGGCACCGCAATGGAACAGCACAGCATGGGCTCAAAAGTCCATGCTGTGCAGGAACCTATGTGCATGCACACAGGGGGGCACATGCTATGCCCCCCTGTGTGCATCCACATGCAGTGGAGGCCTTTGTTTCCTCTCCACCAGGGTTTCCATGGCGGTGGAACCACTATGAAAACCCTGGAGGAGAGGAAACTCGTAATATGCTTGGCGGGACCATGGCGGTCCCGCCAAACATCTTGCAGCCTTAGGACTGCTGCACTACTTCCAGGGAACGGCAGTTCCCTGGTGGCATCGGCAGACCCAAGGCGGTCTGACCTCCCAAATCGTAATGGGTGGTCGGACTGCCAGTGCGGCGGTGGCTGGACTGCTACCGCCGTGCCACCACGAGTCTGGTGGTCCTCAGATCACCAGACTAGTAATCAGGCCCAAAGAGATTACTGTTCTGTGTTGATGAGCTTTGCTGACATCAAAACATGCATTAACTCAGAGATATTTTGAGTTAACGTATGCACTCAAGATGCCAAATTTAGTTTTTGTGCTTCTGTAAGCCTGTTTTATGAATTTAAGTTCAATGGTGCACCAAGAATCTCAATGAAGGAGAACAGGTTATTTATAAATAGAGCAAACACAAGGAGATGATGGACGGGGGGCTGAAACTTTTCAGACACTCACCCCCAGTCACAAATCTAGGTTGAATCCATCATCGTTCTGTAGCTCACTTTGCCACCCCAGTTCAGACCCAGCCACAATCAAATCAGTCCTGACCCTGTTCCTCATGGGAACAGTCCAGCCCGAACTGCCAAGCCAGGTCTTCCCTAGACCAGAAACAAGCGTCCTGGGACTGGTTTCAGGGTAACACCCATCATCAGCCAGGCTAGCTTGAAACCAGTGGCAAATTGAGCAATGGACAAACGTCTGGGCATACCCTGCCAACTTAGGCCGAACAAAGCAAAAACTCACCTAAAATTCAGCACTGCAAAGACAGAGATTATGACATGCAGACAATGGCAAAAATACCAACCTAAAGACAGATTGGCCAAAGAACTTGAGGTCCCTCCCAAAACATCAAGATAAAACAGAAACCTAGGTGTAACCATGGATTCAGGCCTCTCTTTGATACTACATGTCAACTATGTCACAAAGAGCACCTTCTGCACAGTGAAAACATAAAACTAATCTCCCCATACATTGTATATCAATAAAAACTTGTAAGATGCAAGATTGATTATGCCAACATCCTATACCTTGGCACCCCCAGTTTCATCATCCAAAATCCTCACACAAAACTCCTTCTCCACCTTTACCCTAGAGAACGCATTACTCCAGTCCTCCAGTCAATACACTGGCTACCGTTAACTAGAAGAACAATATTCAAGGCATTCTTCATTGTCCATAGAACATTCCAAGAAAAGGAACCACTATACCTAGTCAAATTCAAGAAATGTGAACAAAATAGAGCACTGTTCTCCAGGCTTGCACCACAGATCACCATAGTGCCTTACTATAAGGAAATCATAGGAGGCACCTTTTTCTCTGTACAGGCCTTCAAGCTCTGGAACTCACTATGGGCCAAGATTTGATGCATTAAAGGGCATATACACTTCAGAAGAGAGTTGAAAAAAATGTCTGTGTCCAAGATTATTACATCATCCCACAACCCTGGGCTAGAACTCATAATAATAATAGCACCTTCAAGTATGGTCTACAGTCCACAGATATGGAACAGCCCAACCAACAAATATAGACTACTTTCTATGTCCACGTAAGTTATGAAGGGCTGATGTATTTCTGTGTAGTATATCCTTTTGTCAGTTCATATATAACCCTCCGGGTCCACATTAATAGTAATACATTAACAGTCAGCAGTCGGACAGCTTATTGCAATCCGTACATGCTGCATAATAATTCCCTTAAAATGCTTGATACTATTACACTCACATAAGACATAAGTGGGTCATGTCCAGTGCCCAGTACTGCACCAGGCCACAGTAATAAACTACCCATCGCCAACTGAACAGGCATGGAATAACCGAAGAGACCTGCCACATTCCACTGGCCAATGGAGAACTTTAATTTATTCCACCATGGCAGGCTCTAACAAGCAGCATACTATGACCATTTCTTGACAACTCACAATGGCAATAAGATATGGGATGATAGTAACAAAGTCCATCTCAGCAGGCCCCCTAAAATGAGAAATGTAATATTTGATATTTCCACACATATCTAAGTAAGGCATTGTGACCAGAAAAGCTTCTTATGTCATTCTTTAGGGATAAACAACTGAGAGAGTACGTAGTTATCAGTAGGTGGTGTGTAGTAGGTGAGCTGGCACTGTCCTCAGAGGCCAGAGGAACCCACCGAACCCTGTTTATTTCTATATTTTACTACACAACCAGCTGTCCCACAGGGCCTATGGCAGTCTTGAATGCAACTGGTACATGATAGTTATTAACTACAGTGTGATTAGAACTAATAAGAATAATGCAAACAATTTACTGTAGGTAGCATTGAACCATATTAAAACGTTTATATTCAAGTAAAATATTAGAAATTCTTCCTATGAATTAATGAAAATAACTACTGTAATCAGTTGTTAAGTGAGATGGTTGAAGCTTACACCTACAATATATTAAACATACCCTGGATAGCATATTGGGGGATGTCAGCGCATTTTTAAAAATATAAAATAATGCTTGATTTAAATGTGTTTTGGTTAGCATAACCAGGCTTTAGTTGACATGACTAGGTCAAAGTCAGCCTGCAATGACATTTGTTTTAGCAGTGACAGAGAAAACGTGGTTTTTAAATTACAGGAATGAGTTTCCTATGCACATGTTTCTCTTTTGTGTTTTTCCTTTTCCAGAAAATAAGTGAAATAGAAATCATTGTGTGGGGGTGCTTATTTTGCTGAGTTGAAGTGTACTAATTTGCATTCCCCGGGGCAGCCATGTGTTGAATGTTCCTGTAATTGCAACAAAGTCAATGCTTTTTGCCCATGGTTGCTCTAAGCAATTGCACTGTGTATTGTTTTCACTTTTTGCTCAAATGCCACATTATTGTTTTAATTTCCTATGTATGCCTTATTATAGTTATGCATGAAAGTAGGTGTCTCTAAATATTTTCTAGTTGATCTATACCATTTCCTTATTCTAGCACTGGAGTATATGAAAGTTACTTTATTGGTAACAAACAACTGTCCGACTTTCTTGAAACCAATGAGCTCCTGGGCCCATCTCAAACTGGCTTCAGAGCCACCAACAGCACAGAAGCAACCCTATTGGCAGTCTTAGATAATATTAGATCCCCAATTGACCAGGGCATAGCCGCCGCCCTTCTGGACTTGTCGGCAGCCTTCGATACAGTCTCTCATGGCCTCCTACTGAGCACTTTACATGAAAAGGGTATACATTCTAAAGCCCTTCAATGGTTCAGCTCCTTTTTAAGCAACAGAACACAAACAGTGCAAATGGGCCCTTTCGCCTCCAATCCAAAAACCATCAATCATGGTGTCCCGCAGGGAGCCTCCTTGAGCCCCACCCTCTTCAATGCCTATGTATCTTCTTTGGCCAAAATCAGCAAGACATGGGGTTTTAGTATCTGCTCTTATGCGGACGACACGCAACTGCTGATAGCCCTTGAAGAAAGGCATGAGGACACCAGGAATAAACTGATTAACTGTCTTTCAGAAATGGCGACTTGGATGTCAGACCACTGTCTGAAACTGAACGCTGATAAGTCAGAGATCTCACTCTTTGGAGGAGCACACCTAATCTGGGATGCAACTTGGTGGCCCCAATCATTAGGATCTGCACATGAGCCCAAACAGGTCGTACAAAACCTGGGCATACTTATCGACAATGCACTAACCATGCAGGACCAAGTCAGTGCACTGTGTGGGAAAAGCTTCGCTGCATCAAAACCATTAAAAAGACTCTTCTTATGGATCCCCTTGGATTGTAGGAAAACCATCACTCAGGCTTTACTCACAAGCAAACTGGATTATGGCAATGCGCTCTATGTGGGCATGGCAGACTACCTTTTCTCTCGTTTGCAGGTAGTCCAGAACACAGCTGCTAAGCTGGTGTGCAACTAAAGCAAATACAGCTCGGCATCAGAATGCATGAGGGAGCTCCATTGGCTGCCTGTGCGCCAAAGGGCTAGATTCAAGCTCCTGGGCTATGCACACAAAGCCCTACACCAACACGGCCCCAGAATTCTACAAGATAAAATCGAATTCTATGCCCCTACACAGAATTTGAGGTCATGCTATCAGGCATGGGCAAAAACCAAACGCATTAGGAAAGCCAGGGCAGGGGGCCGCTCTTTCTCTCATCTGGCGGCTACTCATTAGAATGAATTACCTCTAGAACTTCGTCTTACCGATGACTATATGTCATTTAGAAGGAAGCTGAAAACCCATCTGTTCCTCAGGGTGTAACTGCTGACACAGAGGCCCCTAACATCATACCTCCCTCACTCAGATCCTCGCTTTTCTAGCACCTTGATATCCACTCGGATGAATGTTGCACGTATAAATATATAAATAGAAATATATTGGAACAGCCCTATGATGTAAGATCTCACCATGTCAAGAGTGTGCCTTTCACTGACTGAAACCAATAGAATGTTCCCTTTGTGGGATGTGTGCATGAACTAGTTTGCTTTTCTAACTTAGCAGACTCTGTGTTAGTCTGTCTATTGAGGTAATTCTATAGTCCTCTTGGTGAATTATACATTGGTTCTAGCTATTTACTTGCTTTTGAGGTTACTTTTATGTTGATACCTCTCGCAATTGGCATTATTAGATGCATTATTGATGCTTATGTGACTCTGATTAACTAACTAATTCTTTCAATGGTTTGTAAATTTGAATAAACCTTTAAGTCTTTGACTTTCAATTTGTGCTGTGAAGGTTTCCTTTATTGGCATAGTGCCGTCATCTATTGAGACTCACATGGCTCCAGTCCTACATCTCAACCATTTAAATTTATTAGTTAAAATCATTGACAGGTAGATTAGAACCTCAGTTGTTCTTGTCCCTTTGTAACCTGGATGAAGGACCCTGAAGGTAACGTTTATAGTTCAATCTCTATAATTTTATAACGCTAGGACCTATACCAATAGCATAAAGAAACTTGAGAGGGCCCCCCTGCAAGGTACATGGAGGGGCCCGACTCTGGATTTAATCAGGAGCTTTCAGGCCAGAGTACTGTGCTGAGGGGCCCCCCTGCAGGCCGGTGGCCCTCTGCTCCGCGGGGGCTGCGGGGGCCTGTGTTACGCCACTGATCTATACACACATAAAGTTAAATTGCATAATGGGCAGAGGCTGTTTAAAATTGATTTAAACTGAAAAAAACATTAATCAGGAAAAAGCTCATAAAATAAAACAAGCTTTTTTGTGCATAACACTCATCTGAAGTTCTTTCTAAGTGAAGATCTCATTCATATGAAATATTAAGGTGGGGCCTTGCCAAGGTCTGGTGTTTGGATTTGATTTGCCATTGCATAGAGGAAAAGGCCGAATTTTTTAAAAAGATGCACATGACACCAAATGAACCGTGGGCCCAGCATTATCAGCCAGAACTTCTGTTTTCCAATGTATAAGTACGGGTAAGTTGGGATAAAAGTTTCTTTTTTTCAAAGGAATGTTTCAATGATCTCCGTGCTCTTCCGTTGGGGGAGGGCTGTGAATTATTGTTACACACAGAGCTATAGTGAGGGGTTTCCTGACATAAAATATGTTATTTGAAGAAAAAACGTTGAATTTAAATAAAAATTGTAACTACTCTATCTTTGTGTTCTGGCTATAGAGTTCATCGATTTGACAAGGGGTGAAGAAAGAAATCTATAAAATAGGATGTAACACAGAGACAATTTGGCCCATTATAGACAGGAAGTGGTTTCCAGCCAACAAAAGAAAAAACATGCAGACAGTAATTATGAGTCTCTGAATACGGTTATTGTGCGAAAGGCTGAAAAAGCCCTCCAGTGAGGGAAAACTTCCTAATGCATAAAACTAATGTGAGTGTGGGGATGTTTAGTAACATATCGTTGCAAATGCTTCCCTATATTGAGAGTACGTGTGATAGTATGAAAGATCCACAGTGAAATTGCATATGTGTGTGCTTGCGACTAGATACATTACCAATAACTTTCAATGTAAATGCATAATTCAGAAATTAACAGATATTCACATGGAATTGGATATATTGTAACATTTTAATTATAACTAAGACTTCCAGTTTTCCATTTTTACTGATTTGTACAGATAAATACAGACAGAAAACAATCTATTTCCTGTTTGTATTTATTTTTAAAAGTGGGAAAATACAGAAAATTGTGCTTCTTGTGGGTGACTCTCCCTGTTGTCCTTTATGAATTCCAGACCAACTGCTAAGCAGATGGACACCATGGGGATTTAAAAACAGGATGAGGTTGCCTGAAATACAGGCATATGTTAACATATATTTATATATATTGCTAATATTTACCTGTCGGAGTAGTGTTTTTTATATTTGCCTGTTTAATTTGCTAAAACATGACAGGCATCAAAGTATGAGTGCATGTTTATCAGTTAAATAAATGTGGAAATATACAATTTTATGCCTCAATTTAATCTTAAAACATCAAATAAATATGGATGAATACCAATAAAATGGGCCAAAAATAAATATAGATAAATACAGATGGAAATGTTAAAGAAATAAATACTATAAAACCGGGAGACCTAATTATAATAACCCACAATTCACAATAGTTTGGACTCAATTGGAACGGACTGATTCCAACGGACGATGACAACATAAAGTGTAACATAAAGTGTAAGATATTGTTAGGATTTCTTCAAATGAAAAACTATCAACCTTGTAAAATAATCCAGTGTAAAATATCATCCCAGTGATATCAATAAATGGGAAGCAGAATTCTATATATCTTGGAATGTGTCACAATGTTGAAAGCTTTCCACATTTAGATTTTCTTTGCACACACTAGGAAAATCCTTAATTTGTGTTTAAAATAGCTAAGGACATGAACATGCTTATTAAATGCTCCACAGATATAACATAGTGTAGGTTTTTTATAATTATTATAGGTCTTATTTAAAACGTAGCAAACACAAAGAGATGATGGACAGGGCGCTGACATTTTTCAGACACTCACTCCCGTCACAGATCTGGGTTGAATCCATCATCGTTCTTTAGCTCACTTCGCCACCTCAGTTCAGACCCAGCTTTATGCAAATCAGTCTTGACCCTGTGTCTCATGGGAACATTCCAGCCCGAACTGCCAAGCCATGTCTACCCTAAACCGGAAAAAAGCATCCTGGGACCGGTTTCGGGGTAAGGATACATAAGGCACCGAGGCCTCCCCCTGGGAGACCAATCATCTCAGGAATTGGATCGCTCCTGGAGCCCTTGTCTACCTTTGTGGAATTTTTCCTCCGCCCTTTTGTAGCTAAAATGCCTACATATCTTCAAGATACGAAGGATGTCCTCAGACAACTCACGGATGTGCCTTTTGCTGTTCCACAAGATTACCTGGTCTCATTTGACATAGAGTCATTATATACTTGTATTCCACAAGATGAGACTCTCAGAGCCATAGAGTCACTATTGAATGACAAATCACTCCACCACTCCAGTTCAATTCATTATGGATTGCGCCCGATTAGCAATGAAGGAAAACTATTTCCGATT
Organism: Calotriton arnoldi; assembly: GCA_963921515.1. Lineage (NCBI taxonomy): Eukaryota > Metazoa > Chordata > Amphibia > Caudata > Salamandridae > Calotriton > Calotriton arnoldi. The sequence continues at coordinate 606,569 of CAWUFW010003771.1, read as the reverse complement.
TGAAGACACTTTGTACCTACAGACATCGGGTACTTCCATGGGCAGTTTTTGCGCCCAGTCTAGCCAATCTGCATGTGCACATTTTTGAACAAGAGAAGATCCTGACAGTCACCAACCCCTACAGGACCCACATCCTCCTGTGGAAGCACTATATTGATGATATTTTTGTCATCTGGCGGGGGAACCTGATGCGATCATCAATTTCCATCAATGGATAAACACCAAGAATGATTTCCTGAAATTCACTTTTGAATTCAGCAACACCAGTCTCCCTTTCTTGGATATATGGATCTATCCGATTGGAGACAGCCTTGGCACAGAGCTGTATAAGAAACCAATGGCCCGAAATTCTCTCTTGTCGTACAAAAGTTATTATCCAAAGTCGCTTTGTGATAATCTTCCTTATTGACAATTCCTGCGCATTAGGAGGAATTGCTCTTCTAAAGAGAAATTTGAGGAACATACAAAGAAGCTGTCAATGCAAGTGAGAGAGAGAGATTACCCGGCTAAACTGATGTGACGCTCATCCAAAAGGGCAAAATATCAACAGGGATGCATTGATTGCGATTGCTCCATCAAAAGAACCGTTATCAAGGATCACCTGTGTCAACAACTTATGTACATTTTCCAATCCGATCAAGAAGACTATTTGCAATAATTGGAGAATTCTCGAATACAGGTGATATCCACATTCAAACACCCTTGTTCGTTATCAAAAGGAGTTCTAACCTCAGGGACCGGCTTGTACATACCAGGCCCAGCAACAGAAAGCTTGTGACCCAAGATACTCTCTGGGGTCTACCGGCGGTCAAGGGACATTATCCATGCTGCACCTGCGGAGCGTGCCCGCAGACCAAGCACACTACTTCAATCAATATTGGCACTGACAGACCTTGGACATTAGTTCGACACACTAATTGCAATAGTGAAAAGCTCATCTATTTGATTACCTGCCCCTGCGGATTACACTATGTGGGGATGACCACACGGAAGGTCAAAACCAGGATAATGGAGCACAAAAGCACCATACGATGCAGGAAACAGTCTACCAAACTCATGAACCATTTCCTGGAGAAACAACATGCAGTAGAAGATCTGAGATGGACAGTGTTGGACCAACCATATATTCCCACACACATATCTGACATTGTCAGATTCTTGATTCTGAGAGAGCAGAGATGGGTGTACAGATTGCATTGGGACACGGACGGTCTCAATGATGACATTCCGTGGACAGCACTTTAACAAACACTAGCTCTGATATACCATATATCAGGATACTATTCCCTGATCACAGTAAACACTGACTCCCAATACGTCTCTTATTATGAGGCTCTGTGACTATTAATTATTTAAGATTGACTTGGCTACATTATGGACAAGACTATTAAATTTGTTGCCTCCTCTACTGAGATTTGGGCGGTAGTGACTGATCCATTATTAGGACCTCTTCATTGAACACAATAAGTCACTAACCTAGTATACACTCACTGCATATGTTGCATGTTAAATGAAAACCTTGTGACTGGTAGACACAATTTTGGAGATTAAAATTCTTTTTATACAGAGCAGTACTAGCTAATCATTGCAGAGACAAACAAACCTTTTCTACAGACTAGCAGATTCATACTTGTGTTAACATGCTGCCCGTCAGCCCCGCGGTCCTTTAACATTGCCTCGCACTAACAATATACTATTATTTAGCTTCCTTAAGTGTGCGCTGGGCAAGCACACCTACTTTTCACATGATAGTTTCTTTTGAGGTATTTAAACACCTAAAAACAACAATTCCCATGATTCTAAGCCGCACCCGGCGATGTCGTGACGTCACGGCGATGCGACTCGGCTCAGAGTCTATTTTAGCAACCCACGAGGGAAAGACAAGCACCTTTCGGGTGCAGCTCGTCGCCACCCTGGAGTACCGACGGAGAGGTATGGGGCCAAATTGAGCCCATTTGGGTTCGGTCTCAGGCTTTATTGTGCTTTCCTATTAGCGCTTCGTATTTTCTGAGACCCCCCTAGTGGGGGTAGTCTGTTCTCTGGGCTTGTGAAGTATCTGCTTATTTGCCCCGCTGAGCAGCTAACACGGTAGCAACGACCGGACAGATTCCAGTGCCTGCTGCCTTACATTTTGACTTAACGTTCATGTTAGCTTCGGACTGAGAGTGATTTATGAGATTTAGTAAGCAGCAGGCTGAATACACGGATAACATCTAGACTCACAGTCCCGATGTTTGTTAACACACCTTTGATCTCGGCTGAGCAGTGGGTGCACGTTTAACTAATACTTAGTCATATTGCGTACTTTTGATCATGATGCTGTCTGCAAGGCAGCAGTGATGGAATAGATCACAGAGCATGCTGCCACGTATTTTTACCTATTGGTTACTCTTATCTCTAAACTGCTTGTGGTTTCTTGAGTACTCGTGAGCAGCTGCCTGAATACGCGAATGCGCGTGACACTTTGCATAACATCTAGATTCATGTTAGTTAACGTGTTTTTTGCTAATGCTGAGGAGTGGGCTTACCCTTACCAATACTGAGGACATGGCTCACTGCCGACGATTATTTCCCCAGAAAGAGACAATCAACCGATGGCTAACTTGTGTCTCTCCAGAAGCTACCTGTCTTTTAAATTTGAAAGCCCTTTTTTAATTTGTGAAAGCTCTGTGCTATGGCTTCATACGCAGCATTGTAAATCTATGTATTGTATGTTATTGACGTGTTTATACATCTCTTTCTATCACAAACTATAAGAGTGTGTGTCTGTGGAAGTCCTAGCTGACTTATTTCTGTTCAACACATCTCTTTTTCAGAGCGGTGCCCCTTCCCTGAGCTGTTGCCAGGTTAAGGTGAGGCCTCATATCCATAAGAGATGGGTAAGGAATTGATTCGTTCATATATCTGGTGTGACAAATGGTCATTATGTCTATGGTGGTGACAGCAACGATATGTAACACCTGTTATTTCAAACTTGAAGTATCAGACACTAGGGACATATGTTACAATACTTTCTCTTGTTGCTTGTGTCTCTACATAGGTACGACAAGTGAATCTTCAACGCAATCAGCAGGATCACTGGTTTTGTATTGATTTCCAACTTTTCTTATCACTTTTTCACATTTCACAGGTTAATAGTTTTATGAATAGCAGTAGCAACACTTAGGTCCTGACGAAAGCCGCAATACCTATCTGGGTCTATAGGCTGAAACATGTAGAACTGTCTTCGTCTAAATTAGCTGCAGGTATATGTTACCCCTGCTGGTGCTCTGTTTTTAATTCTGGCTCCAGAGATGAGCTAATAAAGTTAGCTTTTCGTATCTGGTAGCTAGTTTTAATATCACATTCCTCACAGTTTATCTTACTTTGCGCTGCGCCTTTTACCCAACCCGACTATTTGCTTCTCATTGCAGGATTTAGTACATCCTAAACTTAGGAATAAAACATCCCTGAGCTCCTCTCTCTCAGTGATGGGGTCGTAGCCCGTGGTGGGGCTAGGCTTTCCCGCCACGAGGAGAATCCAAATGATGGAGCATGCCACCTACGGTGGGTGAGGGATTTCGTCCTAACACGGGATCTCCCCAGAAGTCTCAAGAGATAATCTCTGGTGTCTCTCTCTTCTTTTCTCTCTGTTTGCTATCTTAGACCTAAGGGTTTTTCAGTGTGTATTGGTAATTGTTTGGAGAACCAACCCTTGCAGGTCTTTAAACTTTCCTCGGACCCCCTCTCTAATTTGTGTGTGATTAAGCATTGAAAATTCTCAGAAAAGATGTATCAATTATAGTCAGATCTGCACTTAAAGAAGACAATATACTTGTAATGAACTTTGCTGAATATGATCAAGAAGGAAGAAGACAATTATGAGTTACGTCAAATTATCAGCAGGTGCAAAGAGAAAAATACACATAGCGCATAGAAAATGATGTGCATTGTTGATCTAGCAGGGATATCTTAGCTTAATTGAGGATGATTAATATAGTTATATGTACACCGAGAACCTAGTTATACTGGTTAGCTATTTTCTTCACAAAAATATGCATTGCATTGTTTCAGGAATTGGTTCGGTGACAAGTGTGTTTCAGAATATATTCATACCTTTCTATCAGGTTTTATGACATCACTTCCATCATACATTGGAGACATGAAAGATCTCCTTAATAGATGGTTTGATATTCCTTGAAACGATAGCTATTTGTCAGAAACAATCGATGTCTGCAAACCAGAGCCTTTATAAGAGTAATGAACATGTTAAGGGCCTATAAGCACTGAATTATTATCTCTGTTTGAGAATAGCAAGTTAATCGAGATGATTTTAGAATGAATCAAACTTTTACTACATCACAATTTATCTTGTATCAAGATTATGTGTACTAAAATATATATGATAAAGCCATTGGCTCAATAATATATGTTCCCTCCTAAGCCAATTTTTCATGGGATGGTATTAGAAGGATCATGCCAGTAGTTTCCCATTAGGTGAGACAATGAATAATATTGTTCTGTGGGGTCAATACACTGAAGAAATAATTTGGATTTGGAATGGTATAGTGAAGGAGTTATTGCACTATCATACTTTCCTGAATGATAATCAGTATAATTTAACACTGTCCTTTGTGTACAGTAAAAGCAATATTATATTCCTGGATGTGAAAGTGTCTGTGAAACATGACAAACTGCAAAGTAAAGTACATTGCAGGAAGACCACAGGTAACATCATACCACATACTCCAACAAGTCACTCCAAAAAATAATTAAAAAGCAGTATCCCTTTTGGTGAGCTAATAGGAACAAAGATGAATTGTGATGAAGGCAATACATTTCTAACAGAAGCAGAGGATATTTAACACCATTCCAAAAGTTAGGATACCATGAGGAAATTGTCCAAAAATCTCTTAATAAAATTAAGCATTTAAGAAAGGAACTCTTCTTCAAAATAAGAATGTTAAGAGGAATCAAAAAGACTATACCATCATTTTTTTATCACTAAATATAGCACAGAGAATCACAAGTCTTGTTATATTCTAAAGAAAAACTATAGCATTCTGCAGCTGTAGGTGTTTTAAATATTTATCTAACAATGCTGCTAACTTTAAGAAATATAATGGAGCAAACGATTATTTGTCTCATTATGAGCATGTGTTTGCAGAGGGTTCAGAATTATGAGTTGTGTGATAATTATCACATCCTCGCAGTTTTCCCCTGATAAATTCTGGCAGTTCAAACTAGCCAAAATATATAGGGGGAAAAGGCCCAGAAAAAAGGCGAAACATGCAGAATTTGAAATGTTAAAAACTGATTCTGCGTGTTATGCCTCATTTTCCTCTTGAAAATTCAGAATAGGAGGGGTTTTACTACGGTAATGGTAATGCTATTTACCACATGTGGTAAACACCTGACCTTATTCTAACAAACTTTTAACGTAGGCCAAAGAGAATAGAGTTTTATTAACTGCAGTAATACATACTGTGTGTATATAATATCATTTGTTTGTTGAAAACGGGTCTGCAAAATTATGCCTGCAGGACAGATAGGGTGAGCACTTGAGAGCACTTAGGATTAAAGATTCCAAATATTGAACTGTAACACACTTTGATTTGACACATGAAATAGGTGAGACTGAAAACAAATATTAGGTGTAGAACATGTCAAAGTGCATAGAAGGGGTGCAAATAGAAAACAGAAACTCAGATAAGAGAAAACTTGCTGGATACATTTTTTGGATATGGGGAGAGTTGATCTTAACATAGACAGAGAACTGTATATGTTGGTGTAATCATAATATTCAGCTCAGCACACACCAAAAAAGCTATCTTTCGGTTTAATTCTATTTGTAAGAAGGGAATCTGGTGACTACTTTGGTAATTTGGAACACACATGAAAATACAATGGTTTCCTTATCTATATGAGTGAGGTAACCAGTGATGAATTGATTTCATAGCATGGTACACAATAATGATCTTTGTAATAATTACTTGAGGTAAAGAAGTCAGTGATCTAGTTTAGACTTTTGTAACTTGTGAATATGTTTTGAGCGCTATGATTTCCTTTAATACCAGAGGTTAGTAACTAGTTTCACATCTCGCATAGAATAAAGTTGAACATGTATAAATGTGATCTCTTATGTTATATTATCATGAATATTGATACATATAAATAACAGTTAATTTAAATATTAGGCTTGGATATAGCACAGCGGATATTGTAACAGCATTTGAAGAGTGGAATACCCAGGTTTGATTCCTGGTAAGAAGCCAGGAATGAAAGAACAATTTTGTTGCAATTCATTTCAAGCCAAAAATATTTGTTGCATAGCATTTGAATTTTCATTAATTGTACTTTGGGAAAAAAATACAAACAATGTTTTTATGAAGTTTATGTTTTTTAAGAAAATGTTATCTTTGTAATATGCATTGGACAATGAGCTTAAGGACATTTTAAATATAGATAGCCATTAGGTTTGACATAGCATGAAGAATGCAGAGTATCAGGGTTCAATTCCCAGTGTAGGATAATATAGGTAGCAATTAGAACTGATGGTAAAAATCCCACCTTTAATTACATTTGTCTGTTGTATAGCTTCTTTTGATAATTCACTGTGTATAGCAAGATGGACAAAATGGCATGCATATTTCTAGCACAATTGTATCAGGATCTAGTAGGCTTATTAAAAGATTAAAAATCGTCCCCTTTTATTTCTAACTAACCAGTTACTTTTTCAGACGAGTTTACTAACCGGGAGGCAAAAAAGATTACAAGATATATTTTGCCTCATATGGCTATATCATGGGATTCGTTAGTTAAGGCTTTTGGGAAGCCAATTGTTGATTATCTGACGGACTATGACATTCAGGTTTATATGATTTACACATCAAAGGAGTTTAGCATTGCGATTTAGAGTATATAGTTCATACTATATATTGAAATAGGGCTACATTCATTTTGAGAAAGAAAATACAGATTTAGAATAAGTTGAAATGCATATTAAAACATGTAAATTGAGACCATTGTTTCAGCTCAAGACAATATGCATGCATATAGTTGACAGTAGTCTGCAGATTTATCATGAAAATAGCATGTAAGTGAATAAAGTAGATTTGACATGAAATTGACAAGATACAAAATAATAAGATATAAAGTACTGGCAATCATAAATAGTGAAGTAACCCATTAGAATTGAAAGTACAACTAGCAAAATATATGAGACTGGAATTATACTGATAAAGGAATTACAATGATATTGCAAATCAGTGATATTCATTAAAAAAAATTATTAGGTCTTAAGACAAAAATACAGGAATAAGTGGAAAAATATAGAACAAAACAAAGGTTAGATCAAAATGCAAATTCGTGTGATGGTTTATAAGTATTATTGAATTAATAGAAGTGATTTTCTTATGGGTTTTTTTCTGGGTATTATTGCCCAGATAAGCTTTGAGGGAGTGGGACATACCTCAAAATGCATTGGCTAAAAAAAAAAACTTTTTTTCTAATTACATTTTGAAACTATATTAACAGGAAAACAAGGATTTAAATAAATCTGAGGGAATACAATATTAGAAGTAGTAGATTTCTTCATTTTCTTCTATGGTTCCCCAGCTAAAGTGAACTTGATATTTTACATAGATCCAGAGCAAAAGATTGTCATAACCATTTTCATCTCTGAAGAAATTATGAACTGTCAGTCCAAATAGTGGGGCATATTTACAAGGCCCTTGCGCCACTTTTGCGTCATTTTTAACATGGGAAAAGTGACGCAAAAGTGGCGCAAGGGGCTTGTAAATCTGCCCCAGTGTGTCTTTGTTTCCTGTGGTGGTCTGTTGGGTGTGGCAGACAATTGTGAGGCTTCATCAATGTTCCATTTGACCTGCAACTGTTGTGAACCAGGGTACTATATGGACAATAGGAATTAGGTTGTCTGTGAGGTGAAGCATTATGCATCAGTTGCACTATAAAGTAAAATAAGATTCCTCTGCCACTCTCCAAAAACAATGTGTGCCTGTGTCTCATTGTAGGCACACAGCACTGGGACAACATCAAGATGATTACCAGGGACTGGTCTAGGATCATGCTTCAAGAACAGCTGCCAGACCCCAAATCTGTCTGGTTCTGACTTTAATGAAACACAAAAGGTGCAGGTGGCCGGAGGTCATAAAGGGGTGCAAATAATTCAGTAGGAAAGCAGAAAAGTTACGTAAATGAAAGGGCTGTACAGACTTAAAAGACGAAGGCCTTCATGCTTCATCATAGGACATCTCCTCACACCACTACCCTTGAGATGCAGTGGTGTGGGCTATAACCCTCCATGAAAGGGTCAGAGTGCACTTGGGAAGTGGATGCTATGAAGATGGAGGTGTGGGATCAGGAATGCAGAGGATAAGGCAACTGATTAAAACTGTCTCTTGGTTGAGCTAAAAGAAAATATTTGTTCTTGTCTCCCAGAGGATAGGGGATAAAAGCTTGGGGTTTAATTTAACCCACTGAAATGGTCAAAATGTTTCTGCCCATATCAAAGACCCTATGAAAATGAGTACAGGCATTTTTCAGGCCCATGAAAGTCATCAATCTGCCAGTATTATCATACACAAAGAAGGATAGGAAAATACTAGGAATACAACCAGTGGAAATATCAGTGGTATTTGTTCACTGGTAACTGGAGCTGAAGTTGAAGAGGAAAAAAGAAGGACCAAGCATTTATTACAAAACCTAATGAACGGTGTAGGTTGCATCCCTTGGTGGTGCGACAAAAACAAAAATGGCGCCTCGCTGGAATATCCAATCTCTTGCATGTGGTGACACTCTGTGACTGCATAGTGATGAACATTACTCTGCATTATGAATAACACAAATGTGAATACAGTAAATATCTCACTACCTGACTCTCCCATTTTATCTGTTACATGCTCACTTGCTCTGTCTGCCACCTTGTTCATCTGAATTGCTGTGTTGAAATTTAAAGATGTAGAGTGAAGTCTTCATATTGATTACTATAAATATTGTGTGGTTGTAAGCATTGTATTTGGTTTGTGAGTTACTGTTTGCATGGCATAGCCTGGGGATTTCAGGGGGGCTTAAGTTTTATTTCATAGCCATAACTGATATATAGCAGTGGTGTTTTAAGCTAATTTGAGATGTGTTTTAAACATACCAAAACTACAACTAACCGCAACTTCATACTAACTGAGGTATTTTCGATGGAAAGGTAAAAGTGATTTGTTGCTGGTTGTGTGAAGATATGGGATGGGTGTGGTCATGAAAGATACTGTCTTTGTGTCATGTTGCAGCCTTCCCTGCTCTGCATGGCCCACAGCTTTATGCATTGGGGGTTGACTACAGGGCCTGGCCATACCCACCTTGCTGCTAATAATAGCTGCATGTAGCCTTCAGTCATGTGCAGCCATGGTTTGTCAGAGGCGACCAACCTCCCATGCTGTCAACTGTCATCTGCACATGCAATTTGCAAGTTGAATCCAATTCTGGTAACTTAACTTTAATGGATATCCTTCAGTTGGTGGCAAAGTTATTAGCAAATCAAAGCTTTTTTTATCTCTGCCCTTTAACTTTACTCCTCATTGTCAGATCTGCATGAAATATGGGGTCCCTACCGTGGGCTTAAATTAACATACCAAGAGCCTTTGTTGACATATCAACAAAGGCTAAACATGTAAATTCCAGAAGAATTGTATGAGCATTTGTCCACAGGTGCCAAAGGTATTAGCAAATTTGCACTTTTTTTCCCTTCCCTTTTAACCATGCCCCCCAGATGGATCTACAGGAAACAACAATATATCAGACGCTAATTAAACATGCAAAGTGTCTGTCAAAGTTCATGCAGATCTAATAACCAGCACCAATGTTATTAGCAAAACAAATATTTTTTGACACTGCCTTTAATTTTGCCCCTCTTATCGGATCACTGACACAATATCGTGGTAAATGATATCGTTGAAAAAATATTGTACCAAAAATATTGTTTACCACAATATATTGCTCCCATTCTGGTACAAAAATATTGGAAAAAATATCATTGACACTATTATTGTCCAAAAATAGACAAAAATATTGCATTTTTAATATAAATAGCAGTTAAAGTAGTAAATGTTAAATATTTTAATATATAAATTTAATGGAATGTGAATATTCCACTAATATTTAATATTATATATATATATATATATATATATATATATATATATATATATATATATATATATATATATGTATATATATATATATATATACACACAATCAAACCATAAAAATGTCAACAATTTAATAAGAAAAATATATTAAATAATGTAGACAATAAATAAAATATCAAAAAATTGAAAGATCCAAAAACACATTTACAAGAAATACTATATGCATTAAAATGAATTTAAAAATAAAAAATACATAAAAAATAAATAATTAATGCTATAAAATCTGCTTAACCAATATTATGAAAACTATTGTAGTCTAAGAATATTAAAAAGACTATTCCCATGCTGGTTTACGCAACACTAGGGAAAGTGGTGAACTTTGAATGGGTTACATTTACAATTCTCTCTCCAAACAGGGCAGCAGTAGGGAAGGCATTGGATTTCGGAGGGGTAAAATTTAATATTCCTACTCCAATGTTTGCAACAGTAGGGAAAGTGTTGGATTTTGGCGGGATGAAATTTACTATTCCCACTCCAAACAGCGCAACAGTAGGGAAAATAGTTCACTTCCAAAACATCAGATAAACGAGTAACCCCATGAATGTAGAAAAAATATGAAACTCTTAATAAAAAAATATTGATTAACATAACAATTTACATATTTACTATTCAATAAAAAAATATCAATTAATTAATGCTTGATATTTAATTATTAAAATAATTTACTTTCCACCCTGTACCCCTACAAACCTAGCAGCCCACACCAAAAATATAATTAAAAAATTAACGATTCCATAACTTAAATAAATAATTAACAATTGTTAATTATTACTTAATTACCTTCCCACCCTAGACTACGACAGACCTAGCATCCCGTAACTAAAATGAAATGAGATTAAATAAGTATTCCACAATTTAAATGTTTAAAATTCAATTAAATATTTAATTTACTAATAATAATTGATTGTTAATTGACCATTACTCAATTACCTTCCCTCCCTATACCCCTACAAACCTAGCATCCTACAACTAAAATATAAATAAAATAAATCAGTATTCCATATTTAACATAATTAAAAATCAATTACAATATAAATTAACAATGAATAATACACTGGTAATTCATTATTACTTAATGAACTTCCCACCCAAAACCCCTACAAACCTAGCAGCACACAACTAAAACATAAAGAAAATAAATAAATGCTCCATAAATTACATAATTAAAAATCAATTAAATAGTTAATTAATGATTACATTCTAATTAATTATTACTTAACTAAGGTCCCACCCTTTACCTCTACAAACCTAACACCCTGCAAATAACATATAACAAAAATAAATCAGTACTACATAAATTACATAATAAATATCAATCATATAATTAAGAAGTAATAATAATTCTTAATCAATTATTACCTAATTAACTTCCCACCCAATCCCCTTTAAATCCAACAACCAGCTACTGCACTACAAATTACTATTAAAAAATTAATAAAAAAAATCAAAATCGCTTAAAATGTCAAGCTATATTTTAAAAACAATTAATAACTTTTATATAAACAATAGTAATACAGAAAATTATTACATCAACTAAAACATTAAAATTACTAAGGAACGAACATTTTAACCACTTTATAAAGAAAACGAAATTAAACACATCAATATTATTTACAATACTATCACAAAACGATATTCTTCTCAATGATATTTGTGCATCAGGATATTTGTGTGTCAAGACATTTAATTTCTGTCTCCCATCATTTTTAAATCAATATTTTCTCCAAACACCCCTCTTATCAAATCGCATTGAAAACAAAATACCTGTACTAGGCTTATATTGCTGACATCCTATAAAAGTTGATACCTATTCATCAAAAACCACAGAAGAGATGGTAAATAAACACATTTTACCCTCCCTCCTTTAACTGTGTCCCACTTTATGGATTTGCATAAAACTGAAATTACCAGGAATAAGCTGAACATGCTAAGTGTCACCACGTTTTGCGCAGATCTGTACAACTGTGCCTATGTTATTAGAGAATCGATTTTTTAGACCTACTTTAGTTACCTCCACCTTTGTTGGATCTGCATGACACCTGAAATTCCTGTACAGTAATTAACATGCTAAAGCTTGACACATTTCTTCCAGATTCATTAAACAGGACTAGAATTATTGCACAGGAAAATGCTATACCCCCTTTTAAACTTTGCCCCCAATGAATCTATATGAAAATTGCCATACTCACAGAGACTCATCATGCTGAATGTTTGCTAAATTTCATGTGAATTCATCAAAAGATACCACAGTTGTTAGCAAACTAACACATTCTGACCTCTTTTTTATGCTCCCCTTGACACATCTGTATATATGAATCCAAAAATAGCCAGTGTTAGTTAAACATGCTAAGCATCAGCCACAGTTTGTGCAAATTGGTCAAATGGTGCTAAAGTTACAGGCAAATCAAAAACCAGATTTTCATCTGTCAAGATAGTTTTCGCTTTTAACCCTTGAAGTCCACCAAGCACCTTTTTGTGACGTTAATTTCTCAAGAAGTACTAAACGGATTTAGAGCGAATGAAGCAAAGCCACTCCTCTGATGTTTTACAAGCCTGTACCCATTTTTTAGAGCAAGACTTATTCACCTATTAGTGCAAATTAGAATACTTATGGAGATGGTTTCATTCCATCTTAATGAGAATATTTTTGTATTTGAGGACACTCTTTGTCACCAAAAACAGTTTCTGCAATGGGCACCTTCTTTGCCCCCAGCTATGTAGATATATTTATGGGCTGAGAGGAGAAGTTGGTCTTTGAGGAGGACAATCTAGGGCATGCTAAATGCATGGTATTGTAAGTAAGTCATAGTGATAATCTTTTTTTGATTTAGGATTGAACTAAGAAAGATTCTTTCAAATGTTTAGCATCAATAGCCTTACTTTATCCTTCACATTTGACATTAGTCCCTCAGAAATATAATATTTAGATTTGAACGTCAAAGCTAATAATGGACAACTAGTGCCTAGCTTGCACAAAAAAAAGACATGCAAGCAATCGTATACTGGATGCAGAAGTCCCAATCCTCCTGCTCTTAAATAGAACATTGCCTGTGGGGAACTGCTACATGCTAAGGGCCTTATAACTAGTTTGGCAGTCCTGTGGACCGCCGTATCCGCGGTGGAGGTCCGAGCGCGGTGAGCTCAGTGGACTGATTTCCATATTATGAGTTGGGTGGATCGGCTTCCCGAAGACTACCACTGGACCGCGGAGACCACCAGCAGACTGCTGTGTTTGCGGTCCGGGAAAGGCAGCCACCTTAGGGCGCTCAAGGGGAGCTGCACCACCGTGCGTTTTACGAGTTACCTGGTCCACGAGCAGACCACAGCGGTCCAACCGCCTGCTTCAGGGTGTTGTTGATGAAGGATTTGGGGTGCGTACTCACCCCTTTCTTCTTCTTCCAGGCAGATTCCGACGTGAATCTCTTCCTCCAGGTCCCCCCCTTCACAGCAGGATCTTCACCCCGAGGATTACGACCCTGTTTGCGGTGATCTTCAGGTGAGTCCTTTTCAAACCATATTCCCATTGCCAGGACTGCACATATGGGTTCAACCCCGGTAATGGGTATATGGTATTTTCCACATATATCATGCATATGTGTGCATCCGACACATATGCAGTCGAAATGCAGACACAGGCACCAATATATTTGTGAAAAAAACTCACCACAGCTGCAAGATCACTGCCTCCACACTGCCAGCCCCCGTAGTCAACTCTTAATACGGAGGTCTTTGGACCGCCAGCGCCGGGGGCTGCTGGCGGGGGCAGACGCGGTCTTACGGCGGTCGGACTGCCAAGCTCGTAATAAGGCTGTTAGTCTAATTGCTGTAGTTCAACTGAATTTAACAAGACCAGACAAGATATGATAGTCAGATTCAGAGATAGATTGTACCTCATGAAAGTATTAGCAATAGCAATCAAGAAAGTGGAGCCCAACGATAGAACGGGCTTGATTTTTTAACAAATCTAAATATTTGGACTTGGACAACTTGAACTCTGATGTAGCTGTTATATATGTGAGCCATATAAGAGGATATGGTAACTGGCTTAACACTCCGAACAAGATCGCTGAACTTATAGAAAAGCATGTGCTCTAATGGACATATTGGCGCATAACTTTGCAGGTCCCCACACATAGACACATGGCTAGGAATATTAAAAGGCTTCCATTGTGGGAGCAAATGAAAAGCATGTAATACCAACAACAACTGAGAAACGTTGTAGTCAGCTATGGGAGAAAAAATTTAAATTGATAAATATATTGCCTATACCTTTGATTACTCTGTGACATCCTTTTATTCTTTTATCCCAAAATGTATATTGAAAACACATTTTCCAGGTGAAGGAATGCATCTTGGAGCATTAAGAGCGACAAACAAGATTTATGCAAATTATCCAGTTGCATTTTGCTGAACTCGATGCAGGCAACACTAAAGAACAGACAAATTAGTATTGACAGTATCCCAAACAATGTGAGAGAGGGGCTACAATTAAGAAGATTGGACTCAAGATATATCTTGGGAAGTAATACTAAACAGCCATTGGAATGTAACATGGATAAGGAATTGGCTATACATGTTGACTGAAATATGCATGGTTGGAGACTGTAACATGTTCATAAACACTTTGGGCCTGATTATTATATCGGAAGGACCGCAACAGACTAACGGTCGGTTGCGGTCCTTCCAACATCTACCCCTGTTGTCCACCTGCTGTATTATGATGCGGCGAGCGGAGGCATCGGGCAGAGGGACCGGCCATGGCGCTTCCAATGGGCTCAAGGAGCCCGTCGTCCATCGGAAGGCACCATAATCCCCTAATGATGGCAGAGCCAGGCTCGGATCCACTGTTGGGATTATGATGGTACTTTCTGACAGTCATTTCATGTCGGCCTTTCCGACATGATAAGGCTGTCGGAAAGGCACTTTGGGGGCCCCTAGCAGGGCCCCCTTGCCCTCCGAAATGGGGCCTGAGGGGCACCTATGGTCCACCCTTAACATCCCTGCACCGTGTGGCAGGCACCTTGATGTGCCTGCCACACGGTTGCAGGGATGTTTGCAAAATCCATTTGTCAATGGAAGTTTGTGCTGCGGGCTTTTTCTGCCCTCCGCACAAGCTTCCATTGACAAATGGATGTTTGGGTCGCATCGTAATACTGCAGTCAGAACCACCGACCTACGGTTGGGTGGTTCCTTTTCCCAACTGTGTCTGCCCGACATCGTAATTAGGCCCTTCATTGTTAGTATCTTGGGGTGAAAATTGTGATATAAATATCAAAATGTAGTTAGCCCTCTGATATTAGCCTCATTAAAATGAATTATATCACCATTATAACTCTGTTCAATACTCTTGATGAAGCTTATCTTTATGGTATATTTACAGGGTAGATGATCCTGGTGTGGTAGACTTAAAATAAAGGTAGCCCATTTGGGTTTAATGTGGAGCCACCCATGATTGAAATCAATCATACCATGTTTAAAGGAGAGAAAGCAAGCATTTTACCAATGATTAGCAGTGCACAGAGCCCTAAAAGCCAGCAAATATGGGTTCAGCAAAGGAAGGCCAAAATCTGAGGTGACCCTGCAGAGATAGCCAATTCCAACACTATCTCAGTGCATTGTGGTCAGTGTGGTCCATCTCTTGCAAACTTACAGTTTAGTTCATCCAGTGAAGCATAGCTTGATTACTATTAATTTCTTCCAATATTTCAATTTCATAGCTTGCTAACCATTTATTTCTTCAAATCTTTGATTTTCTTAGCTCCAGACACATGTGTTTCACTCTGCATGTGCTCTTCGGTGGAACACAGCAGGTACTGAGCACCAACCCGGTTTGCAGCATAACATTTAAAGACCAGTGCCTTCTTAATTGTTCATCAAACAGAATGTTGCTGCAAGGGTCACCAGAAAAAGTTAGATATATCTGGTTGGTTGGTCCTGCAGTAGTCTCATGGGAATCCCTTAGGAGTATCGTGGTTCCAAGAAATTTTGTAAATGGCCACTTTTGATTGATTGGTTATTTTGGTACTGTGGTCCAGAAACCATCTGATTGGCTAGTTGAGCCATTGAACAAAATAATGTGACTGCCATTACAGGACTCAGGAACTCAGTCCCTGAGTCCATGATTTCAGGAAAAAAGACGATATAAAGGGGCAGGGTGAGCACATTCTGACCCCTCAAGCTGTTGTAGGCATTCTGCACATACACAGAACTATGCGCAGGAAAATGGGACCTCGGTGAATAGGGGCTAAGCCTTCCTACCGCCTTAGTGCCCACGACCCCAGGACTGACTAGCTAAAGTGTCTCACTTGCTCTCCTACTCACAAATGGAGAAGCCAATGATTAGACAACCCAGAACACAACACTCCCGTATCTCTCAGGAATCGCGGTAACAATAAACACCTTTTCGCTGACACTCTCGTATTTGTACACAATAAGATCTGACAGAGACACAAAAATAGTTAAAAAAATTTATTTTAACTAACGTGCTCTAAAATGCAGTATACGTGCCACAACCAGCAGCAAAATGCATAATATCAATACAGTTAGCATTGCAGGAAGGCCATATATCATAAAGGGAGATGACATTTTAATAAAGACAGTGGATAAGAGACTATAAGGCCTAACCACCCTCCCCTTGGTAAGCAGAAGTATTATTATATAATGGAAGATCTCTGGGATTTTTCAGCAGACCTCATACCTCAGGCCATAGATCGTATTTCTACATCACAGGTGCATGTTGCTCTTCTCCCTGGAATGGTCCCTCTCCAAGTGTGTGTTACCTAAGCGTGCATCCCCATAATATCAAAGTACGAGCTTCCAGCAAAAACAGCTGCTGTGGTATGTTTTGTCTAAGTGCCAGGGCCTGACCAGAACAGAATAACAAGAGTCAGTGGTTATCGACCTTGCTCACAATGTTCAGACTAAACTCCAGGAACAGGCAGAGAACGAGCACAGCAGAGAGTTCTCATGTGAAAGGCATAAACAGAGCTGTGTAAAAATAAAGACATGCAGTGTCGTGCGCAAAAGCAGCATCATGGATACCCGGCTCATGCTAACTTAAAGATGTCGACAATGACTCTAGCAACCACGTGACAAGGCCATGTGCTGGGGGTCCATAGAGACACCCTCCCAGTAATGTAAATTGTAACAAAATTAGCTGATTTTGTCAGCTGTACTACGGTACTACTGTGGTACACAGCACAGACACCCATGTGGAAATCAGGTCTACCATAGTACTGACAAAAGAATTAAAAACGGCATGAGCAGCGGAGAGTGGGTATCCCTTGGTGGGAAGGGCACAGGTCATGGCCGCCATCATCAATGATGTCATTTAACATGAGTAATGTAATGTGTGAGGTCATAACATGTGCAAGAAGGGCGCACAAGTTATAGTTAGTTCCCTAAACTATAACTTGTGAATTTCAATGGTTTTTCAGTTTTTAAATGTTAGTTCTTGTGTGTGTTTTCACTGGAAAAAATCAAAAGCTAAAGTAACATTATAGTTAGGTGATAAAATGACACAAGAACTAACCTTTAAAAAGCAAAAAACAAATTAGCCATTCATAGTTTACTCTTGTAACTATATCTTGAGTGCCCCTCATGTTTTTTATGACCTCACATGTTACATAACTCATGACATGATAAATAACATCACTGATGACATCTCAAATTACATAATTGATGACATAACTGATATCTATATCACTACTATTCTCATTACTCAATAAAACTTTACATAATTAAAAAAAATAAAGATGGTAGTAAAGGGGTATAGTTATATACAGCATACATTTACTGCATGTATAGAATGGAAACAGCATAGGTCCTGGAGCCAAGTCTACCTCTGCATAGCAAATGTTATTTGTTGCACGGTTTACCTACTTCTAAAGTTATAGGTGCAATGAGTACTCCATGTTAAGTATGAGCACATGTGCTGTGGGTTGCACAGCTACATTTTAACGAAGGTTCTGGACTGAACACAGAGAAAAGTAAGAGCTTCTGTTCAGAAATAGTTATTCACCTGTGGAAGTTTGGGCACATGCCCATGTTAAATACATGTACTATACAGTTGAGGATATATATATTAAGTAGACTGCAGATCTAAAAGCCGTGAACAATTACTCCCAGAACTTTCCTTAGGAAATTGAGAAGTTGCACCTTGTTAATTAATGTACGATGTAAGGTTGAGTCAATTAGAAATGCTGTGCATGTACTTATGGCTTTCCGGTTGAATGTGTTTCTGGCTTTCTTGGTAATGAATTTAGTGTGTTTTACCAAAGCATGAAGAGTAATCCATACAACCCGGATGAAGGTGCCTTATCAGAAGCAAATAAATGCATGTCAACCTCTTCATTTAAAATTGCAAGTCATATGAGGTTCTTAATAGTGTAATCCCAGTAACGTGAATAGTAAACATCTATTTTTTAGGGTGTTCAAGGTTTAACAAGTGGGTCACTTCACTCCATTACAGTGTGTGGCTACTTATTGCTTCTTAGGAGATTGATACCAGTAAACACAAAATAACATTCACCACATGTGGGTGAGTTCGCATATATGCTAAGTGTTCTGCATGTTGCCAAAGGTTATACCCAATATATCTTCATTGGGCATAAATTGGTAAAATTGGGCACAGGTGTATATTGGTGAATTACTTCCACTCCACGATGCCTACAGCACACCGTCACAATACGTCTGATGATGTCATTAGCGATGTAAACAGTGATATCATTAATGCTATCATTTGAGATGCCATCAGTAATGTCATCTATGTTGTCACTTAACTTGTCATGAGGGATGAAATATTGTAAGGTTATAAGCAATGAATGAGGGGGGCAGAAGTTATAGTTACTTGAGTATATTATAAGTGGTGAATTGCCACTCTACCATGCACTCTGCTCTCACAAATGATGTGATTTGCGATGCTATAAGTGTTATTGTAAATACTATAATTTTAGATGGTTTAAATGATATAATATCAAGTGAAGACGTAAGTTATAGTTAATGTATTGTGGCTACCGAGTGGAATACACTGGGGCCGATTCCGATCTCGGTCGGAGGCGCACCCAATACCATTCGGTCGGGAAAAAAGCCATGCGAAAGCCTGTTTCCCGACCGATCCGTACAGCACACCGAACGAGCAAGTACGATGCGCACAACAGCAAAAAATCCGGCCGAGCCGTACTCACCCAAACCAGGTCCTGTTCTCCGACCGAGGCGAATCCGGAAACGCCGAATCGAGTCGCACGGAAGGGAAAATGCAGCCCGTCCGGCCGGACAAGTACGATGCGCTTCCCGTACGCGCCGAACCCGTCGCTACGCACGGCACGTCAAAGCATCCGGGAGAGCGCACATAAGTTCCGATTCGCGCCACAACACGATCCACGGCTCACGAGGCGAACACGGCACCGACGAGGACGACGCGAAGCGACGAGGACGAGGCGAAGCGGCGAGGACGACGCGAAGCAACGAGAAGGACGAGCGACACGAACCAACCATGAATCCCTTCGTCCCGATCATACCAATATTCTACATCTACTACCGGAACAGGCACGGACGCGTACGGCGCAGAAGGTAAGCCAGACACCAACCACAAAACACATACAACACGTACACAACACATCACACACACACACAGGGGATGCTGAATATACTTACACCAGCAACAGCAGCACCATAGGGCGGGATGCCCATCACCAATGCCACATATGCACACAGGGGCCTAAATGCGCACCACCACCCTTAGCCAGGGGGGGCTGGATGCCTACCACTACTACCACCCTTAGCCAGGGGGGGCTGGATGCCTACCACTACTCCGAAAAACAAAAAGAGAGCGAGGATTTTGGGGTACGTCCTAATCCCCTGGGTAAAGTTATAAAGAAACAATATGGACGGACCCTGGAATAGTGGAGATCTATCAATCACTATGTGTGGTAAGTCCAAGGACCATTAGGTATATTTAAAAGACCCCTCACACACCAACCTAGTTGGTGTCATGCTTCATCATTGGGGTCCCAACCGGGAGGCCTAATGCCGCCCGGTTGTGCTACGACGCCTGATTACAGCGGAGCAGGTGTAGTGTGAAGATGTGATGTAAAAATTAAAAATACCTCTGAGAATCCTTGCCCAGTAAATTTATTAGTGGCGGCTCAGGGTATGGTTAAAAACTATGTGAAACCGACTAACAAGAAATATTCATCTGTAGTGGTTTAGGTGATGCGGTCTACATGTTTCAGCCCGTCAAAAAATTCAAATGGGCTTTCTTCAGGACCATAGAATTCAAGTGAGTGGCAAAGTGAAGGCCACGTGAGAAAGTAAAGTACCAACACACACACTAAGGTGTGTGGACCCGGTGTCGATATACTTACAGACACCACTCAAAAAACAATTAGTAGAAAAAGAAAGCAGCTAATCGGGACATGAGAGGGGTTTCAACCGATCAACCGATTTGGTTCCGTGAGGATTCCCATGAGACTACCTACTGCGGTCTCCCGGGAGACCGCATCACCTAAACCACTACAGATGAATATTTCTTGTTAGTCGGTTTCACATAGTTTTTAACCATACCCTGAGCCGCCACTAATAAATTTACTGGGCAAGGATTCTCAGAGGTATTTTTAATTTTACATCACATCTTCACACTACACCTGCTCCGCTGTAATCAGGCGTCGTAGCACAACCGGGCGGCATTAGGCCTCCCGGTTGGGACCTCAATGATGAAGCATGACACCAACTAGGTTGGTGTGTGAGAGTCTTTTAAATATACCTAATGGTCCTTGGACTTACCACACATAGTGATTGATAGATCTCCACTATTCCAGGGTCCGTCCATATTGTTTCTTTATGCCTACCACTACTACCACCCTTACCCAGGGGGGGCTGGATGCCTACCACTACTACCACCCTTAGCCAGGGGGCAGGATGCCTACCACTACTACCACCCTTAGCCAGGGGGCTGGATGCCTACCACTACTACCACCCTCAGCCAGGGGGGCTGGATGCCTACCACTACTACCACCCACACCCAGGGGGCTGGATGCCTACCACTACTACCACCCTTAGCCAGGGGGGCTGGATGCCTACCACTACTACCACCCTTAGCCAGGGGGCTGGATGCCTACCACTACTACCACCCACACCCAGGGGGCTGGATGCCTACCACTACTACCACCCTTAGCCAGGGGGCTGGATGCCTACCACTACTACCACCCTCACCCAGGGGGGCTGGATGCCTACCACCACTACCACCCTTAGCCAGGGGGCTGGATGACTACCACTACTACCACCCTCACCCAGGGGGCTGGATGCCTACCACTACTACCACCCTTACCCAGGGGGGCTGGATGCCTACCACCACTACCACCCTTAGCCAGGGGGGCAGGATGCCTACCACTACTACCACCCTTAGCCAGGGGGGCTGGATGCCTACCACTACTACCACCCTTAGCCAGGGGGCTGGATGCCTACCACTACTACCACCCACACCCAGGGGGCTGGATGCCTACCACTACTACCACCCTTAGCCAGGGGGCTGGATGCCTACCACTACTACCACCCTCACCCAGGGGGCTGGATGCCTACCACCACTACCACCCTTAGCCAGGGGGCTGGATGACTACCACTACTACCACCCTCACCCAGGGGGCTGGATGCCTACCACTACTACCACCCTTACCCAGGGGCTGGATGCCTACCACCACTACCACCCTTAGCCAGGGGGCTGGATGCCTACCACTACTACCACCCTTAGCCAGGGGGGCAGGATGCCTACCACTACTACCACCCTTAGCCAGGGGGCTGGATGCCTACCACTACTACCACCCTTAGCCAGGGGGGCTGGATGCCTACCACTACTACCACCCTTAGCCAGGGGGCAGGATGCCTACCACTACTACCACCCTTAGCCAGGGGGCTGGATGCCTACCACTACTACCACCCACACCCAGGGGGCTGGATGCCTACCACTACTACCACCCTTACCCAGGGGGGCTGGATGCCTACCACTACTACCACCCTTAGCCAGGGGGCAGGATGCCTACCACTACTACCACCCTTAGCCAGGGGGGCTGGATGCCTACCACTACTACCACCCTTAGCCAGGGGGGCTGGATGCCTACCAGTACTACCACCCTTAGCCAGGGGGGCTGGATGCCTACCACTACTACCACCCACACCCAGGGGGGCTGGATGCCTACCACTACTACCACCCCCACTCATAGGATGGACAATGCATGACACAACAAGCACACCACAACCTAGGGAATGCAAGATAAAGACATCCCCCACCACCATGACAAGCGTGTGTAGGCTGTGTCAAATGCCTACAACACCGAACATGACTTTGAACATACAATGTGACCCCCTAGCCCATGTGCCACACATATATGTGTGTGGCACCCACAATGCAAGCAGCCCATGACCATTGTGGCAATGGGGCCTAAACCCCCATCATCACAGTGACCAAAAGGTAAGTGTGGGGTCCATAGCCGAAGCACATTTTGACCATTGTGGCAATGGGGTCTAAACCCCATCATCACAGTGACCAAAAGGCAAGTGTGGGGTCCATAGCTGAAGCACATTTTGACCATTGTGGCAATGGGGTCTAAACCCCCATCATCACAGTGACCAAAAGGCAAGTGTGGGGTCCATAGCTGAAGCACATTTTGACCATTGTGGCAATGGGGTCTAAACCCCCATCATCACAGTGACCAAAAGGCAAGTGTGGGGTCCATAGCTGAAGCACATTTTGACCATTGTGGCAATGGGGTCTACACCCCCATCATCACAGTGACCAAAAGGTAAGTGTTGACAAAGAAAGAGCCGCAACTGCCAAACTGCATGGATCATTCCTGGTCACAGAACCAAAAACTCATCTGTGGCAAAGTAGTGTATGTGTCCCATTGCAACATAAATTGGGTGAGCCAAATACTGCAGTGCAAATGAGACATTCCTTTGGCCATGTGCAGACAAACAACACCCATGGGGGCTGAGACCGTCAACATTCATCAATGACACAATGACAGAAGTGACCATCAGAATGCAGAACCACATATTTGCACCAATGGGCACACAAATGCAGATATCCTGTGGAGACAGCAGATGTGAGGTGAACAGATACCATACCATGGCAGCAATGGGACACACAAACCATGATCACTGTGCTGACCGATGACCTAGGAGTCCCAGGGACAGCAGGGAAACACACCAAACAACATACAGCCAATGGCACACCCAAGATATGCCAATGCAGTGGTGCAGATGCACAAACACAAACAGGCAGACCAACACTGTCATCATACACAGCAGGTGAGGGGTGGGGGTGCCAGTGTCCCCAGGCAACCACACAACACATGAGGAGAGCTGAATACCAATCATACAGATGTGCATACACTGCCACACTAAGGTAACTCATGGATCCAAATCCCCTATGTGGGCAAGCAGGCATTGTCAGATGAGAGGGAGCACAAAACACACATGTCACACAGGCACGTAGGAACAACAACTGACACAGCAAGACACAGACACACCACAGCACCACCCCCAGGGCCCCCACAATGTGGTGACCCTGGGCTGAATAAAAATCCCACTGTGATGACAAAGCTAAATGTCGTTCACACTGTGAACCACAGTCAGGTGTCCTGAGCAACAAACTACCATCACACCTACACAAGCACAAATCAATCAGCATGGCCAGTAAGCCAAGGCCAACATGGAGGCAGGGGACTAGCTGGGCAACAACTCCCATCTGCACACACTCAAGACCACACCCCTCGACCTCTAACAATGTGCAGCAGTGAAGTACACATGCACTGGTGACATTGCACATGCACCCATGACTATTCCAGGGTGGTGGGTGGGAACCAAGGTGCAGAAACACATCACACATGGCCACTCAACAAGACTCCTGAATGTCTGACACACTGCACACTACGCTGTACATGGACATGACGGCGATACCACACCAACCAATGGGATCCCAGCCACAGTCACACACCAATGAAGAAGCCAAGGTCACCCACAAAGAACACACATAGACAACAACCAACATTGCAGCCCGGACCCTGAGGAGTGCCAGCAGTCACACACACAACGTGTCACAATCACTGAAAGATAACACGAACTGAAAATCACATGACAGGGGCAAACAACAAGTGCCAAGGGGAAACCTGACTGTGACCCATCTGCGTCTGCACACAAACTCAGCCCTGACAGCAAACACACCTATGGGTGACACCCTGATGACCAGTAATGTGCCATGCACCCACATCACAGAGAACACAGGGAGAAGACTTTGGGGGAACATAGCTCAAGTCAGCAAGCATCACAAACAGGTACAACACTAGGGATCACAGCATGCGCAGATAAATGGAAGTGAACACACAGACATGCACATACAACACACACCTTGGGCGCAGGCAATGTCACACGTGTACACACTGCCATGAGGGGACTCCACTCCTGTGTGAGGAAAGCTGTGCCATATGTTGCCTCAGTAGGGCCCCATCATGTCAGCTGAGCACTTGGTCACACAATCAACAATTAGCACCAAATGAGGGCTCCCATCACATCAGCCTGGTCATGGATGTGCCAACGGAATCATCAGCACAGATCCAACACACTTGTATAGCAATGTTGCACTGACTACACGGATGAGTCCTTCCCCATTGATGCCCAAACCTGCATGTCCAGTGGAGATGGCAACACGGTCAGGGAAGTAGACAAATGCAACGATGGCAGGCACAACAGATGTGCAGGGGTGGAAGCCACAGATATGAAATTGCTAATGTAAGTAGGAAATCCCATTGCCAAATACTGAACACATGACACCCTCAGATGCTGCTATTGATGACATGGATACACCACATGATAGGACACATTCCCCTGGACCACATGGGTTCCTGCACAGTAACACTTCATAATCATGAGACCAGATATCACCATCACTGCAGCAAGGGCATGGTTAGCAGCACCAACAACATGTACATCTGAAGCATGAGCACTAGAGAAAAGAAAGTTGCTTTATTCAGCATATGTGTTGATTGAAAACGACGTCCAGAAAAAAATAGAGCAAAGGCCAATGGCCAGTCCATTGTCAAAGTTCAAACAGGGTGACACTGGCAGATGTCACCCTACGCATGCCTGCACAAAACCAGGGACAATCCACTAGGAGGGGCAACCGGGGGGCAGGCCAGGCACCGCAGGGACAGGATCAGGGCTCACCAGGGGAGTCAGGGAAGGGGTGGTGGGTGCTGGAGAGCCACTGACAACTGCAGTGGAGGTGTCTGACATGGTGTGTGCCGGCACAACTGGGGGCATGACTCAGATGTCGTGGGTGCCGGCACAACTGCAGTGGACCCTGCAGATGGAGTGGACAGGTCCGCCACTGCAGTGCCCAAGTCAGACAGGGCGGTAGTGGACTCCACTGCAGTGCCTACCTCCAGGGGAGGAGAATGGGGAACAGGCAAGGTGGGTTGGACAGAGGGGGAGGACACCCTCACCACATCAGTGGCACAGACAAGCGCAGCGGGGGGTGGTGCTGGGAGAGCAAGTGGCAGGGGGAGAAGGCCTGATCCTCTTGGGGATGGTATATCTGTGGGTGGGGGAACCTGGGGCAGGGTGTGGTGGGGGCACCTGTGCAGTGGGGGCCTGAGGGATGGAGGACGGAGACCTTGTGCCTGAGCTGCAGGGCGGTGGCGGGGTCTTGCTCTTAGGACTCCGGGGGACTTGCGGGTGGGGGCCTCAGTCCGTCTGCGCCTGGGGGAGGGTGTCCGGGGGCGAGGGGCACTCTGCTCCGTGTGGGTGGGCTTCCTCTTCCCCGGGATGCTGGAGCCGCTTCATCGGTGGGGAAGAGGCCGAGGTCACAGAGGAAGAGCTGCTGTGACTTTGGGGTTGCAGGTGAGGCAAGGGAGGGTGCTTTGGAGGGAGAGGGAACTGAGGACTGCGCAGTGCATGTGGATGCGTGTGTGTGTTCCAGGGCCCCATCCCCTGTGAGTCTGGCTTCAGTCCCCTGAATGTGCGTGCGTGTGCGTTTTGTCATTGGCGTGTGTGTCAGTGTGCTGGATGTGTGTGTGCTGGTGTGTGCCTGTGCCGGTGTGTGTGTGCTTGGGATGGGTAAGGTGCTGGGGAGTGTGGATGGAGCAGAGGCAGGAGGGGTGAGGGACCGTTTGAGGAGGGACACTGCTGCCGTCAGGGAGGAGTCCATGGACCTATTGCCCCTCTGTAGGTCAGACATGCCCGATGAGATGCCCTCCATGAACGACACCAGCTGAGTCAACAGCGCGGTATGCGCATGGAGGACACTCAGCATGGCTGTCTGCCCTACATGGAGCTGGCGAAGGAGGTACACAGACTCCTCACTCAGGGCAGCAGGGGACACAGGGGCAGGGGGTGCGGTGCCTGGCCCAAAGGAGACACGCTCCCGGACATGGGAGCCTCCACGGACCTGGGGAATGGGAGCCGATGGGAGGGCGGTGGTGGTGCTGGTGGTGGCGGGGACAGCAACACTAGCTGGAGTGTGGTGGCTGCTGACACCCGCCTCCACAAGGGAGTCATCCTCCGAGTTGCTCTGGTCCTCAGCTGAGGTGGATGCTGCTGAGGACTCCTCGGTGTGGTTCCCCTCGCCCTCTGTGCCACTGGGTCCCTCCGACCACTCCTCGGCTGCTGACCCAGTCTGGCTCTCTGGCTCCTCCTGGTCCGTGGAGCTGTCCCCTTCCGTGGCCGTGGATGTATCTGCAAACAATGGGGAAACAGACAGACATCAGTCACCTGCACATAACGCACACACCACTGTGAGCACAGCACATCACAGAGCAAGCCCTGGCATCATTAGTTGTACATTGCTAAAAGTGCCCTAACTGAACAGGAGAAGTCAATTGTCAGTCTGATGCCAAGCATGGCACTCACATCCCACATGGCCTTGCACCCATCTGTCTGGTGTCTGTTGGATTGCAACACCCCAGTGTTGACACATGCACCAAGTACACAGTAGTTGGACAGTGCAGAGGACACGGTGTGGCATGTGGACATGCACACATCACAGCTCTTGCCACTGAGTCAGTACAGGTTTCCGGATGAAAGGGATGCCCAGAGTCAAATAGGAAATGCATGTGATGCATACCAGCGACAGACACCATGATGCACCCATGTCCTGATAGCCAGCGCCACTATGGTAAGCATGTAGCACATGTCACTCCCCTGCAGGCTCACCAATCAGTAGACACATGCCATGGCGGAGGCATGACTGCAAAGTCATACATCACTGTCTCAGTGATGTATGACTTTGCAGCCAGACAACAACACTCTGCACTGTGTCACAATAGTAGGTCATGGGGAATGCAAGTCCTGGAGCTGCACAAGTGCACATGTACATCCCCCCACAACACATCCTCTTAACCCTCATCTGTCCAGGTCATACCTATTGGACATATGGTAGACCTGTGACACTACCCTCTGAACCTGAGCCCCTCACACTCTGCTGTGCATGGGGAACAGCTGCCTGAACTTCACATTCACATGCCCCAGTCTGCATGGGCAGCTGATCAGACACCTATGTGTCACACAAGTATCGTCTCCTATGGTCACATCTCCAGTGGCATGCTGAGCCCCTACCAAGAAACTCCACAGCAGTCCTGGCGACTAATCCACAGCACACTGACACAGAGGCAGACACCTGAGGGGTCAAATCACTGCGCACAATGTGTCAGCTGATACACGGGAGTGGGAGTACAGAGTGTATTGTATGGCCTGGAGTAGGCATGACTGTCCAGCCCCACATGAATGAGGGATGAGCCCTGGACTGTAGGCAGCTGGCTAAGTATGTGTGACACACGTCATATACATACTCCTGGGGCCCAAACATTGTTCCCACCCGCAGCATGGGTGTGTGCCAGATACCCCAGCCACATGTGGTGGATCAGCTCAGCAATTGGACCACAGATCAAAGTAACACGCTGAATACATGTCAGAATACAGGCATTGTGTAAGCAATGGACCCACCCATGATGCCCACCACAGAGTCAGGGAAACAGATGCTGTCTCCCACCTTGAGTCAAGCAAACTGCAAGGACACAGTCCTTCGTGACAGAATTCCCTGCATGTAAGGGCCACACCTGGGTATCAGATGAGGAGTGGGCAGTGCACAATAGAGGGACATGGCTCCTGGACGACATGACTGCTGTACTGTGGCAGTTTAACCAGGCCCGAGGAGGGCACATAGCATGTTAGACAGAGTTCACAGTGCAGTCTTTGACTCACCCCCTCCTTGCTGCTCTCTGGCCTTCAGCTGCCCATCCAGGTCTGGAAAGACCACCGCCAGGATCCTGAGCATGTGGGGGTCAGGGTCCGTGTTCCGCCCCTCCTGCGAGGAGGCGACAGCTTCAGCTGGACCCGTGCAATCCTCCAGGTCCAGCCCCGAAGGTCCTGCCACCTCTTTTGGCAGTTGCGGATCCGGCGCTTGTAGACCCCCACGGACCGGACAGCCCGGATGATGTCCTTCCATATCTCCTGCTTCCGATGGGCAGAAGCCTGTCAGGATGACAAAGTGATAAGGCCATTACTACACATGCAACATATCCGTGCATGACACAGTTGCATATACATGTCGCAATCACAGGGGCACATGGTGTACACAGGCAGTGCACGGCTGCCCATGGACAGTTTTCCAGAAGTCACTACATGGTATCATTGCATGGGGAGTAAAACCCTGTTCAGAAGCACTGTCACTGCACCATACCTGTCCAGTGCAAGTCACTACACACTATGGGGGTGACAACTACTCAGTGAGCCTGCTAGCCAGTGGCGTGCAGACTCTCAGCCTTGCTAGTCAGACAAAATGCACATTCAGAAAGGCAGTGCACAGGACACTCACCTGCTCCCCTGGTGTCCCATACAGCTTGCTGTACTGTGGAAGTAGGCTGTCCAGCAGGGCCTGGTTCTCCTCAAGGCTGAAGGCTGGGGCTCTCTCCACAGTACGTGCCATTGCAGGGTCCAGAGGGGCATAGACAGCAGCAGTGCAGTGGCAGATGTCGTCTTGGAGCATGTAGTGCAGGCAAGTGGGCTCTCAGGGGAACAGCCAGCAATATATATGTGCTGGAGAGGCAGATACTGTCCCTTGTGTCCAAAGTGATAGGTCCAAGTCGTTTGCATCTTCTGAATCTGGCCAATCCATGGAATAGCAGCACCAAAACACGCCCACAGCATCCTTCAAATCTTCAACTTCATGACATACATGATTTTGCAACATTGTTGTGGGTGACCAACTGAATTTCCAGCAACCGACTCGTTCGAAATTCAAAAACGCGTCCGTTGCCAGGCAAGCCCATTGTCAATGGGTGCGCACCGATCGGTCCATTGCGGTACAACGCGCACAGGGGTACAACGCGTACCCGCACACATTGAAGGCAATGGGCCGGCCGGAGGCACCGATCGGTCCATTGCGGTACAACGCGCACAGGGGTACAACGCGTACCCGCACACATTGAAGGCAATGGGCCGGCCGGAGGCACCGATCGGTCCATTGCGGTACAACGCGTACAGGGGTACAACGCGTACCCGCACACATTGAAGGCAATGGGCCGGCCGGAGGCACCGATCGGTCCATTGCAGTTCAACGCGCACAGGGGTACAACGCGTACCCGCACACATTGAAGGCAATGGGCCGGCCGGAGGCACCGATCGGTCCATTGCAGTTCAACGCGCACAGGGGTACAATGCGTACCCGCACACATTGAAGGCAATGGGCCGGCCGGAGGCACCGATCGGTCCATTGCAGTTCAACGCGCACAGGGGTACAACGCGTACCCGCACACATTGAAGGCAATGGGCCGGCCGGAGGCACCGATCGGTCCATTGCAGTTCAACGCGCACAGGGGTACAACGCGTACCCGCACACATTGAAGGCAATGGGCCGGCCGGAGGCACCGATCGGTCCATTGCAGTTCAATGCGCACAGGGGTACAACGCGTACCCGCACACATTGAAGGCAATGGGCCGGCCGGAGGCACCGATCGGTCCATTGCGGTACAACGCATCACTGTACATGTGACTGGCATAGGTCAGCATGCCTGTCTCAGATGGACATATGCCAGACACAGATAGCTCCCAGGGAGTGAGGGGCACACCTACATCACGACAGCCTGTCCAAACCTTATCATAAGGCATGTAAGGCTGCATTTCCTATTGTGTGTATGTTGGTGTACATGTTGTCCTGTGGGTGTCACCTGTGGGCAGCCACCCCCAGGCTGTGCACGTGTTCATGGGGACAGGATCCTGGGTGTTACGTGTACGTGACCACTGTGATGTGCAACTGTTCATATCTGTGCATGTGTCATGGTCACATTTCACAGTGGTGTTTGTGTATGTCATGTCACATACCCCGTGAGTCCCATGTGGGACGGTATGTTTGAGCCAGGGTGTCCCAGTGGCACAATAGTGATGGCCCTCCACAGTCTTTGTGCATGTAGTGTTTCCAATGTCTCTGATTTCATGTGCACAATGGGAGAAAGTCTCCACATCCACGTTGTGTGTGCATGGACTCTGATGTTGTGCGTGTGTGTCACAGACGTCCATGTCTGTCCTGCCATGGCAAGTGTGGCCACTACCTGTGGGGGTCATGTTTGTTTTGCTGTGGTGTACACATGATACTCCAGGTGATGCCAGTGTCCATGTGGCATTACAGGGTCCCTGGGAATGTACCTGTCGTTGAGCTGTGGTGCCTGGGGCACATCTGTCCTCACATGTCACTGTGGGGGTGACTGTGACACGGCATCATGATATCCAATGGGCCAACCTGGGACAAATTGATGCCACCTGTAGGACCGTGTTGACAGATGTTGGCCATGTATGTACCATACATGTCCTTCCGGTACTGCACACTTCATGTAGTTGTGCCTCATGATGATGTATGTTGGGATCTTGAGTGTGTTCAATGCCGCATATGTGGGGTGACTGACGATCTTGCTTACTTCTCCTCTGCACTGCAGGGCTCCTGCTGTCCATCGGCCATTCCCAGACCTGGCAACGATGGTGGAACGGGACAGCATCCGACGGTACCGCTTCACCAGGCAGCTGATTGAGGATTTGGCAGTGCAGTTGTCCCCACATTTGCAGCCTGGCCGGCCGTATCCTACAGCGCTGACCCCCAAGGTGAAGGTGATGGCAGCCCTACACTTCTTTGCCACCGGTACCTTCCAACATACTGTGGCGTCTGCTGGTGGGATGTCACAGACCATGTTCAGCTGTGTGCTCCGCGATGTTTTGGTGGCAATGTTGCTCTTCCTGAACCGGTACATCTATTTCCCTAGACTGCGACGACTCACTGACGTGAAGAGTGACTTTTATGCCCTGGGGAGGATGCCGCATGTCATTGGCTCCATTGATGGGACACATGTGGCTTTGGTACCACCACAGGCCCAGGAGCAGGCCTACAGGAACCGCAAGCACTACCACTCGGTCAATGCACTGGTGGTGTGTCTTGCAGACATGACCATCACACACGTGTGTGCCCGTTTCCCTGGTTCAGCACACGATGCCTTTGTGATGAGGAGTAGTCGCATCCCCAGGATGATGGCACAGATGCAGAACCAGCGTGCCTGGCTTGTCGGTGTGTACTGACTTTGTGCCATTGTGTGTGATCTGATCTGTAGTATTCCGCCCACTTTTCCAAGTCAGCTAATGTGCACTTGTCTGTCCGTAGGTGACTCGGGATACCCCAACATGCCGTGGTTGCTGACACCCCTCAGGAACCCTGTGACACCTGCCCAGATGCGCTACAATGAGGCACATGGTCGGACCAGGAGAGTGATTGAGCGGACCTTTGGTCTCCTGAAGAGCCGCTTCCGCTGCCTGGACAAGACCGGAGGGTCCCTCCCATATGCCCCTGCGAAAGTATGCAAGATTATCATCGTCTGCTGCATGCTCCACAACCTGGCAGTGCGGAAGGAGTTGCCTCTCATCCAGGATGACGATGACCAACATCCGCCACCTGTGGAGGATCCTGGCCTGGACCACGATGCCAGTGACGATGATGATGATGATGGTGATGGTGATGTCCGCACACAGCTCATCACCAACTTCTTTAGCTGAATGTGAGTATCCTGAGGTGTCATGTCAATGATGTGAGTTGGCATGATGTGTGGGTGGGGCTCTGGCGCTGTTGGAGTGTGTCCATGGGCTACTTGACTGGATGTGTGTTGCGATGTGTGGTTACAGGTGGGCTGTACTCCCCAACAGTGTTGACATGCTAACTTGGTTCTGGGTGGGTATCTTGTAACATATATTGTGCATGAGTTTTGCTGTTCTGTCCTGTACTGCATTGCTTTTGACTGTGTGTCATTTCTGTCCTTCACAGGGTACTTTCAGATTCGTTTGGTCAACTGTGTCCACCGACGACGTGATTGCACATCCAGGCTGGTAGCTGTTGTGTCCCTACAGGTGATGTGCGCCACACCCATGGACTTCCTTCCGTCTACAGTTGTTGACTGTGTGCCCGCTACCAGGTGGGGTTACCTTGCATCTGTAGTGGTTACGGCATGTTGCTACTGTGTAATAAACCTGTGCTTCACTTAGTGATGTGCGTTGTCTGTGGTCACACATTTGACTGCCATTTGCTTACTGCACCTGTGGGCTACTTGACTACAACTGGGAATGGGTGTGGTGTCTGTGCATTGCACCGTCTTCCCTGGCAACATCAGTGTAGGCAATGAGTCAGATGGCCTAGGTGTGTATGTGTCGTGTAGCCCTGGTGGTGTGTCTCCCTCATGTGTGTCACATTGCCTGTACTCACATACCTGTGTTGTCCTTGCTGTTGCAGTTCGCATACACAGTGTAATTTTGCAGTTCATCATCCCCATAACAGCACCCACGTTGGAATCACGACAGAGGCAAGTATGGTGTATTAGTGTGTTTATTGTGATACATTTGTGTTAATAGTGCATAGGATGGGTTGTGCTGTACATGAATCTTGCAATCCCAAGTTCCTAGGTGAATTGAAAGTCCGGGTAGACAGGATCCCCAGTATCGGGGCCACAGTTGTCTGACACATTGGTCCAACTTGTACTCCCCATGCAATGTGTGGGAGTAGTGTTGCCGTCAACAGGGTGAACAGTCTGTGCACAAAGGCGAACATCCAGAACAGGTTCAGGCTTCCTGGGAGTTGCGCTTGGCCATCGGCCTCTCACTTTTCCCTCCTCGGACGACCCCTCTTCTTGGGGGGCCCTCAAGTGCAGGCTGCTGCGGTGCAGGGGACTCTCCGCCAGAGTCCTCCTCCCTCCCTGTGGCAGTTGCAGTTTGTTCGGCACCAGATGTTGTTGGCACACAGGGAGGTGTGGACTGGTTGCTGTTCATCTGGCGGAGGCATTGTAAAATGTCCCTGTGCACCGCCGTCATCTCATGCAGTGCATCCCACTTGGACTCCACGCGGGACATGTGTGAGTCCACACGGGACATGTGTGACTCCACGTGGGACATGTGGGAGTCCAAGCGGGCATGATGGGCAGCCTGCTGCTGTTTGATGTCTCTGAGGAGCCCCACTACCTGGCTGAGCTCTCCGGTGCTGGACTGGTACGCATCAGCTATGCGTACCAGTTGTGGGTCGTCATGCACACCAGCAACGTCTGCAAGCAGCGACCTCTGTCTCCCACCCCTCCCACCACCCCTGCTGACATGTGCAGTGTGTGCAGTGGCACGCACAGATAACCCTGGTCCACCTTGGGGGTTGGTGGTGGTGGTGGTGTCCATGGCCCCAGGTTGGTCCAGGGTCACTGTGCTGGTGTTGCTCCTTATTCTGTCCATGTCGGCAGGGAAGGTATTCGTGGTGACAGTCGTTGTAGGGGTGGGTGCAGGGAGTGCAGCTGGTGGTCCTGCTGGTGCTGCAGCTGGTGGTCCTGCTGGTGCTGCATGTTGACTTGCACCGGATGTGCCAGGTTGTTCTTCATCGTCCGAGGAGGACAGAGGCTGTACGACGCCAGTGAGCTCGGCATCCTCTTGAGCCTGGGACTGGGACTCCTCAGCGTCTGCTGCTGTGTCCCCATCATCACCTGTTTTTGGGAGACACAAACAATGTATGTCATGTTTCTGCAGGCATCAGTGGTTGACACACATGACAGTTGTGACTGTGCCTCTGGGTGCGGGCCTGTACATTGCATTGTCCTAAGTCGTCACAGTCAGGGGTTGATATTGGTGTGGCACATTGTCCTGCATTATTTGGGCATTTCTATGTATTTTCTGGGGTGTGAACATGGTCTGCATTGCTTGTGTTTGGTTGACAGCCAGACCTCCTTCCCACCCAGCCAGCCAGTCAGTTATCCCACCATGGAACGTGCTTGCGTTGCAGGGAGTGTAAGTTGTCTCTCAGGATGTCAGTCAGTGGTGTCCTGCTGTTTGTTGGTGCACAGTTGGCAGCAGGGCCTTGTGCTCCCCACAGCAGTAGCCAGTGTCAGCCATCTTGTGAGTCCTTCTCCACTCCCTGTGATGTGAGCATGGTTCAGGGTGGTGTTGATGGGCCAGTTGTGAGGCTGAGCAATGTCTGTGACTACGACTCCC
The DNA here is from genome assembly GCA_963921515.1 of Calotriton arnoldi. Classification (NCBI taxonomy): domain Eukaryota; kingdom Metazoa; phylum Chordata; class Amphibia; order Caudata; family Salamandridae; genus Calotriton; species Calotriton arnoldi. Next base: position 571,836 of record CAWUFW010003771.1, on the reverse strand, counting down.
ATCATGCTATTGCCTCCACCCCCTTCCCAGCATGCCCATGCTTCCTTCCTTTTGACTCTGCTTCCCTGTGGGGTGGGCTGGCTGTGCTGACAGGATGGCTGGGAGTGTTGTCCTGGCAGTTGTTTGGCTAAGAGTTCCAAGAGTGTCCCTGTGCTTCACACAACATAACCCAGGGTGGTGGTGCTTTGTGGGATCTTGTGTTAGGATGGAGGGCATTGCATTCTACCAGGTGGGTACTGTGGAGTTTGTGTTGGGGGGTGTGAGGGGAGGTGCTGGTGACTATAGTCAGTGCTGCAAGTCCCCCTTCCCACCCAGCCAGCCAGATATCCCACCATGGAACGTGCTTGCGTTGCAGGGAGTGTAAGTTGTCTCTCAGGATGTCAGTCAGTGGTGTCCTGCTGTTTGTTGGTGCACAGTTGGCAGCAGGGCCTTGTGCTCCCCACAGCAGTAGCCAGTGTCAGCCATCTTGTGAGTCCTTCTCCACTCCCTGTGATGTGAGCATGGTTCAGGGTGGTGTTGATGGGCCAGTTGTGAGGCTGAGCAATGTCTGTGACTATGACTCCCATCATGCTATTGCCTCCACCCCCCTTCCCAGCATGCCCATGCTTCCTTCCTTTTGACTCTGCTTCCCTGTGGGGTGGGCTGGCTGTGCTGACAGGATGGCTGGGAGTGTTGTCCTGGCAGTTGTTTGGCTAAGAGTTCCAAGAGTGTCCCTGTGCTTCACACAACATAACCCAGGGTGGTGGTGCTTTGTGGGATCTTGTGTTAGGATGGAGGGCATTGCATTCTACCAGGTGGGTACTGTGGAGTTTGTGTTGGGGGGGTGTGAGGGGAGGTGCTGGTGACTATAGTCAGTGCTGCAAGTCCCCCTTCCCACCCAGCCAGCCAGATATCCCACCATGGAACGTGCTTGCATTGCAGGGAGTGTAAGTTGTCTCTCAGGATGTCAGTCAGTGGTGTCCTGCTGTTTGTTGGTGCACAGTTGGCAGCAGGGCCTTGTGCTCCCCACAGCAGTAGCCAGTGTCAGCCATCTTGTGAGTCCTTCTCCACTCCCTGTGATGTGAGCATGGTTCAGGGTGGTGTTGATGGGCCAGTTGTGAGGCTGAGCAATGTCTGTGACTACGACTCCCATCATGCTATTGCCTCCACCCCCTTCCCAGCATGCCCATGCTTCCTTCCTTTGACTCTGCTTCCCTGTGGGGTGGGCTGGCTGTGCTGACAGGATGGCTGGGAGTGTTGTCCTGGCAGTTGTTTGGCTAAGAGTTCCAAGAGTGTCCCTGTGCTTCACACAACATAACCCAGGGTGGTGGTGCTTTGTGGGAACTTGTGTTAGGATGGAGGGCATTGCATTCTACCAGGTGGGTACTGTGGAGTTTGTGTTGGGGGGTGTGAGGGGAGGTGCTGGTGACTATAGTCAGTGCTGCAAGTCCCCCTTCCCACCCAGCCAGCCAGATATCCCACCATGGAACGTGCTTGCATTGCAGGGAGTGTAAGTTGTCTCTCAGGATGTCAGTCAGTGGTGTCCTGCTGTTTGTTGGTGCACAGTTGGCAGCAGGGCCTTGTGCTCCCCACAGCAGTAGCCAGTGTCAGCCATCTTGTGAGTCCTTCTCCACTCCCTGTGATGTGCGTATGGTTCATGGTGGTGTTGATGGGACAGTTTTGGGGCGAGCAATATGTGTGACTGCGACTCCCATGATGCTATTGGCTACACTGACTTGGCCAGCATACACAGAATTCCTTCCTTTGAGTGGTCTTCACTGTGTGTTGGTGTTGTTGTGGTGGCTACATGTGTGGATGTGTTTGTTAGTTCTATTTGTGCCACTGCCTAGCTGTAGTTGTGGTTGTGTTTGTACATGTGTTGGCACAGTTGGATGTGACTTTTTTGATGGCATGTGTTGTGTTTATCTGACTGACATACACATTTTGGGATGATTCTGTTCTGGTTGCTGTGTGATTGCTATGAGTGCATGGTTTGACTCTCCCTTGACAGTGATGTGTGTGTGTTTTGTGGCAGTATATTGTGTACATTTGTTGTGTACTCACCAGGCTCTGGGATGTCCTCTAGTCCATATATGCTCACTGGCGGTAGGATGGCCCGCACCTTCTCCTCCCAGGGCCTGAGGTATATTGGCTTGGCAGGAGGGCCACTGCCGGTGTGTTGGCTGTTGATGTAGTCTTGCTTCAGCAGTTTCCGTACCCTCCTGCGCACGTCATACCACCTGTTCTGGATGTCGGTCTTTGTGCGCCGACATGGTGATTGGGCGTTCACCCTGTTGATGATCCTCTCCCACATCTTGGTTTTCTGCGACATGGGGGTCTGTTGGACCAATGTGCCAAACAGCTGTGGCTCTACCCTGAGGATCTCGTCTACCAGGACTTCCAATTCACAATCTAGGAACTTGTGATTCTTCTTGGGGGGCATGGTGATGGGTGGTGATGGTGAGTGATGTGTGTGTTGGTGTGCAGGTGAGGGTGTGTGAGTGTGTGTTTTGCTGGGTGTATGTGAGGTAGGTATTTGTTGGTGTGCTGATGGTGTGTGGCTTATGTGAGGGATGAGCTGTGGGTGTGTGGTTGCTTTCTCTTGGGTGCTGGCAGTGGAATGGCATTTGCAAAGGCTCATGGTAGTGATTTGTGTCCTTTATATAGGTGGAGTTGTGGGTGTGTCTTTGTTCTCTGTCCCCACCCCCCAGTATTTATTGGCTTGGTAATTGCTTGTTTGGCCTTTTTTTGGTTGATTTTTCCTTTGTGCTGTTTGTGTATGTTGGAAACGTTCTTGTGACCGAGTCGGACCCTGCATTGGTCTCGTACGGTGTTTTCCGTTTCGTTCACGCTGTGTTTGTGCAGTTTTGTATGCTGCGTACGCGTCGGTCGCGGTGTATTGTGTTGCTTCGGCTCTGTTTTGTATGCGTGTCGGTCGTACGGCTTGTCCTCCGTCCGACTCGGTCGTGGTTTTCGCGCCTTGCATCGTACTTTGCGGTTTGGAGTTAGCGAGTACGTTTCGGTCGGATTTGTTCCGGGTGCGTGTCGGTCGGTTGGATTCGCGTGTTTTTCCGGCCGGATTGCTATTTTCCGTGCGGCTCGGTCGGTCGACTTGGTTTCGTTACGTGTCGGTCGGATTTTTCGCGCCTTGCATCGTACTTGGCGTGTCGGGCGCCACGGGTACGTGTCGGTCGGTATTTTTTCCGGATCCGAGTCGGTCGGTGCTTTTTCCGGCCCGAATCGGAATCGACCCCACTGTGTATGGAGGTGTACGGGTTAAAATCAATTGAAGGTGTTGCGTAAATTATAAAATAAAGGTATAAGTATAACTTTCGAATGTCTAAATTTTGTGTAGTTTTCGTTTTGTTCATATAGAAATCATATCAAATCAGGATTTGTAAAGTGCAGCTAATCACCTTTGAGGGTATCTACGCACTGGGAAGCCTTGCTGCTTTGGGGTTCAGTTGAACAGCCAGGTATTGAGTCCTTTCCTGAATTCCAGAAAAGAGGATGAGGTCCTGAGGTGAAGGCAGAGGTCGCTCCAGGACTTCGATGCGAGGTAGGAGAAGAAACGACCTCCACTGTTGCTTCGATAGATTCAGGGGTGAGCGCGAGGGGACGGAGCGTAGGTGTCTGGAGGGTTTGTGAAAGATGACACGGTGTTTGATGTATGCAGGTCCTTGATTGTTCAGGGCCTTGTAGGTATGGATCAGCATCTTGATTTGAGATCTTTTCTGGATGGGGAGCCAGTGGAGCTTCTTGGGGTGGGGGTGATGTGTGTCCATTTGGGAAGGTCAAGATTGAGTCTGGCCACTGAATTCTGTATAGTCTGTAGGCTCTTCAGGAGGAGTGTGGTGATTCCTACGTAGAGTGTGTTACCGTAGTCAAGCCAAGGTTGTGGGTGTGGTCTGTTGAAGTTGGTGAGGGCCCTAGTTCGGCGGGCCACCAGGAGTCGTTCCATGGGGAAGTGTTGTTCCCGAAAATCAGTAACTCTGTTTTGCAAGTATTGAGTTTTAGGCAGTTGTCCTTCATCCAGCCTGCGACGCTTGCCATGCACCTGCAGAAGTCGGCCATCTTGGTGGAGGGGTCGTCTGATAACAAGAGGATGAGCTGGGTGTCATCTGCATAGGAAATGATGTTTAGTCCCTGGGTTCTGACAATGTTGGCGAGGGGGGTCATGTAGATGTTGAACAGTGTAAGGCTGAGGGACGAGCCTTGAGAAATGCCATAGATAGTGTTTTTAGGATTCAAAGTGAAGGTGGTAGGCGGAAAGAATAAATACAGCATAGTAATTTAAAGGTTACTAATGTTTGTGTAGTTTAACTTTCGTTTGCATAGAAATAATAAATACAGTTTTCCTACTATAACAAAGGTTTAATCTTTGTTTTTTTCAGGGAATTTTAATATTTTTAAAAAATAAAAAAGGTATCAATTCGTAGAGTCCAGTGTTATCGAGTAGAGTGTCATTAATTGAAGTGTCATCCAGTAGAGTGGAGGAGAGTGCTGTACAGTGTAGTATCATAGAGCTTAGTGTCGTAGAGTGGAGGGGTGTAGTGTACAGTGGGCTAAAGTGTCATACAGTGCAGTGGCGTGTTGTATAGTACAGTGCCGTGGAGTGCGCTAGAGTGGACAGGCATAGTGTAGAGTTGAGTAAACTGTTATAAATTGGAGTGGCATCTTGCACAGTACAGTGGAGTTGGTGTGCCAGAGAGTGTTGGAAAATGCTGCAGAGTGAAGTGTAGGGGCATAGAGTGGAGTTGAGAGTTGTACAGTAAAATGTGGGGACATAGAGTGTAGTACAGTGTGGTAGAGTCCTGTAGAGTGGAGTTGCATAGAGTAGAGTAGATACTGGTAGAGTCTGTTAGAGTGAAGGGTTGTGCAGTGCCATAGAGTGGGGTAAAGTGTCGTGTAGTGAAGAAGAGGGAAGTGGAGTTCAGTGGAGTGAGTAGCATGTTGCATAGTAGGGTGGCATGGACTGGAGTAAAGTGGACTGGCATAGCATATAGTGGAGTAAAGTGTGTAGAATGGAGTGGAGTGTGGTACAGTGGAGTGGACTGGCATGTTGTAGAGTGTTGAAAAGTTTCATAGAGTAGAGTGCCACAGAGTAGATTACAGTGTTGTACAGTGGAGTAGAGTAGAGTGTGGTACAGTATGGAAGAGTGGAGTGGCATAGACTGTTGAAGAGGTGAGTGGCATAGAGTAGCATACAGTGGAGTGGCTTAGAGCACAGTAGAGGAGTACATTGGAGTAAAATGGAGTAGTGTATCTTAGAGTAGAGTATAGTAAAGTAGGGGAGCGGCATACAAGGAGTTGCGTAGAGTGTCATACAGTGGAGTAGAGTATCTCACAGTGGGATAGAGTACAGTGCTGTGGACTGGCATTGTTGTACAGTGGAGTGCTATCGGGTAGAGTTTAGTTTGGTAGAGTGGCGGGGTATAGACTGTCGTTGAGTAGAGTATAGTGTAGTGAGCGGAGTACAATGGAGTGCTGTAGAGTGGAGATGCATACACTGGAGTGGCGTAGAGTGGAGCAGTGTACAGTGGAATAGTGCACAGTGAAGTGGCGTACAGTGGAGTGGCATATAGTGGAATAGCATAGAGTGAGTTACTTACAATGGAATAGCGTAGTGTTGGGTGGAGTAGAGTAGAGTGGCGTAGAGTGGAGTGGAATTTACTGGTGTGGCATACAGTGGAGGTGCGTACAGTGGAACAGCATACAGTGGAGTGGTGTGGAGTAAAATGGCGATCTGTGGAGTGGGGTAGAGTGGAGTGGCATACAGTGGAATAGCATACAGTGGAGTGTGATGCAGGAGAGTGGCGTACAGTGGAGTGTCATACAGTGGAATAGTGAACTGTAGAGTAGTTTACACTAAAATAGCCTATAGTAGAGTGATGTACAGTGGAGTGGCATAGACTGGATTGGCGTAGACTGGAATAGGGTATAGTGGAGTGGCGTAGAATGGAGTAGAGTGGAGTGGCATAGAGTGGAGTTACGTACAGTGGAATAGCATACAGTGGAGTGGGGTAGAGTGGTGTGGCGTACAGTTGAATAGACTAGAGCTGAGTAGTTTAGTGTGTAGTTGTGCACAGTGGAATAGCATATAGTGGAGTGGCGTAGACTGGAGTGGTGCACAGTGGAGTGGCATAGAGAGGAATAGCATAAGTGGTGTCATAAATCATGGCATGAGTGATGTAATGTGCGGTTATAAGCAGTGCATGGTGAGGGTGCAAGTTATAGTTAGCTTAGCTAAACTCTAACTGGTGAATTTCTGTGTTTTTTTTTAGTTCATAATGTTCTGTTGGCACTGACATTTTCACCTATCTATAATGTCACTTTAACCTCTGTCCTTTTCAGTGCATTTCAAAGGTATTTTTAAAAACAAAATCAGATCTTATTATCACACCTAAATATAATGTCACTTTAACCTTTAGTTTTTTCAGTGCATGTTGAAGGTTTTTTTCAATGTAGATTAAGATATAAGTACAATTCCTAACTATAATGTTACTTTAACCATTGTTTTTTGTAACAAATTTCTAGTTTTTTTTTAAACATAAAGTAATATTTAATACCATACATAAAGCCATCCCGTGTGTGGGAGATTGGTTGCAGGGCATGGCCTGTGGTCAACTGCTTGCAAGCAGCAAAGCCCCTGGCGGTTGAGGGGGTCTCACAGCCCCCTCCCAAGCCACTATTGGCCCCGGGGAACCCGGGGTACTTTTTTTTCAAAAGGGGAAGGAGTGTGCACAACCCCGCTCCCCAAGAAACTATAGGCCCCGGGAAACACATCCCCAGGGTCAAAACAATATTTTTTTAGATGAGAGGGACAAGTGGCTCCCCTCCCTGAACCTTAATAGGCCCTGGGGAAACCATCCACTGTGGCCAAATTCATTAGCATTAGTGAAGGGGGTTGTGTAGCCCCCTCTCCCAGCCCTTACTTTAATTATAGGGGAGGGGAACGTGCTGCCTCCCTCCTGAAGCCTTAAGGGGCCCCCAGGACCGAGTATTAATAAAAAAGGGGAGGGTCCCAATCCCCAAGCCTTATTAGGTCCTAGGTACCCCAGGGATGCCATCCACCAGGGCCTGGATTTATTATAGGTGGGTGCCCTTGTGCCCACCCTGGGCACCCACCAACCTCCACTTTGGGGCAGTAGGGCAAGCCCCATGACCCCCGTGGCCACAGCCGGCCCCTCGCGTGCTGAGTGAGCTGGCATTACTCTTTGGCTATTTTTTGCATGCTCCCTCTGGGCAGGAGAAATATGTGTTCGGTTTCCCTGCCCACAGGAGTAAGGGCAGGGAAACAGAACAGAATCGGCGGAAGCATGTTTAAATCTCCCGCCGGCTGGGAGCAGACTTGTATGTCCCGCCAGATGGAAGCAAACACATTTCCCTGCCCGCGCTGGTGCAGGCAGGGAAACTACTGTGTCCTGGGGATGGGCTCCCTTTGACACAGTAAGTGAGTCGACCCCAGGGGATGGGTCTCCCAGGGCCTACAATGACTCAGAAATGAGTGCCACATAGCTCCCCTCCCTATTTTTTCTTATTGATTGGCCCCAGAGGATGAGGTCTCTGGGGTCTTCAGAGGCTCGAAAAGGGGCCATGTGGGCCACCTCCCTTTTTTAAAGAAATCAGCTGTGGGGGATGGTGTCCTTGGGGCCTTTCAAGGCTCAGGGAGGGGGCAGCTTGGCATCCCTCTCCCCTTTTCTATGACTTTGGCCCCAGGGGGATGGGGTCCCTGGGGCCTAACAAGGCTCGGGGAGGGGGGTCAAGCACCCCCTCCCCTTAATTAATATACTTGGCCCCAGGGGATGTTGTCCAGTAACAGTCTCAGCATGGGGGGCCCTACTCATGACCCACTCCCCATATATTTAATTTTAAAAATGGTGGGCGCCACTTTCTTTTTTTGTTGTTTTTGCTGTAATCCCGTGGGACTCCTGTGGGATCATTGCAAAAAACTGCCAATTTGTTTATTATTTTGGTGCTCCCACAGGGCCTAGCGGGGCAGGGTATCCCTACCCTGCCCCTTATATTTTTATTTATATATTATTACGTTATTGTTATTTTAAAACTTCAGGACAGGGTCCCCGAGTCCTGTAATACCTCCCAGCAACATTTTTCTCATGTTGCTGGCAGCCAATCGGAGCGCTTGCTCCCACAGGAGTCTGACTCCCCCGAGAGTGAATTGGCCCAAGGGTGAGAAAAGCTCCCTGGACCAATCAGAAGGCTGTTTTTAAAAAATTTGATTTGAGGGACTTTCGCAAGAGTCCCTCGAACAAAAATGTTCCAGATAGACAAATATTTAGGAACCTTAATTACATAAGAACTACTGAAAGGATTTACACCAAATCACAAAAAACACACTTTCTGGACCCAGTTCTAGATTCCTGCCATAATTAGTGTAATTTGGGGTAACTGCATTCAGCGGTTTTTGGGGTAGCGCTGTCTAAACACTTCTATGGAAGATGTATGGGGATTTTATGTTTTGGGGCTCCCCTTTTTTATCGGCCCCCAAACCATCCCGAAACTTTCCAGGAAGGAGCTGAGGTGGATGAACTTTTTTGGGGGAAGGTTTTGTGAAGATTCGTCAAATAGCTCCAAATTTACTAGCAAAACAAAAAGTGCTCTGTCTATGGAAAAGCAGACCTAACTATAATTACCCAGTGGCGGCCGCCACTAATAATACATACAAACACATATAAATATATTGGTAGTTATAGTTTGGGCCACGTTCCATAGCAAAATAATTTTTTGGTTTGCTTATAAATTTGGCGCCATTTTTGCAAATCTTCACGAAAATTTCCCAAAAGTCTCACCTCAGCTCCTTCTTGGAAATTTTTGCAGTGATCCGTCAAGTGAGGGACGAGACAAAGGGGGTCCCAAAACACCTTATTAATTTTTCCATAGGCATATTAGCTACAGCCAAAACTGCTGATCAGAATTACACCAAATTTGGCTGAAAGCTAAATCTTGGTCCAGAAAGCTTGCTTTTTGTAATGTATTGTAAATCCGTTCAGTAGTTTTTGAGAAATTAAGTTTCACAAACTTTGCATATTTCACACTACAGACCATTCACGGATCCATTGCAATGGATCTGTGGATCTGCGAGCTTGAGCATGGGATCCCTTTGGTTGGCCGCCACGTGAGGAAAATGTTGTGGCTGCCATCTTAGGGCTCAAGAACTCAGCCCCCATGTCATAGAAACACTTTAGAAAAAGAATAGTATAATTGGTAAATGTCAGTAGTTTCGCTCATTTAAAACAGTATGCTTTAACTAAAATTTTCATTTAACTATAACGTTCCTTTAACCTTTTTTGTTCAGTGAATTTCTAAGGTTTTATTTTAAATACCTAACTATAACTGTCACTTCAACCTTTGTTTTTTTCTGTGAAATTATGTATATAGATAGATTAGTCTTCTTTAGAAATAAGATGTATCGGTCTGCATTGGGCACTAACCCCTTTGCAGTTTTCACGCGTTCTGTTCTCTGTTATAAGTGTACATTTTTCAATCTGCATTCCCATGCACACCTTGGGAAGCATGAAAAGAATGCTCGCACATTTTATGTTCACTGAAAGACTGAATAAAAGCCCAAGTTTTAGCTGCAGGCTAGAGAGGACTAGTGTATGCTGGGATTCTCTCTGAAGGACAGATGAAAGATATAAACATTGACTTGGATGTCTAACAACACAAGTGGTATGGTCAACCAAGAGAAACCAGGAGTAAAGATATGCAGGAATTGGGTACATTTCTACAGACAGGCAAGACAATGCAGGATTATGTTAGTCCTTTCATCAAATGCTAGGTAGATATTTTTTTTTATTTAGTCTTCTGGTACTAATGTGCTAATTATTATCCCCATCCTTGGTTTTCACTTTTCATACTCTAGTTTAACATATATTAATGAATGATTTATATCTACAACATTTATGGTCTCTGGCAAGTCTGGACCAGTCTCTATACTGATCCGGTAGGCTGGAACATCTTGTGGCTCACATCAGCCCTTCATGTTGTCACTGTTTCTAGGTAAAAGGGACCTGTCTTTCCTGGGGGTGGCCATCCCACGGGACAAGGCATACTCAATACCGTTCTCTCTACCAGTTACTATAACATCATGTGTTGTTGTATAGGTTTATAAATATGGCCCAGTCTATTCCCAAAGTATGGTCAAACGATATTTCTTCTGGTTCCTCTTTGTAGTGCGCATGCGTGTGGCACCAGCATTAAAAAGTAGAGTGAACAATGGGCTACATAACACATCAAGTACCTGTGAACATTGGGTATTCAGCTGTCTCACAAACTACACTACCCCACTGGTTTCATATGTATAGAAAGCACACGCCCCTCAAGCAAAACAACTGTTTATATCTTAGTTCCGACCATAAGTTAGCCTACACATTCTGGCTTATATCCCTCTCTCAGTTTTTCTCATTCTCTCATGTCCCCACTCTCTCACTATCTTTTTCCCTCTCCTACGCTCCCTCTCACTATTGCTCCTTCTCATCTTCTCATTTTGTTTCTTTCGCTCTTCCAGTTCCTTTCATTTCCTCTCTCTTTTGCTTGTGCTCTCCCACTTCACAGTTCCTCTCTACTTTTCTCCATATCCTCTCTCTGTCTCCTACTTTCTCTGTCGTCTCGCATTTTTCTGTCTCGAGCTTTCTCCAAGATTCTCTCATTTCCTCTCTCGCATGCTCTTCCTGTGACTACCACCCCACCCATCTCATTCGCTCTCATTGTCGTTTCTCCAGCGCGCCACAAACCAAGTCAATGAATGGTTAATTGGATATGGAGTTCAAATTGCAATATTTCTTGAGAACAAGTTAACTGTATGTTCACTTACAACTATTCGGGAAACAAAACATGAAATCCATGGCATAATATACTTCTGATCAAAACCAGATTTGCATACATTTTTGCTCATTTCATCTCTCTTATGATCAGAGCCCCCTGTCATTTAGCTGCAGGGTGGATATGTTCAGATTGAACTATTAATCTGTTTCAAAATGCCATAGCATTTCCAAGAAGAACTTCCGATTTTTTTTTCCAGATTTTAAATGTCTGTTTAAAGTTCATTCCCTCCTGCTGCATCTAATTGAAATGAGGTTTGGTTTGTCTTTACGACATGGAATTAGGGAAGGGCTTCATAATAATAACAATAATGAAAACGTTGTAGATGTTAATGCTGGTAGTTAATAATTACGGTAATATGCTGAGCTAAGGTAGGAGTAATGCAGCCTAATCATACCGTTTCTGTTTGCTGAAAAGGACTTCTGGTTTGGGATCCCTAAACTGCGGAACAGCCGTACCAGGGGTTTGCATCGCCCAGCTTTTCAATGAGTTATGTAGTCATTTAGTTTTAGAAAGTCATAAAAACTGTCCCCGTATCAAGCACACAAAGAGCCGACGAACACAGCTAATTTATTATACATTCTTGATTTTCTTTAGTAGTCCATTCATCTTTTTATCCCTCTTTATGATGCTTTTCCATGTTTTTCAAAGGACCTTCAAAGTCGCCCTGACAGCAGAGAAACTGTGTCTTCTGACAAGGCAATCTGCGTTGTCCTCTAGATTTGATGTTTTGCCTATGCCTAGTGCACAATGTAGAGGCCGTTTCCTGGGGGTAAATGCACTAGGAATTATTATTCAGGTATAGAAAGCACTAGGATGTGAAACAAACATGACTGAATTCCAAATGTCTTATTTTCATACATGTAATCTGATTACTCTCATTCATAAATGTTTGCATTTACACAGCGCAAACCTGGTTGTGTAACAGCGGAGCTCTATACCTTTATGGTGATAGTTGGGAAGAAGAAAACGACTTATACATTTGAATTGCACAATCACATTAGGTTTCAAATATTTAACTATGCGTTACAGGTGGGGGGGTGGGCGGATCCGGAGGGCGCCCATGATGGCCACCTTTCTTCAGGCTCTATGAGCCACTCTCACTTTGCAGTCACCAGTAGTGGTTATAGGCGCTCACTTCGCCGCTAACTCAAACTCACGGGCGTCTACTAGTGGACGGATCAGGTTGGTAGCAGAGTTTTAAAGAGGCAGCCTGCAGCAACGAGAAGCAGAGCTCTGGGCTGGTCTTCGCCATCTTGGAGACTTCAAGATCGAGAAGACTATAGTGTTGATGTCTGAGATGGCGGACCTGCCTGGTACAGGCCATAAGCATTTGCTGGGCTAATAGAGTGACTCACATCTTGTTGGTGGTGAAAAACACCCGTGGTAAATCTAAGGGGGGCCTTGCCATAACCGTGGCTGTGGTGCCAACTAGAGCCTTATTTATTTATTTATTTAAAGAGTTTTATATAGCGCTGGCTAGACCCGAAGGTATCAGAGCGCTTTACATAAGGTTCCACATAGTTGCAAACATACATCAGTTACAAGTTACCAAAGATACCAGTAAAAACTTTTAAGGAGCGTGGAAGAAAAGGATAATGGAGTGAGGAAGGGAATGGGGGTAGGGGAAAAAGGGGTAGGGTATAGATACGACGGAGAGACGAAGGGAAGGTCTGCCTTGGGTGGACTCTGACATGGAAAGGAGCAGCAGTCTGGGAAGAGCTCTCCAGGAGGAGCAACCTGAGCCATGAAGCCAGAAGATCTGTTGCATTCCAAAATGGACATTCTGGACATCATGAACAAATGGTGGAGACACAAGATAGGAGAATAAAGAGAGATGTTTTTTACCCCACCTCTCGCAAAAAGAAGAGAGCCAGAACGAGGATGAAGATGACCCCACTGAAGGTGATCTAATAGAATACATACTCAGGTCCATTATGGCAACATTGGAGACAACCCTGTGCAAGGTGGAGGGAGTGGAGAAAACTGTAAGAGCAATAGAGAACAAACTGGAGAGAATGGAAAAGAGAAACACAACTCTGTAGAATGGATTGGCAGCACTTACTTCCAAATCAAGGAGGTCATAAATCACCAGGCTTACTTAAAGGGTAAGGTCACTGAGGCATGGTTGGCCTACACGGCAAGGCAGAGTGGAGCACTTGGAAAATGCTCAGAAACCAGATAATATTAGGGTGCTTGGTTTTATAGCTATAACTCCCGACCTAACACCATTAGAAGCAATGACAATCATTTTTGGAGATAATTTGGAGATAATTTGGAGACGCAGTCGTCTTGATACAGACGGCTTACAGAGTGCCAATGATAGTTCCAAGTATATCAACCTCCGAAGATAGAGGGGCTATCGTTATGACTACATCACACCGTCAGATATGAGACCCAATACTCAGGAAGATGGAAGGCCTTTAACAAGATCTTCAGGTGCAAGGTCAGAAAATCCCTTCTCTTCACTGAGAGAACTACAGGAAGTGTATGGACATCATTTAGGGGTCGCATCTGCAACCCCTGACTTGTCATTTGAGACACCTGGCACTGCCTTTGTGACCCATGGCCTCAGTGGTGCCAAAGGGAATGTCAAGAATAGAAGTAAAATGCTGTGACGTGTACCGTTTACTTTCTGCAGCCCAGACTCAGACATGAGGCATTCAACTCTTAGCTCTACAAAACAAGTACAAACAGCAGTTCAGAGTAAACTCTCCTGAATAAAATAAAGCAATGAAATAAGCAAAACAGTTTTAAAGAAGATGTTGCCAATTGTTATCATTGCAAGCACTTGAAAAATGATGTGTTTGAATAAAAACCTCACCTCTATGCTTTAGTAAATGATGATGCCTTAGATGTGATGCGAATAAAACATTTATACAGTGCTAAGGAATCATTTACGTAAATAACGTAGGGCACATTCAACACATGATGTACATGAAGACATATACAAATACAAAACCACAATTGTTTTTAAAAATTTTTTTTCATCTAGTACATTTTATGCTTCGGGTGTGCACTAGAGAGACCATGAATTCATGAGTTTGTGATATAACTAAATTGCCTTTCCTATGCTGTGTTATGAGTTATGTGCCACTATATAGTCTCCTCTTCAAACAAACATATAATTTTTCATGCAATAAAAAAGAAAATGGTGTTGTGTTCCTAACATGTCAGCACCCTATTTAAAATGTAAGTAGTATACAAAGTGGACATCTATCTGTGTTAGCAACTATTGTGTTATCATATAATTGTGCACTTAAGAGGCTCCTAACTTCAGCAATGTCAGCCATTGTGATGTAATCAGAATTAAGGTCATTTGACATCAATGTCTGGGAACATTCAGTGTCAACGATCCTGTGATGTAATTTCCTCAATCAATCAATCAATCAATCAGGGTTGGTAAAGCGCAACTACTCACCTGTGAGGGTCTCAAGGTGCTGGGGATGAGGGGGGCGGCTCCGTTGAGTGCTGGGGTCATCCGAAGAGCCAGGTCATGAGGTCCTTCCTGAACTGGGGAAATGTAGGAGATTGCCAGAGGTGGAGGGGGAGGGTGTTCCAGGCTTTGGCTGCGAGGTAGGAGAAGGACTTTCCTCCTGTTCTGGTCTTGTTGATACTTGAGACGGTGACCAGAGAGAGCTAGGCTGATCGAAGGTGTCTTTTGGGTGCGTGGAACGAGAGGCGGCTGTTCAGGTATACGGGTCCGGTATTGTGAAGGGCTTTGTATGTGTTGGTGTGGATTTTGAAGGTTATACTTCTTTTGACTGGAAGCCAGTGAAGATCGCGGAGGTGCTGCGTGATGTGACTGCGATGTGGGATGTCGAGAATCAGTCTGGCTGTGGCGTTCTGGATAGTCTGGAGTTTGTGAAGGAGTTTCTTGTCAATTCCGGCGTAGAGAGCGTTGCCGTAGTCCAGTCTGCTGCTGATCAGTGCGTGCATGACAGTTTTTCTGGATTTGGTTAGGATTCATCTGAAAGTCTTTCCAAGCATGCAGAGGGAGCTGAGCAGGTCGAGGACATGGCGTTGTTCTGGCGGTTCATTGTGAGCAATGAGTCTAGTATGATGCAGAGGTTTTGTGCGTGGTCCGTTGGGGTGGGGGGATTTCCGAGGGCGGAGGGCCACCAGGAGTCGTCCCATGCGCAGGCGGTGGAGCCAAGGATGAGGACTTCTGTCTTTTCTGAGTTGAGTTTAAGGCAGCTGTTCTTTATCCAGGTGGCGATGGCTTTCATCCCTTCTTGGAAGTTGTGTTTGGTGATGTTGGGTTCGTTGGTCAAGGAGCGGATTAGCTCGGTGTCTTCGGCATAAGAGACGATGTTGAGCCCGTGGTTCCTGACGATGGTTGTGAGAGGGCCTTGTAGACGCTGAAAAGGGTGGGGCTGAGGGAGGAGCCCTGGGACACTCTGTTAGTTCTGAGAGGTAGGGAGGGAGTCTGACCTGCTGAGTTCTGCCGGTGAGGAAGGAGCGTATCCAGTCGAGGGCCTTGCCGCGGATGCCGGCGTCGTGAGCCTGGTGGCTAGGGTGCGGTGGGAGATGGTGTCAAATGTAGCCGAGAGGTCCAGGAGGATGAGTGCTGCTGTTTCGTCCTGGTCGAGGAGGGTGCGGATGTCGTCGGTGGCGGCGAGTAGGGCGGTCTCTGTGCTCTGGTTGCTTCGGAATCCGGATTGGAAGATTTCCAGGACGTTGTTTGCTTCGATGAAGTTTGCTCACTGGGTGTTGACGGCCTTTTCAATGACCTTGGCTGCAAATGGAAGCAGGAAGATGGGTCTGAAGTTCTTGAGGTCTGTCGGGTCCGTGGAGGGTTTCTTCAGGAGGGGGTTGACTTCGGCGTGTTTCCAGTCGTCGGGGAAGGTGGCGGTCTCAAAGGAGCAGTTGATCATCAATGTAGTTCGGGTGCGATGGCAGTGGCGGATCTGTGGAAGATGTGGTGTGGGCAGGGGTCTGAGGGAGCTCCGGAGTGGATGCTTTTCATGGTCTTCAAAGTGTTTTCTGTCATGAGCGGGATCCGTTTGAGCAGGGTCTGTTGGGTGGCTTCGCATGAACGGGGAGCTGGAGCTTGTCAAAGTTGTCGTAGATCATCTTAATCTTATGGTGGAAGAAGGTGGTGAGTCTGTTGCAGAGGTCTTGGGAGGGTGGGACTTCTGTTGTTTCGCTGCAGGGTTTGGCGTAATTCCTTGATGATGGAGAAGAGCTCTTTGGTGTTGTGTGCGTTGGTGAGGATTCTGTCTTGGAGGGATTTCTTCCTTGTGAATTTGATGGGTTGGTGGTGTGCGGTGGTGGCTGCATTGTAAGTGGCGCGTGTTTCTGGGTTTTGTCTTTTTGAGTCGTCTGCAGGAGCGCCTGGATTCTTGGAGTGCATGGGTGAACCAGCTTGCTTTCTTGATGTGTCTTCCGGTGGCTTTTTTAAGGGGTGTGGTTGTGTTGGCGCAGTTTGTGATCCAGTGGTGGAGGTTGCGTGCTGCGGTGTTTTCGTCTGTCGTAGTCGGTGGTGGGGTGCTGACGAGGGCGGAGGTGAGCTGGTCTTTGGTGACTTTGTTCCAGCTTCTGCGGGGGAGGCGGTGGGCATGCATGTGTACAGTGGGTTTTTGAAGGAGAAGTGTATGCAGTGGTGATCTGTCCAGAGGAGGTCCGTGGTGTGGCTGTAGGAGACACTGTTTTCTCCGGTGAAGACAGGGTCGAGTGTGTGTCCTGCTGTGATGTGATTGAGTCAAAGGGGGCTTGTGTGATGTTACTTTTGCTACCTCTAGCATTTTTGTGAATTGACACCCATGAGGAAGTGAGAAAAGAACCACTGAACCCCGGAGTGCTATCCTCCTTGTACCCACCAGAATGATTGATTGAGCATTCAGAAATGGAAAATTCTATGTTTTCACCCAGGTGGACATGCAATTTCCTGGAAACAGTAAGAGTTTAGATATGGTACAATGATGGGATGGCGTTGGAGAGTTTGTCCAGTACTGTCACCAGATCCACCTTTTAACTCTTTAGAATGTACAGATTCAGATAATGCTAGAGGGGTGTTTCTCCTGTCTACTTCCTGCACAATGTCCTACATTATCTCACATTGGTTTCCCTCCCTCCCTGTTCTTCTTCCTTCTTCTGATTTTTCAATACTGTATTATCCTTTGTGAAAGAAAGAAGTCAAAGTTGCATGTTCTAGTCAAAGCAATATCATATTTAGATACAGGTGAACTTATGCATAGCATTATCTACCACTAGAGGGACTGTAATATTAGTGTTTACTCCTGGCTACTTTGTGATATTGCCCAGTGAGGTGTTTATTTTCGTTTACAAATGTGCTTCATTCACTCAAAAATTATTTAAACCTGAAACTGCAATACCTTTCACACATATTTACAGTTCTAGGCACATGGAAATTTAGCGATTTGGTCAGAATCACACATTTATAATCATGTGAGAGAGTATAGATTAAAAACTAGTTCTGCAGATTGCTAAATAGTCAGACTTGACAGTAGACCACACGTCTTGTCCCATTCCATTTCTATTAATTGTGCCCACCTGGCAGGACAGGCTCCCCTTTCCCAAGTTCCCAGCTGCAACTCCCAGGGTAAAATAAAAGGAAACTCCTGAAGAGACCAACCTGCTGAAGCTCACTGCTGGCATGCCTATTCTGATTGCAGCTTGCCAGGAATGCAATTATGAGAGACATTTTCAAGATTGCCCTCATGCCAGTGAATATCTTGCCTCACTGTAGGGTGCCCTACAAACCCAATGTCAAGCCGTGATATCTCACAATAAACCATAAAGGAAGTCTTGCCGCCATAACATTTGCCTATTCCTCTCCATGCTACCACTCATCTGCAGAGGAAACCCAATGCTCTGTGCTTGCCTTCCCTTACTTGCAATGTGTAAGAGATGTCACACAGCAAAATAGAGACCCAACACTCAAAGTCCCAGATGCCGCAAGAACAGTCAGAGGAGGAAACACCACAGGTTACCTTTCTCCTGACTTGGCATAGCCTGGTCTAGAAGGGTACCACACATAGTGAAAATGCTCACCTTCTTCAAGGGAATAATCTCCAGTGGTCAGTTAGAACATGTAATCTTTGATCAGAGTTATCATTTATTGGCCAATTTCAATGACGAATGAGGATAAAAGAAATGAAGGATAATGTAAGTAGTTTTTAGATCAAGTAGGGGTTGTCTAACAAGGTGCACTTACTTCATAGATAAATAGTGGGATGAGCAAACGTGGACATGATTCACAAACATTCCATCTGCACGATCCGTAAATTGTGCACTGTCTAAAGTGTAAATGGAAATGTTTGCAGAAAAAGAGTCCATAGCTAAGGGTACCAGAATTATCTCAGCGATTAAAATAAATTGCACATAGATAATGGCTTGCAGATTCCTTGGCCCACATGCTTGTAGTATTCATCGATTACGGTTGGTTCAAAAGTTGGATTGTAATAGCTCTAAGCCAGAGTATCTCTACCTATCAGTTAGAAACTTCTGTCCCTGTAAGAAAAACTGGGCTATTATTTGAAAGTAGTGGAAGCCCCCCTAACATATTAAACACACTCCTTGTCAGGGTGAACCACAAAAGTCACTAAATAAACCTGTGCTTAACTCTCGTAGTTTGGCACAAAAGGAGTTAGGCTTAACGTAGATACAATGTTTAATGTGTTTATGCAGCACTCAAACAGTAACAAAGCCGAAAAAAACACACATAAAAAATCCCAAAGCAATTTAGAAAAATAGCATATATTGTAATAAATAAAATGACAGCAAAACAACAAAATCCAATCAGTAGAATCAAAGATATAAGTTTCAGGTTAAAATAGCACCAAGCACAAAGTGCCAGTCGCGGTTATCTGGTCACGCTAGACCGGGGGTAAGTCACAAGTTCAGGCCAACTGTGATGGAGCATGAGTTGGATACAGGGACTCGCTTAGTCACCTTCTCAAATCTGGCACGAAGAGTCTTTTTCACATTGGCGGTGGCAGAGAGGAGGCTTTTGGCATGAGGAACAGGTCAAGTGTCACAGACAGGCATCGCTGTAGCGTGAAGAGCCAGTTGTCACTGGAGCTTCACTTTGGCTGACCATCACAAATGGGCACTGTTGGTGAGAAATGCAAGTCTCTCATTGCCGGTCATTGTAGACAATCGCTGTCAGCACAAAAAGCAGGTCCGGCTGGAGCTTCGCGTTGACAGGCATTACAGGCAGTCAATTCTCTTGCTAAGCTGCCATGAGGAGCCCAAATCTTCTGTAACTTAACCTTTTTCTTTAGGGAGAATTCTCACTAATGCCAGTCAAGGGCCCAGGGCTTGTGGGGCACCTCTTTGGGGATCAAGAATCACTCCTGCAGAGGCCAACAGCAGGGCTCAAGCAGGTTCAGGCAAGCCCAAGTAGTGCAGGTCAGCTGGGTAGATGCAGGCATGTCTCTGAAAGGTTGATGTGTCCCTTAAGTTCACACAGGAGGTAAGCCAACTGACCCTTGGAGTCACTCTGGGTAGCCTGGTATTAAGTCCAATCCTTCTACAGCCAGGAGATGTACAACTTAAACCTGCACGTTCTACTTTTTAAATACCACAAGCCCTGCCCTAGGTGTGGTTATGGCCTATCTTAGAGTGATTCATAAGTATTAAAAAGGAAGGTTTAGTCCTGGCAAAATAGTTTACTTTGCACAACAGGCTGCACTGGCACTCCTGAGACATGTTTTACAGTGCCACTTTAGTGGGTGGCTCAATGAGTGCTGCTGCCCATTAATAGCATTTAATTTACAGGCACTGGGTGCAGGTAGTACCACCTACCAGGGACTTACAAGTAAATTAAATGTGCCAATTGGGTGTAGTCCCCTTTTACCATGTTTTAAGAAGAGAGCAAAAGCACTTTAACTCTGGTTAGTAGGGGTAGAGTTCAGAGTCCTAATGCCAACAATACAAGTTCAGCAAAGTAAGGGAGTGAAGGGAAAAAGATTGGAGGAATACGATGCCAGGGATGTCAGCTCTAACAGTCCCCATTAGTGAAATGCTTGTGCTTACGTGGGAATGCTGGCCACAAAAATAGAGCTATTTTGTCCATTGGTGACTGAGGTACACACTTTTAACCATGGCTCTTTTTTCCAGAGAAGACCAGTTAAGACTAATAACATGCACTTTTTTGAGACGTGTATTTATGTAAGAAATTTATTCTGATCTTAAACATTTGGGGGCGATTACGATGTCGGTCGGAGAACCTCCGACTGCTAGTCAGAAGCTTTCCAACCGCGGTTGGAGGCTTTCCTACCGACACGGTCAGTTTACGGTCTGACCGCCGAATTACGATGTCGGCGGTCGAAGCATGTTCCGACGCGGTTCCGACCAGCTCTCTGAGTCTTTCGGACGGTCGGAACCGCACCTTAATCCCCTATGGACGGCGTTTCTGCCGTTGGGATTACGATGTCGGTTTCCCACAGCCTTTCTGGCATGGAAAGGCTGTTGGAAAGCAACTTTGGGGGCCCCTAACAGGGCCCCCTTGTCTACGTGGTATTCAATTGGTGGCTGAGGGAGTACCGAGGGTGCCCGCCTGCAACTCCATGCACTGTGTGGCAAGCACCATGGGGTGCCTGCCACAGAGTGCGGGTTTTTACTCACACACCCATTTCTTTATGGGAGCATGTATTCCAGCCGGTTTACGGCCGTAACACAGGCTCCCATAGAGATATGTGAGTATCCGACCAAACAGGGTTCGGTCGCATCATAATCAGGTGGTCAGAACTGCCGACCGGAGTTCGGTCGGTCCCGAGACCGAGACAGTGTCAGTCGGAGGCAACTCCGACCGACATAGTAATAAGCCCTGTAGTGTGAAAGTGACTGTTTTATGCCTAAATTATGACAGAGCAGTTGTCAAACAACCAATAGTTTCTAATGTAATTAGATCCTCATTATGAATGGCTTTTTAATTCTAATGAGGCCAGTAACACTAATTATCAACCCCATCGAAATTATGAAAACTACGTGACATTTTTTAGAGAAATTAGGAATTAAAGTGGAAAGATCCAGTATTACTGATTGACCCTTTAATTCTTCAAGTGCATGGGGGCCCTTAGGGCCCCCCTTGAAGTCCCCAGTAACTCTGACCCTCTGAAGTTACTGATACCACTGGTATTAGTAACTTTGGCGATTGCAAGGTTCCTGGGATGATTAACGAGCTATTTTGAAAAAACCCAAACATATTTAATGTTATTAAAAATATTAGTAAACATACGTACTTCTTCTTTTATGAACCATTATTTACTGTTTGAAATAAACATTAAAGATGATAAATTGTTGACTGTGTGAAGTACGTCTAGACAATTATTGAACTATCAAATCATACTGAAATAAACATTAAACAATATATAGACACTTAACAAAACTAAATGCAGTAATGCGTTATAATTGAAAAAAGCGCACTCATGTAAATGAATATATTTAACGCAATGGCGTTTGAGTAGGCTTTGGGTCCATGCCTTTCAACCATTGGCTTTTTACCAGACTCTTTCAGTCATCGGACTGAGATCACATCTCGGCTCAGCAGAGGAGTAGTCCTCTCTCATCTGATTTTATTAGCTGTTACGGTTTAGCTTTCATTTTTCAATGGAGTGTTTGCATTGAACTACATGAGGGACTGTTTTACAAATAAGGCCTCTAAGGCCTTCTTGCACCTTCCACTTTCCTTTCTTGTGTTCTCTCCTGCTCAGTTCCAGATTACCAAATAAGCAAAGTAGGCACTGGCCTATGGGCCCCACTTCTTTTAGGGGCCCTGTGACAACAGATCAAAATAATATTGATTTGATCTTGAAAGAAAATGACTATCAACGTTTCTTAAATTATTTCCAATTAATTTTTGTTTAATAAGATTAATAATTGGTAATGTTTCATTTTGTGTAAAAAAAAATTGGTTTATTAAAATTGTTAGTTGGTAAAATTAAAAACGTATTAGGAGATAATTTGCGAGGGGGGGGTCTAAAGTTCAACTGCCTAGGGGCCTCAACAGGGTTTAATCTGGCACTGCTCCTGCTGGTCCCTTCTCGCCCTCTCTCTTTCTGCTGTGTGCTCTCCTCGTTCACCCTGCCCGACCTTCCCTCCAGGTGGATTCCTATAGTTGTCTCTATGTCAATATATCTCTTTCTTCTTTAACAATGAAAGGCTGTCTGTGCTGAATGCTGCCTTGCCTGCAATACAATTATCTCTTTTTTTTCTATGTGAGATGAAATTCGAGTAGCAAGTGAGTAATAGTTATATTTCTTTCGTTTTGTCCATGACAGAAACAAAAGTAGAACTATAATGAAGGCTACAGTGCCATCGGAACTTAATAAGACATAGAAACAAAAACAGGAGTGCAACGAAGGCAAGGCTTACCTTTTTCAGAATTTAAAGTGCTTAAGCTACATGGTTTACTCATGAAACCCAGACTTATTAGCTTTCCCACATCTTGCTTGAGAAAGCTAGGCTTAGGATCAGGCAAGAGCAGTTGGCCCTTGACAGAAAGTCCCTAGAAGTCCAGAGGGCAAGGAAGAAATTAGGACTAGAGTCCCATGGTGGCAGCAACAGTGTCCCTAGACCTAAGGAACATTCCATTGAACATAGGAACCTGAACAAGATGACATGTTGGGGATGACATCCACAAATGGATAATTGCTTTAGAAAGGGCCTGTAAAGTTCAGAGGGTCCCTCATGAGCAGTGGGCAACTATCTTGTGGCTCTCCTTTGCTGACAAAGGTAGATATAAGCTCCTCACTGTTAGAGAAGAGGATGCTGATAATTACACAGTTTTGAAGTATGCTCTCATTGATGGGTTTGGCTTAACCACTGAGCAGTACAGGATTAAGTTCAGAGATACCCAGAAAGCACAAACCCAGGGCTGGGTAGATTTTGTGGTTAGTGCCATTAAGGCTCTGGAAGGTTGGTTACTTGGCAGCAAAGTGCATGCCTATGAAGGATTGTATAATTTGATTATGAGAGAGCAGATCCTTAATATTTGTCAGAACCAGCTTCTGCATCAGTACCTGGTGGACTCATTTCTAACTTCTCCCCAAGAATTGGGAAAGAAGGCAGATAAATGGGTCAGAACCAGGGTTAAGCAGAAAAACCAGAACAGTGGTTGTGACCAGAAGAAGCAGGATGCTTCTAAAACTCAAGATAAGGGTGGGGACAAGGGCAAAGACAAGAAAGAGTCTTCTCAAGGGCCCCAAAAACCTGTATCTTGGGGGCAGTCACAATCATCCAAGAAAGGCAAGAAGAAACCTTGGTGCTGTGTCTGTAAGGTAAAGACACATTGGGGAAAGGATAGTGATTGTCCAAAAGCCAAGGAGACAACTACTACCACCACTGCCCCTAAGGCAACTGCTCCCCCTAGCACAAGTATAAGTGGTGGTACAGGAAACAAGGGATTAGTGGGGTTAACCTTGGGTTCTGAGGTGGGTTCTGACTTAGTCAGAACTCCAGCTCAGGCTGTTTTAGTCTGTGATGGTGGCATAGCTCTTGCCACCTTACTTGTCAATCCCAGTAACCTGGGCAAGTATAGACAACAGCCTTTGATTAATGGAGAAGAGGCTATGGCCTACAGGGACACAGGGGCCAGTGTCACTATGGTGACAGAGAAACTTGTGTCTCCTGACCAAATCATACTTGGACAAATGTACCGAGTGACCCATGCTAACAATGTCAGGACTGACCATTCCTTGACAGTTGTTAATTTCAGCTGGGGAGGGGTAACTGGACCTAAAAAGGTTGTGGTATCTTCAGACCTACCTGTAGATTGCTTGTTGGGCAATGATTTGGAAACTTCAGCCTCGGCTGAGGTTGAGTTCAGGAGGACTCATGCAGAAATGTTGGGCATCTCTGCAAGTGTGTTTGCTGTGACCATGTCACAAGCCAAACAGCTTTCCACTGAACAGGCCCTGGATCCTGGAACAATGGAACAGGTGGCTTCCAATAGATGGAGCAGGAGGGGTAAGGCTGTGTCTTACCCCCACACTCAGAGTGAGGATCAATCTCTTGAGGGAGATGACCTCAGCATCTGTGACGGTACTGCCCCAGATGAGCTTGAACCTGATCAGGTTGAGTTCTTGGGGGTAGGGGGCCCTTCCAGAGCAGACTTGAGTTTGGAGCAGCAAACCTGCCCCTCTCTTGAACCCCTCAGACAGCAAGCTGCTGCTGAGGCTGCTGGGAATGTCAGTGGGTCCCATAGGATCTACTAGGATGAAGGACTTCTGTACTCAGAGGGTAGATACCCCAGGCCTGGTGCCACCAGGATTTTGTTTATACCCCAGATGTTTAGAGGCTTCCTGCTCACCCTTGCTCATGACATTCCCCTGGCAGGACACTTAGGGCAAAGCAAGACTTGTCGCTCCTGTGCCACTTGCCAAGACAGCGGTAAGTCAGGTAGCACCACAAAGGCCCCCTAATTCCACTTCCAGTGGTTGTGGTTCCCTTTGAGTGTGTTGGAATTGATATTATTGGTCCCATGAACCCTCCAACAGCATCTGGGAACAGTTATATTCTAGTGGTGGTGGACCATGCCACTAGATACCCAGAAGCTATTCCCCTTAGGACCACTACAGCTCCTGTGGTGGCAAGGGCCCTCTTAGGAATTTTTTCCAGAGTGGGATTCCCTCAGGAGGTCTTAACTGACAGAGGTACAAACTTCATGTCAAGTTATATAACTGCAATGTGGAAAGAGTGTGGAGTGAATTACAAATTCACCACACCCTACCATCCTCAATGCAATGGGTTAGTTGAAAGATTCAACAAAACCCTCAAGGGTATGATTATGGGCCTCCCAGAGAAGCTTAGGCGAAAATGGGATGTCCTACCACCCTGCCTTCTCTTGGCCTACTGAGAGGTCCCTCAGAAGGGGTTGGCTACAGCCCTTTTGAACTTCTGTTTGGGCATCCAGTTAGGGGTCCCGTGTGTCTGGTGAAGGAGGGATGGGAGTTACCTTTAAAACCTCCCAAACAGGATATAGTGGACTATGTACTTGGTCTGCGCTCCCGCATGGCTGAGTACATGAAGAAGGCCAGCAAAAACCTTGAGGCAAGCCAAAAACTCCAAAAAGCTTGGCATGACCAAAAGGCTGTCCTGACTGTTTATCAGCCATGTCAGAAGGTGTGGGTGTTGGAGCCTGTGGCCCCAGCAGCTCTCCAGGACAAATGGAGTGAACCCCACACCATACTTGAACAAAAGGGTGAGGTAACCTATTTGGTAGACCTTGGCAGTCCCAGAAGCCTCCACCGGGTGCTTCATGTGAACAGGTTGAAACCTTTTGTTGACAGGGCTGACATGGGCCTGCTCATGGCAATTGATGAGGGACAGGAGGAAGAGAGTGACCCTCTCCCTGATCTCCTCTCACAAAACCCTGATGATGGATCAGTTGATGGAGTAGCCTTGGCAGGCAGCCTCACTGATCAACAGCAGATTGATTGCAGGAAGGTCCTCAATTTATACAGGCATATGTTTTCTCTGACTCCCAGTCAAACCACCTGGTGTACCCATGAAGTGAGAGTCTATCTGTTAAGAATAAAATCTACAGGCAGCCTGACCATGTCAGAGATTGCATCAGGACAGAAGTCCAAAAGATGCTGGAGTTGGGAGTAATTCAACCCTCAGATAGCCCTTGGACTAGCCCAGTAGTCCTAGACCCAAACATCACACCAAGGGTGGAAAAAGAGAGATGAGGTTCTGTGTAGACTACAGGGGACTCAAGGTAGTCACTAGGACTGATGCTCACCCAATTCCTAGGGCAGATGAGTTTATTGAAACTTTGGCCTCAGCCAAGTTCCTTAGTACATTTGACCTTACTACTGGCTATTGGCAAATCAGACTAGCTGAGGATGCCAAACAAAAGACAGCGTTTTCAACCCCTAGTGGGTATTATGAATTTATTGTGATGCCCTTTGGCTTGAAGAATGCACCTGCCACATTCCAAAGGTTGGTGAATAAAGTTCTCACAGGTCTGGAAGCCTATAGTGCAGCATATCTAGATGATATAGCTGTCTTTAGCTCCACCTGGGAGGATCACCTGGTCCACCTGAAGAGTGTTTTGGAGGCTCTGCAGAAAGCGGGTCTCACTATCAAGGCTAATAAGTGCCAGATAGGGCAGAGTAAGGTTGTGTACCTGGGCCACCTGGTAGGTGGAGGCCAGGTTCAACCACTACAGAGCAAAATCCAGAACGCAATGGAATGGATTGTTCCAACTACCCAGACTCAGGACAGAGCTTTCCTGTGCCTGACTGGGCACTGCAGAAGTTTTGTCAAAGGATATGGGTCCATAGTGACTCCCTTGAATGATCTTACATCAAAGAAAATGCCCAAGAAAATTCAGTGGACAGTCAGCTGTCAGAAGGCATTTGATGACCTCAAGCAGGCCATATGCACTGCTCCCATTCTGTAAAGTCCTGATTACTCTAAAATGTTCATTGTCCAAACAGATGCATCTGAGTTGGGAGTAGGGGCTGTGTTGTCACAACTTAATGCAGAGGGCCAGGATCAACCAGTAGCTTTTATCAGCAGAAGGTTGTCCCTTAGAGAGAAACGTTGGTCAGCTATAGAGAGGGAGGACTTTGCTGTGGTCTGGGCCCTGAAGAAGTTGAGGCCATACTTGTTTGGCACTCTCTTCATTGTTCAGACAGACCATAAACCCCTCTTATGGCTTAAACAGATGAAGGGTGAAAACCCCAAACTTTTGAGGTGGTCCATTTCCCTACAGGGGATGGACTATACAGTGGAACATAGACCTGGGAGTAACCATGCCAATGCAGATGGACTCTCCAGATATTTCCACTTAGAAAATGAAGACTCAACTGGGCAAGGTTACTCTAATCTCCTTACGTTTGGGGGGGTGTGTGTAGGAAAGTAGGATCTGCTTCTATGGTTACCCTCACTTTTTGCCTGGTACTAAGCTGTTACTGACTAGTCTGACTGGGATCCTGCTAATCAGGACCCCAGTCTATCTGCTTTCTCCCTAAATTGTTATGTTCAGTACTTAGGTACATCCCAGATTGGATACTGGGGTACCCTTATAAGTCTTTAGTATGGTACTAAGGTACCCAGGGCATAGGTACCCCAGAGGTCTCCCATTGGCTGAATCATGCATTATGCCACCCCTGAGAGACCATTCAAAATGGAACTACAGGCCTGCCATTGCAGCCTTTGTAAGTTGGACCTAGCACCACTTACTAAAGATATAGGTTTCCTATATCTAGGGTCACTGCACTTAAAACCTATAAGTCACCCCTATAGCAGGCCTTTGCAATCCCAAAGGCAGGGTGCTTGGTTCTAAGTGAGAGGGAGCCCCTGCATGAACAGGACACCCCTACAGCCTATGGAGTCCATTCTCCCGGGTTGTCAGTGAAGCAGCCATATACTATATAGAGGGGCACCACGTAATTACACGAAGACCATCTCGAAACTGGCTGCAATGAATCCTATCATGTTTGGTATCAAACATGTTGGAATCATACCCCCCACA
Organism: Calotriton arnoldi; assembly: GCA_963921515.1. Classification (NCBI taxonomy): domain Eukaryota; kingdom Metazoa; phylum Chordata; class Amphibia; order Caudata; family Salamandridae; genus Calotriton; species Calotriton arnoldi. Next base: position 544,562 of record CAWUFW010003771.1, on the reverse strand, counting down.
CCATACCTGGACATCACAAACTGGTTGCTGCTGACCAGAGACACGATTCTGCCCTCCTGCTGCTGAGCCAAGCTCGAACAGGGGAAGGCAGAACAATAGGCATCCTGTCACAGGGAGGTGTGACCACCTTCCAGACAGGATTTAGTGTATTGAGGCAGGGTGGGTGCGCTAGCCAGCGCCACTCAGTCTGCATGTGGTGCACATTTGGTGTCCGCATGCATAGTCCAGTTCAAACCAGTCCTGGGAGCTGTTGGCTCCCGCTTTGGCGCAAAACTGGACAAAGGACATGGGCGTAACCTCCCCTCTGTCCAGGCCCTCCCCTGGGAGGGTCCCCTGAATCATCCCAACCCTTTCCCTAGGGTACTTAAGGGCCTACCTGGGTGTAGGTCCCTAGATTCATCGTGGGATAGGATCCAGATCAGACACCACTTCTACGTCTAACGTCTGGGCACTCTGGACTTCGCTGGACTTCGTTTGGGCTTGACTTCATCTCCCTTCCAGTCTGCTGCATCGTCTGTGCCTGTGCACCATACAGGAAACTTCCAAGGCCTGTGGGCATCAAAGACACCTGAAGGAATCTCCCTTGGAGTGAAGGCGTCACTCCCCTGCATTCGTAGGCCCCACAACTAAGTTGACTGGTCTGCTGATCCTGAGCGCCTCCAGACTCCGAATGGCTCTGCAACACAGGTGGTAGTGTTCCACAGCTCCCGTGGCCTGCCCTGCCCTCTCACCAAGTTTGAGGCCAGTATCCCTCTTGGGGTTGCAATAACCGGACCCCTGTTCACCTCGTCAACTTGCAGTTGCAAAGGCTTGTTGACTTCTCTCCAAGAAGATCTTCGGGCTCCAAGTAGCCCCAACCTCGAGCATCTCTGCATCTCCTGTGACCAGAATCTTCAGCCACATCGCATCATGTGCATCGTGGCCTGCATCTTTTGGTGAGCTGCTTGAGGTCCTCTCTCGACTCCAGTGCCTACTGCCTGTGGGTCCATTTGAGGGTCTCCTTTGTTTCTCGTGGGCTCCCCTGATTGTTTGGGCCTGCCCTGACTCCCCTGCTTTTGGTGAGTCCCCTGGACCTTGCTGGTCCCGATGTTGCTCCTTCTTCAGCTCCTGCATTGGTTGCATTTGCCAAGGCTTGTTGGTGCTCCCGCTGGACACTGACCCCTCAGCACTCAACATCCTTCGTGGGGCAGCACGTGCATGGCTCCTGGTCTTCCACAGCGTCGTCTGGTCTTCACAGCTGCAGAGTCAAGGTCCTCGTCAACTCTCCTGCAACACCTGACATCAGAGGGCATTCGTCTTCCAAGTCTCCTGGTCACTCCTGAGTGACATAGACTCTGTCCCCTCTGCTTGCAGGTACTTCTCATCTAGAAACCACCTTCGGATTCCACTGGACACATTCTCCTCTTCCAGCAGCTGCACTCTCCTGAAGTTCTCCACTGAAAACGACGGCGGTTTCCGACACCACTTCACACGTATGCACCCGGCTTCCCTGGTGTAGGTAAAGTGGGTACTAGGGTATCCACGGGTGGGGTGGCTCTCCAACCTTCTGTCTTTCACTGGGTTTATTCAGGGTCCACTGGGAAGGGTCCTTAATCTTTAAAAATCCAACTGCACCTTACACGTAGACTTGTACAGAGCACGCGGTCGTGGACTCACACTGCACACGCTCTCCGTGGGGTTCCTAGTCACTCACCTCGGGTGGTTCCTTGGGTCCCCAGCACTTCTACGTCCTCTCGACATTGTCTTGACTCCAGTTGTGGTTCTTGTACCACTTTGTTAGTATATGGTTGGTCCCCCCCTGGGGCCCACTGTGTTTTTCGTGCTATTTACTGTGATTTCTTGCAAAGTATTGTGTGCATTGTGCATATCTCTGGGTTAGAGATATTTGATTGTGTTAGAGAGTATTATATAATAAATACATATTTTTATAAATACCTTGTGTGGTTATTTTTCACTTAATCTATACTATAAGATTGCATTCTGGTTAAACAAGCTGCTTTACTCTCCTTCTGGACTATGCCTGAAGGCTGCTCTCCACAGCTACCACTTGGAGAGCTTTCTAAGGTTGTCTAAGACCTCTTAAATCACCATTAGGGTTGTCTGGACTGGTGCAAGGTGTCCACTTACATAAGTGTACATCATATACCAGGCCAGCTTCTCACACTGCAATCTATTAAGAGGATCAGAGTTGGCATTCAGCATAACTCCTAAATCACGTTGATGGAACCAGTATATCACTGCATCACCTTTAGCCGCAACATAAATTTTCCCGGCAGCTAATCTTCCCAAATACTCCAACACCCCCCCAAAATATCCCACCTACTTTATTGGTTCACCACCATAACCTACAGGCCTTATGCCTGGTTTAAGCAGTTTAACTTTGTCCCTGATATTATTCTGAAATACCTCTAGCAAAATGATAGTTAGCTCAACTCCAGAGACAAACATCCTCACTTTCTGCCCTTGCCCCACATCATCATGAGGTCCTTCACCTTGTTTTCCAGTAACCTGCAAAACTGTTTCTTCACAGTCTTCCTCTTCATCCATTATTGCATTCACATTCCCTCAGTGGTTTTTACTCCTGCAACACTTCCTAGTGTGCCCTTTGCGTAAACATAGTTTACAAGTTACCTTACATCCTGGAAGTTTTTTATCATTTGCCATGTATCCTATAGCTCCGCATCTGAACATTTCCCAGTAAACTGCTTGACTTTGCTTTGCTTTGCTGATTATGATTTCTTGTTGTTCTTTCATCTTGCTCCTTCAAACGGTGCACAGTCTAAATATCGAGTTTAGAATGTCGACCTACAGTAATATCGAGTTCCAAATATCGTAGGGACAGAATATAGAAATCAAGAATATCAACGACCAGAATATCGACATGAAGGTAAGCAATATCGTTTTTGTTAATATCGAAGTTAGTAATATCGATAGCAAAAAAATCGATGTTACTAATGTCGATATTTATATTATTGTTATGTATTTTATTATGTATTTTATATGTATGTGTTATATATTTTTTGTTAAGTATTGTACTGGTTTTTAAATATATGTATAACATTTTTATAAGTTAATAATGTTTTTTAAGTAAATTATGCGTTTAAGTACTGTAGCGGGTTGTGGGTTTATAGGGGAATAGGGTGGCAAGTAATTTAATTATAGTAAATTCATTCATAATTTTTAGGAATTATTAATTAATTTTAATTAAATTTTGCGTTTTAGTTCTGTAGCAGGTTGTGGGTTTATAGGGAAATAGGATGGGAAGTAATTTAATTATAGTAAATTCATTATTAATTTTTAGGAATTATTAATTAATTTTAATTAAATTTTGCGTTTTAGTTCTGTAGCGGGTTGTGGGTTTATAGGGGAATAGGGTGGGAAGTATTTTAATTGTAATTAAGTAATTATTTATTTCTATTTATTGGTATTGTTAATTAATTATTAATTGTTAATTAATTTTTATTCATTGGTAATTAATTTTTATTAATTGATTAATTGATAATTATATTAAGTGTATTAATTTATTATTGGAGCGGGTTGTGAGTTTTTAGGAAATAGGGTGGGAAGTAATTTAATTCTAATTAAGTAATTATTAATTTTATTTTTGGGTATTGATAATTAAATTATTGTTAATAAATTATTATTTGGTAATTAATTTTAAATAAATATTATTTTTTGGTATTGTAAATTAATTTATTGTTTAATAATTATTAATTGGGCATTAATTTTTAATAATTATTATTTATTGGTATTTATCATTATTTTTTGTTAATTAGTTATTAATTGGTAATTATTTTGTATTAATTATTTATTGGTATTGATAATTAATTTATTGTAATTAAATCTTTATTTATTTATAAAAAATTAATTTAATTATAAGTATGTTACTTTTAACCCCTACGCTATCCAACACTTTCCCTACTGTTGCACTCACTGGAGTGGGAATAGTAATTTTACCCCTATGCTATCCAACACTTTCCCTACTGTTGCACTCACTGGAGTGGGAATAGTAATTTTACCCCTCCGCTATCCAATACTTTCCCTACTGTTGCACTCACTGGAGTGGGAATAGTAATTTTTACCCCTACGCTATCCAACACTTTCCCTACTGTTGCACTCTTTGGAGTGGGAATAGTAAATTTTACCCCTACGCTATCCAACACTTTCCCAACTGTTGCACTCTTTGGAGTGGGAATAGTAATTTTTACCCCTACGCTATCCAACAATTTCCCTACTGTTGCACTCTTTGGAGTGGGAATAGTAATTTTTACCCCTACGCTATCCCACACTTTCCCTACTGTTGCACTCACTGGAGTGGGAATAGTAAATTTTACCCCTGCGCTATTCCACACTTTCCCTACTGTTGCACTCACTGGAGTGGGAATAGTAAATTTTACCCCTACGCTATCCCACACTTTCCCTACTGTTGCACTCACTGGAGTGGGAATAGTAAATTTTACCCCTCCGCTATCCAATACTTTCTCTACTGTTGCACTCACTGGAGTGGGAATAGTAATTTTTACCCCTACGCTATCCCACACTTTCCCTACTGTTGCACTCACTGGAGTGGGAATAGTAAATTTTACCCCTCCGCTATCCAACACTTTCTCTACTGTTGCACTCACTGGAGTGGGAATAGTAAATTTTACCCCTACGCTATCCCACACTTTCCCTACTGTTGCACTCACTGGAGTGGTAATAGTAATTTTTACCCCTACGCTATTCAACACTTTCCCTACTGTTGCACTCACTGGAGTGGGAATAGTAATTTTTACCCCTACGCTATCCAACACCTTCCCTACTGTTGCACTCATTGGAGTGGGAATAGTAATTTTAACACCCACATATCCAACATTTACCCTACTGTTGCACTGTTTGGAGTTGGAATAGTAATTTTTGTATTATTTTAGCTAATGTAGTATATAATTAATTTTAAAAATAAATTTTTTTTTTTTAATTTGTTACATATATTTATTTTATTTTTATTTATGTTATTGTTTTATGTGTATAGATGTATTTATAATTTATAAGATTTTCTTAATAATTTATAAGTTATTAAAATAATTATTAAAACATATTAATAAGTAAGTGTATATATTATATATTATATGTATATATTAAATGTATTTATAAATTATATATATTTAATTTATAATTTTTAAACATTTTAAAATATTTTAACTATGTTTATTTTAATTATATGTATTATTTACTTTATTTTACGTTACTTATTTTAACAACAAAAAAAACGATATTTTTAACAACGATATTTTTGACGATATTTTTTTTTCGATATTTTTGTACTTACCATAATGTAGATAGGATGTCGATATTCTTGACTTCGATATTCTTGCTGCGATATTTTTGTAGGTCGATATTCTGACCTTCGATATTCTGTTAGTGATTCCCTTCAAACAAGTATGTACTTTATTTATTGCACAAACATAACTGCTCGCTCCATTTTCCACAACATTCTTTCTAATTTCTTCCACACACGCTAAACTGTGTTCCAATCTTTTTTGCCAGATTTATCATTTCTGTTAGTTCTTTTCTAACTTTATCATTAATGCCCCTAAGCATAAACTGGTCGCTTATTCATTCATCTACAATATTGCCAAATTTGCACAATGATGCCAACTTTCTTAAAGCATTAACATATTCTTTAAATGCTTCCCCTCTCTCTTGCATGCATTTCCAAAAATGAAATCTCTCTGGAATCGATGAAACTTTAGGTAAAATATTACCATCTAATTTCTTTGTACGTACTTCAAATTCATTCAGACCAACACTCTCTTCACCTGACAACTCTGGAAGATGATCAAAGATGTTGTGCCTCTCTGGACCTAAGTAGTGCAATAACAATGAGGCTTTCGTTTCTGCACTTAAACTAGGTCCACACACCCTGGCATATATTGAAAAAACATTTTTCAATTTTTCCCATCTGATTAATGGTTTACCAGTAGAGGACAAGACAAAAGGTGGGGAGATACATTCTGCATATGTATGCACTTCTATTATATGTTACAATGCTGTGGGAGATGACAGTGACACAGTTGAAACTAAAGTTACTAAAAAAACAAAACAAAACAAATTCTTTGTGTACCACCCAAGGATAAACCTTACACAATACTTAATGAAGGACACATCACTAGAAATCCACACAATGTTACCTTGAATATGGGTGTGAAAATCCACGTTGTACTGTCAGGCTCGGGCTGACAGTAAATCAACTCCGTGCGACTCGCAAAATTAGAAAATTGAGGGAGTGCGAGTCACCGAAGGTGTGCGGATCACCGTCAGTCCACACAAATAATATTAATGGAAGTGTGATTTACTGTTGAGCACCAGGCGTACACTGCCACAACCTCTCTTACAATGCCGTTACTGTTTGGTGTGTGGAGCCCGACTCAAAATAGCGTCAACGTGATGCGATGTACTGTGACACGGTGCATGATGATGTCACTTCTGGTCCTCACGGAATTGAAGAGGTGCACGGCCCGCAAGTACAAGTAGCAATGGGAGCCAGTGCCACATGAGAACCTAGCAGCACACGCGCAGGCTGTACAGACGTGGAGTCAGGGCACTGCAGCTAGGGTGACCAACCGTCCGTAAATTTGACGGACCGTCCGTAATTTGGATCTCACTTCCGTTGTCCGTGACGATCCCTTTTACGGACGCCTTTTGTCCGTAATTTTGGGCATTGGGGAACATCACTGTTCCCCTGCCAGAAGCCTCAGGTCCCTGATGGGGCAACCTCGCACTCCTCTGAGCACAAGAGCAGCCTCACCCCGCCCATTGTCATTCTGTCTGCAGCTGATTGCCACATACAGAATGACAATGGGCCAGTCAGGGCTCTTACTGCATGTGGTGGGCCTCCTCCTGCCTCGGTCTAGGGCCGGACATTCAGTCAGGTGGAAGAAATGAACAAAAACGCCCATTCTGCTAGGTGAGAATCCAGTTCATGAAAAAGTGGGGAAAAAGTTTTTTAAAAAGTGTTATGGGTCTTTCACTGTCTCATCATTTTAAAACTGACGCATTTTCAATGTTATATTTAACAAAGCCATGGTTGCTGCTTTTTTTATTTTATGCAACTAGCAACCATTGACAAAGCCAATAGTTCTGGCTTGTAGGTGTAACACATACTTGTTGTGTTATATATCTGGATGCAATGACAGAAGCAGCAAATTACCAGTCGGGCGACACACTATGCTAAGCACAGATGTTTAGCTTAGGTGTTTTAAGCCATGCCCTTAATTACATCGAACACCCCCTTTGGAGAGACCCCCCAGTTTTTTCATCCCACTTAAAGCCCTGGAAACAACACCATGTCACAGTGGCACTGTGCATCATGCATGACTCATGACTTCCACTTTTTCGGATTGCCTATGTCCAGGGGCATAGTGAGCCCTCCCCCGCCCCATCCCTTGCTTTAGGAACTACAGCAGGGGTGAAGTCCTTGATGGGCCTCTTCTGTCTGCAACTCAGCAGACAAAGGCTCAGCTCATAATTAATGTGAAAAGGTGTGTAAGTGAAGGGATGAGTGGATGGCTGGATGGATTAGTGAAAGGGTGAATGGATGAATGAAAGGGTGAATGGATGGATAATGAGAGAAAGGATGGACGGATGAGTGAGTGGAAGGATGGATGAGAGAAAAGGTAAATAGATGGATGTATGGGTGGAAGGGTAGATGGACGGGTAAAAGGATGGATGGACGGGTAAAAGGATGGATGAATGAGTGAAAGGATGGATGACAGGAGAGTGAACGGGTGGATGGATGAGTGAACTGATGGATGGATTGATGAATTGATAAGTGAAAGGGTGACTGGATGGATGGATGAGTGAAAGGGTGGATGTAAGGCTGGATGAGTGAGTGAAAGGGAGGGTGGATGGACAGAAGGGTGGATAGATGAGTGATGGAGTGAAAGGGTGGATGGATGAGAGAAAGGATGGATGGATGAATGTAGGAGTAAAAGGGTGGATGGATGAGAGAAAGGATGGATGGATGAGTGAAGGAGTGAAAGGGTGGATGGATGAGAGAAAGGATGGATGGATGAGAGAGGGTTAATGGATGGATTCATGAATGGATGAGTAGATGGATGGGTGGATGGAAGGATGGATGGCTAAATGAAAGAGGGATGGAGAGAGAAAGGGAGGATGGATGGATGACTGAAAGGGTGAATGGGTGGAAGGATGAGTGACTGGGTGGATGAATGAGTAAGTGAAAGGATGGGTGAAAGGGTAGATGGCTGGATGGATGAGTGAATGGATGGATGAGTGGAAGAGTGGATGGATGAGTGTACGGGTGGATAAGGTGAAAGAGTGAATGGAAGGATGGATGAGTGAAAGGGTGGATGGAGGGATGGATGAGTGGAATGATGGATGGATGGAAGGATAGATGATGGATAGGTTTGCAAATGGTTGAATATTGATATGGATGGGCACACAGATGGAAGGACAGAATGAATGGTGAAAGACTGAATGATGGATGAAAGAATGATTACGCCTTGTAACCCCCATTATCTTAAGTACATTTCCCATAGATTGACTATCACATTTATATGAGTCATTGTCTCTATATAATATGGGTGTGATGTAACGCACTCCGACACCCTGTCCTACTTACTTGGGATGAGTAGCACTATAAAAGAAATTAAATACCCATGAGAGAGGGTCTATGTGAACAGGAGGGTCACCATTGGAGGGTGGTAGCAAGGCCGGACTGGCCAGACCAGGCATAGGGCGTTTCCGTGGGAGGCTGGAAAGGTGGGGGGGACGGTTTTGTTACCACAAAAAGACCTGCACATTTGCTCAAAGCTGAGCGCATACTGAAAAACCATGAAGTGCAGAATTGTCTCACCCTAATATAAACTTCTTTTCACTTGTACTTAAGTGATTGTCTATTTACTTACTTATATACTATTGCACGACCTCTTCTGATGTGTCTGTAAAACTTACCTTTTGTCCTGAATTTTTACCTCCTGTCCTGAATTTTTGTCCTGAGTTTTGACCCTTTGTCCTGAATTTTTACACTCACCGTCCTGAATTTGCACCCATGCCAGTTGGTCACCCTAACTGCAGCTCACGACTCGGTTCGAGCGATGGTAACCAGCATGCACGGGACTGCAGCGACACGCGATCACTCTCACGCACCTACAGTGAGTAACAGTCCACAAAACATGTACAATAGCTCAGAAACATGCTATTGTAAGCCAAAGCTGCAAGTAAAGTCATTTGCCGTCCTCCTTCTTGATACATAATTCTTGAAATGCCATCTAGGGAATAAACTTGCCTTCCAGAAAGCATACAGCCCAGCTAACCCTACAGTTGTATGGGATAGCATCAGTGTTCCAGAACAGACAGAATGTGCTGGTCAGGGTCTAACTAAGGTAGGGCAGGATCCATCGTGCACTAAAGCACAGTTCACACCATTTAGGTAAATACTGAAGTGTGAACTTTAAAATACACCTGTTTAAACTGCACTACACTTGTTACCCACTAATCGCTTTTCTAGGGGACGTTTCCCCGGCATGGCCCAGCCTACCAAGAATGTGTGTCACTGGTGGTGAGACCTCAGTCGGAACCTGATAGCAAGCACTGGTCTAGGCTACCTGCTTCAATGAGCTGAAAAAATCACAGTAACATGCATGTTCTCCCCGTGAAGAGCTTTCTGCTGATGGAATGGATTGTGGTGCTTTGCAGGCAAGCAAGTGATGTGGATTCCACGAAAGAGAAGGATGCCTGTGTGAGCTGAATACTCACCACTGACAAACTTGATGATGTGAAGGTCATAAGCTCAAATCCAAAAAAGGCAGACTCAACCTTCCATACATCTGAGGTCTGTACATTTGATCATTTCAATAAATGATTTGTTAATTACAATACTTTGAAACAGCAGAAGTGCATTATGAAGCACTGTGCAAAAAATCGCTATTAATATGTTACAGTATTCATATACTCAAAAAGCAAGGCAGAGGCATCCCTGCTCTAGGTGAGGTGACATTACTTAGACAACTGGTGTTGAGGGATTCGTAGTCAAATAGCCACATTTTAAGTAATTTGCAGAAAGTGAATTAATTATCAGTGGATCTCAAGGACAACAGAAGAGAATTCCAGAGAGTGGATGCAATGAGGCTAAAGGACCTACCACTGCTTCTCGTTTTTCTAATGCGAGGGACGACTGCCCTATACTCATTGGAGGAATGGAGGGTCCTCGCCGGAGAGTATTAGTATAAGAGCTGATGGGAGATGGGAGGTCCCTGTCTTCTCAATGCTCTAAAGGTGATACAGAACTGGTAGCCAATGAAGATCCTGGAGACCTTTCCTCACTGATGTATATCTCGGTATTTGTAACAAGACATGTGCAGCTGCATTCTGCAGGACTTGTAATTTGCTTATAGCAGCTTTGGGAGCTCCCAGAAAAACAGAATTACCATATTCCAGGTGTGAAAGAATAATCAAGCTAGCAATGCAACCTACTCTGCACCTCTGATGTAGCTTAAGGATCACTGGATGATGCTCTTTGGTACTAGGTTGAATGACTAATGGATGATGCCCTTTGGTAGTAGGTTAGAGTCATTCTTTATGGCGCCACCATCAACCATGAGTGGATGGTGATTGCACATAGGGATACTGCCTTATGAGACTTATTATCTCAGATTGGTCAGCTGGGTCGGTGAAGACATAGACATGTTACTGACTGGACCCCCACCCCTACCGGATTTTGAGGCACCTGCCTCTCCAACTTCTCTGAAACCAATTTAGACAATTCTAGTGGTGGGAGAGAACCATCCAGGGATCCATTTCCGGCAGTTTGTTTGTTAGCAAAATGGCCCAGATTAGGCCATTACACCACATCGCATAATTGAGATTCCATTCAGGTGAAAATCCTATCGCTGGATCAAAGGTACAGTGTGAACAAAGAGAGCACGGGTGGCTGTTGTCCATGGGATCATGGGGGCTGAACTTCAATGCTACAGTTCAGTTACCCTGTTTATGACTGCTTTAAGAAAGAAGCCCGGAGTTGTCAGTGGCCTATGCTATATCAAGTCCTACATACACTCACTGTAATAGGAAGCCCGTGGCCTTGGTCTCCAACCAGTGTAGAGGCAGGCCCTAGCTGATCAGCAGCTGCTTTAGAGTAGGCCTGGGCAGAGTTCGCAGAATTCTGTGAGGTGACCAAAAAACTTCTGCCGCACAACGCAGAGTTCTGCAAGCAGCAGAGTGCTTTAGGTCGCACTGTTCACGCTGATTTTTAGTGCCTGGTGTTTGTCCCGCACTGGAAAATCAGAGCGAGCGGCACCATGCTCAGTGCAAGAGGGCGCTGCTTCTTTCTGCCGCTCAAGTAGATTTTCTACTCGAGCGGCAGCTTCCTCAACTCGAACGGATGGTTTCTCAATCCGAGTGGTCGCGACCATCCATGACCGCCCGCGTTGAGAAATCTCGCTGGGAGGTGGTTTAGTGCTGGATTTTCCTCGCTCGTGCTCGCCAACTTAATGTTGTAGAGTGAGGAAAAAACTCCGCTCCCCGAGTTTTTCAGGACTCTGCGTGCTCCGCAGAGCACGCAGTGTGGAAAACTCCACGAACGGAGCAGAGTTCACCGCCTAGGCCTGCTTTAGAGCCAGGGGAATAGCAACCAGTGTATGTGTACAACATTGAGTAATAGCACTATGGATGAGCAGGAGGCGTGGAGATAGACAGTGTCTGTGTGCAACAATGCAATGAGGAACGGCACTATTTTTATGATATTCATACCCGCTAAATGCAGTGAGCTGATACCAGAGCTGAAAGACAACCCTCTTAGCCAATGCCTAAATCCAGCTGAACTACAGCGGCTGAAGGGGACAGCGCAAGCCCCTTTCTGTATATTAATCTGTATGTTTGCTTTTGTGTGTGTTGTGTGTGTTATGTGAAGGCAATAACTCTTGTCTGACAACTAAAGCTGGTTGTAGGCGATACTAAAAAATACTTTTTGACTGTAAGCAGTGAAAGGATAAAACTCACCCCATCAGAGCACTTTTAAATAGCTTTGTTCTAAGAGAGGTACAAACACAAAAGATGGAAGGAAAGCCATTGAATAATAAGCAGGGAAATGAGATTGACAAGAAAGCCAACCAACGACAAGCACTGGGCTGAACCAAGGCTGACTCTGTGTATTACATTGTACACAATAGGTCCACAACAATAAAAAGCTAAAAGCTGCATGTAGGTGAGACCTAAAATGGTCTACTGTCATCATAGTATGAACAGCACGGCTCATTTGTAGCCCATTCTAGAATTCAAAAGACATCTCCAAGTACAGCATTTATGTCCATCTGGCAGACCGCAGTAGCCACATGGACCGACAGCAGGCGGCTTTTGATGTAAATAAATAAGGTAGCTGTCAGGGCCATTGTCTTATTAACTCTGCAGCACTCTCCTCTCAGCATGTACCAATGTCCAGTGGAGTCCAGACGTCGACAGCAACCTCCTCACTATGGCAGCGACCACTTCAAACATAGCTGCGTGAATAGCAGCCATTTCACCTTTGACCCCAGCCAGCATCTAAATTGGCAGACAGAGAATCAGAGTAATTTGTATCATTTCAATCAGTCACTCGCTGCATAGCAGGGAGGTCACGACTTTTTTGGGGATGATTATTGCCCATGGCAACCCGGCTTCAATGCACCATCCTTTCCCGAATACTTTCACTTAATAAATGTAAGTTGGCAAACAAGGCGCACTTGTTGGGACACACAACGGGTCTAATTATCTGCGAGGCAACCAAGTGAGCGGAAGATGACATAACTTTGTCGGAAAATCCATCCTCAAGTAAAGTCGCTGATAAATGACTCTAATAATGTTGATTGAATGAAGGTTATTGATCGGGGCCTGTTCGAAATAGTACGGATGTGCGCGTTTAGATAAGACCACTGTGCACGCTGCTGAAAGGAGGCGCTTTTTGTTCACAGTTTGCTCTGCGCACCCTATTCTCGGATTCTAAAATCAATGTTGCCATTGTTGGCCAAAACAGCACACAGCAGAACCGGACAATGAAAATAATTCACAGACACGGATAGTTCGCTGATACATACAGATTTGATTATATAAAACGTTGGGTTGCAGTTGGGGAAGAAAGGGCGGCCTGTTCCAAGAGGGCATAATGGAGCGTCGAACCGGGCCCCTCAACAGCATGAAACCCCAGTGCAATAATTCCGGCCTGCGATTCGAAAAATGTTTTGTATGCCTGCCTCCACGTTTGCAAATACCGCCACTTTCCCCAGCTGCCAGCCAAAGATTGTTAGCGTAGGAATGTTTTCCACTCGAAGAAGAACATCAGCTTAAAAAAAAAATCAGTTAGGCACGTACATAAGCTTTGCTGTATGGCTTTTGTTTTTTGAATTAAAATAAAGCTTTCCTTCTCTCGTGTCACAATCCATTAGCCGCCAGAGGCTCTGGTATCACAGTTCCTTCCTCTTCCCCCGCGCATTCGGAGCAGACTTGACGGTGTGTGGAAACTAACACAGGCGCTGCGCTGTGACTGCGTCACTTGCGATCAGCCTCTGCCGGCGCCCAGATTAAACCCGACAGAAGGCAATATTTCCAACATTATTAGAAGAGAAACCTAATATTTTGGGACATCAGGGATCTCCGAGCTGTTGTCTATCAAAATGATCACCCTCATCTCCGCTTCTTGCATGGGCAACCTTACCACTTAACCATTTAATTGACAAAAGAGGTTAATTGGATTTTTTTTTTTTTCTTTTTGCGAAAAGACTGTTAAGATGCCAGGCACATTAAGTTATTATCAGATGTCCTTTTTATCATTAGAATATGCTTGCGTGCATCGAGACGTAAGGGACATTTTATTGAAATTATTGCATTTTCTCCCAGACATCAAAACAATTTCCGAATCGGTAAGGTGTGCTTTTACATAATTCTAAGAGGTTTCAAGGACTGTATATATAATGTGTATTTATCGACTACGTAATTCATTGGCATCCTCCATACTATATGTAATTCAGTTTTAATTGATGTGGGTTTAAGGGTGGAAATGATTTTGCCTACAATTTATGTGGAATTTTTAGAATTAAAAACATTAAATATGACCTAGGCTTCATTCATACCATGAGCCCAATGAGCAAAGATTTACACAAATCGCACACTGTCTGCGAGTGCTGAATTGAATATGAAAATCAAAACTTCCCAACCACTCCCTCCACTAACAAACATGCAGGTGCAATGGGCGTGTTTGACTCCTGAATATTTATTGGTGCCATTGAACAAAGTATGGCATTGCCAGAGGGTAGATGGTTAGAACAGGCCTCCATTCTTAGCAACAGAAGACTGAAATCCCAAAGATGGCTTTTCAGCTTCTCAGTGTGGGACATTTTAGGGTAGGCAGAGGGCTCAAGTTTTGAGAATTTGTAGCAGCAAAACTAATTGGCGTATTTGATGCCATCACAGGAAGTGATGTCACACAAACTTTGACATCAACGAGAGTACATGGAACATATTCAAAAGGAATATAAAATTAATAAAAGAGCAGCAAAACTTCGCAGAATATGACTGTTTTAAAAGGTATCATTCAACCGATCTAAAGTTTAAACTGGAAGACAGATGCAATAGTTTACTTGTATGATTTGCTCATAACACTGTCAGGCTTTTACAGTTGGTTAAAAATGGTGAGCATGTCACGATGGTCAAGCTTTTCAATGCAATGCAGCCTTCCTTATATCAACTAAATGATTAACTGAACAGTTAGCGAGTATATTGAATGTTGCAAGGAGAGTCTGGCTACAGATAGATGGAGGTGTGTGCTAGAGAAACTGGATCTTCTCTATAACGGAACTGGCAGAATCGCTATAATCCATAAGGAAACCATACACTGCACCACCACTGCAGACGACGTCATGCCAATCATGGAACACCTCAACTTTCAACTCCGAACTGACAGCTAAACCATCATTAGAGGCACCCTGTTCCACAGACCTCCAGAACTTCGCCCCAATTTCTACATCATTCCCGATTTCAACGCTCCGCTCACCATCAACTCCAAAAACTACATCTTCCTCTGCGACCTCAATTTTCACCTTGATGTCCCCATCGATACCAACACTGCCAACCTCCTGAAAAGCATGAGCAACATCGACCTCACCCAACCTCACTCACATCAAAGGACACATACTCGACCCCATCTTCACAGCCAGCGACACAGTCAAGTACAGCCATGTCACCGAGCTCACCTGGACAGACCACACCATTGTCCGCTTCACACTCTCGGGAGACCCTGGAACTACCCCCAAGCTACCCAGCACTTCACACCTCAGCTGGAACAAGATCTCAGAAAGCCAATGGACCAACGCCCTCAACACCTTCCACCCTCACACTGCAACCAACCTAGAACAGACGGTCAAGAAAGTCTCTGCCTTGTTCACAGAGTGTGCTGACAGAGTCACCCCGAGCAAACCCAGCAAGCTCATGAGGTCCTCCAAGCAAGTCAGTTGGTACACCGCGGAACTAAAAACCATGACACGCATCTGCAAATGGCTCGAAAGGAAATGGTACCCCAGCAAAGAGCGCACAGAGTGAACCACATTCAAAACTGCCCTCAACCAATACCACCAACTCCTGAAAAAAATTAAAGGAAGTGCCCTGGCTGACGGCATCAAAGCGAGCTCCAACCACAAAAAGCAACTCTTCAACATTGCCAGAGAGTTCTACAGCCCCCCAGCCATAAAAACACCATCACCCCTTCCCAGGAACTCTGTGACTCCCTGGCAGACTTCTTCCACAACAAGATCTCCACCATCTACAAAAACTTTGAACCCCAACCCACAACACCCTCAGCCATTTCGACCCCACGAACGAGGAACACAACCACATGCTTATTACCGGGGACCAGCTCACCAAGCATGACACCACAGCCATCATGAACTCCGTCCACTCAGGAGCACCCATGGACTTCTGCCCCACCACATCTTCAACCTTGCGAGTAAAACGATCAGCAGCAAGCTCACCACCATCCTCAACACATCCATCACCACGGGCACCTTCCCAAAAGAATGGAAACATGCATGAGTCAAGCTCTTACTCAAGAAACCATCCACCAATCCCAACAAACTCAAGAACTACCACCCCATCTCTCTGCAGCCCTTTCCTGCCAAAGTCCTCGAGAAGACCATCAACTGCCAACTCATTGAACACCTGAAGAATAATAATCTTCTAGACACTTCCCAATCCGTATACCGCACCAACCACAGCACCGAAACAGTCCTGATTGCAGTCACAGATTATATCAGAATCCTCCACGACCAAGGAAAAATGGCGGCTCTCATCCTTCTTGACCTCTCAGCAGCATTCGACAAGGTATCACACCACACCCTGATCAAAAGGCTTTACAACATTGGAATCCAAGGAGATGCCCTCAAGTGGATCACCTCCTTGCTCACCGGAAGAACCCAGAGAATCTGCCTTCCCCCCTTTACCTCATAACTCAAGAACACCATCTGCAGCTTCCCTCAAGGTTTGTCCCTTAGATCTAGCCTGTTCAACACCTACATGATTCCTTTGGCCAATATCATGAGATCACATGGACTGAACATCATATCCTATGCCGATGATACCCAGCTCATCCTCTTGCTGTCAGAAGACCCTGCCGCCACGCTGACCAACTTCCACAGGTGCATGATGAGCATTGCCGACTAGATGAGAGATAACTGCCTAAAACTCAACACAGACAAGACAGAAGTACTGATCTTTGGGAATAACACCTTTTCATGGAGCCCCACTTGGTGGCCTCCCAAACTAGGACCCTCACCCACTCCAACCGACCACACCCGCAACCTTGGCATCATCCTAGACAGTAAGCCCACCATGAAAAGACAGATCAACGCTGTCTCATCCGCCTGTTTCCTCACCCTTCGCATGCTTCGCAAGATCTTCAAGTGGCTCCCCAACAAGTTCACTGAGAAAATATTGCCTATGAAAATATCCCAATATCAAAATATTATGACCAAAATATCGATGTCAAAAATATCGTCATCCTATACTTATAATGGTAAGTACAAAAATATCGAGAGAAAAAATTGTTGTAATTAATATTGTTGTATTAAATATCGTTTTTTAAAATATATATGTTTAAATATTAAATATATTAAATAGTAACATTAATTTCATAAAAATAAAATAGATGTATTATATTTTTCAACAAATATAACAAATACATGTTTTAACTAGACACACATATATTAATATATATATTTACATATATCTAATTAAAAAACTGTTATTAAACTAATAATCTTAATTTATATTATAATTTTAGAATTTTTTAAATAATGTAATAATATAATAATATAAGAAATATATATATATATATATATATATATATATATATATATATATATATATATATATATATATATATATATATATATATATATATATATGTACAAACAAAGTTCCCCTTGCGGTGGAGGCACACTCAGGATCGTCGCTCAGGTCTCATGTGCATAGCCCCTTAGAATTTGCTGCCAACGCGTTTCAAGCATTACGCCCTTCCTCATGGGCAGCCTGTGAAGCAAAAGAATGGCGGTCAACAACCAGCGTTTTCCCTCATTGGTTTTTATTACTCCTTGATTCAATAATTATGGTGCATTCTGGGGCTGGTAGTTGCAATAGAATACCGCCAAACCATTTCAAGCTTTTAAAACAATCAATAATCGGGAAAACAAATGTCACATGAGAAATGCAATTGCAATACCAGGCATCTCCTGCTTCGCCTCGCCGCTCGAGCTCCAGCGGCAGCGAACCCACAGAGTTCATGTGGTGGTGCCATCCGTGACCCGGGGCGGTCACTCAAATGTACAAACAAATTTCCCCTTGCGGTGGAGGCAAACTCAGGATCGTCGCTCAGGTCTCATGTGCATAGCCCCTTAGAATTTGCTGCCAACGCGTTTCAAGCATTACGCCCTTCCTCATGGGCAGCCTGTGAAGTTTATATATATATAAAAGTTCCAAGTATCCGCCAAAACACCGTACGCCTGCCTCTGCGTGTCGGTGTCAGCGGTGGCGGCAGGAAGCCACAATAATCCAAGAAATCCACACCCAAAAGGAATGAAGTGGCACACCAATTCCGTTATGAGTAATTTATTCATGAAGAAACAACGCGTTTCAGCCGAGACGGCCTTTGTCAAGTTACCCAAGCGGCTCCAGGTAAGCCATTAAATGCTCGTGACGTCATAATAGACATGAAAAAGTTACTACAGCATGATAACATAGTTAATTCAATATGGTGTCAAAAAAACAACATAAATATATGTGGAACCACTGCAGTGACATGCAACATAATTGAATTGAATTGCAATATAACAGTGCCTGCGGCAGATAATCAATGCAAACGTATGACGCAAGTTAGATCATGGTCACCTCTGGATTTACATACAGTTACGCTTTGGGTATTTTACTCATCTAAAGCCAGTGCTAAAAAGATGTTGTGCAATACTAAATATATACAGGCAAAAAAGCACGGTTAAATTACGGCAATTTCGTCACTAGGGCAATCATGATCATGTGACCTTGTCAACAGAAAGCAAATTCATAAACATGATATATATTTCTGATACAAAACAATACTTAATTTGTCTGCAATATGTACTTTCAATTCATATAGTAATTGATTAGAGAACCAGTCAGTGCAACGAGTGTAATGTTAGCGCATTAGCACAGTACTATATTGTCTAAGACATCACAATATTATTCTCAATTGATATCAATGGCATATAACTTGTAATAACCTGGATGGCAAGCTTGGGATAAAGAAGAGATGTGTATTCACATTTCTGTGTTTTCTATGTGTGTAAATTATATAGATCTAGGGTGGGGCGATTAGATACACAACCATTCTTCCTGTATCGAATGGTTTCCAGTCAAATAGATATAAGACCCTAAGCTGCCAAACAAACCAATGTGCAGCTATTTCACAAGTATAATCTCAAAATTAAGAAGTTACTTAATCAATTCCCAATCACAGGCCAGTGCCCAGCTAATGTGTGTATCGATCACCATAAATTCTGACCATTTTTGTGTGTGCACCCAACCTTAAAAAACAATAAGGATAAAAAACACTTATCGAAAAAAAGAGAAAAGAAAAGACAGAAAGAAAAAAAGCATCTAGGTTTAGAAAACATTATATTAAAAGGACAATTGTCCAAATAAGTAGTCAAGCAAGTGGAAATTGTGTAGGACGATAGGCCATTATATACCTATTTGCGTGCACAGTTCTTCCTCCCTATTTAGCCCAAACGGCATCCTGGTATTGAGATCGACTATGTACCTCGATTCGAGAATACGTAGCTGTTTCTCCCTGTCACCTCCTCGTATGTGTTTTAATACTCTGTCAATACCACAGAAACTGAGTAATTTGTTGTTACTGTTGTGGCAATTGTAAAAATGTCTCACTATTGGATATCTGAAATCCATATTTGTTATAGCCCTTTGATGCTCTAGGATGCGTTTTTTTAGCTGTAATTTCGTGCTTCCTGTATATCTCAGGCCACATGGACACTCTAGCAGATACACTACGAATTCCGTGGTGCAGGTAATGAATTTAACAATTGGTCTATCTTTTCCATCGTGGGTTTTGTAAGTTTTGCAACTGGTGATAAATTTGCAGGCTTTGCAAGAATTGGGTAACTTGACAAAGGCCGTCCTGGCTGATACGCGTTGTTTCTTCACAAATAAATCACTCATAACGGAATTGGTGTGCCGCTTCATTCCTTTTGGGTGTGGACACACACATATACCAATAACATCAAATATTTGAAAAACAAACCATTTTAAATAAAATAAAAAAGTAAACAACATACGTTTCTTACAATTTTATTAAAATATTTTACACATTAAAGACATTAATAATTATAAATATTATAAATATAATTCTAATCAAGTAAAAACATAATGATATAAATTGTAACAATATGAAATAAATTATATAATTTTATATTTAATACATATACTATTTCCTCTATAATTTATATAAAAGTAAGCAAATTGTTTTACTAAAGATGTATAAAATTTTCTTCTCCCACTTCACACAAAGCAACAGTAGGAAAAGTGTTACATCACACAGGGGTACAATGTACTATTCTCACTCCAGTCAATACAGCAGTAGGGAAAATGTTGGATTGGTAGGGGTCAAATCTACTATTCCCACTCCAGTCAGTGCAAAAGTAGGGAAAGTGTTAGATTGCGGGGAGGTAACATTTACTATTCCAACTTCAATAACTTCAACAGTAGGGAAAGTGTTGGATTGCGGAGGGGTAAAATTTACTATTCCCACTCCAATGAGTGCAACAGTAGGGAAATTGTTGGATTGTGGAGGGGTAAAATTCACTTTTCTCACTCCAGTCAATGCAACAGTAGAGAAGGTGTTAGATTGCCGAGGGGTAACATTTACTCTTCCAAAACCAATAACTTCAACAGTAGGGAAAGTGTTGGATTACGGAGGGGTCAAATTTACTATTCCCACTCCAGTCAGTGAAACAGTAGGGAAAGTGTTGGATTGTGAAGGGGTAAAATTTATAATTTCCATTCCAGTCAGTGCAAAACTTGGGAAAGTGTTGGATTGTGGAGGGGTAAAATTTACTATTCCCACTCCAATGGGTGCCACAGTGGTGAAAGTGTTGCATTGCAAGGGGTAAAATTCACTATCCCCACTCCACTCTGTGCAACAGTAGGGAAAGTGTCGGATTGCAGAAGGGTAAAATTTACTATTCCAACTCCAATGAGTGCAACAGTAGGGAAAGTGTTAGATTGCAGAGGGGTAATGTTTACTATTCCCACTCCAGTCAGTGCAACATTAGAAACAAACAAATTCTCTTGAACACGATAAAATAATTGCAAAAACATAGTAAACAAAAAATATATAAATATGTAAAAAAATACAAATATATTTTATATTAAAAATGTAATAAAATAAATTCATATGACAATGTTAAGTACATATCATAAAGAACTACAAATATTACAATTACATTAAAAAATCATTGAAATAAAAAATTGTACTTAAAAATTATTTATTAACAAGAAATTATTAAATAATTTTATTTTAGTTACTTCCCACCATATACCCCTACAAAACTCTCAACCCGCACCTAAAACTTACCTTTAAAAAACAAATTGTATGCACTATTATCATAAATATTTATTAATAAACTAATTATCATTAATTAAAAACAAATTATGACTTAATTATAATTAATTTACTTCCACAATATACCCCCACAAAACACACAACACACTACTAAAATTTACTTACAAAAAATTAATTACACAATTAACATAATTATTTATCAATTTAATAATTAATATCAATTAAAAAGTTTCCTATAACTTAAAGAAAATGTATTTACTTCCCACCCTATACCCCTACAAAACCCACAACCCACACCTAAAATGTAAGTTAAAAAATTACTTGCACAATTAGCATAATGAATTATCAATTAAATAATTAATTAATTAAAAACTAAATATTAATTACTTATAATTAATTAACTTCCCACCTTCTACCCCTATAAACCCCACATCCTGCACCTAAAATAAAAAAATATTTAGACACTTAACATAATTATCAATTAAATAAATAATATTAATTAACTACTAATTATTAATTAATTACATTTAAATTACTTCTCACCCTGTACCCCTATAAACCCCACAACCCACACCTTAAATTTAAATAAAAAAATTAATTGCACAATTAATTTATTATAAATAAATTGCTTCCCTCCTCGTACACTATAAACCCACAACTCGCTACGGTACTAAAAATCACAGAAAATAATTAAATAAAATTTCATAACTACTGAAAAAACATAAACAAAAATTATACAACAAATTCACATCATATACATGTAAAATACATACTAAAATACAAAACAATAATTTAAAAAACTATATTACAAACAACTATATTTTTTTAAAAGATATTAATGACTTTGATATTCTAAAAATCAATATTGCTTACCTTAAAATCGATATTCTTGACAACGATATTCTTGCAGACGATATTTCCATAACACAATATTTTGGAGACGATATTTTGGTATGACGACATTTTTACTTCGATATTTTGTCTGAATACCTCCCCATCAACACTCGATGGACCTTCACACAGGCCCTTGTCACCAGCCAACTTGACTATGGCAACGCACTCTACGTAGGAGTCACCTCGCACCTCCTCAAGAGACTGCAAACAATACAGAACTCGGGGCCAGACTCATCCTAGACCTCTCTAGACGGACCCACATCACCCTCCACCTCAAGAAGCTCCACTGGCTCCCCATTCAGAAAAGATGCCATTTTCAAGATGTTGATCCACACCTTCAAAGCCCTCCACAACCAGGGATCAGGGTACATCAACCACCGAATAAACTTCCACTTTCCCTATAGACACCTGCTCTCTGCCTCCCTCTGCCTCGACCACACCCCCGCATCCGGAGCAGCAACAGTGGAGGATGCTCCTTCTCCTACCTCGCTGCAAAGTCCTGGAACGACCTCCCAATTCACCTATGGACCTCACCCTCTCTGCTGAAATTTAGAAAAGGGCTCAAGACCTGGCTGTTCAACTGAACCCCCTGAGCACCTGGATACTCTCACGGGTGATTAGCCGCAATATACAAATACGGATTCATATCTTTCTCATATGCAAAACCTGGAACTGGTCTCAAATAAGTTAGAAAAGCGACTGATACAGGAGAGGCCCCATAGAGGCGACAAATACCCCAGCAAAAAGCTTCAGAAAATGTTTAATTTGTAGAAAGACTGTGTTATTTGCCTTTCCATGATGTTTTGTTTAAGCCTTTTGCCACAATAGACTTTATATATACACATGGGCCTGGGTTACGGTCAATGGCGTTCTCTTTTCTCCCATCCCAGTAGCGCAAGGCACTAGGCAGAGCCTCCATTATTTGCCAGGTTATTCTGCCCCTGCCAGTTGGAACAAGTGTGACACCCAGGTGTTGGGGTTTCATTGGAACAATAATGTAGATGACAAACTGTTCCTACATATGGATGACATGCTCCTCTTTCTCCAGAGGTCAGAGGTTGATACCACAGCCCATTTAGTGTACATACTTAAGGTCTACGGGGAAACATTTGGGCTATTGGTTAATTGGGACAAGTTGGTCTATAGCCTGGTGTTGGGAGAAGCAGGGACTGAAGGATGGGAACGTGTGGTGCACTCATTAGCGGAGGGCTTTGAATACCATGGCGTTTTCATCTCCTATGACTCCAGTAAGTGTTGGAGTCTCAATAGAGCTCTACTGCTCGACAGTGCTGGCTGACCTACAGGGATGGATCATGCTCCCTCTTTCAAGTACAGGCAAAGCATCCCTGTTCCAGATGATTCCCATACCCAAATTAATATATTCTCTCCAAGATTCTCCTTTCCAGCTCTCACAACCTTTTTCATAAAGCTCATAAGACAGATCCAGGATTTCTTGTGGTCAGGCAAGACCCCAAGGGCCTCATTTGATAAATGTGTCCAGTCACCACAGTGACTCAAGGTAGGTTCAGGGTTGCAGATATCTTCCTGCATTACATGGTGGCATAGAAGCTTCCTATGAATTAATGGCTTTTTGGTGATATGCACGATCCAACCTTTAGTCTTGAACTAGATATGATGGATGGTGCAGAGATGCTAGGGGTGTTACATGGATCTGTTGTCCCTGCCTATCTTCCCTAACCAACCAGATGGACTATTAATATCTGGCACAAAACATTCAGATTGATTAGATGGGACAATTGACTTACTAAAAGAAACTCCTCTGTGGCGGGGATGTTGTCTTAAACAGGTAGGTAATCCATGACTGGTTTCGCCCTGACTGGGGCTCTTCAGTCAGGTGTAACTTGGTACCAGTGGTACAGTGAGCAAGGGACCCACATCTGGGCATACACTTGGCCACTTAGGGCGGTACATCACACACACAAAAGGTGATGGGAGAAATGCTTGCGAAAAGTCTAACCACTGGCAATTGCTTGGGGTAGCGTTCCAACCCATTGTTCTTTTGCCCACCATGCCACCTCAGATTAGACCAAGCCATATGCCAATCAGTCTTGCCCCTGCTCCAGCTGGAACTGCCAAGCCAGGTTATCTCTGAACCGGAACCCAAGCAACCCAAGACCAGTTTCGCCCTGATCTGGGCTCTTCAATTTTGTGTAGCGTGGTTCCAATGGCACAGTGAGCATGAGACCCACATCTGGGCATACACTTGACTACTTAGGGCGGTACACCAAACACACAAAAGGTGATGGGAGGACTCTCACACTTCTAGGTTTCACCAGGCAGCGTCACTGCATTAGATGTGGTTTACCATTCAGCTGGCAACTCGGCATGTTGGATTGTTACTCAATACACACCAGTTTGCACCCGGCCTTCGATGTGCACTCTTCTTTAATGTTTTCTTCGATACCTTTGGTATTTTCCTCTTATTTTGCAGAAATGATTTCCAGCATGTGTGTATCTCTCTGCTTTGAATGTTGTCACAGATTCCACCTAGTTGTGTCTTTATGTAACAGCCTGGACTAACTCTGATATCATGTGAATGTCTTCCTCCCAAAGTTTCCTGCTTGCCCTGTTAAGAAGATGGTCTTTTGTTTATGGCTTCTTGTTATTGAATTAGCTCTACGCATGTATATTTTAACAGTCTTTATAACTGTACCAGATCCTGAATGTGTGGCACTTGACAAAAAAGAATAGTGCCTGTCCAATCGCAGAACCAGATATTCTTTTCATCTCTCCTTTCCCTCATTTCTCCTGTGTTTGGAGTTCTGAATTGTTGATTGAAGGGTCAGGATATTATGCTCTAGGCATGTCAGTGGAATGTGTCTGGTGATTGGCTACTACTGCATGCACCACTCATAGGATGAATACACCAAGTGGCATATAGTGACTCTTAGAAGAGATCATAGTGGGCCATGAAAAAAACATGTATCTCAGTACTGTAAGTCGCACGATTGTGTAGAATGAGTGAGCCTTATTTAGCATTTGTGGTATAGTGAGGAGTAGGGGACATACCCACCTAGGGGGCTGTGTGAATGTAGCTGGCATTAACAGAAAAATAACTGTACCCAAAAGGGTTGGGTGGCAATGATCAGACATGCTATAGAGGAACAGAGGCGGCCTGATTACAAACCAACTGGCTCCAGGGGCACTAGAAGCATAAGAAACAGTAGTACAATGTGGCAAGAACGACAATAAATCAAAAAAATGCCTTATTAAAAAAGGAAACAAATCCCTGATGCAATTCAAAAGCAAATTAATTGTAGAAGAGAAGAGAAATAACACACTCTTTGCAATTGGACACATAAATTTACTTCTGCATTTGTAAGTGCTCAGTGCTCTAACAGTGAAAAATAGAGCGAACTCGTAGTGAGAATAAAAGCATCACATCCCTAAAAATAAATACAAAGTGACAGTGTCAACCCATGGTGTAATGTGTCCCAGGTTGACTAGATACCATAAGTTTCTCCTATAGAGTAAATTGTTAGCGGCGTTTTGACTTTAGGTCATTAATGGGCCATCATCTGGACAGAAAAACTTAGTATAAATAGCAGGCCATGAATGGGGGCGACTTGTCACAATTGTTTTGTCAAAAAATTATTGCAAAGTCCTTATTGAATGAGTGCAATACAAACTGTAGGTGGTCCTATCAATGGATAAAGATCAAAAATAGGTCAAAATACCCGCTCAGCCAATCAGGGTAACTCAGGTCATTAACGGACGAAAGCTTGTTAGTTTGAAAAGCAAAATCGGCAACCTAAGTCCGATGTTTAGGTTATCGACCTATAGGTGTACACTATGCTGTATATGACTATGATGTTATCCCTAATGTCATCAGTGATGTCATCAAATATGTTATGTAAGATGCCATCAGGGATGTCATCCATGATGTAAATTTAACATGTTATGAGTGATATAATATGTGAGGTCAGAAGCAGTGTATGGCAGTGGCAGAAGTTATAGTTAGTTCAGTAAACTATAAATGGTGAATTTCAGAGGTTTTTGTTATTTAAACACTAGTTTTAACTTTATTTCAGCAACTAACTATAACATCACTTTAACCTTAATTTTTTCAGTGAATATACTGTGTGTGTATATATATATATATATATATATTTATATATATATATAAATATTTATATATATATAAATATATATATATATACACACATATATATATGTATGTATATATATATATATATATATATATACACACACACATATATATATATATATTCTGTAAAAAAAACAGAGGTTAAAGTAACGTTATAGTTATAAAGGGGGTAAAAGCGTGATCCAGCAATGACACTCACCTGATAGTTTGACACAGTATTTTCAATCGCTAATTAAAGAGTGGTGCACACAAGGGAGGAATATTACCCCACATTCACAATCAGACACCCTTAGCCAGGGGTCCTAACCAAAGTCAAACAAAACCCTTTGGCACACATTATGTACAGGTTATATATTGAACTTTTCACAATTTTATGTTCATTAAAAATACATTCTTGAGTAATTCCAATTTCCACACGAAAGTTGGGTGTTCCAAATCTTGGACTCCAGAGGTCATTTATTGTAGATCACTTTCAGTGTTCAAAAACACCAAATTCTTCCCAGTAGCCAACACATGTTTCGTCGAATGTATCAACTTCATAAGGGCTGTGTGTCTCTCTGTAATCAAAATAAAGCACAGCTGTGCTATATAGGGGAGGCCAATAGACCACCCTAATCCCTTCCTCAGAGCAGTATATCAGTCAGGGCAGAAAAATCAATTCCAGTGGTCCATGTACGAGACTAGAAGTAGACTGGCCTATTTTGTGCTGAAAATAAGTAGTGTGTTCGGTTCTCTATATAATCGTGCCAGGTCCGTGTGTATCACCTCTTCGGCGTACGATGTAGTACAGTGGGTGCTCCGTATCAGCGTACTCAGAACGCTGATACTGAGCACCCACTGTGCTACATCGTACGAGAGGAAGTCACTGACTTTACTGTAATGACACGCATTGGCCACCCGTCATGTTTTAAAAGTTTGTTATAATCGTGAATTGAGTCATGAAAAATCTATTTAATAATTTAAACCGACTGACTTAGAAGGACTGACATTATATGAAGTTATTGCCTCATAGTGCCCAACGTTTTAGATGTATTGCCAGCCATAGAAACTGGAGAATATATTGAATCAGACTTTTTTACCTAGTTAAAGATGGCCGCCATGGACACCATAGGAACGACGCACTCGAGCGACGCACGGCGCTCGATATAAACGGCTCATTACAATGAGTCGGGTTTGGACACATTTCCTACAGACAGTGTGAAACATTAGCTGTTATTATGAAGGTAAGGAGCAGGGGTTATTTGAGACCGCATTTTAGATATGATGCGGATAACGATTTGGTAGGAAAATCTTACGTTTATTTGAAAAGACGTAATAGCAATAATTTGCATAACAGTGTTAAAAATGGTGTTAATGAAAAAGGAGCACGAGAAACCGATTGGCCTTGCCCTGTGTTATAATTGTAAACTGAAAGGGCCATAATGCGGAAAAGGGTCGGATTGAGATCCTTTTATCGATCAAGAACTAGGGGGTAATGGGTCCCGATCCTTTGCAATCTTTGGATAATAGAGGTAAATAGTTGTAATTCACTAGTCCTTGACAATGGGAGACCCCTTCCCCATTATTGAAACTGTGCTTGAAGATGTGCCAGAACAAGTTCAGATCATCACTCTTTTTTATAGGCAAAAATTCCAATGTATTGTTTTTTAAGGAAGTTTTTTTGATGCTTGACTTTTTTACAGAATTCAGAGTCATGTACAACAGCAACGGATCAAGGATCCATAGATCCAAAAAGGTAAAGTAACAGCCAACACATGTTTCGCCCCTTACTGCGGCCGTCTGGCCTGGGGCTTCCTCAGGGCTGTACATCCAAGTAATAGCAACATACAACACAATATTCACAAATGGGAACATATTTACAGATATGCAGCAGTGCAATTATAAATTTACATTATCCATGCGAATACGGTGTCAGTACCGTGAAGTTGAATCGAATGTAAGGGTCGAAAATAGATTAATGGAGGGGGGGGGAGATACAAAACGAAACATTTATAGAAACCAGTAAGAAAGATAAATAAGTGAAAAATGTAGACAGGAGGATTTAAATAGAGACAACAAATATAGGAAAGGAGGGAAAAGTAAGATATGGCCAAGAGGGTCACATGGATCATATCAAGAGAAGGTGGGAGAGAAGTCAGTCAGGTAAAAAGGCAAAAACATTACAATGTAAACAGAGCGCAAGAGATTTAGACAGGAGGATTTAGATAGAGACAACAGATATAGGAAAGGACGGAAAAGTAAGATATGGCCAAGTGGGTCACATGGATCATATCAAGAAAAGGTGGGAGAGAAGTTGGTCAGGTAAAAAGGCAAAAACATTATAATGTAAACAGAACGCGAGAGAAAGCCGTGGACAGCATTAGTGCAAACAGGCCATCATATTGAATAGAAGAAAAGATACGACATTGTAGGGCACATGATCGGAATAATAAAAATCGTGGTAATGTCATAACATGTGAGAAATAATGTCAGCAACAATCCCAATGGACATTTCAAAAACATTAGACATAGTTATTATTATGATTAATCGTAAGGATACATATGGAAAATTGTTGTCCAGGTCACAATATCGTGTTCCATAAGAAAATAAGGAAAAATAAATGTCATGCAATTTCGTTAGGTTTGCTGTACAAAACAGAGTGTTGTTTACAGTGGACCAAAGCTCTAGCTTGTACCATTATCCATGTCCTATCCTTTGGTCCAGAAAGATATGGAAACCTATTGCTTCCGTGGTAGATTGTAGGTAAGTGGCCTGTGTACGGTATCATATAGTGATATTGGCCTGTGTTTAACTCATTGAAACTACAGTGCTTAACTAGATCTGCTCGAGAGGCAGGAGGGTATAAAATTCTGAGCAAGGTGAAAGTACTTTTAGTGGGTAAGGTGTAGCTGTTTCATCGCTGGCCTCGTAAGACCGCTCTTACCGTGGTTTAAAGTTAATGGCGGAATGTGGTCCTGTAGTTGGTGCTGCGGAAATAGGATATCTAGGAATGGGGAGACAGAGGGGTGGTACATAGGTTTAAGGACAGGCCAGACTGTCCACCCGGTGGTCTGGGGACCTGTCATGGGACAAGAGCTCGAGTGAGTATCAAACCGTACGGAGTCCAGCGGACCGCATCACGAAATAGTCACTTACTTCGAATGGAGAACGTCCGGTCACTGACGTGTCGTTTCAATCGGTCGGCATCAGCAAAGACCCCATATTACTGGGGCCTTTTAATCACCGCGAACCCGGGCCGTTTCCCGATCCAGGTCACGGTGACGTGGCACTCATGACAGGGTGCCATCTTGAAGTGGAGTTCGATCATTAGCACCGTTCCTCCTCGATCTGGGTCAATGCTAAAATGGCTATAATAAGTTGTGGAGGGACATCGGAAAAAGGAACGGGGATGAGAGTAATCCCCTTATTTCTGAAAGATATATTCAGAAGCCGCATGTGAGTGCTAGTTTTAATGGAAGGTCTCGGTTCTGTAGCGAGAGCCTACCTTGCTTTCGCGAGGCAGGCAACTGGGTGTCTGGGGCCAGTATGATGGCAGCCATCTTGGAAGGTGGTGACTCGAAGGAACTCGTGTATGGCTCCCTGGTTCTATGGATACCCTCTTGGGGCATGTGTAATGTGTTAAGTGTATAAGTGGGTCAAATATGCAGAATATATGGTAGCACTCTAATGTGGGTAGTAACCTAATTATTTGCAGCTAACCTAGTTCAGAGGATTACGTAGGTTTGGAACATGGATATCTTATGTGAACATAACTATAAGTGCAAACCTGTTCCTAAAAGTGAATTTCAAAGCCATAGCACAGGTCAGGGGGGCAGTGTATATATTGAGTTTCCTCATGGTTACTCATTCCTCGCCTAGCCACACTTGCATTTGTGTGTCCTTGTTAAGCCCAAGTTTGACTGTGTTGAATTTGAGAATGCGTTCACTCACTCTTCGCAGTTTTAGCTCCCGGTCTCCTCCTCTTCTTGATGGATGTACAACTTCAATGCCATAGAAGGTGAAACTTTTCTTGTGAGGGTGAGCACTGTGGAAGTGATCTGTAAGCGGGTGACCTGTATTGTATTTGTGAATGTTTCTGTAATGTTACTGAATACATATGCGTAGAGGTTGAATTGTACTTCCAATGTATAGTCGATTACAGGGACAGAAGATCACATAGATGGTGAACTTACTATTACAGTCAATCCATTCTTTGATTCTAAATTGTTTGTTTAGTGGCATGGGTACAAATTGGATTTTGTTGATACCCAGTTTGCAGATGTTACAGTTGTGGCACGTGTGAAAACCTGCGGGTCTGTCCAGAAATGTTGTTGTCTTTTTTCTTTTGTCTTCAAATTCAGATCTACATAACATTCTTTTGAGATTCAATGCCCTTCTAAAACTCATTTCCGGGTAGTTTCTGAGATGATTCTTGAGTCCCGGGGTATATTGGAGTAAGTGCCAGTGGCGTTTAAGGATTTTTCTGATGCTATGGTGTCCATTGTGATAGTCCGTGATGAAGCATATCATGGTGTCACCTTCACGTTTCGTTGTAGGTCTTGGATTTAAGGTACTGGTTCTCTCTATCTTGAAGATACTTGCCAGAGTGTTTTGTAGAGAGCTTGGGTCATAGCCACGCTGCTCCAAGCGTGTTATTGCTTCTCTTCCTTTCACTTCGAACACCTGTTCTTCGCTGCAATTTCTTCGAATCCTAAGTAGTTCTCCTTTTGGAATGTTTTTGATATTATGTTTGGGATGGCAACTTTCTGCCCGTAGGATGGCGTTAGCCGCTGTGTCTTTTCTGTATAGTTTGCTGTGCAATAAATTGTCTTTAACAGAATGTGAGGTCCAGAAAATTGATTTCATTTTTGGAAAAGTTAGACGTTGTTTTAATCCCCCACGGGTTATTGTCTTAGCTATGTAGAAACCTTTCCAGCAGACGTTGGTCTCCCTGCCAGATGCAAAAAATATAGTCTATATAGCAACGCCACAGAACAATATGAGTGGTGAATTCTGAGAAGCTCGGGTCCCATAACCAGAGCTTCTCCACATAGCTCATGAAGACACAGGCATATGGTGGCGCGAATTTGGCCCCCATTGCAGCTCCGCGTACTTATCTGTAGATCTTCCTGTTAAAGCTGAAGATGTTATTGTGCAGACAGAAGTCTAACATTTCCAGGATCATTTTGTTGGTTTCCAAAAAGTTTGCAGGTTGTGCCCAAAGTGATTGTTGTACTGACCTTAAGCCATCTTGATGTTCGATAGAAGTATAGAGGCTTACAATATCGATACATACTAAGAGGAAGTCTGGTTCCCAGGAAATGTCTCTGACATTAAGAAGAATGTCTTTGGTATCTTGTATAAAAGAGGGGATGTCTTTCATCAGTACTTGCAGCTTCTTATCGATAAACTCTCCGACTCTGGAGCAGGGTGAATTAATGCCCGCTATAATGGGTCTACCAGGGGGCGGGTAGGTGCCCTTATGAATTTTAGGAAGAAGATAAAATGTGGGCATGATTGGATGTTCGATGTAAAGAAATGTTTTTTCCTCATAGGAGATAAGTTCAGCCCCATGCCATTTGTCTAGTTTCTCCCTTAGCTTGTGTAGGATGTCTGGTGTTGGGTCCTGAGACAGAAGTTGGTAGCATGTATTGTCGGATAATTGACAATGTGCCTCATGAATGTAATCATCCACATGTAGGGCCACTGGGTTACCCCCTTTGTCTGCTTCCTTGAGGATCCTTGAGGATCCTTTTATCATCTGACATGTTTGCACATGGCGGCTTCAGTTGTGCCGTTTGCTTGCTTTTAGGACTGTAGACTTACATCTACTTAAGTAGTTGCAAAACAAGGATAATGTGGCTATAACTAACACTTTGCCATAATGTTTTATGATTACATTAGATGTGACTGCTGACATGGACTAGAACTGTTTCACTCCACAACTGCTAATATTTCTCCAATATTACGGAAATTCCGTACTCTCTGATTAAGGTATGTTAGACTAGTATAAGGTATTGGCTACTTAGGATCATGTGCATATGGGTTACCAGATTTATAATATATGATCTCACATCACTTGCAGGTTACCTTTAAATTTGAAAACTGAAATACGAATAGATGTTATGAGGCAAATCGTACTATAAGGACCAAGGTAATATAGTTGGGGTTTGATATGTAATATGGGCAAAAGTTTCTGACTTTCCTCCACAGTAATGTAGTAAATAATAAGGGAATCATGCCAGACAAACGAAATTCAGTACATGTGACTTTGACAAATTAGTTGTTAGATATGTGACTAGATGAATTGAACTTATCGCGTAGCTATATTGCTCTGTATAAATTGTGTAAATGAGACAAATATTGCTATAGGATTTGACAATCTATCCTATATAATTTGGATGTCTCATAAAAACACCCCTTTCTCCCTCCACTCCGCTCACTCTTCTCAATCTGGATGTCTTTTATCTTCTCTTTTTCTCTTACTTTTTATGAATACATCACCCTAAATTCATCAAGTTAGTAATTATGAGGAATGAAATACCAACATTGTATCGGTTTAGCATAATAAATGTTATAAGCATGATTGCTTGTTTAATTTTCAACAAAATAGAAAGGAAGTATATAGATCTTTGAATGAAGTCAAAATTGCACAGCTCCCCCCTTTTAAACAAGCATTGGCATAGCCAATAGGTCTCGCCTTTGGGACCTTATAGGTGTTTAGCTATGTAGCACAAAAGAGACTACAGTGGCATGGTGGGCAAAACACTAAAGATGGACTAGAATGCACCCGAAGGAGAACGACGCTGAGATTAACTCAGGTACTTCACCCATCACTTTTCCCCATAATTTGCTAGTGGCACAGCCTGCCCACAGTACTACGCACCACAGTCATTTTCATATAAAAGGTAATACTACACTTTATACAGTCCATGCTCGGTCACTTAGTACACTGTTTTTCATCCAGGTAGGCCAGTGCTTCGAATGCATGCAATTAGATTTTCTTCACAGTTCGTTATCTTTGCAAGCCTTTTTAAACTATGAAACCTGCCCTTACTTATTTTTGAATACCAGCCCAATTAAGATACTACCTTTGCAAGATGAAAGATTTCTGCACAAAGCAACCTTTGGGTGGCGTTGGGCAATATTAACAGAGGTGCGTGCGCCCTGTGAAAGAAAGCCTTGAGTTGGCAGCTCTTGTGGAGAACATTTCATCAGCGGACTGTCCACTGTAAGTATTCCCTCTACAGTATCTAGTAGGTGTGTAGGCTTCTACCAAGAGGTTTGAGAATAAGTGAGACTGAATGGGAGTGAGTGAGTCAGAATGTGACTGAGTAAAAATGACTGAGGTGCACTGAGACTGAGTGAATCAGGAGTGAGACTGAGAGAGTAAGTGAAAATGAGTGAGACTGAGTGGGTCAGAGTGAGACTATGGAAGTTATTGAGACTGAGTGAGTCAGAGTAAGTAAACGTGAGGGTAAATGAATGAGAACATGTGAGAGAGTAAGACTAAGTGGGAAGTGACTGTGAGTGAACCCACCGAGTAAAAGTCAGGCTCGCTCACTGGGATTTGAGTCAAGGCTTACACCCCACCACTTTAAATGTTCATCAGCTGCCATTGTGCAGGTGTCTAAACAGTCCCCTAAAGCACTAACCTGACTGCCCCGGCTTGAAACCTTGCATGAGCCCTAGTGTGTCCTGCCAATCAGGAGCTGACTCTGACCACACTTTGCTATTGGACCTACTAGTAGTCGGTGCGCTGTTGCGTGAGATGGGCAAGCGCTTGCGTGCCAGCCAAAAGAGCAACAATTGGCCCCGTACAGAAGATCAGTTTATACTTCAGCGGAGCTCAATGCACACTGTACAGAATATCGGTTTACACTGCAGTGGAGCTCCGTACACACTGTACAGAATATCTGTTTATACTGCAGTGGAGCTCAGTGCACACTGTCGAGAATATCCGTTCATACTGCGCTGGACTCAGCTGGAGCTCAGTGCATACAGTAGAGAATATCTGTTCATACTGCAGTGGAGCTCAGTGCACACTGCCAATAAGATCTGCTTATAGTGCAGTCCAGCTCCATGCACACTGTAGAGAACAGCCATTTATACTGCACTAGAGCTCAATGCACTCTGTCGAGAATATCCGGTTATACTGCAGCGGAGCTCAGTGCACACTGTAGAGAATAGCCGTTTACACTGCAGTGAAGCTCAATGCAGAGAAGATCTGCTCATACTGCAGTGGAGCTTAGTGCACACTGTAGAGAATATCCGTTCATACTGCAATGGAGATCAGTCCACACTGTAAAGAACCGTACACACCGCTAACGGGCGCAATGCAGACTGTAGAAAGATGTGCCCAGAGTCCACCGGAGCTCAGTGCACACTGCATATCAGATGTGTTCAGACGCACGCAGGGGGAGCGAGGTGCTGGGTAGCCCGTGTGAAGGGTGTGGGGGCTCTTGGTGCAGGCACTGTGGAAGTGGAAGCCCCTGTTACACCGCAGGGTGGCCCAAGGACCGCGTTGAACTCTGGTCCTTCACATCTGTATGGCCCGCACCGCACGAGTTCGAGTCCCGCCAAGGCCACCTCAGCTCTTCATCCTTTAAAGCTCGGCCAATTGAGTAGCATCAAATTGGAAATTGGCGCCACCTTATATTTACCGCACTCAGATGTTCTCAGAATAATAAGATTATACAGTGTATGGCGACTATGGGAGACAAGCAAACCGATCCATTCTCAAGGTCCCCTGCCACCGACAAAAGAAACACAACAGCGTGCTGTATCTGCAGGGCCTGCGGCTTCACATTTAATAAGCGCTAAGAGAGATTCACGTTCTGCCCTGAAATGCAGAATTGACACTATCTTGGTCAAGACGAATTCTAACGCCAAGTAAATACGTAATCCGATCACCCCACTACAATAGAGCGGAAATCACCATCATGGCGGGACTCGGCGAAGAAATCCACAGTATATAGAGGCGGGAACCTTACGTAGCAGAGAGTAAATCTCCCTGCCACTACTGAGCGAGACGGAGCGGAAACCACAGGCAGAAGAGGTGGGGGGAGGGGATCGGAGCACACGGGGAGGGAAAGATGGGAATTTAACCGCACTGGAGGTCGGGGGAAAAAACTGAAAACATCCATCAGCATGCGGTGCAGAAAGGGAACCTGCAGTGACATTTAAAACAAGCAAAAGCGAAAGCAGTCTATGCACAGTCGCATTCCTCGATGACCCGAAAATACAGTGCGATTACAAAAAAGAAAGAAAGAACGAGCGACGGAAATCATGTGGGGAGCGGGGCCGGGAACCATAGTGACTATGAGGGGATCGAGACCGTGAACCATAAGGGGAGCGGGGCCGCGAGCGGTGAGCCGCAGAAGGGGAGCGAAGCTGGAAACTACGGGGCGCATCGGGGGACAGGGAGCGGGGGCGAGCGCGGCAGCCTGCAGAGCTGACCAAACGCTCGTGCGTCGTGGCTGGCCTTTGGATGGGTACGCGCGGCAGACATGTGTTTCCAATTATCGCGCCCGCGTCTGGGCACGATGGTGGAAACACATGTTTGCACGCGTACCCATCCCAAAAAGCCAGCCACGACCTGCACGAGCGTTTTGGGACTGCTTTTCAAACTCGCTTACTAAAAGTCTTCGCCTCTAAGCAGCGCTTGCGCGCTACTCGAGGCTCGACCTAAAAAGGGACGATATCAATAAATTGAGTATAAATTGAATTTTTGACTGCAATACTTGATTGTAAGCATCGATATGGACAATGTCTTAGGGATTGTTTTAAGTACACATATTTCTCATGTTACATAGGTGAATTATTGGATAGTAACTTGAAGTCAATGGCTCAGTTTTTTAGATGTATGTCTGTAAATGTTATGGTTTTAAATGATGTTTGTATTGTCTGTGTTTTGTAGCCCTGAAGAAGTCTCTGGAATGGGACTAAATGCGTTGGCTACTTTTTGTACAACATGAATAAAGAATTATGAAGAAATACCATGTCTACATGAATTTGATTGGAGTCTGTGCTACTCTCAACCTAAATGCTTTTTATGAACAAACTGTTTTATTCTCTCTGATCTTACTTGTAACAAATAGTGGGTGCTGATCTTTTTCACCCACTATGTATCTTGTTTAGCATTTTTTAGTCCTGAGTCCTAATATGGCTGCCACTACATTCTGGTTGATGTGGTGGCAGCCAATCAGAGCTCAGCAGGAGATGTGTCGGCTCTGCGGATCCTCCGCGGCATGAAATATACAAAGTTTTAAATGCTCAAAAACTACTGAATGGATTTACACCAAATCACAAACAGCACTCTTTCTGGAGCAAGATCTAGCTTTCCAAATTTGGTATAAATCCGTTCAGCGGTTTGGGATGTAGCTGTGCCCAAAGTTTCTATGGGAAAATTGATAGTGAAAATGCATTTTGGGACCCCCCATTTTTCTCGGCCCCCACTTGACAGATCACCCCGAAACTTTCCGTGTGCAAGCTAGTCAAAAAGTACCACTTTATTTGGAAGTTTTATGGAGAGTCGTGAAACAGCGCCAAAGTTAATAGCAATACATAAAGCCATTTCCTATGGAAACACGGTTCTACCTATAACGAGTATGTCTCAATACATATATGTCTCGTATTGTGTCTTGTATGTCTCTATACATATATACTTACATGTACAGAATATACCTAATCATGTCATCCTAATTATCATTATGATAATGCATCACATATTCATTTATCACATAAAACATTGCACACAAAAGTGCCCTGTATGGGCTTTTTTTTTATATTATGAGAAAATGTATTTGCCTTTGCCAATGCCCACACACACTCACACATATGGTGGCAGCATCAAAACACAACAGATATATATATATATATATATATATATATATCCGTTGTGTTTTGAGTGCGCTACTACACCTTCTGAGCACCCATCCCTAAAGTTGTTCGGAGGTTTGAGTGGCAATTGTTTGGATTCTAAAAGCGCTTTGGAACAACGTGGAACCGCCGCATACCCATAAGACTGCCCTGCCAATATCGTTTTGGGCTGTGACTGCACAGGAGGACATAACTTACTTACTAGGTGTCCACAGGTACGATTTGGGATTTCAGCGGTGGGATGAGGGTCCCGGAGAAGCTGCTCGCTGCCCTCATTCAGATCCCGGCAGGCGTGGGGAAGGAGCAGGCACCGCCCACTTGGGAGAGTACTGACGTCAAGGTGCCTGCTCAATACGGACGCGGATTGCCGAGTCCGGTACATCCCCCATGCTAGACTGTCAGCATATGCCTCAAACAATCGTAGCGGGGCATTTTGCTTTATAATGGGGGCTGGAGATTCATTTTATGTTTGGCGGCATCTGAGGAAGTCACTGAGACGAAACGCGTCATGCCAAATTGCCAAAATAAAGAGCTGCATTTTTGATGGACACGTGTGTGCTTTACTTCTGCTTACAGCAAGGGAGTGTGTCGTAATGGTGTGTTCACCTCTTCGAGCAGTAAGCAAAAAAGATAAGCTGCTGCCTGCTCCCAGCCTCGCACGTTAGTGACAAAGCTCACGCTGCCGTGCATCCTCAGATTTAGCCCCGAATTTCATTTATTAGGTCTCGCGTAGACAGCGCATGCGCTGTCGCAAGACCTATAGTAAACACAATAATCAGGGTAATTTCTCCTGTCGCTTGCCATTGGTTGATTCTGGCATTGCTCTTCTTATCTCGCTTACTGTTGGCTGTTGATCGGATACGTCACTTCCGTTTTTGTAGGAAGCAGCACCGACCAACTACAGTTTCCCTACACTGTGAGTGTTTATATATTATTTTGGGGACTACTTCTTTTTTGGTCGAGCATCACACACACACATGCATACATAATCAGCACAGCGCCCTTTTACGAGCGCCGCGCTGTTAATGGTTTCATTGTTTCCTCCACCATGCTCTCCGCTCTCACTCCCCCCTCCCTTCTCCCCCTCCCTCCTTGTTTAAAGAGCTTGAGTGCGGTGCTTCATCTGAGCCATGCACTGCACTCACTGTACTGGGATTGCCACGCGCCTGACTGTGGGGCCCAAGCACTCCTGTTTCCACAACCATTTGCACAGCTCGTGATTTCCCCGATTCGTGTGCCCTAAGGCGCAGCTACGCCGAAGGAGGCCAGAGGGTATCACCACGGCGTTGCCCGGGTGATCTTGCAGCATAAGCAACCAGCCCTTGTCACGTGACACTGCTTCTGAGGGCGCCACCGACATTGCTGAAGCCTCCTCCCATGTTAAATGCATCTTTTACAAAAGTAGCTGCTTCGAGCACTTTCTTGCCACGGGCTTCTTGGCAGACGTCACAGACGCATTTGTCAGCTGCCTGACTATACATCAACCCGGGCCTGTGTTCAGCAGAGCCTTCTGTGTGCGCGCGCGAGCCCCGCGGTGTCTTGTGCGTTTCATGCTCGCGCTTTTCTCCATTGACGACGAAAATGTGTTTATATTGAAATAAAAAATGCCTGCCACACTACTTCATATGGAAAGCAATAGAGAACCTGAACTGGAGAACAGAGGCCTTGGTAAACAGCCAAAGAGGCCCACAAACAATGATGTACACAAACGAGTGGGCATCTTCCATGACAGGAAGTGGGACCAAAATATCCACAATTGTTCTTATAAGACAACCCAATTCATTAGTATATTAATTTACTGCAACCGTGCTTCAGGAAAGAAGTGGTCATTTGAAAAACTAACCTCGTCGGTTCACATCCTCCAATGGCCTTACTACAGAAAATCTTTATTGGTGAAAAAGTTAACAAATATTTAAAAAAAGTTAATTCGAGGTAAATCGGCTAGCACAGCTGTTGCTGCTTCTATAATACACAGTGGAGACATTTTGCTCCATTTCGTGCTACAGAAAAGAATTTGCAGCAGGACAAAAATGAAGTGAATAAATTGTGGACACAAGCAACACATTTAGTGCTTATTAATCATATCGCACGTGTGACAAGTTCTCTGTTGAGCAACAACCAACAGCCCAAAAGTAAAAGAGATTCATTGCAGGGAAGATGTGCTCACCTTGGGTCACTCGGCCCGCAGAACAAGGCAACATTACAGAAGACACATTATTGCAGTGCTTAATAAACAAGCATCACAAAGGTGCAGCAAGCGAAAGAGAATTTAATAAGAACAATATTAGCAAACTCAATCAAAGAAAAGCAAAGGATCAATAGTTATTGGTAAAAGAAAAATAATACAAGCTTTCGAGGGTAAAAAGACAACACTTCCCAAATTAACAGAAAAGCAAAAACAATGGAAAAAACTCGCTGCCATCAACGACTAAAAGAACACTGCGTCACTAATTGAGAGCACAGCCAAAAAGTCACCAATAAATATTAATGGTAAAAATGCAAATGTTTACCATTAATTTAATTGATCAAAAATTAGAGTGAATGGGAACCATAATAATGAACAATACTTTATTATGCACATCCCTTAACTCAGTCAAAAGGATCTGCACAGAATTTGGCAGATAATTGGCATATTCAGCCTAATTTTACTATGTAAGGTTAGTGAAGATCTATCTTGTGGATCGAAAGTTAAACAAGCATTTGCAATGCAATAGGTCTCGCATTTGCGAGAATTTGAGCAACTGGCATTGTAAATGACGATGCCTTTTTATTTACGTATTGGTTTTTCAAACATGAATAAAAGGCATCGTTATTTACAATTACAATCGCTTAAACTCTCGCAAATGCGAGACCTATTGCATTGCAAATGCTTGTTTTTAAAGAAGTTGCCAGGTCAGCAAGTTTACACCACAATCCACTTCTCTTCTTAGTGCTGCTATAAATTGAACTTGAAGGGAAAACGAAACAAGCAAGGAAAAGTTCCCAAGGTGTGCCGTTGTTTTTTGTAACTTTAAAGGGTGCTTCTGAGTCAGTGATTTTCAGTACATTGATTCCCCTCTCCAAACAAGAAAGCGAAAATCTGAGAAAAGCCGCTCTCAAGGAGGGCGCAGCACGTCTCGTTAGGAGAACATAGCAGAAGATTTGTAAAAGTCTTTATCTGTGATAAATCGTTCAAATGAGGATTACGTAGAAAAAGGCAGCCATTATCCTTAAAAGTGACAAAGAGCAAGGAGATGATTGGAGCAGGCCTTTGGTTGCCCAGGTTCTCATCTAAGGAACTGTGCCCTCTAGGACGAGACTCCTGATTGGGCCACATTACATTTCAATTGTTTATCATGGAGTCAGGTACAGCTAATACTAACGAGCTCCCAATTGACTTTATCATTCATCATCATTATTTAACAAAACCTTCGGCACCCAAATCAATGGCAGGAACACCATGGCGAGGAGCTAGGAGGCGGCCATTGATCTGCTTGGAAGTTATTTGTCAATGGAGCAAAAAAAGGTGACGGGAAATAATTGAAGCTAGAGCTAATTTTCATATGTCTGCGGTCAGTGGCCAGGACTCAATCTGAAAGTGCGGATTTTCATATTAGTGACGTTATCTTTCCACGGTGGCCACTGACCTATATTCAAGGCCTTTGGAATTTTACTATTATGCGGCTGCAGCGTTTTCTGCACAATTAAGGATGTTCCGCACTTGCCACACAATCCATCACGTGCAGCATATTTTGCAGATTATAAGCAAAAAATGTTGCTTGCTCAAACAGATCAAAAGTTACTAAAAAGACTGCTAAACATTTGCCACTCAGTGGAAGACTCTTCAAAGGTTAACTGTTCATTTTGCTGATTCTCTAGGTATGAAGCAGATACTAATGAGGTGTAACTTTTGCCCAGATAGTGTTAACGTGTAAAAAGGACAAAATAATTCAGTAATACTATAACAACTGTGCCTCATTATGCCACAACATTTGCTTTTTCTTGCCACAAAATGTAGCCAACTCTGCCGTTATAATTTGGTACTCCCCTGCTTCATAATTCCAATAGCCCTGCCAAATGGAAACCATAGGGAGAGAGTGCCTTACCATCAGCTCAAAGGGGCGAAAAAAAAGGTGGAGAGTATGGGTGAGGTAAAGGCCTTTAACTCGGGTGAAGCTGCTCGATTTAATAGAGTTTCATTAGGGGTCAAATAGCAGCGAAAAGCATATTCAAAACCACAGTCAAAGAACATAAAAATAGGAAATGAAAAGGGGGGGGGGCGCATCTTTACAGTGACTTATGTGGTAGTTCTATAGGTCTGTTTATTTTCACACAGAGATTTCAGCAGCTGAGAGTAGCATAAATCTCAGTGTGAAACTCTTCAGGGAAATTATCAGGCGAATTAGACCTGGAATTATCGATACCCTATGAACCATTCATTTCTAAGGAACTTTAATGGACCACCTTGTAATGGCCCAGATTTTCGCGACCCAATACCCAAGGTATTGGTAACACCGAAGGGTGAGGGAAATCCGGACAATTTGGCATGCCAATCGTAAGGAGGGCCATACTGGTTCTGTAATAGTTGCTCCTCTGCCACTGCAAGTTGGACTCCACATAGTATTCTCTAGTTGCC
This sequence comes from Calotriton arnoldi, assembly GCA_963921515.1. Lineage (NCBI taxonomy): Eukaryota > Metazoa > Chordata > Amphibia > Caudata > Salamandridae > Calotriton > Calotriton arnoldi. The sequence goes on along the minus strand of CAWUFW010003771.1, from coordinate 502,933 downwards.
TAATGCAGCCTCTTTTCAACCTTGCATTTCAAAAGGGTGCCCCATAGTCTGACGCTACTGTGGGTTTTCCCAGACCCATCAGAAGCATAATGGGCTACATAAATGCTACAATTTAGTGCAACAAATAGGGATGGCGTTCAGCCATAAAACTATTTCAAATAAATTAAAAAACAATATATAAAGCATAAATAACATCTACACCTAACTATTATTAGTCTCCAGTTTGAAGAAATGTAGGACACTATCAACTGTAAAAAGATGTCTTACGCTAGCCACCATCTATTTATTTTCCTAATGTTTTTCTCCAGTTTTACCACTTTTCAGACAAACAACTCCCTCAAATTCAATTTTTCAGTGAATCAATAGAGTTGTGATGAGGGATTATAGTCAATGGATCTTTTGATAGTGAAGATGATCACGACCACCTTCACCAACTCTATACTATATGAACTAACCAGGAGAATTGTACTCACTTTTTTAACATGATATATCCCCCTTGCTTCATCCTGCACATTAGCCACTGACAGCTTCTCCAGGATTTTTTTGATCTGGTTTTGAAGTTATTGCCCCCTATTGCCTTGTGCCTGGGTAGGTTTGCTGGCAAGACAATTCAGTCACTACGTGCATTCCTATAGAAATAAAAGGTTTAGCATCAGCTCACTTTTTCTTCATCGCAGGGAGGTATTGCTCAAAATATGAAGCATCTAAAGTAATTGCCAAAATATAACTTGCTACAAAGTGATGCTCCAGAGAAAAAGGCAAATGGAGGTAAGACTACAGCACTTAAATCTTCCAAGGTAGATCTATGGCTGCTGGAAGTGCATCTTTCGAAATGAAAATCATGCCAGCAGGAAGGCATTTTTGGGGGATTAAAGGTTGAAACTCAGATGACTCCATCATTGATACTAATTTCAGATGTTTCGCTACAGGGAGAGTAGTACTGAGAAACAAAAGACATGGGGTGGGGGAATTATCACAATGAAGTTGGGCACACCTGGGGAATCCCTGTGATTCCCCCTTACACATTGGGTCTATATGGCAGTGTAGTGGAACCCAGGGGATTACCCAAACTCTAATAAAATGGAATTACTCTAACCAGGTTGTGTATGTGTGTAAAGTGCCCTGATGATTCTTCCTGGTCTAGTGCACACATGAATGGGAACAGTGTTCTACCATGCACTGGGGAAGCACACACATACATGAAGAGCAAAATAGAGCTTCATCCACTACATTTGAAAAGCGGAAAGATGCAATGAGGAAGAGTTGTCTTCTGCATGCAGGACAATGGCTCTACTGGCAATTTCTGTAGACAGGACCGGCTCCTCCGCTAAGGCAGAGGAGCATCGCCCCACTGCCTTTCAGCACGGCAAGAAAGGAAAAATCAAATGATAATAAAGCAATGTTAGTTTCATTTTATTTTTCTGTGCTGGGGCAGTTTTGTGGGGTGGGGCTAGGCTGTGCAGGGGGAGGAGTGGTGGCACACTTTGCATGTTCTCCACCCAGGCTGCATTACAGCCTGGGTGGAGAACATGCCCAGGCACCCATTCCCCATCTGAGCGCCTAACCACGGCACTCAGACCAATCACAACACTGCATTGCAGTGTCGTGATTGGCTTAGGGGAGCCTATCCTTCTTCCTGTTTGAACAGAAGCCAGGAAGAGGATGGAGAGGACAGATGAGAGGGGGCGGCGGGCCGGCAGGTCAGCCAGCAGGTAAGAAAGTGAACTTAAAAAAAAAACAATCTGCTCCTTTCCCCCGCTCCCCGCCCCACTTCTGCTTCACAGGAGCAGCCGCGATTGTCTGTAGGTGACTTTTTGTCACCTTCTGTAAGGCCAACAGAAGTAGAAAATTGTGTACAATGGTTTTCCGTGCATAGCAGCTTGTTACAGTGGGTTAACAGAGCAATCCCTTGCACCCGTAGCTAATACACACTCACATTTAGCAGTGCAAGCCTTAATGTTGTTTTTTGTTATCTTCCTGGTTGTATACAACCACTTCGTGTTATAAATCAACAGTTGTGGCACATATTTGCAAAAATAAATTTTTATTAGGGGTTGTAAGCAAGGGCCAATGGCCAGTGAGACACAGTGCTTGGAGGTAGGACTGGAACATAGCTTTGACTGTGCAAACTACCCAACTGCTTGTTCACCAAACTCCATTGACCTAGTGGGTGTTAGACACTGGGCCTGGCCTTCAGGAACCATCTACAAATTAACAGTCAAGATACCAGAACTGATTAATCATTGAAGCGCACCTGTTTCCTTTTTGTAAAGCAACTACCTCAAAAACAGTAGTTTAGTGAACATGTATTCAAGGCATTCTTTCTATATCTATTTAGTTTTCAGGAATTGCAATTTCCATATCAAAGTGCAGAGAGTTAGTTACACAGAGATTTTGATAAGGTATCCATCACTATTACATTTAAGCAGAGAACACTTTATGCAAGGTAGCTCTTTGGCATTAGCTATCTACTACATCCTTTGCCTTTAGTTATCTGCTACATTCTGCAGACATCCTTGATCAGCATAAGTGATGAGCAATAGTTAGTCGTGGAGTCCAGTGTCTCTAGTTTCTGTCTTATCACATTCACCTTTTCCCCATTTCTACCACGTGCCCTTTTGGCGTTTATGTGGTCATCTGTGGAGATGATGAGAGATGGAAGGGGGCATCGCTCCCGGTGGAGCCTGAGCACAAGCTTAGGGCATTCCAAGAAGGGCCTGGAAGAAGGTGATGGCCGAAGGCTGAAGTTGGGGTGATATTTCTCAACAATAAATATCAACACGCAACAGTACTTCATCACTATATAGCAACACATACACAAACACATGTGCATGCATAGCGATGTCTCCCATAATGTCAATGCTCAGCTGACGTGGTATCACTGGTAAATTTACGATGTAATCTGTGACATCAGGTGTGAGTTCACGAGAAAGGTAGTGGGGCAATGGTGAATTTACGTGGTTTTTAAATTGAGCATTGTAACCATATTGCCACTTTAAAGATCAATTTTTCAGTGAATTTCCGTGTTTTATGTGCTTTTTAATACGTTACAAGCAGCAGTAACCATAACTTTCCTTTAACATTTTTTTCTGTCAGTTGTTGAGGGTTATTTTAAAATCATAAACTGCACCTAGCTTCCATGCTGATAAAATGTACTGCACACACTTCAGCTGAGTGCAGCAGGTGTAGTCGAAGGGGCTGACCTGTGGCCAAGTCCTGCAGCATCCCCATGCTCTGCAGGTCTCCGCACAGGCTTTCAGCCATGCACAGCAGTCTCTGGGTGCAGGGTTGGTACGCAGCAGCCCCTCAGCTAGCCCTGGTTCCAAAAAAAGTCACTGCATCCCTCATTTGATCTTGTAGAGTGGATTCCGTGGCACCTTCTTCTCCATTGAGCCTACTGTGCATGACTTTCAGATGGTGCAGTGCCCAGTGCCTCCGAGTCCAATGTGTATGTGTTCCAGTCCAGGTGCATTGGCCCAGCCCATGTGGCACTGATAGCACAACACTTGCCTTTGGCCACGCAAGTGGGCTCTGGGCATAAGGGTTTGCCTGCAGACACACCACACGCGAGAATCTAATCTACTGAGCCCGCTGTGCATGCCTTGGACTGTGTCAGTGGGCTCTGGTTGTAGGGTTTTGATTGTGGCAGGGCTCCTCAGAGTTCAGCCAATGCTACTTGTATTTCTCCGTGACATTTGTCTTTTAAAACACAGGCCTTGGTGCCTGGCATCCTACAATTACAATCTCAACTTAAAGGTTCAATTGTTGCCTGGCAATCAGATTGCTCAGGTCACAGACCCAGTCAGGAACCTTGGATAAATCAGACAGATATACAAAACAATGAACCCTTTGAAGACTACCCAATTTTATTTGTAAGAATATTTTTTCAAAAACTATTGAATAGATTTATACCAGAATACAAAAATCATGCTTTTTAGTAAATCTCTACTTTCTTACCTTTTCCGGTGTAACTGTATTTGGTATTTTTGCTGTAGCGAAGAGCAAAAATCCCTATGCCAGCTAAAATTGAAACCAATTAATTTTGACCACCTATAAACCTTTTCTCCCTTGGACGGATCAGCACAAAACACGGCAGGCCAGAAGTTAGCTGAAGGTGCAACCTGAGTGTCACATTTTGTGGAGATTTATCAATAATCACCAAAGTTATCAGCAAAACAAAAACCGCAATTTTCAATAGATGGTACCTCTGATCCATACCCCCCAGATTCGCTGATGCTGAGTCTATAATATATAGTTGCATATTTGTATGCATATTGTTCACAAATAAGATCAACACTAACTGGCTCTCTAGATTAGATATAGTACATTTTTCACTTATTTAATTATCTGTTTAGTGTTGGGATGACATAATCCTTCATGTTACACTTGCAGTGACTTCTTTCCACATGGCACAAGTGGCATCCATCACATCTTGGTGATTTCATTTACAGTGGTCATCGAATATGATGAATACAGTGTTTCCTCTGTAAGTGGACACCTGACCCTTTGTGAATAGGAGAAGTGTCATGTTGGTATGAATGGGCTTTCTTGTTGGGTTCATGTCCTCCATGACAGAGAAGGAGTGGAAATTGAGAGGCAAATCAGACATAAATAATACTTCCAGGAGTGAAGCATACATCAACATGGCAATTCATGAATTTAAGACACAAATGCGTAAGATGCAAATAGAATATATATATATATATATATATATATATATATATATATATATATATATATATATATATATATATATATATATATATATATATATATATATCTAAGATAAAGGGCAAGTCCTCAGTCCTGTCTGTGGAATTTACTGTCATCCCCGAAAACAGCAGCTAGAAATCTTATAATCCTTTCAATAACTCTATGAGATCATTATTTCTATGAACGGCAAGTGGCAATATCAGGGTGGGCTGTCATAAAACATTTGAGTAAAGCTATTAAGTAGTATACTACTTTAGGCTACTCACAAAATTCGAGGGCAAAGTTTCTCAAAAGTGTAGACTGACACATGTCCACCCCCTGCAAAAAAGGGTGGTGCCAAATTTACGAGTGTAAATTACAACTGCAAAAAAAAAAAAAAAGTAAGTCCAGTATCACACATGGCCAATCACTGATACTGCAACACACCCTTCTATAGAAAATAATGGAGGTAGGGTATTAACATAAAACCTCATAGGAAATAATGTTATACTACATTAAATGGTTTAAAACTGTTAAAAATATAAATAGGTACAATTTATTAAGAAAATCTGTACAAATATTGCATATTTATTATTTAGTTATATACTATCTTAGTAGCCTTTTATATTTTAGAATTAAAGTAACAATAATTTAAGTAAAATATATTTAAATTATTTAAATTAATTCAATAAATCACTTTTAATACTTATTAATGCATAATAAGATTTTTTACTTTAGTACGGAAAATATTTTTTAATTTAAACTCTGGAAAAATTATTTTAATTTAATTTGTTATATTTAAATTAACTAAAGATTTAATTCAAAATGAAGTTAGTAATGCTGCTGGATTTTTTAAAAGCTTTTCTACATTTCAAATAAATACATAACATTAATTTACAATAATATTAAATATAAAAATAGTTTTACTAATTTGTTGTAATGGTTAATAAACTTTTATTAATTTCTCAATACTTTACCATAGAGAGATCTCCAGCCCAGTCATGGAGTCTCCCTGTGGTAAATTATACGGAAAAGTAAAAATGTTTATTAAAATAGAAAACAAATTGTAAAAATGTTTTATGCTAAATATTAATGTAAACTAGTGTTATATTTATTTTAAGTGTACAACAAAATAAATAAATGGTAACAGAACTATTAACTTAATTTTTAATTAAATGTAAAATGAATTTAAGCATATTAAAATAAATAAAAAATATTTTTCTGGGTTTAAATTAAAAACATTATTAACCACCTAAATTAAGAAAATATGTTTTTGCTATCATTAATAAGTATCACATGTAATGTATAGAATTAATTAAAAGTAATTTATTTACATTTTAATCAAAATTATTGTTACATAATTTTTAAATTAAAAAAGGTTGTTAAAATATTTTATAATTACATTTTTCTAACATTAAATTATATTTATTTATATTGTTATCTATTTTAAATTATTAAATTTAATTTAACATAATTTCATATGAGTTTTATTTTGTAAGAACCCCTTTCAGAGGGCCACGGGGCACGCAGGTGTTCCTGGGCCTAACCGTGGAGGTTGAGGCCTTTTACTCCTGATATCCCGGGGAGCCTGACCTACTATGTTTGCGCAACAGGGCCAAGTACCCCATCTGCACTTCACTCTCAGTGGTAAATGTGGACGACCAGTCATCGGGTCCCTCGGGGGAGAAAGTGTAGATACAGTTTGATCATAACTCAAAGTACACTCAGTAATGCCTTTAAATTAATGTCCAGTCATATACTTGCTTTCATATATAAAGTATTTTATTTCTAACTCTACACTTCAAAGAAATAATGACATTCGTAAGCAACAACACAATCCCCTTGAGGTCAGGGCTCTAGTGTTTCGCTGGTAAGTTCCTGTCCCACCATCGGCCTATAAAGTGATCAGGGTTATTCCCAATTCATTGGTGGCAGCATCCAGGGAATGCTCACTAGTAGGCCTTATTCAAGAGTCCCCTTTGACTTTTTAGGAAATAGTCAAAAGTGTCTATGGTGCTGCAGCACCTTCAGCAGCGAGTCCTCTAGGGCCCCAAAGTCCCAGTTCAAGTTTTACCCATTCCAGCAGCATGGAAGCATTTGATTTTTTCATGGGTGACTCAACTGCTGGCCCTTGCAGCTCTGGTCCTATTTGGAGGGGTCGGGATCTCACGGTACACGCTGCAGCACCCGGCAGGCGTAGGCTCTCTCTCCCAAGCAGCGCTGCTAGCCTCAACAGTGATTTAAGGTGCTCCCAGCTTCCTACGATGCTGTACGTCCAATTTCCCCGCACAGGATAGAGGGGTTGCTCTCCTTGTTCCAGACTGAAGCCCAGAAATGGAGCAATTCCTCACGGCGTCCACAGGCTATCACGGCGTAGATCAGGGGGCAGATCTCGATGGCAGGTTGCCGAGTCAATGATCTCGGACAACAGCCCGATCTTTGGCACAACCTAGTACCAGCAGCTCCACCTGGTTCACGGGATTGCCTTGGTACATGCAGGCAAGGTGTAGACTTCGCCGGTGTGATTGCCGACACCACAGCAGTTCCTCCTGGCATATGGGGTCACCGTCAAGGCTCACACAAGTCTTGGCACTTTGTCACACACTCACATCCATGGTGGCCCCCTCTGTCATACAGGGTCACCACAATGAGGTGGTACGGGCTTGGTGCTGCCTCATGGCACCTGATGAACGGCTCAGTCCACGGCGGCCATCTCCTGGCATACCGGGTTTGCAGAATCACTCTTGCAGACAGGCAGAGGGCCAATCGGTGCACAGACTCTCCTCACACCACGCACCGGGAGTCCAATTGGTAGGACTCCCTCCTGGCCTTCGTTCCCCCGACACTCTCCTCTTCCTCACAGAGCACACTGGTCTTGGCAAGCAGGCGGCACTGGTGCTCCAGGCTTCAGAGCAGGTGGTCTTGGTTTACCTGTGTGATGTCCCCTCACCCAGCAGGGACTAGGGGGGCTTGGCCCCCAGTCCTGGTCCCAGGCAAAAGTCTCGCAGAGCTTTCCCTTCTCATACAGCTCATTTGACTGCCTGGCAAATGACAAATTTGGGGATCTCAATTTTTCCTTCATATAGCCCATTTCCAGACACTAAGGGGCCGATTCCGATTTGGGCCGGAAAACATACTGACCGACTCGGTACGGGAATTTAGTCCGACCGACTCGGACCGGCGCCGCACGACCTGGGTAGTACGATGAAATGCATGTGAAATCCGACAGACTCGGACGGAAGACAAAACGACCGAACGAGCCGGACGGAAACAAGCCATCCGGCCGGGAAATCACGCGAAACGAACCGACCGACACGCACTAAGATTGAACCCGAACGAAACGTACCCGCGAACTCCGACCCGCGTAGTATGATGCTGTGCGGGCAAAACACGACCGACTCGCCCGGAGCACAAGCCGTACGACCGACACGCATACAAAACCCAGCCGAAGCAACCCAATACTACGCGACCGACTCGTACGCCGCATATGAAACCTAGCTGACACACAGCGGGAACGAGTCGGACAAGATCGCACCAGACAACTGCAGCGTCCTACTCGGACACAAGAACGACTCCTACATGCACCAAAAACACCAAGGAAAAATTAAAAAAAAAAGGGCCAAACAAGCAACCACTAAGCCAATAAATACTGGGAGGAAAAAAAATGGAACAAGGACACACCTCCAACTCCACCTACATAAAGGCCACAAATCCCGACCATGATCCCTTGCAAATTCCACTGACCTGCCAGACAGAACACCATCACACAGCAACCACAGACACACTCACAGCTCATACTTCATACAAGCCACACACCATTACCACACCTACAAATAGCACCCTCACACACACCCAGCTAAACCTACACTCACACACCCCCACTTGCACACACACACACATCAATCACCACTACCACCCATCACCATGCCCCCAAAGAAGAACCATAAGTTCCTAGATTGTGAATTGGAAGTCCTGGTAGACGAGATCCTCAGGGTAGAGCCACAGTTGTTTGGTACATTGGTACAACAGACCCCCATGTTGCAGAAAACCAAGATGTGGGGCAAGGATTGTCGACAGGGTCAACGCACAATCACCATGTTTGCGCACAAAGGAAGACATCCAGAACAGGTGGTATGATGTGCGCAGGAGGGTCAGGGACCTACTCAAAAAGGACTACCTCCTCAGGCAGCACACCGGCAGTGGCCCTCCTGCAAAACCAGTAAAGCTCAGGCCCTGGGAGGAGAAGGTGCAGGCGATCCTACCACCAGTGAGCGTATATGGACTAACAGACATCCCAGAGCCTGGTGAGTACACAACTAATATACACAATATGGTGTGACAACACACACACATCACAGTCAAGGGGATAGGCAAACCATGCACACTTAGCAAATACACAGCATCCTAAAGATATCCATCCCAAGATGTGAATGCTAGTCAGACAAACACAATACCTGCCATCCCATAGTGATATGTAACTGTGTCATGACATCTACAAACCTAACAACAAATACAGCAAGGCAGTGGCACAAATAGAACCAACAAATACTCCCAGATATTTACCCACCACTAGAACACCACCTCACAGGGAAGCTCACTGAAAGGAAGGAATTCTGTGTATGCTGGTCAAGTCAGTGTAGCCAATAGCATGATGGGAGTGGTGGTCACAGATATTGGTCACACCCACAATTGGCCCATTAACACCACTCTGAACCATGCTCACATCACAGGGAGTGGAAAACAACTGACAAGATGGCTGACACTGGCTACTGCTGTGGGGAGCACAAGGCCCTGCTGGGAACTGGGCACCAACAAACAACAGGACCACACTGTCAGCCATCTTGCCATTGCTGTCACACTCACACACACTGAAGTCCACTCAAAAGGAAGGAAGGATGGGCATGCTGGGAAGGGGGTGTAGGCAATAGCATGATGGGAGTGGTAGTCACAGATCAACATCTCACACCCACATGGCCCAGCAAGTTAGCACTGAAGCATGCACACCTCACGGAGAGTCAAAAGCCACTTCAAAGATGTCTGACACTGGCCACAGCTGTGGGAGCACAAGGCCCTGCTGGGAACTGGGCACCAACAAACAACAGGACCACACTGTCAGCCATCTTGCCATTGCTGTCACACTCACACACACTGAAGTCCACTCAAAAGGAAGGAAGGATGGGCATGCTGGGAAGGGGGGGTGTAGGCAATAGCATGATGGGAGTGGTAGTCACAGATCAACATCTCACACCCACATGGCCCAGCAAGTTAGCACTGAAGCATGCACACCTCACAGTGAGTCAAAAGCCACTTCAAAGATGTCTGACACTGGCCACAGCTGTGGGGAGCACAAGACCCTGCTGGGAACTGGGCACCAACAAACAACAGGACCACACTGTCAGCCATCTTGCCATTGCTGTCACACTCACACACACTAAAGTCCACTCAAAAGGAAGGAAGGATGGGCATGCTGGGAAGGGGGGTGTAGGCAATAGCAGGATGGGAGTTTTAGGCACAGATATTGGTCACACCCACAATTGGCCCATCAACACCACTCTGAACCATGGTCACATCACAGGGAGTGGAAAACAACTGACAAGATGGCTGACACTGGGTACTGCTGTGGGGAGCACAAGGCCCTGCTGGGAACTGTGCAACAACCAACAGCAGGACACCACTGACTGACATCCTGAAAGACAACTTGCACTCCCTGCAATGGAAGCACGTTCCATGGTGGGATATCTGGCTGGGTGGGAAGGAGGACTCACAGCAATGACCATAGTTACAAGCACCTCCCCTCACAGACCCCCTCAACACTAACTCTACATAACCCACCTGGGAGAATGCAATGCCTCACATCCTAACTGAAGATCCCACAAAGAACCACCAACCTGGGTCATGCTGTGTGAAGCACAGGGACACTCTTGGGACTTGTAGCCAAACAACTGCCAGGACAACACTCCCAGCCATCCTGTCAGCACAGGCACCCCACCCCACAGGGAAGCAGAGTTTAAAATGAAGGAAGGATGGGCATGCTGGGAAGGGGGGTGGAGGCAATAGCATGATGGGAGTTGTAGGCACAGATATTGCTCACCCTCACAATTGGCCCATCATCACCACTCTCAACCATGCTCACATCACAGGGAGTGGAAAAGGACTCACATGATGGCTGACACTGGGTACTGCTGGGGGGAGCACAAGGCCCTGCTGGGAACTGTGCAACAACCAACAGCAGGACACCACTGACTGACATCCTGAAAGACAACTTGCACTCCCTGCAATGGAAGCACGTTCCATGGTGGGATATCTGGCTGGGTGGGAAGGAGGACTCACAGCACTGACCATAGTTACAAGGACCTCCCCTCACACACCCCCTCAACACTAACTCCACATAACCCACCTGGGAGAATGAAATGCCTCACATCCTAACTGAAGATCCCACAAAGAACCACCACCCTGGGTTATGCTGTGTGAAGCACAGGGACACTCTTGGGACTTGTAGCCAAACAACTGCCAGGACAACACTCCTAGCCATCCTGTCAGCACAGGCACCCCACCCCACAGGGAAGCAGAGTCAAAAGGAAGAAAGGATGGGCATGCTGGGAAGGGGGGTGGAGGCAATAGCATGATGGGAGTTGTAGGCACAGATATTGCTCACCCTCACAATTGGCCCAACAACACCACTCTCAACCATGCTCATATCACAGGGAGTGGAAAAGGACTCACAAGATGGCTGACACTGGGTACTGCTGGGGGGAGCACAAGGCCCTGCTGGGAACTGTGCAACAACCAACAGCAGGACATCACTGACTGACATCCTGAAAGACAACTTGCACTCCCTGCAATGGAAGCACGCTTCATGGTGGGATAACTGGGCTGGGGGAGAAGGATGCCTGGATGGCAACCAAATACCACCAATGCTGGTCATGCACACACCTCAACATACACATTGACATGCCACAGGTTGGCAGGACAATGTGCTACACCAATATCACTCGATGACTGTCACAATTTAGGAGAATGCAATGTCCTGGCCCACATCCAGAGGTACAGTCACAACTGTCAGGTGTTTGAACAATTGATGCCTGTAGAAACATAACATAACATCTGTGTCTCTACCCAAAACAGGTGATGATGGGGACACAGCAGCAGACGAGGAGGAGTCCCTGTCCCAGGCTCCGGGGAACACTGAGCTCACTGGTGTGGATCAGCCACTGCAATCCTCGGATGGCGAAGAACCAGCTGGACCCTCCGGTGTGAGTCATCATGCAGCACCAGCAGGACCAACATCTGCACCCCCTGCACCCACCCCTCCAACAACTGCCAACACACAGGCCACCCCTGCCAACACGGACAGACCAAGGACCAAAGATGACAACAGCGCAGGGACCCAGGCCCAAACTGGAGCTGGTGACAACAAGCCCAGGAACAACACCCAAGTGGGCCAACAGTCACCTGTGCGTGCCACCGCAGGTCCTGCACGTGTCGCCAGGGGTGGTGGGAGGGGTGGTAGACATAGGTCGCTCTTTGCAGAGGGGTCTGGACTGCATGATGACCCACAACTGGCACGCATCGCGGATGCGTACCAGACTAGCACCGGAGAGGTCAGCCAGGTAGTGGGGATCCTCAAGGACATACAACAGCAGCAGGCTGCCCATCATGCCCGCTTGGACTCCCACATGTCCCATGTCGACACACACATGTCACATGTCGAGACACACATGTCACGTGTCGAGACACACATGTCTGGCATGGAGTCCCAGTGGGACACATTGGAACAACTGACAGCGGTGCATAGGGACATACTCACATGCCTCCGCCAGATCAGCACCAACATGGCCTCACCTCCCTGTGTGCCCACAACAACTGCTGCTGAAACAACTGCAAATGCCACAGGGAGGGAGGAGGACTCTGGCAGAGAGTCCCCTGCACCGCCGCAGCCTGCACCTGAGGGTCCCCCCAAGAAGAGGGGCCGTCCGAAGAGGCCAAACTGAGAGGCCGATGGCCATCTACATCCCCCAGGAAGCCAACACCTGTTCTGGAACTTTTCCTCTGTGTGCAAACTGCACGCCCTGTCGAAGCCAACCCAACTCTCCCACATGACATGGGGAGCTCTGGTTGGCCAAATTAATCAGATGACTGTGGACTTTACTCTGGACATTTCAGCTACCAAGACTTCCAATACACATGGGTACTTTGGATTCCAATTTCTATGTACAGCACCCACCATCCTGTGCACCATCCTCACACCTGTATGTAAATAAACTCACCAATACACCATATCTGCCTCTGTTGTGATTCCAACGTGGTTTTTGTCATGTAGATGGTGATCTGCTAAATGACACTGTGCATGCTAACTGCTACAGCAAGTCCAACACCGTCATGTCAGTCATGGCGACGTGACACATATGAGGGAGACACACCACTAGGGCCACACAACACATACACACCAGGGCCATCAGACTCATCACCTAAACTGATGTTGCAACTAAATACAGTGGAATGCACAGACACGCCACCTATTCACAGTCACTGTCAACTAGACTACAGGTGCAGTAAGCAAATGTCAGTCAGATGTGTGACTACAGACAACGCACATCCCAAAGTGAAGCACAGGTTTATTACACATTTGCAACATGTTGTTTCCACTACAAATGCAAGCTAATCCAACCTGGCTGTGGCCACAAAGTCAAAAATACAGAAGATAGAAAGTCCAGGGGTGTGTGGCACATCACCTGTAGGGAAACGACTGCTTCCACCTTGGAAGTTGAATCATGGATTCGGAGGATCCAAGTTGATCAGACAACTCCGGCAGCACCCTGTGAAGGACAGACATGACACACAGTCAAAACCACTGAAGAACAGCACAGAACAGCAACACTCATGTCTAATACATGTCACGAGATAACTACACAAAACCAAGTTAGCATGTCAACACTGTTGGGCAGTTCAGACCACCTGCAAGGACACATCGCTGCACGCATCCAGTCAAGTAGCACATGGCCACACTCAAACAGCACCAGAGCACCACACAAACATATCATGCAAACTCAAATCATTGACATCACAACCCTCTGGAGACTCACATTCAGCTGAAGAAGTTGGTGATGAGCTGTGTGCGGACATCACCATCATCATCATCATCATCATCTTCACTGGCATCGTGACCCAGGCCAGGATCTTCCACAGGTGGCGCACGTTGGTCATCGTCATCCAGGATGAGAGGCAACTCCTTCCGCACTGCCAGGTTGTGTAGCATGCAGCAGACGATGACAATCTTGCCACCTTTGCTGGGGCATATGGGAGGGCCCCTCCTGTCTTGTCCAGGCAGCGGAAGCAGCTCTTCAGGAGACCAAAGGTCCGCTCAATCACCCTCCTCGTCTGACCATGTGCCTCATTGTAGCGCATCTGGGCTGGTGTCACAGGGTTCCTGAGGGGTGACAGCAACCACGGCATGTTGGGTTATCCAGAGTCACCTACAGACAGACAATTGCACATTAGCCGATTTGAAAATGTGTGCGGAAAACAACATAGCAGAACACACACAATGGTACAAAGTCAGTACACACCAACAAGCCAGGCACGCTGGTTCGGCATCTGTGACATCATCCTCGGGATGCGACTACTCCTCATCACGTAGGCATCGTGTGCCGAACCGGGGAAACGGGCACACACATGTGAGATGGTCATATCTGCAAGACATACCACCAGAGCATTGATCGAATGGTAATGTTTACGGTTCCGGTATGCCTGCTCATGTGCCTGTGGTGGTATCAAAACCACATGTGTCCCATCAATGGAGCCAATTACATGTGGCATCCTCCCCAGGGCATAGAAGTCACTCTTGACGTCAGTGAGTCGTTGACGTGTTGGGAAATAGATGTACTGGTTGAGGTATCTCAACATTGCCCCCAAAACATCGCGTAGCACACGGCTGAACATAGTCTGTGACATCCCACCAGTAGTTGCCACAGTGTGTTGAAAGGTACCAGTGGCAAAGAAGTGTAGGGCTGCCATCACCTTCACCTTGGGGGTCAGCGCTGTAGGATACGGCCGGCCAGACTGCAAATGTGGGTCCAACCGCACTGCCAAATCCTCAATCAGCTGCCTGGTGAAGCGGTACCGTCGGATGCTGTCACGTTCCACCATCGTTGCCAGGTCTGGGAATGGTCGATGGACAGCAGGAGCCCTGCAGTGCATAGGTGAAGAAAGCAAGATTGTCAGTCACCCCACCTATGTGCCGTTCACCATACTCAATTTCACATGATACATCATCAACAAACACAAGTACTTGATGTGTGCGTCGTTCCGTTTGGACATATATGGCACCTACATGGACATCATCTAACATCTCTGTTCAACAAGTGTTGACAACAGGTTCCAGGGTGTGCTATGGGACACCATTAGGCTGTGTCACAGTACCCATTAACTGCTCTCACGTTCTACACACATACCACAGTGACATGTCTGGACAGATGCTCCACAGGCATCACAGCTCATTGACAGGTAGATTCCCAGGGACCCTGCCTTGCCACATGGACACTGGCATGACATGGCGTATCATGTACACATCAGAAAAACAAACATGACACCCACAGGTAGTGGCCCCTGTAGCCTCTGCAGGACAGACATGGACGTCTGTGACACACACACACACACCATCAAAGTTCATGCACAAACCACGTGGATGTGGAGACTGTCTCCCATTGTGCACATGGAGTCAGAGACATGTGATACACAACATGCACACAGACTGTGGAGGGACATCACTATTGTTGGAATGGGCCACCCTGTGACGTACATGAATTCCCACATGTGAGCCTGGGGGTATGTGACATGTCATACACATACACAACCTCGAAATGTGATCATGACACATGCTCAGAAATGAAAAGTTGCACACCACAGTGGTCAGGTGTACAACACACAAAGGACCCTGTCCCCATGAACACGTGCACAGCCTGGGTGTGTCTGCCCCCAAGTGCCACCCCAAAATCCACATGTTCACCCCCATACACAGATAAGGTTATGCTGCCACACATGCCTTATATACAGTGTGGACTGGGTGTGGTGTTGTAGGTGTGCCCCAAAGTCCCTGGAAAGTAAATGTGGCTGGCATAGGTTCACCAGTGACCAGCATGGTGACATATGCGTGTGACTTGTCCAGGGACACGTTGTAGAGCAATGGACCGATCGGTGTGCCCAGCCGGCCCATTGCATTGTATGTGAGCGGGTACGCTTTGTAGAGCAATGGACCGATCGGTGTGCCCGGCCGGCCCATTGCATTGTATGTGAGCGGGTACGCGTTGTATGCCTGGTACGCGTTGTACAGCAATGGACCGATCGGTGTGCCCAGCCGGCCCATTGCATTGTATGTGAGCGGGTACGGATTGTATGCCTGGTACGCGTTGCACAGCAATGGACCGATCGGTGTGCCCGGCCGGCCCATTGCATTGTATGTGTGCGGGTACGCGTTGTATGCCTGGTACGCGTTGTAGAGCAATGGACCGATCGGTGTGCCCGGCCGGCCCATTGCATTGTATGTGAGCGGGTACGCGTTGTATGCCTGGTACGTGTTGTAGAGCAATGGACAGATCGGTGTGCCCGGCCGGCCCATTGCATTGTATGTGAGCGGGTACGCGTTGTATGCCTGGTACGCGTTGCACAGCAATGGACCGATCGGTGTGCCCGGCCGGCCCATTGCATTGTATGTGAGCGGGTACGCGTTGTATGCCTGGTACGCGTTGTAGAGCAATGGACCAATCGGTGTGCCCGGCTGGCCCATTGCATTGTATGTGAGCGGGTACGCGTTGTATGCCTGGTACGCGTTGCACAGCAATGGACCGATCGGTGTGCCCGGCCGGCCCATTGCATTGTATGTGAGCGGGTACGCGTTGTAGAGCAATGGACCGATCGGTGTACCCGGCCGGCCCATTGCATTGTATGTGAGCGGGTACGCGTTGTATGCCTGGTACGCGTTGTACAGCAATGGACAGAACGGTGCGAACACATTGGCTGGGGCCTAGCATGGCAACGGACGCGTTTTCGAAGCTCCAACGAGTCTGATGCAGTGAATTCAGTTGGCCAGCCACAACAATGTTGCAAAATCATGGGTGTCATGAAGTTGAAGATTTGAAGGATGCTGTGGGCGTGTATTAGTGCTGCTATTCCATGGATTGGTCAAATTCAGAAGATGCAAACGACTTGGACCTATTACTTTGGACACATGGGACAGTATCTGCCTCTGCAGCACACATATAATGCTGGCTGTTCCCCTGAGAGCTCACTTGCCTGCACTACATGCTCCAGGACGACATCTGCCACCAACACTGCTGCTGTTTATGCATCCTCTGGCTCCTGCAATGGAACGTACTGTGGAGAGAGCCCCAGCCTTCAGCCTTGAGGAGAACCAGGCCCTGCTGGACAGCCTTCTTCCACAGTACAGCAAGCTGTATGGGAAACCAGGGGAGCAGGTGAGTGTGCTGTCCACTGCCTCACTAATTGTGCATGTTGTCTGACTAGCAGGGCTTTCAGTGTGCACACCACTGGCTAGCATGCCCACTGAGTAGTTGTCACACCCCAAAGTGTGTAGTCACATGCACAGAACTGGTACAGTGCAGTAACAGTGCATTCCAACTAGGTTTACTTCCCATGCAATGATACCATGTAGTGACTGCTGGCAAACTGTTCATAGCCATTGTTGCACTGCCTGTGTACATCATATGCCCCTGTGATTGAGACATGTATATCCAACTGTGTGATGCACGTATATGTTGCATGTGTAGTAATGGCCTTCTCACTTTGTCATCCTCACAGGTTGATGCCCACCAGAAGCAGGAAATCTGGCTGACCATCGCCCGGAAAGTAAGATCCGTGGGGGTCTACAGGCGCAGGATCCGCAACTGCCAGAAGAGGTGGCAGGACCTTCGTGGCTGGACCCGGAGGATCGCAAGGGTCCAGCTGAAGCTGTCGCCTCCTCGCAGGAGGGCGGACACCGGACCCTGACCCCCCACATGCTCCGGATCCTGGCGGTGGTCTTCCCTGACCTGGATGGGCAGCTGAAGGACAGACAGCAGCAAGGAGGGGGTGAGTCCATGACTGCACTGTGCACTTTGTCTGACATGCTATGTGCCCTCCTCTGGCCTGGTTAAACTTCCACAGTACATCAGTCATGTGGTCCAGGACCCATGTCCCTCATTTGTGACATGCCCACTTCTCCTCTGATACGCATATGTGTGGCCCTTATAGTCAGGAAATTGTGTCATTTGGGGACTGTGTCATTGCATTTAGCTTTGCTCAAGCTGGGGGACAGCATTTGTTCCCGTGACTATGTTGTGCGATTCATGGGTGGGTCAATTGCTTACACAATGCCTAAGTTCTGACATGTAATCTGGGTGTAACTTTGATATGTGGTCCGCTTGCTGCTCTGACTCACCACATGTCCCTGGGGAATTTGGCACACACCCATGCTGCTGGTGGGAACAATGTTTGGGCCTCAGGAGTATGTGTATCCAGTGTGTCACACATGCTTAGCCACCTGCCTACTGTCCAGGACTCATCCCTCTTACAGGTGGAGCTGGACAGTCATGCCTACTCCAGGGCATGCAATGCACTCTGTACTCCCACTCCCGTGTATCATCTGGCATGTTGTGATCAGTGTAATATACCCTCAGGTGTCTGCCTCTGTGTCATTGTGCTGTGTCTTCGTTGTCAGGACTACTGGTATGTTTATCGGTTAGGGCCCAGCATGCCATCTGAGATGTGACCATGATAGACGATACTTCTGTGACTTATAGGTGTCTGATCACTTGACTGTGCACACAGGTGTTTGCGACTGTGACTTTCAGTCTGCTGTATTGTCATTCACAGCACACTGTGAGGTGCTCATGTTCAGAGAGTTGTGTTTCATGTCCCCCATATGTCCAGTTGGTATCACGTGGACAAATAGTAGTACAGATGATGTGGTATTTGGGGGATGGACATGTGCACTTGTCAGTCACATAACTTGCATTCCCCATGCCCTCAGATTGTGACACAGTGCAGACTGTTGTTGGCTTGCTGCCATGGCCATGTGACTTGAGACAGTAATGTATGACTTTGCACGCATTCCTGTGTCATGGCATTCAACTTCCTGAGACTGATCCTGCAGGGGAGTGACATGTGCAACATGCACCCCATTGTGGCATTGACTATCCGGACATGGGTGCATCATGGTGTCTGGTGCTGGTATGCATCACATGCATTTCTATTTAGACTCTGGCCATCCCTTTATCCGGACACCTGCACTGACTCAGTGGCAGGAGATGTGATGTGTGCATGTTCACATACTTCACCGTGTTCCCTGCAATGTCCAACAACTGTGTAGGTGGTGCATGTGTCCACACTGGGGTCTTACCATCAGACAGGCACCGGACAGATGGGTGCAAGGGCAGGAGGGGTGTGAGTCCCATGGTTGACCATCAGACTGACAATTGGCTTCCCCGAATCTGTGTGAGGACTTTAGGCAATGTTCAACTAACGATGCCAGGGCTTGCTCTGTAATGTGCTGTACTTACTGTGGTGTGTGCGGTCAGTGCAGGTGACTGATGTTTGTCTGTTTCCCTAATTGTTTGCAGATACATCCACGGCCACAGGAGGGGACAGCTCCACGGACCCGGAGGAGCAGTGGAGCCAGACTGGGTCAGCATCGGACGGGTGGTCAGAGGGACCCAGTGGCACGGAGGGCGAGGGGGAGCCACACCGAGGAGTCCTCAGCACCATCCACCTCAGCTGAGGACCACAGCAGCTCGGAGGATGACTCCCTTGTGGAGGCGGGTCTCAGCAGCCACCAAAGGCCAGCTAGTCTGTCTGGCCCCGCCACCACCACCACCGCCCTCCCATTGGCTCCCATTCCTGAGGTCCGTGGAGGCTCCCGTACTCGGGAACGTGTCTCCGTCGTGCCAGGCACCGCAGCCCCTGCCCCTGTGTCCCCTGCTGCCCTGAGTGAGGAGTCTGTGTACCTCCTTCGGCAGCTCCATGTAGGGCAGACAGCAATGCTGAGTGTCCTCCATGCACACACCACTCTGTTGACACAGCTGGTGTCGTTCATGGAGGGCATCTCGACGGGTATGTCTGCCCTACAGAGGAGCAATAGGTCCATGGACTCCTCCCTGACGGCAGCAGTGTCCCTCCTCCAACAGTCCCTCACCCCTCCCACCTCTGCCCCATCAACACTTCCTGCACCCCTACCTGTCCAAAGCACATGCACACCTGCACAGTCACCCAAACACACAGACACGAGCAGCACAGACACACCCAAGAGAAAGGCAAGACGTGCACACACGCATCCTCAGGGGACTGATACCACAGACACAGGGGACGGGGAACACACACACACACAGGCATCCACATTAACTCCGCAGTCCTCCAAATCCTCTCCCTCCAAGACCCCTTCCCTTTCCTCGCCTGCTAACACACCTACACAGCAGATCTTCCTGTGTGACCTCGGCCTCTTCCCCTCCCATCCTGCTGATCCAGCATACCGGGGGAAGAGGAAGTCCACCCACACAGAGGGGAGTGCCCCTCGCCCCCGGACACCCTCCCCCAGGCGCAGGCAGAGTGAGCCCCCCACCCGCAAGTCCCCCCGGTCCCGGAAGAGCAAGACCCCGCCACCGCCCTGCAAGTCAACCACCCAGTCTCTCACCTCCATCCCCCAGGCCACCACTCCACAGGTTCCACCGCTACACCCTGCCCCAGGTTCCCCCACACACTGATACCGCATCCCCAAACTGCTTAGGCCCTCCCCCCTGCCACTTGCTCTTCCACCCCCAAACCAGACGCTCTGCCTGTTAGGTGCCACTGGTGTGGAGACCGTGTCCCCCCCTCTGTCCTGCCCAGCTCTTCTGCCCCCCTTCCACTACCTTGGAGTCATGCACTGCGGTGGAGTCCACAACCACCCCGTCTGACTCGGGCACTGCATTGGGGACCCAGTCCACTCCATCTGACCAGCCCACTGCAGTGGTTGCAGCACCAACTGCATCTGACTTGAGCCCTGCGGAGGTGCCAGCCCCCCCTGAGTCAGACACCTCCACTGCAGTTGCCGGTGACACTCCTGCACCCACCTCCCCTTCACTGCCTCCTTCTGGCATCCCCTGATCCTGTCCCTGCGGTGCCTGGCCTGCCCCTCGTATGCCCCTCCAAGGGGGATGTCTCCTGTCCGTACCTTGGCAGGCAAGCAATTGTTGACAAGTTGTCACACATCACCCTGTTGGGACTGTATATTTGGACTGGCCATTGGCCTTAGTTTATTTTGGACTTTTGATTTGAGTTGCACACTTGCTGAATAAAGCCTCTTTTTGTTTACTTGTGGTTAATCTTTGGAGGTACATGATGTAGATGTGTAGAATCATGCATTTGCTGTTGTAATAGTGTTCAGATCAGGTAAATGAAGTTTTGCTGTGATGGGCTCCATGTGGTCCATGGGATATGTGTCCTAATCTAGTCTGGATCTATAGCATCCTTTGCTGCAGTCTGAGGGTGTAATGTTCAGCATTTGACACAGGGATGTACGTTTAGCATTTGTAGATTACCATCTTTGTCCTACACTGATGCACATCTGGTGGGCTTACCACTGTCCAATGTTCCTAGCACCCTGACTGTGTGCCCGTCTCCAATGGACATGCAGTTTAGCACATCAAATTTGGAGGACTCATCTGTGTACACAGTGCAAGTTGCTTGACACGTGTCTTGGGTGTATGCAGATGACTGACGTGACACTCCCGTGCCCAGGCTGATATGAGCAGAGCCTTCAGTGTGTTGTAGTTGTTGACTCACTGACCGAGTGTTCTGCTGACATGTTTGAGTCATGCACAGACAAGGTTTGGCACAGCTGACCTTCCACAGGAGTGGAGTGCCCTCATGGCAGTGCGTGATTCCGTGATATAGGCTGTGCCCATGTTGTGTGTTGTGTAGGCATGTCTGTGCGTGTTCCCTTCTCCTTTTCCTACACAGGCTGTGTCCCTACGGATGTTCCTGTTTGTGATGCTTGCTGAGTTGTTCTGTGTTCATCCAGCATCTTGGACCTGGTTACTCCGGGATGTGGCAAACTAATGTTCAATGAGGTTGTCATCCCTAGTTGTCTTTGTTGTCAGGGCTGGGGATGTGGGCAAACGCAGATGGGACACAGTCAGGATTCCTCTTGGCACTTGTTGGTTACACGAGTAATGTGATTTTCTGTTTGTGTATGCTTTCAGTGATTGTGACACGGTGTGTGTGTGACTGCTGCCACTCCTCAGGGTCAGAGCTGCAATGTTGGAAGTTGTCTATGTGTGTCCTTTGTGGGTCAGCTTGGATTCTTCATTGGTGTGTGACTATGGCCAGGATCCCATTGTTTGGGGTGGATTTCACGTCATGCCCATGTACGGCATACTGTGCAGTGTGTCAGACATTCACAAGTATTGTTGTCTGGCCATGTGTGATGGGTTTCTGCACCTTATTTCCCCCCAACACCCCTGGGATCGTCATGGGTGCATGTGCATTACCAGCAGTCCATGTGAGCTTCAACGCTGCACATTGGTGGAGTTCAAGGTGTGTGGCGTTGAGTGTGTGCAAATGTGAGTTGTTGCACGGCTGGGGCACTACCTCCATATTTTCCTTGGCTGGCAGGCCGTGCTGAGTGCTTTGTGCTTGTATAGGTGTGATGGTAGTTTGTTGCTCAGGACACATGGCTGTGGTTCACAGTGTGGATGACATCTACCTTTGTCATCACAGTCTGATTGTCATGCAGGCTAGTGTCACCACAATGTGGGGTCCCTGGGGGAGTGCTGTGGTGGTTCGGTCTCTTGCTGTGTGTGTTGCTGTTCCTACAAGCTTGTGTGACATGTGTAATTTGAGCTCCCTCTCATCTCACAATGCCTGTTTGCCCACATAGGGGAATCCAATCCATGAGTTACTTTTGTTTGTGACTGTGTTGACATCTGTGTATCAGTGAATCTGGCCTCCTCATGGGTTGTGTGTTTGCCTGGGGACACTGGCACACAACCCCCTCACCTGTTGTGTATGATATGCAGTGTGAGTCTGCCTGTTTGTGTTTGTGCTTTTGCACCACTGCATTGGCATATCTTTAGTTTGCCATTGGCTGTATGTTGTTTGTTGGCTTTCCCCTGCTGGCCCTGGGACTGCTAGGTCATCCGTCAGCACATTGATCATGGTTAGTATGTCCCATTGCTGCCATGGTATGGTATTTGTTCACCTGACATCTACAGTCTCCACAGGATATCTACATTTGTGTGTCCATTGGTGCTGATATGTGGGTCTGCATTATGATGCTCACTTCTGTCATTGTGTTATTTGTGCATGTAGACAATGTGGGCCCCCATGGCTGATGTTTGTGTGCACATGGCCAGAACAATGTGTCATTGGCACTGCACTGCTTGCCTCACACAATATATGTTGCTATGGGACCCAAGCACTACAATGCCACTGTAGTGTTTGGTGTTGTGTGGCCAGGAATAATCCCTGCAGTTATGTTTTTGCAGCTTTCACCAGGACTACACTTCCCTTTTGGGCACTGTGGTGATGGGGCTTTGGGCCCCATTGCCACACTGTTCAAAATGTGCTTCAGCTATGGAGCACACACTTACCTTTGGGCACTGTGGTGATGGGGCTTTGGGCCACATTGCCACACTGTTCAAAATGTGCTTCAGCTATGGAGCACACACTTACCTTATGGGCACTGTGGTGATGGGGCTTTGGGCCACATTGCCACACTATTCAAAATGTGCTTCAGCTATGGAGCACACACTTACCTTTTGGGCACTGTGGTGATGGGGCTTTGGGCCACATTGCCACACTGTTCAAAATGTGCTTCAGCTATGGAGCACACACTTACCTTATGGGCACTGTGGTGATGGGGCTTTGGGCCACATTGCCACAGTGGTCATGGTCTGCTTGCATTGTGTAGGCCACACACACAATTATGTGTCATGTTCAGTGTTGTATGCATTTGACACAGACCACACACGCTTGTCATGGTGTTGGAGGCTGGGATGTAATTTACAGACAGTCCTTATGTGGGAGTATGCTAGTTGTGTCATGCATTGCCCGTCCTATGAGTAGGGGTGGTTGTAGTGACAGGCATCCAGCCCCCCATGAGTGGTGATGGTAGTAGTGGTAGGCATCCATCCCCCTAAGGGTGGGGATGGTAGTAGTGACAGGCATCCAGGCCCCCCTGAGTAGGGGTGGTGGTAGTGACAGGCATCCAGCCCCCCCTGAGTAGGGGTGGTGGTAGTGGTAGGCATCCAGCCCCCATGAGTGGGGATGGTAGTAGTGGTAGGCATCCAGCCCCCCATGAGTGGGGATGGTAGTAGTGGTAGGCATCCAGCCCCCCATGAGTGGGGATGGTAGTAGTGGTAGGCATCCGGCCCCCCATGAGTGGGGATGGTAGTAGTGACAGGCATCCAGGCCCCCCTGGGTAGGGGTGGTAGTAGTGGCAGGCATCCATCCCCCTAAGGGTGGGTATGGTAGTAGTGGCTGCCATCCAGGCCCCCCTGGGTAGGGGTGGTGTAGTGGCAGGCATCCATCCCCCTTAGGGTGGGTATGGTAGTAGTGGCAGGCATCCATCCCCCTAAGGGTGGGGATGGTAGTAGTGGCAGGCATCCAGGCCCCCCTGGGTAGGGGTGGTAGTAGTGGCATGCATCCAGCCCCCCCTGGATAGGGGTTGTGGTAGTGGCAGGCATCCATCCCCCTTAGGGTGGGTATGGTAGTAGTGGCAGGCATCCATCCCCCTAAGGGTGGGGATGGTAGTAGTGACAGGCCTCCAGCCCCCCGTGGATAGGGGTGGTGGTAGTGGCAGGCATCCATCCCCCTTAGGGTGGGTATGGTAGTAGTGGCAGGCATCCATCCCCCTAAGGGTGGGGATGGTAGTAGTGACAGGCATCCAGCCCCCCTGGATAGGGGTGGTGGTAGTGGCAGGCATCCAGCCCCCCTGAGTAGGGGTGATGGTAGTGACAGGCATCCAGGCCCCCCTGAGTAGGGGTGGTGGTAGTGACAGGCATCCAGCCCCCCCTGAGTAGGGGTGGTGGTAGTGGTAGGCATCCAGCCCCCCATGAGTGGGGATGGTAGTAGTGGTAGGCATCCAGCCCCCCATGGGTGGGGATGGTAGTAGTGGTAGGCATCCAGCCCCACATGAGTGGGGATGGTAGTAGTGGTAGGCATCCAGCCCCCCTGGGTAGGGGTGGTAGTAGTGGCAGGCATCCAGCCCCCCCTGGATAGGGGTGGTGGTAGTGGCAGGCATCCATCCCTCTTAGGGTGGGTATGGTAGTAGTGGCAGGCATCCATCCCCCTAAGGGTGAGGATGGTAGTAGTGACAGGCATCCAGCCCCCCCTGGATAGGGGTGGTGGTAGTGGCAGGCATCCAGCCCCCCCTGAGTAGGGGTGGTGGTAGTGACAGGCATCCAGGCCCCCCTGAGTAGGGGTGGTGGTTGTGACAGGCATCCAGCCCCCCCTGAGTAGGGGTGGTGGTAGTGGTAGGCATCCAGCCCCCCATGAGTGGGGATGGTAGTAGTGGTAGGCATCCAGCCCCCCATGAGTGGGGATGGTAATAGTGGTAGGCATCCAGCCCCCCATGAGTGGGGATGGTAGTAGTGGTAGGCATCCAGCCCCCTTGGGTAGGGGTGGTAGTTGTGGCAGGCATCCAGGCACCCCTGGGTAGGGGTGGTAGTAGTGGCAGGCATCCATCCCTCTAAGGGTGGGTATGGTAGTAGTGGCAGGCATCCAGGCCCCCCTGGGTAGAGGTGGTGGTAGTGGCAGGCATCCATCCCCCTTAGGGTGGGTATGGTAGTAGTGGCAGGCATCCATCCCACTAAGGGTGGGGATGGTAGTAGTGACAGGCATCCAGCCCCCCCTGGATAGGGGTGGTGGTAGTGGCAGGCATCCAGCCCCCCCTGAGTAGGGGTGTTGGTAGTGACAGGCATCCAGGCCCACCTGGGTAGGGGTGGTAGTAGTGACAGGCATCCATCCCCCTAAGGGTGGGTATGGTAGTAGTGGTAGGCATCCAGCCCCCCATGAGTGGGGATGGTAGTAGTGGTAGGCATCCAGCCCCCCATGAGTGGGGATGGTAGTAGTGTTAGGCATCCAGCCCCCCTGGGTAGGGGTGGTAGTAGTGGCAGGCATCCAGGCACCCCTGGGTAGGGGTGGTAGTAGTGGCAGGCATCCATCCCCCTATGGGTGTGTATGGCATTGGTGTTGGCCATCCCACCCCTATGGTTCTGCTGTTGCTAGTGTACGTTATTTGTGCATCCCTATGTGTGTGTGACATATTTCGTGTACGTGTGGTCTGTTTGTATTGTTGGTGTTTGACTTACCGTCTGCGCCGTACCCGTCCGTGCCGGTCCCGGTAATAGATGTAGAGTATAGGTAGGACCTGCACAATGGGATTCATGCTTGGATCGTCTCGTTCGGGTTTCTCATGTCTTCGAGTCGTACTCGTAGCAGGCTTGTTCGTCTCGTAGCCGTGGATCGTCTTGTGGCGCGAAACGGAGCTTATGTACGGCTCGCCCGGATGCTCAAACGTGCCGTATGTAGCAACGAGTTTGGCGCGTACGGAAGACGCATCGTACTAGTCCGGCCGGAAGGTGCTGTGTATTTGGTTCCGTGCGACTCGATTCGGCGTTTACGGATCCGGCTCGGGCGGGGTACAGGAGCTGGAATGGGTAAGTACGGCTCGCTCGGAATCTGGGCTGTTATGCGCATCGTACTTGTTCATTCGGTAGAGTGTTCGAGTCGGTCGGAAGACACGCGTTCGGCTGGTATTTTTTCCGGACGAATACTGTTAGGTGCGCTTCCGGCCGACATCGGAATCGACCCCTAAATGTAATTCAGGGTCTGGGTCTTTGACGTTTTATGTTGGAGGTCTGTTTGTTTTGAAATGCACACTGTTCTTTCTCTTCTTTCTCTTCTTTCTTCTTGTCCCAGCAGGAAAGACTTCGGAGTTGATAGACCCACAAGAGAGGCCGTAGGAGTGACTAGAGGTCACACTTGGATGTCGCCACAGTGATCTCCTTTCTGAGATGTGTCCAGACCCTTCCTTGTTAGCTATCACTGGATCAAAGAGCACCCTTTTGAAGTGTACAAGGGGAGTCTCTTTCTCCCTTCCTCCAGTGTGTCCCGCCCAGCTCACAGGAATGCAACAATATACAAATCTGTCTGAGGGGCTTCCTCTACTCCTCATGTCAGTCAGAGCTGGGTTTCCCAAAATGGAACCTAGGGTCCTCCATGTAATGCGCCATTGAAGACACACTTGCACTCAGTGTACATACACAGCACACTTAGGGCTTAATTACAAGTCTGGCGGTCCACGGACTGCCAGACTCGTGGACGCGCGGCGGTCTCCCGACTGCCCTATTACGATAAGGGTGATTGGACTGCAATTACCCTGCCACAGCCGCCAGGGAACCGTCATTCCCTGACGGTGTTGTGGCTGTCAGGAGGCAGTAATATGCTTGGTGGACCGGCGCGGCCCCGCCAAGAATATTACAAGTTTCCTCTCCGCTATGGTTTTCATGGCGGTTCCACCGCCATGAAAACCATGATGGAAAGGAAACAAAGGAGGCCCTACAGGGCCCCCTTGTGCCCCTGCGACATGTGGATGCACACAGGTGCATGCACACCAGTTCCTGCACAGCATGGACTTTAAAGTCCATGCCGTGCAGGAACTTTATTTGGCATTTCCATTGCAGTGCCCATTTTCAGGGCACCGCCGTGGAAACTTAAATAAAAGCCCGCCAGACAGGAGGTTACTCCTAATCTGGCAGGCGGCCTAACCACGACTTTGGTGGTGCAGCAGAGGGCAGACCCGGTGCCCCACCGCCAAAGTCGTAATCAGGCCCATACTGTCCACTACTGTCACCTCAATGTATTGCACCACCCCACGCATACATATATCCAGCCCACACAATCACTCTGTGAGCACTGCTCAGTACTGTATCCTTTCTGTATTGTGCCATGGTGTTTTATCTGAACACACACACACTGCCAGTACATTCACTCACCATGAACGTGCTGCATAACACTTCACCCTTCATATATTGTATTTCTCACAAGCACACAAACACCCAGCACATGTTTCAATTGCGCACACACTGCACAGCACTATATCTCTCATGTAATGTATTTCTTACAGGCATGCATACACTGAGTGCATGCACTTACCATGCTTGTGTGGCACAGCACTGCTCTATCCCTGTACTGTACCCTTCTCAGACACACATACATCCAGAGCAGAGTCACCATGCCTGCGCTGTGCAGCACTCTGCATCCAACTGATGTAGGCCAAAGATGAGTTAAGTACACAGCAGCAGAACTTTAAAAAAAGGTTAATGAGCCTGTAGGCCTCACGCCAGTGACAGGTTAAAGAGGACCTGGTCACTCCTACTGATCACTACACAGTATGCTGCCACTACCGCGCTTGTAGTGCTTAACTCCTGGTAAAGGCGTAGCCTTCCACCACTATGAGGGTAGCACTTTGGATGCCCCTCCCGGTCCAACAAGACAACAATCCTTGAAACAGGCCTGGAATGGCACACACATGATCTGTGTTTGCCTACGACAACAAAGAGCAGCATTAGGGATCCAGACAACAGTACAGATGGGCACATATTTACAGTCTCTACCTCCATTAATGTACATACAAGTGTATTGAAGTACTGGACTTACTCCAGCTTTGAGCTGGAGTAATTTTCTACTGTTTGGATCGCTTTTTCGATGTAGTAGCTTTAGAAGTTTTGTTTGTGAATAGCAATGGGCTTACTCTTTTGTGGGTGAGTGCATGTCTCTCTCTAAATTCCTCCCGAAACCTAAATAAACCCCTCCTTACTTCTTCCTAAACCCCTCCTCCTACCCTTCTAAACTTACATGTGTGATGCTCTCCGTCACACTCTTAGGTTTGTGAATAGCATTTTGCAGTACTTTAGTAGTAGTACTAAAGGTACTACAAAATACAGGGGCATATTAGCAAGGCGATTATCGCCACTTTAGCTGGACTTTTTCCCGCTAAAGCGGCGATAATATTATCGCCTTATCAACAAGCTGTCGCTAACTGCTGTTAGCGACAGCTTGTAGGCGATAGCGACCGGGTTGGGTGCCGCTTTGCATGCCAGCGATATTTATCGCTAATGGCATGCAAAGTAGGCGTTCCCCACCTAACAGCGACTGGAAACAGTCGCTGAGGTCGCTACGCCTATCAGCGAGGCAGGGGCAGTGATTAGCGAACCAGCGCTAAACACGTTTAGCGCTGGTTTGCTAACACCTGGTCCCACCCTGACTTAGCCATGTAATCCAATGAGAGGTGGATTACATGGCTAAGTCCCCCTCACACTATCAGCAATCTGAAACTGGGGAACAGTGTGAATATCGCCTGTTTTCAGGCGATATTCACACTGTTCTCAAGGTTTCTATCGCTTTGGAGATTAGCATTGCTGATTGCACGCTAACTCCGCGATAGAAACCGGCGATGCCTGGCGATAATTATCCAAGCGCTAATTGCGCTTTGCGATAATTATCGCCAGGCATTGCTAATATGCCCCACAGTTTGTGAATAGGCTCCTGAGTGTTCATGCACATATGCGGATCTCATGTGTAGGAAAGCTGTCTCAGCTGATGCCCATATTTTAACATCAGACCCCCAAGCAGATACTAGCGGGGCATCAATGGCTTCCCATTCTATGCTCTCCGGCACTTAGCTAACAACAGATCCAAGTCTTCAGACATACTACCATATTTCTGTTTGCCAATATGAGGGTAGGAACTCAGCATTTTTTACTCTACTCCACAGATTGCACACCTATTACTTCGATTTAGGTATAATATTTGAACAAGTGGTAATTCTCTTTCGTGCTGTAATGGGTGCAACAGGAAAATGCCCCTGCACTCAGCATTCAAAGCAAGGTTTTTGAAAAATCTGGTTAAATTCATCTAGATATTACTGTGCACTCTCATGCAGCCTGTTCAGTACTTCTGGCCTGATTTAGATCTTGGCAGATGTGATACTCCGTCACAAAGGTGGTGGATATCCCGTCCACTATATTACAAGGGCATTATATCCTATGGCACTTGTATTGCGGCGAATGGGAGATCCGTCTCGTTTGTGACTGTGTATCCCATCCGCCAAGACCTAAATCAGTACCTTAGTTATTTTTAATGGTTGGATCATGCGTTCTCTTAATTTTGAATTCTGCATACAAATGGCATTTCACGTATTCTATTTTTGTTGTTCCGATGCTTTTATTGTAAATATTTACAGCATATACACAGACATCAATGAGACCCTTGAAACATACGTAATACAATAAGGGCTTCATTACAATGTCGGTCGGAAAGGCACCGAACGGCATTCGGATTTTCCTAACCCGTGTCGGAACCCATGTTTCCGACCGACTCGGAAACATTTCCGACCGACCGATTACGATAGAAGGTAACCGTTCGATCTTTCCGATTCGGTTCCGACCGGCATTCGGAGACTCTGAGTCGGTCAGAGCTGAATCGTACAGCTCTATGGACCGCGTTGCCGACAGACGTATTACGATGTTGGATTCGGACAGCCTTTCCGAATCGGTCTGTCTGACATGGAACGGCTGTCGAAAACTGACTTTGGGGGCCCGTAGTAGGCCTCCCTTCACCCGGAGGCCTCCGGTTGGGGCCCGTGGGGGTACCCATGGGACCAGTCTTTACAGCCATGGCAATGGGAGCTTGTGTTGTCGGTCAAACACAGGCTCCCATTGAAGTCAATGGGAGTCCGACCGAATGGTGTTCAGAAACATCGTAATCGGTCGGTAGGATTCGCCGAACCGGAGTCGGTCAGAAAAGATTCCGGCAAGGAGTCGGTCGAAATGCTTTCCGACCGACATCGTAATGAGGCCCTAAATGTATTTCACACTGTTTGGGTGCTTAGTAAGGATCAGTTAGCTGGCTGGAAGCTGGCTGGAAGCATGTTATGCCTCAAGAGATATTTTTTGTGAATGTGATATGTTAGCATACAGTCAGCACATTTCTGTGGAAAGTCAAAATGCAAAGCACTAAATATAGAAAAATATAAACTCAAACAATGAAACGCACAGTTGTGATTTTCATTTGTGACAATTGCGTTAAGTAGAGGCATTTCTATGCAGTGGACAAACTTGGCTTGTGCGTCACAAGGAAACAAAAGTGACAAAATAACAACAAGTCCATCAAATACAAGTCCCATCAAGCATATCCCAGTGTGTCATCCCTTCCTTTTCCTCTTTCTTTGCACAAACTTCTCAACAGTTGATACTCCTATTGTTCATTCTTCTGATCTGAGCCTAGGAAGAGACCTTGTATGACCTGCTGGTGCAGGGATTTTTAAATCTCAATCTTCAGGTGTAATCATTATATAATCCCTGCCACTGGTCATATGGACCTTCGTTCATCGACAAAGAGTTGAAAAGGAGCTATCATTTAAATCAGTCTTTCAGTATCAGCAATTCTTTTGTCATTTGGAATTCAATTTGTGTGAGTTAAAGGGTTTTATTAATAGTTTAAATTATTTTATGGAGAAGGTAATAATCTTCTGTCATTGCTATTACAAAATTCTAATAATCCATTAGCCTACATATCAAAACAAGGTACAACTTATTAGTAAAAATTATAGTCAAAACACATATAATGCAACAAGCTTGTTCCAATAAGGAATGTCCTAATCTAAATTAAATTAAGAAGGGAGTAAGGTTAATTCAGAAACCCATTAAAGAGTTATGATGAGAGGATAAATGCATAAGCATAAAGCCACAGCACTTTAAACAATGGAAGAATTAGTAAGATGGAAAGTATTCAAAGCTATAAATCTGCAAATCTCTTTTGCAAAGGAATAGAGCTCGACGGTGAGTATCCATTATTGCAGCAATAGTCAGTCTAACTTAAATCATAATTTGTGTTATTGTACTTAAGTGTTTACAATGACTTCGTAAGACTTCCCATCACAAATTTGCATTTATTATGTGAGCATTACTTTGTATAAACTTTTGCACCTTTTAGTTAAGTGTGTTTTTATATTCAAAATGAGGAAATTTGCAGCAGACCCGTTATTTCTAAAAACTAATATCAAACAGCAAGCTATGTCAGAGCCAAAGGAGACACATCATCATTGCTAGTTGATATCAGAACAATCTGAAATGATACAATGGTATCTAGACGTTCATTCCTAAACGAACAAATTTGATAATAAAGACTACATAAACCTTGCAGCATTATCTGACTCAGCATAAGAGTCAGACATCTTACTTACTTTCAACTCTCAATGCTCTGGGTCGGGATCCAAATCTTTAATCATAAAGATTTTTGGGAGAAATAATCCTCATCCTCCTTGCCTTTAATCGAATCGAAACTATCCTTCTAGATAGCTAGCAACTTTTACATTCTATGTCAGTACCGGAGGATAGGAAAATGTATTTTCAAAGCCTACTTAGGCTACTTAGCAGATGCATGAGAAATGGGTTTAAAAGAACATTTCTTGAAGGCAGAATTAGATGACAATCTGCAGCATTCATGTTATCCTCCAGCCTTCCCCCAACTACACTTGCTTTAGAAGCTATTGTCTCTTCAGCAGAATGGGCCCCAAAACAACACACACTGATAAAGCTTCCGGCAAGGCCAATCTTACTCACCTACCAATAGATAGCATGGCAGTGAAACAGCCTTAAAAGGTTTCTTCAAGTAGATAAGTAACTATCTTTCTCCTGTTTGTCTGTTGTAATCGGTCAGATTTTCATGTGCTTTAATATATCTAACCTCCCGCAGTTTGGGTTTATTCCTGAATACTGGGTACAAAGCCGATCTCTTATTTGTTTTGGTTCTCCTAGGAACCCTGGGAGTGTCCAATTACTATAGCGAAGGTGGAATCTGTCTGATCAAAGGCAGTTAAAATAGTTGGGGGCATATTCACAAGGAGCCATCGCCGAATAAACGGCACTTTATCGCAGCCAAAGTCGTGATAAATTTACCCCCCATTCACAAGCCTGTGTTAACACCCCACAGCACCAGTTAACCCGCGATAGCAGCCGCAAAAAACATCGCCACAGAGGACCCTCGCAAATATCGCTAATGAGATGCAGAGTAGGCGTTCCAGTGACCAAAGCCGAGACAACAGCACACCTCAAAATTCACAACAACCAGCCACATCCGCGATAAAAAAACACAAAACAGGCGATAAGGCGCGTTAGCACCAGGAAATCTACACCAGCTCTGACCTGGTGTAAACTCGGACGGCAGCCAGCACCACAAAAGGGAGCACAGCCCAGGGCCACATCCGAAGGGCAACAAATGCCATGGAGCCACCCATCATGCGGCCCGGACACCCAAGAGGGCCACAACACCCACCGCCACCACCCCAGGACCCCATCCCACACCCGGAACCCCACCCCCGGACCAACTCAGACGCAGCGCAGACAAAGACAGCGGAACCCCAGGAAACGTACCAGCCGCACAGACACAACACCTGACAATGTCACCTTCCACTTCAGGCTGAAAGGGACAACGAACCTACGCATCCTGACCATCATCGCCTAATAGGCCTACGGCAACAACACAGCGGACAACCAACATCCCACCCCACACATAGCTGATGGCGTGGCTGCACCTGTTGGCCCCTGGGACCCCGCATCCAACACCCGCCAGAGTCGGAGGAGTCTCACAGCCAGCCACATCCAAGACCCCACACCTGTCCTGGACATCACCATCACCCTGGTACCCCAGTCCCCATACGTACAACACAAGGCGCAGGATCCGCTGGAGACCAAGCAAGGACCATACGCCATAGCTGGATGCACGCACATGTTGGGGGCAACACACAGCACACATGTATATTACCTATGCCCCCTGGTGACACAGCACACAATCACCGCAACAGGAAGCACACGTCTCACACCAATGTGCCGGCAACAACAGAACACCGTGGAACACCCAACAATGTCGCCTCCAAATACACAGCCAGTGTGCATGATACCTTCATCCTCCGACAGTCCATTATCAACCAGCGTACCCAGGATGGCAACAAGGGAAATGTACAGCCCCTTGGCAATATACAAATGAACATCCCACACACCTCAACACCACAACCATGCAACTCACAACTCTGGCAATGCACACGTCACAAAATCACATACAACAGGCACCACTATATGCCCACCCACCAGACACGACAGAACAACTTACAATGTCCACATGGGCAAGCCCTGAACATGAGCCAGCAACGGCATGGCACCTCAGCCACACAATAGCCAAATGTGGGGAGAGGTGGCAACCAGGCATGTGTGAAGGATGCAGTAGAACCATGATTGGGAAAGTGCGCAATGCCAACAGTGCCGGAGATGTACTGGACACCTTGCAGTATGCAGAACACACCCATATCCATGGCGACATACACCGCTTGCGTATGGAGTGTATTGGACAGTGGACGCCACCATGTCACCACAGCCAGTGGGGGACATCGCGGAAATGTTGCCTGTTACGCCCCCCCCCAAGCGTCAGCGGAGTGGGATGGCCCGGCGTACACCACGCCAGCATAGGGGTGTGAATAAAAAGCACATAGGCCTGTGGGAGGTCCCCTTCCGGAAAGACCAACGTCTCTGCCAGGGCGGCGCCTCCCACCCCGCCACGAGGCCGACGCCGTCCTCGAGAGCCGAGTTGCCTGCGATGCAGTGCGCCTGCCGGTCCCCGGCACGCTGGACCACGAACACGTCAGGCCCGCCCCTGCGCAGCCAGGCCACACTGATCACCTTCCGACACCGGCGTGTGTCAAGGAGGGCCCACCATGTGCCGGCGCAAGCTCCAAGCCCGAGTCCCGCGAACTTGGCAGTCAGCTCAGGCCACCAGGCCTCCACGACACAGGCCCGCTTTATTCCCTTTTCGTTGACGTACTCCACTGCCGCCCCCTGACTACTCTTCGGACCAGTAGGTCCCACATGTGGAACTGTGTCTTGAGTCATGAATGGCAGTGACCCCATATCCTGGCCAGCGGCCACAGCACCAGAACCACCCAGTTCAGTGAGGCATAGTTCCATATGGGCATCTTGTGACATGTGGTGCCACTAACCCTGTCCAACACCAGCCTGCTACACGTGGTGCCACTAACCCTGTCCAACGCCAGCCTGCTACACGTGGTGCCACTGAACCTGAACTACGCAGGCCGGTGGGGCCATCCAACCTATGCCGGCGACACTCGGTGAATGGGCCGTGCTGACCGCTGCCTCAGGCCTACACCACGGTCAGGTAGGTCACACATTTGGAACTGAGTCTTGATTACACCATGGCAGTGAACATTATTCACCATACACCCTTCAATGTGGTGGCAACAAGTCTGTGCATGGCATCACAACCACACGTGTCTGTGGGCCTACGCAGACCACTGCCCTCAGCCTACGCTGCGCTCGAGTGGGATCCCAGAATTGGAACTGAACATCGGTAATTCAAAAGACTGAATACATGTCTTCTCACGCACGGAGGGGTGTAAGAGGATGACGCGTTGCAGGCCGGAGGGAACAGGATCATCGTCATGGAGGTGATTGAACACTACCGACAACTGCCACAGTGTCACTAACTCTGTGCCTCGCGAGCCAACGACAGGTGGCTGTGGGCCCATGCTGACCGCTGCCTCCGGCCTACACTGCGGTCCAGTAGGTCACAGAGCCTTGATTTGGCAATGTCGGAGTTCACATCTGTGTACCGGCATCATCGCAGACTGCATGCCCTCACACCACCTGTGCCACTGAGTTTGTTCCCTGACATCCACGGACACTCACTGGTCGTACATTGGGGGCGTTTGGGTCTATGGAATAGGGGCTAGTTTTCATCCTCATGTAGCTGATCCCGAAATGTTGGTGACAACGAGGGTTGCGCTTTCCACTCCTCAATTTGCTGCTTCCGGATAACATCAGACCTTCCGCATCATGCCCTGGAGGACACCTTCCACTGTCCCCCGCAACACTCCGCAACATACACCTCTGACATTGATGGTGACCCGCACAGGTCGCATGGCCCATCTGACTGCACCGCAAGTCACCGTCCCGTGGCTGGGTGCCTGTGCCGGCCGCAGTGCGTCCGGGGCCACTAACTCTGTGCTAGTCACGCCTGGGACCCCTTCTTCTGAGACATTGAATGGCCTCTGTAGCGATGGTCTTGGGGTCATCAACGCCATGTGTCTGTGGTCCTGCGCTGTCCGCCTCCTCCAGCCCCAACTGCGGGCCACAAGGGCCCACACATGGCATCGAGTCTTGACCGGCCCGGACGTCGCATCACCACAGGAGGCACATGCCACCACGGCAAGGACCACCTCCAACCGCCATCTGCCAGAGTCGAAAGGGTGGTCCTGACAGACCTACGGAGTTGCCCAGACCTGTCGTGGATGCCATCATCGGCCTGCTGCCCTGCTCAGCACTCCAGGTGCCAGTGACTCAGTGCACCGCAAGCCATTGTCCGTTACTGATTGAGTTTTGTGCTGTTGTGAGGTTGCGCAGCAATGTCACCTCATGCAGTGGGGAAGACCTGGGACCATGAGGAGGAGGATGTGTCAAGTGTGCAGACGGGAGAAGGCACAGACAATGGGAGGGCAGGTGGCAGCAGCCCCAAGGCAGGAATGCAGACTGGTGGCGGTAGTCAAGCTACACACCCGGATCTGATACTGGGTATTGCGCTGTGGACTGCGGGCGCAACTGTCACCTCAGGCAGTGTGGGAGACCTGGGACGTTGATGAGGAAGTTGATGCAGGTGTACCACACCCCACTGCATCTGCATCAGGACTAACCCGAAGGGACACAATCCTAGCAATTCCTTCACATGAGCGCGCTCTTCTCTAGTGCCCCTGACTCAGTGCACTGCAACTCACGGAACGTCCAGACTGAATATTGGGTGACCTCTGTCCTCACTCCAGATCCCTCCATGTTGCTCTGCAGTTGACTCTGTTATGCTGGTGTTTTCTGTTTCCATTACACTGGTGTCCACTGTTCAGGTTGTTGCCAGCACCAAGCACTCCGTGCGGGCTGGCTTATACTCACCCCACACACATCCAGCACAGGCGTCACTGTACATGTGGCCCTGCCAATAAAGGGGCCGGGCGCATGTGCCCGTAGCCAGTTCAACATGATATGTGCATGTGTCTCTGTGGAGGTGTGGGTCTCCTTTGTGGGGTGTAGGTGGACCCTGAAGGGTATTGGACACCCACGTATGTGTTCTACTTCACATTCCATGGGTTAGGCAACACCCTCACCTGTTGGGCCACCTCCTTTTGGCGTTCGGCCACCTGGCATTGGGGTGCCATGTGTGGGTGGGTGAGGTGTTGTGAGGCAGCCGTGATTGCGGGTGCTTCATGCTGTGTGGTCTGTTGCAGAGTCTGGGTTCTCCTCTGAGTAGCTTGTCTGCCCTGGTCCTGGTGGTGGGTTGTGTGGGATGTCCATGGGCTGTTGTAGGGCGTCGGGGTCGGGGTGTGGTGTTCGTCTTGGGCATCACTGATGGGTTGTCTGTTCAGACCTGCTGGAGGTGTTGTTTGTCCCTCTGCATTGTGAAGGGGAGGTGCATGTTGGCATTGTGTTGGCGCCTTGTTCTTGTCGACATGCAGACTGTGTGACAATGTACATTGTGACTGTTTGGGCGGTGGTGGCTATTTGAGTTGGGGCAGTGGACATTTGGCCTACATGGCTGATGTGGGGTTGTAGGGGTAGATGTGCATCTCACAGTTCCCTGCTCTGTCCAATGTGATTGTTCTGTCTCTGCGCCTGGGTGGACCCAGTTGTGTCCCCTGTTCTGCAGTGTGGGTGTTGCACTTTGTGCCACATTGTCATGGTATGTGCTGTGATTGCTATGTGTGTGTGCTGCAGTGTGCTACGGGGATGGGGGACATGTCCCTGGGTAATTGTGGATGTGCAGTGTGCTACACCTCATTGTGCATGTGTGGCATTGTGCCCATCACCCCCGTCACCGCAGTCCCTGTTGGATCCTCACCCTGTTGTTGTTGTGTCAGGTCCTGTCGAGCTGTGTCCGTACTCCCTACTCCTTGCACCCTCTCCACACTGATGACTGGTCTGGCTTTCCTCCTGCTCCTCCTGTGTCGCTGGACTGCCACCTCCTGTCGCCGTTGCTGCCTTCCTGTTGGCAGCGGGTTTGTGCCTGGTTTAGGTTGTCACGTCCTGGCGCAGCCTCTTGGCCTCCTGGATTGGCCTCCTGGGCTCTGCGACTGCATTCCAGGCGGTCTGCTTGTGTGTCATTTGCTGGTAGTGTTCTGTCGCCTCCGTGGCCTTGGTCTTGTTTTCCTGCGGTCTGCACCCCGTCTTCCTCTCCATTTTCTCCTTGGCCTTCCCCGACCCACTTGTTCTTTGCTGGTGGTCTGTGGGGGTTGTGGGGTTCGCGTTGCTCTCTGCGCTTGGTCAGGGTGCATGGATGTTGCTACGTGCTTTGGCTTGTTTCTGGTGTGTTGTGCCTGTGGTTTTTATGTTGCAATTGCCCGCCAGACGCGTGGGAGTTGCAGGCCTGAGGCTGCTTTTCGCAGCTTTTTGTACCGCGATTGGCCTCATCGCATGATTTCTCGCGTTTCGCATTTTTTGGGCGTGGTGTTGATTTACGCGCTGGCATTTGACTCGTTATCTGGTGACTATCGCATGCTACCGCCTTGTTGTGAATCCCACGTTGACACAGGGTTATTTTCCCGTGATAGGCTGCGTTATTGGAAGTTGCGTTATGCTACTCTTGCTGTAGTTATCACAAGTTCTTGTGGATATACCCCTCAGTGTCCTCCTAGTGGCCCCAAGTCTTTCTTCAACATTGTCAATTTCTGAGTTAATATCATTCATGGCGGTGTTGAAAAACAGGTATCTACAGTAATAAGTGAGAGTGGCTGAGCCCTTTGATCTAGAGATTAAAAGCATATTAAGTCCTATGAGAATATTCCTTTGGCCGACCAAGCTGTGGTGTTTGAGCTTAAGAACCTGGGTTCGAATCGGACCTTGGTACTTAACTGAAAATCGTTCGATTCTGGGCACATCAATTAATCTTCCTCTCCCTAAAATATAATTGTGTAATATGATTGTTTAATTCCCCATTTAATGAATGTAATTTTGTCGCAAAACTCCAATTAGATAGAGCCTCTGATGCACCCCTGGTAAATAAAACAGAATTGCAAATAACAGTATCTGAAAAATAGCAATAAAAATTCCCCGATTTGTTAGTAAGAACGGGCCTTTTGTCAGGATTTTAACTCCTCTCACCTGCTGATTGTCAATACTATTAACAACGAGTGCTTAACTCACTGAGCCATCCTGCCAGCACACTGGTTTGGGATATAAAAATCACTCTTAGATTTTTTTATTTTGGATGTGAGCAAGAAATCTCTATCGACCGCAAAGTAAGACTAGTCTTAAACGTTACCAAACTAGATAACGGTCATCATCAATAGTTTTTTTCCTATGAAATCCAAGGGGGAAATAGACGTCTATTTTTTTTACGATGTATATTTAAACTGTCCAAGTATGCGCTTCTATAGTCCAAAAACTGTTAGATGCTCCTCTAAAGGGACCTGTCTTCCACCATCTCTCAAGACAATTCCTGCTCTGATGAGAAAAGCACCACAATCTAACAGTCTACTAAATCCAATAGCCTCTGAAAGCTAGTGACCCTTGTGACAGGGCCCATTACCCCAATTTGAATTTGAAAGACAAGTTGTACAGCACGCTGAGTTTACGGACACACGCCTTATTTCAGATCTCCAGGCAATTTTAAAGTTCATCTTTGTGTTAGCCTGTTACATGGAATTTAGTTTGGGGTTGCCCTGTACACCACAATTGCAATATTAATATTAACTACACATTCTAACCACGCTTTGTTCTTCACATTTTTTACCTCAACATTTTCAAAGGCGTCTACTGAATTGTGAATTTATTAAAGCAAGAATTATTGCTTCTGAAACTTTTGGAAAGCGTTTCAAAATTATTCAGCATTTTTTAAAACGACTTTGTGTTTTTGGTCGTTTGGAAAACAAACAAAAAAAAAGGGTACAGTCGTGCATTCGCTGCAGCCCGTGCAGTCTTGAATTTACGGCCCTTTGTGTCTAGCCGGTCACACATTTACCCTTTTTCATTGAGGCAGTGTTTTTTGCAGTTCGACAAATATTTTTCTAAACGCCACTTGCCAAACAAAAGAGTTTAGCCTGGGCTTTCGTCCTCTGACAAATATCCTTATGGCGCAGCACGTGTGCGCCATTGAGACACAAAATTAAAATTCAGTGGAAGCCCCAGAGCTCAGCTGGCCCATTTCATCTGGGTGCACGGGTCTGCAAAGGTCCGGGTGTCTGTCATCCTCCCCTAACCTTGTCTTTGTCAAAGGGATACAAAGGGGCGCGCGCTCGGGGCCTTGCGATGCTGATTAGCGTGAGTGACAAAGTGGCGCAGCAAGTCCACTCAGGCCTTCATAATAAATCTATCAAGAGGTAATAGAATGCCATCAATCGCGCGCCATCCCCGAGGGTCGCCGGGCTTGGATGGAAAGTGTGTTCCATTGGGATTGTACAACTGTTATTATTCAATTACACTCTTTTCTTCCTAGTTAAAGACCATGATATCATTATCACTTAATGAATGCGTATAATTGGATCTAGACTCAATGTTTGGCTGATGAATACTGCTCACTATTCATTGCGCCCCAGCCCATCTTCTCACCATTTATTACGCCATTTTGGCTGAGAACCCGGATGATGAGAGGAATTTGAAATTAGCCAAGATTTGTGTGTGTGTGTTCTTGTAGTCCATTTAAAAAAAAAAAAAAAGATACTGATTCCATGCATGAGTGACACGACGTGTCTCCAAATCAGAAACGTCCCATTGATTTAGCCTTTCTTAATTGAAGTTACGATAATTAAAATATTTGCCTACACATGTAGTTTTTTTTTTTAACCAAAATGCCTTTCGGTGGATAGCTTCAGTATCTTGAGGAGAAAAAAGAAAATCACCATGTCAGAAGAGAATTGTTAGTCATAATGCAAGATACGGAAGGTAAGCGATTTGTGTTTTGTGACAACACACATCAAGCACAAGTAGCTAGAACAATTCACAGCCATACTGGTGGCGCCCAGACACACACTGCCAACATAACATAAAACGTTGATGGTGAAAATGCCTGCTCAGTACCATGCCTCTCTGTGCACACCATCCACGAAGCCATGTCTACCCTGCACGTCATTAAAAGGATTGTCGTGCAGTCCACTGAAGTCTGAGCGTTTAGCAATTATT
Organism: Calotriton arnoldi; assembly: GCA_963921515.1. Taxonomy (NCBI): domain Eukaryota; kingdom Metazoa; phylum Chordata; class Amphibia; order Caudata; family Salamandridae; genus Calotriton; species Calotriton arnoldi. The sequence goes on along the minus strand of CAWUFW010003771.1, from coordinate 461,987 downwards.
TACTTAACAAATATGAGAACCGCAGAACAACACACAACCCTCCTAAAATGATCAAGCAAAACACACGTGTGGACCTTTACTAGCAGGCAGCCATCACACATGGTCTAGCTGTCAGTAGTGCAGAAGGAGCAGAGGCGCTGGGGTACAGTGGTGTGAGGGGTCCTCTGCATCCCAATTATGGCCACATTTTCCTACTTGAACAAGGGATGTAGGGCTCGTTTTCCGTGCAACTCTTGGCACCCGTGCTTAACCACAAGAAACACCAAATCAAATAAATTTGCATGATTCAACATGACAAGCACAGGAACAACATGTGCACACTGGGCACACAGATCCAAACAATGTACCTCCTTAACAAAGCAGATGTTCTGAAACTAAGGGCTGCACAAAATGCACCAAGCTTGAAGGCTGTGAGCAAAAGAAGCAGGAATCCCACAGGACCCGGATACCCCAATCTGGCCCGTGCCCCAACACAACTCAAACGATGCACCAACAGATCTCACAGAGATTGAGAAATTGGTGGGACAGTTTTTATTACAAGCAACTAAAGCATACTTAGGTTAGATGACATTGACACATCATGAAAGATGAGGCACTTGTGAGAAGAAAAGCATCACATATAAGCAGTGCATTATATAAATGACTAAATCATGACTGATGAACACCAACAACACCAGAGACCTTCCGCAATCCCAAACGCCATTGGACCACACAGGTGTAACCACCTGCATCAGTGAGGGGCGGTCCCCCTCTCACTGTACCCTTGTCCTCATCCCAGAGTACCACCCCCCAAACACCAAGCTGACTGAGGGGCTGCAATTAGGTGGCCAGGAGCTGCAACCCCATGCCCACCCCTGGTGATCTGTGTGTCCTAGCCCCCAAGCTGGTGTGTATATCTTCTGGTTGGATCAGGATTGTTGGACGCTATCCTTGGTGCTGTTCTGAGGAGTCTGCATTGGAGAACCCCTCTGCTGACTAGGGGTGAATTTAGGAATAGAGATCCCGCCACACGGGCGACCAGGGCAATGAGGTCCTTCGCCCTCCCCACCACAAAACATCCCTTGGGTAAAAGCCCAAATGTCCTTGATGAACAAGTCCATACCGGCATCTGAGAGGTGGACACCATCCTTGTGAAACATATCCTCGCCCCTCAGTAGTTTATTCGGAATATTCCAAAGGTGGCCCGGGCCGGGGCACAGCTTGGACATCTCCGAGTTCAGTCGCCTAACAGATAAGTTAATTGTCCTGGACCTGATATCCTTACCACAATTTCAGCGTGGAACCATGTGGGACCAAGCAATGTCCGTCTCCAGGAAAACCTTGGCCAGTTGCGCAAATTCCTTCAAAATCGCATCCCTGAGGCCCTTGCGACCCATCGTTACCAAATCATTACAACCAAGGTGGACTTCAATGAGGTCCAGGTACTGGACTTCATCGCGACCCCTGGTCTCCTCGATTAGCCGTCGCAGTTGAGAAATCCAGAGGCCTCCAATCCTGCATCACCGGAAGGGAACATCATGTAACGCCACAGGCTTGGGCTTGCAAAGCAGTTGCAACCTGTACGCGGCCCACCGGATGAAGGCATTGCCAACAACACACACAACCTTAGACGGCATCCTACTAGGAAATAAAGAACAAGGATGAATTCACAAAGAGAGAAAGAATCATGTACCATTGTCAAAACCACTGTCCTATTTCTTAACCTCCTCAGGAGGTTCTCATACTGGACAGCAGGCTCACCATCAAAAACACAGATAAACTCAGTATCCTCAACTTGCTTCCTCACTTTACGCATGCTTCAGAAAATCTTCAAGTGGATACTCATCAGCACCAGTTGCACTGTCACCCAGGCCCTCATCACCAGCCACCTGGACTACGGCAACACCCTCTACGTGGGGGTAACGACCCAGCTTCTAAACAGACTATAAACCATCCAGAACGCAGCAGCCAGGCTCATCCTCGACCTCCCGAGGCGAGCCCACATCACCTCTCACCTCAGATTACTCTACTGGCCCCCTCTACACAAGAGATGTTAGTTCAAAATGCTGACCCATGCCTACAAGACCCTGCACAATGTGGGACCAGTCTACCTCAATCCCAGACTGAACTTCCACCAACCCACCGGACATCTGCGTTCCGCCTCCCTCGCCTACACCCCTCTCCACCGCCGAAGTAGGATCTGTAGACGCTCCTTCTCCTACCTAGCCATCAAGATCTGGAACAGCCTCCTCCTCCACCTCAGGACCTCCCCCACATTGCAGGAATTCAGAAACGGCCTAAAGACCTGGCTGTTCGATTGACGACACTCTGCATCAGAACACCACACCCCCCAGCTTCCGGATAGCTTCACGGGTAATAAGCCATGCTTTAAAAATCCTGATTGATTAATTGATTGATTGAGGAGACAGGCCTGCTCCTGCCACCACAGTGGCCGCGCCTATTCTGAAAGAGTTTGATGAGTAACCACTCGGATTGACAAATGCTGTCTTAAGGGCAGAAGCCAAGACCACATCAAAGCGCGATAGGCAGTCTCCGTTTGCATGGATGAATAAAGCAGATGTCACAACATCAGGTCGAATAGCCAGGTAGGACCCTAAGCGAGCCGCTGGACAAAGAGGGGAGCCCTTGACTGCTCTGAGTTCAATCTCTGTCCCCGTTCTCTCCTGATCAGTCTTGGACTTTCTCAACCAGATCATTAGATACTCCCCATTTAACTGAACATTCTCCCACTGTAGGCCCCCAGCGAAGTCGGTTCTAGAAGACCCCACTAGGTTCTTCACCCTAAAGGCACCATGGAAGGCCACAGTGAAGGCTGCAGCAAACAGCGTGGTCTCATATGGAGAACTGTACACCCTCTGCAAGTTAGACAAGAGAAGACCCAGGACATGCACATTGAGGGGGCACCTGCCATCTTTTACACAGCCATCAAGCCTAGCCCAACCCGATAACGCTTTCTTAATGAGAAGGGAACCACTCATATCCTTTGCGCCCTTCATTTTATCAAAGAACCTAATGGCCCAGAGATGGGTCTTCGCACAAGGTGCCGGCCTGTCCTGCTCTCTTAGGGTACCCAGAAAAAGACAGATGGCCTCTGAAGTGAACATGTCAGGGACGTTACAAGTATGCAAGAAGAACCTAAAAGGCGCAAAACACTTTTCACTGGACATCCGTGTGCGCTTTGTTAGCAAGTCTGCCACTAAATCCAGTAAGGCGGGACTCCAATCTTCCACAGACATGACGGAAACTCTGTATTCTTTTCAGCTGCCTTAGGGTGAAAATCCCAAAATTCCTGCAGCTTGGAGCGAGCTAAGGCATCAATAGCATTATTATGAATACCAGGCACATGCTTAGCTCAAAACAAAATGTTAGACTTCAAGCACAGAGGTTTGAGCAGTCTTAAGACAAACTTGCAAGTAGCCCCCTGCCTGTTAATAGCTTCTACTACTGCCATGTTGTCAGATCAGAAGACCACGCTCCTATCCTTGAGAACCTTGGCCCATATGGCCACTACCACCACGATGGAAAACAGCTCCAGGAAGGCAACATTCTAAGTGCTTCCGCTGTAATGCCAGGCCGCAGGCCAATTACCCCAGCACCATTTCGTGCCCAATATAGCCCCAAACTCTAAGCTGCCTGCTGCATCTGTGAGGAGGCCTAGAGCACAATTAGAAATCGGGCGCATAGGCCATATGACCGAGCCATTGAATTGTTGCAGGAAAGTGTGCCATATCCCTAAGTCTTCCTTTACCTCACTTGAAAGTCGAGTATGATGGTGTTTTTCTTTGAGGCTGGCCATCGCCCATGCAATCGATCGTGAAAAGGGGCATGCCATGGGAATAATCCCCAAGGAAAAGTTAAACTGGCCAACTAGGACCTGGAGCTGATGGAGAGTCACCTTCTTCAATGCCAGCACGGTGTCAATCGACTGCTTGAAGGCTTGAACCTTTTCAAGAGGGAGGCGGCCATGGTTTTTATTTCAATAACCAGGAAGGTAAGGCACGTAACGGGACCTACCATCTTCACTGGTGCTATGGGCACCCCAAGTTCCCCAAAAAGGGCAGTCAGCGTGTTCAGCGCCCAAGAGCACACCCCAAATTGGGGCGGCCACAAGACTAGAAAATCGTCCAGGTAATGAATCACTTCCCTGTAGCCCTTTCGTAATGTGAATATCCACTATAACAGCGAGCTGAACTGCCCAAAGTATGTGCATGACACAGCACATCCCATTGGTATGCACTTGTCATAATAGTAAGAGCACGCACATTGGAAACTCTTCAGCATGGGCTGGGAGTAGCCTAAATGCAGGCTTTATATCTGTTTTAGACAGCAGGGCCCCCTGCATAGCCAATGCCTGATCTAATGATGAATACCTGACTGAGCATAACTGTGGATCACTAGCCTCATTCACCGAATAATCCTTAGGGGCCGAGAGGTTATGAAGCAACCTAAATTGGCCTGGTTCCTTCTTCGTTACCACAGGCAAAGGAGAACAAAGAAAGTCCTCAAAAGGAAGAGAGAAAAAAGGCCCGACTATGCTCCCCAAGGCGCTCTCTTTCTGTATTTCCTTAAACACCACAGCTTGATGCATGTGGGCAGACAGCCAATTGTTACAATGAGGGATGGGAGCCACTCTGAGTGTAGGAATCCTAAAGCTAGCAGAAAAACCTAAATACAACAACTTTGCAGTTTCTTTTCACAGGTACAAGTTCAGCCATGGAATCAGCTTGGTAGTCTTGACCGGTGTGGGCAACTCAAAACTAGGTGAAGGACTTAACTCCATTTTTTCCCTTCTCTTTTGACTTCTTGTTACATTTAAATTCTGGGTGGGAGTGGTGGCCACAAAAGGAGCAAATGTGTTTGTATTTACACGATCCAGCCGGGCGCATGCATAACTTTCTATTGGAAGCCCATCACAAGCCCTCCTATCCCCAGTGTGTTACTGGCGAAAAAGAGGTTTATGCAGGGTCTTATTATTAACGCTCTCTAACCACACGTTGACTTCTGTCTGGTCGCCACCCTATATCCAGATCTTTTACTTTAGCCCACATAAAATTCCGCTCATAATCCAACCATACCGTGCCTAATGATCTTGTTGCCTGTGGGGATGGCTGTAACAATGTCCAATGCCGAGGGTGGGTTTAGCCATGTTTCTGTGAAAAAGAGCAGGTCAGCAACATGCTTCTGAAATAGGTCCCTTATCTCTATGGCACATTTGGTGTGTGAGCAGGTGTTGTGGAGCATGCATGCATACAAGTGTGGCATGTTGTTTGGGTGGTGTTTGGTCTGTGTGAGCGTGAGCGTGAGGGAGTGGCTGGTTTGTGTGAATATGAGCGAGTGGGGTGCTGTAGATGTGGGAGTGGTGGGTGTAGGGGGTAGGAGAGTGCATGAGAACTTGCAGGAGGCGCATGTGAATGCCCTTTCATGTTGTGTGGTGTGGCAGCAGTGTGGCAAGTGGCAGCCAGGGTTAAGAGCATGGAGGAGCACAGCAGGGTAACGGTGGGTAAGGGGAGAACCAGGGTTCCTGGTGCTGGGCACGGTCCAGGCGCGGACATTCACAAGGGAGCTTGCCTTCAGCACGCCTTCGGTGCCCCAGCAGTGCGCGAGCACTGCTGCCACCATTAAATAGGTCCTGGGAGGAGTGCAGGTTACCGTGGGTGGGAAACCAGTGATATCACTTCTCGTGCAGATAGATGATGGGAAATGCAGTGATGTCACTTCTTGTGCAAATGGATGATGGGAAGTGATGTCCTCTTGCTTAGCTTCTTCTTTTAACAATGGTTTTAATGGGAAAACAGTGATGTCACTTCCTGTGCAGCTGGATAATGGGAAATCCAGTAATGCCACCTCCTGTGCAGATGGATGATGGGAAATTAAGTCCTCTTGCTTGACTTCCTCTTTTAAAGACAGGCAGTAAAACACATTTCACAATGTGATAATAACTGTCAGCAATCATTTTCAGTGTATGTTTCAGAACATTGCTGAACCTTCCCAGGATTCTCACAACTGAATTGTTGTATTATTGAATCATTCTTGTGGGATTCGTCTGCATAGTCTGAGGCACTGATTGTGCCACTGCAATGTATTGGATTACCATTCTCACTGTGTATTATGTTTTGTGTGTTCTCTTTTAATTTAATCCCATGTTGTACTGAAAGAAGTTTATATATTTTGAGATATGTTTAAAGTGATACGCACTCACAAATCTAGAAATTCACATATTTACTGCATTGTGATAACTGTGCTATACTCTTAGATTCACTTCCCATCATCTTCCATGATGTAGCCCTTGACTGCTCATCCATATCTACCTAGAGTGTCAAGGAGTTTCAGGAGGCCAACCTTCCATCACAGACCAAGTACCTAGCGGCTTAGTGAGGAGAATAAGCATTCTTACCTTTAGTAGTGTTTGGGTGTCCCCGCAAGTGCACGGGTTGAGGAAAACCTGACAACAGGAATCTTAATCAAGGGAATATTGTTGTACACTCTAAGCAATGAACCTGAGGAACAGGGAATAGAAGCTGTGGTGGGATGATTAGAGCAAACTCATTGAGATTCGAGAGAGGATGAAGTACAGGCTCTATTGCCTGAAAAAGAAAGGTAATACTGTGGCTTGAGCTTAAATTAAGTCATTACCAAGTAAGACCCTACTTAGCTCTGTAAATGTAACATGGCTGTAAGCAAGTTAAAAAACACATTTGTATCGTGCCTCCCCCACCAAACATAAGTTCTGTTGACCTATTCACTTCTATTCATGATTATACTATATATATTTTCTTTCCTTTTTTAATATTCTGAAGAACATCAAAATATCGCCAATTAAAGTGGCCAAAAGGTCCTATAACTAGAAGGACTAGACAGTATTAATATCAAAATAAAGCAAGCACTGGCAATGCCAACAATTTGGGGTTTTGTATGGTGAAAATCTTTTCACCAAGCTTCACTAACACACAATGTAGGTACTACATGTATACCTGAAAGAAGGCGTTCAGAAACACATACCCAATGGTGCTGTTTTCCAATAGCAGCTGATATGTACACTTCATACTGCGTCCCCTTGGATGTAGGCCTCTCAATTTGTGCATAACAAGCCCAACTGCGTGTAGAAGAAATAATCCTAGTACAAGCAGAGCTCACACAATGATAAAGAAGCCGGACAATTGTCACCCTTGAATTATCATTGTCTCTCCTTGAATTATCATTGTGTGAGACCCACTTGTATTGGGATTGTGTAGGAGAGTAGGATCTGCCTCTTATGTTGCCCCCACTTTTTTTCTGATGTTTACACTGGTTTCTGGCTATGGTCTGGCTGGGACCCTGCCAATCAGGGCCCCAGCCTCTCTGTTCTCTCCAAACGACTTGGAGTGCACTCTAGGTGCACTAGTGATTGGATACTGTGGTACCTTATTAGTCCCTAGTATATGGTACCTTAGGTGCCAAGGGCATAGGTACTTCACAGGCCTACCAGGGGCTGAAGCATGTATTATGCCACCCCTGGGAAGCAGACTAAATCTGACACCACAGGTCTGCTACTGCAGCCTGGGTAAGGTGGTGCATGCACCCCTTACTGTGATATAGGCTACCTATATCACTACATAGATACACACATATAAACCTATAAGTCACTCCTATGGCAGGCCTTATCAATCCTGAAGGCAGAGTTCTTGGTTCCTATGTGAGAGGGTGCCCCTGCATGAGCAGAGCCCCTCTGCAGCATTCGGAGACCCTTCTCTGAGGCTGTTTGTAGTGCAGCCTGACCATATACTCTTAAGCGCATTATAACCTCGTGTTAAATGCTAACTTTGGGATGGCTGCACGGAAACATGTCGTGTTTGGTGTCAAACATCTTGGAATACTACCCCCCGCCAGTTCTGGCGGCGGGGGTAGCATTCCACCCTTCTAGAGGGATAGACATGTACCTACTGTGGAAACGCAGTAGAATCCTGAAGAGCCCTGGCATCACAAAATGGATGCCACCAGTCACAGACACTGGGCTGCCCTCCTGCTGATGACTGAAACTCGCAGTGGAGGAAGCCCAACAATAGGTATCCTGTCCCAGGAGGGTGTGACCACCTTCCAGACAGGGTTTAGTGTATTGGGGCTGGGTGGGTGCACTCCTAGAGTGCTTTGAAGTCCTGCACTGGGGGAGCAGAAGGCTCCTCTGTGCATATGCCAGTTCAAACCAGCTCAGGGGCTACCTGCCCCTGCTCTGGCGTGAAACTGGACAAAGGGAAGTGGGTGTAGCCACCCACTCCCCTGACCCTCCCATAGGTGGGGTCATAGAGCTAGTCCCTCCCTTCCTTTTAGTATAAGATAGGGAACCCTTGCCATTGCAAACTAGATACCCCTGGACGACGCTCTGAAGAAGAATCCTGGACCTTCGACGTTCCACTACCTCTGGAAGACTGAAGAATCTCCCTTGGAGTCAAGGAGTGACTCCCCTGCTTTGCAGGCACCAAAAACTGAAACAATGGTCACAAACTATGCCGCTCCTGCCGGAGCCCGAGGTCCCTGCAGCCCAAGACAAGGATTTTCTGACTTCTCCAAGGCCATCGTGAGTCCCCAGCGAAGCTGAGGCCAGTGGACCCCACGAGTGACGAGGAACCGCAGTCCCTGGGTACCGTGCACTATTGTCGGGTGCAACCCCTTCACGACATTCTACGAACCTGTGCTTTGGAACACGTGTGGTCCCAGCCTCTAGCAGGAATCTCTCCGAAGCTCAGAGGCATACCCTATCCCGAGTGACCGTGGGCCCCTGTTGAAGGAATCCTCCCGAGGCGTCTTTGCAATCCCTTGCCAGCCGGCTTGTGGGTCCCCTAAAGACTTTTCTAAAGAACCAAAGGGCTTCCCTGGTTGCTCCAGGCCTGCCCTGACTTACCCTCGCTGGGTGAATTCCCCAAACCTTGCTGGTCTGCACCATTGACTTTTTACGCTTTCCACAAGACTTGCTGCTACCAAGGCTTGTTGGCTCCAATCGGGTTGCCAACACCGCAGTCAGCTGCAGACTTTGTGGGACACGCCGAATCCAGCTCCTGGCCGTCGTTGACGCCTCCTGGACCTCGTGGCCAAAGAGTCAAGACACCCGTGAACGACCTGAATCTGTCGACGACGGTGGGCATTCATCTTCCTTGCCGCGGTTCACTGCCCAGTGACTTTGAACACTGTCCCCTCTGCTTTCAGGTCTTCCTTCTTCTGAATCCAGGCTTGGATTCCACCGGACACTACTTCGGACTTCACGAGCAGCAAGTTTTCATTGGCTCCCATTGAAAACGACGCCGCGACCCGACACCAAAGGACACCTATGCACCCGGCTTCCCTGGGTGAGGTAACTCCAGCACTACGGTGCTCCTGTGGGTGTTGGCCCTAGAACTACTTACCCTGTAAGTGACTTGCTTGTAGCTACTCCCGAAGTGCCCTTAAACTCTTAATTTCCAACCACGACTTGCCCCATTGAAGTCTACGGCGATCCGTGCCTGTGTTCACGCACTGCACGCGTCCCCCGTGGGTCCTTTACTTACCTGCCTTGGGTGGTTTCGTGAGGCCCCAACACTTTTGAAGGCCCTGGGTCTTGTCTCTTTGCAAGTCGTTGTTCTTAAGTCTCTTTTTTAGTATATGGTCTGGTACGCCCCTAGGGCCCCAGCCATATTTGTGCTTAATTTATTGTGAAACGGTGATTTATGCATATGTTCCTGTCTTCTAATCTCACAAGAGATTAGTAGAGATTTGTTTCGTAATAAATACATATATATTTGATATATATACCTGTGTGGTGTCTTTTCATTTGGTGATTCAAGAGATTGTGTGGTAAAACAAGCTGCTTTACATTCCTCCAAGACTTAGCCTGAAGGCTGCTCTCCACAGCTACCACTAGGATAGCTTTCTATAAAGGTTGTCTTAAACCTACCTACCATAAGAGTCGAATTGTACTGGTGCAAGGTGTCCACTTTAACTAGTGAACAACATATACCAGGCCAACTTCTCACATTGGTGGCAGCGTGTGGGATTCCAGCTCGCTATTGTTTTACCAGAAAATCTCTATTTGAATTACTAACTGAAAACCACTATAGGTACTCAAGGTACATATAAAGTCAAGCTTAGTATCAATAAGTTCTACTGAACTTAGAGCTGTGTGCCAAGGGATAGCACACCCTTTCTACAGCTCAAGCTAGTATCAGTAGGCCACAAACTAGTATAGGTAGTACAACACTGCACAACACTAGAATGTCCTTAAAGGGTGGACCCAGTGGATCCACTCAGCCTCAGTATAAGGACATGGCTTTCTCTGAGTTGAGAACCATGTGTGCTGCAAGGCACCTGAAGCTAGGACAGAGTCCCTCCACACTACACCTGATAGATCTGCTGACAGCAGATGATCTTAGATTAGCTCTAGGAGCTAATGGATCTGAATCAGTGGGTGGGTCAATTACAGTGTCTGGGTCAGATGATAAACATCTGGATGACCAAGACTCTGTGATTGTAGGGCCAGGTCCCAAGGGGTCTGAACAGGACAGAGGAATTCTCCCTTAGAGAACTGACATAGTGGAGGACAGGCCTAGGTCCCTTTCTAGGGAATCTGAGCACTCCTATCACTCTGGCAGAGAATCTGTCTACCAGAGGAACTCCTACTTCTCAAGAAGAGAGACCTCCTCTGACAGAATGTACAAACTGCTGCAGTATGAGGAAGCAAGGTTTGCCCTCAAAACCAAGCAGTTGGCATTAGACAAGGAAGCCCTGGAGCTCCAGAGAGCTTCTAGAAAAGAGAGGTTAGAACCCCCTAGTGGCAGCAACAGTGTCCCTAGAGGCAGAGAATATATTCCAGACCATAGGAACCTGAGCAAGGTTGTTCCTCCCTACCAGAGTGGGGATGAAATCCATAAGTGGGTAACTGCTATGGAAAAGGCCTGTAGAGTACAACAGGTACCCCAAAAGCAGTGGGCAGCAATCTTGTGGCTCTCCTTTTCAGATAAAGGTAGAGACAAGCTCCTCACTGTTAGAGAAGAGGATGCTGATGACTATGAAGTCCTGAAGAGTGCACTGATAGATGGGTTTGGCTTAACCACTGAGCAGTACAGGTTGACGTTCAGAGACACCCAGAAGGCACAGACTCAGGACTGGACTGACTTTGTAGATTGTGCAACCAAGGCTCTGGAGGGTTGGCTGGTTGGCAGTAGGGTTACTGATTTCAAGGGATTGTATAATCTAATGATGAGAGAACAGATCCTTAATAATTGCCAGAACCAGTTGTTGCATCAATACCTGGTGGACTCAGATCTGACCTCTCCCCAAGAATTGGGAAAGAAGGCAGACAAGTGGGTCAGAACCAGGGTGAGGCAGAAAACCCAGAACCAAGGGGGTGACACAAAGAAGCAGGATTCTAAGGGCGCTGAGAAAGGTGGGGATAAGTCAAAAGACCAGAAGTCTTCACAAGGGCCCCAAAAATCTGCATCTGGTGGGGAGTCACAATCCAACAAGGGAAAAGGCCAAAAGAAGCCCTGGTGCAAATTCTGTAAACAGAAAGGGCACTGGACTTCTGATTGTAACAAGTCCAAAGACCAAACCACCACCACTCCTGCCCCTAAGGCAACTGTTCCCCTAGTTCAGCTACTGGTGGAGGTGGTACTCAGAATAAGGGTGTAGTAGGGTTGACCCTGGGTTCTGAAGTGGACTCTGGCCTAGTCAGAGTACCCACTCAGGCAATGCTGATTTGTGATGGAGACATGGACATGTCCTTCCTTGTGAGCCCCAGTAATCTGGGCAAATACAAACAGCAGCCTGTAATAAATGGCAAACAGGCTTTGGCATTTAGGGACACAGGTGCTAGTGTCACCATGGTGGCAGAGGATCTTGTGGACCCTGGCCAGATCATCCTGGGCTGAAATGTACCAGGTGACCAATGCAAGCAATGTCAGGACCAACCATAGTCTGGCAGTTGTGAATTTCTCCTGGGGAGGGGTAACTGGCCTCAAGAAGGTTGTAGTCAGTGCAGACCTCCCTGTAGAATGTCTATTGGGCAATGATCTAGAGACTTCAGCCTGGTCTGAAGTAGAGTTATGGACTCATGCTAAGATGTTAGGCATCCCTGCAGAGGTATTTGCTGTGACCAGGTCACAGGCCAAAATGCATGACACTGAACCAGCTCTGGATCCTGAAACTATGGACCAGATGCTTCCCAAGAAGAGGAGCAGTAGGGTTAAGGCAGTGCCTTCCCCTCTGTCTCAGATCACTGATTCCCCTCTTGAGGGAAGAGGAGCAGATCCTGAAGAAGGAACTGCCCCAGAGGAACTTGAGCCTGATCAGGTTGAGTTCTTGGGGGCAGGGGGCCCTTCTATGGAAGATCTGAGTAAGGAGCAACAGTGCTGCCCCTCTCTTGAACCCCTCAGACAGCAGGCTGCTGCTGAGGCTGCTGGGAGTGCTAGTGGGTCCCATAAAGTTTATTGGGATGAGGGACTCCTATATTCCGAGGGTAGAGATCCAGCCCCTGGAGCCACCAGGAGGTTGGTAATACCTCAGAAGTTTAGGGCGTTCCTCTTGACCCTAGCACATGATATCCCTTTAGCAGGTCACTTGGGCCAAAACAAGACCTGGGACAGGCTTGTTCCACATTTTCATTGGCCACATATGTCAGAGGACACAAAGGAGTTTTGTCGCTCCTGTGTCACATGCCAAGCCAGTGGCAAGGCAGGTGGCACCACAAAGGCCCCCTGATACCACTACCGGTGGTGGGGGTCCCCTTTGAAAGGGTAGGGATTGACATTGTTGGTCCCCTTGACCCTCAAACTGCATCTGGGCACAGATTTATCCTGGTGGTAGTGGATCATGCCACCAGGTACCCAGAGGCAATTCCCTGAGGACCACCACAGCCCCTGTGGTGGCAAGAGCCCTCATTGGAGTTTTCTCCAGAGTGGGTTTCCCAAAGGAGGTCATCTCTGACAGAGGTACAAACTTCATGTCAGGATATTTAAAAGCAATGTGGAAGGAGTGTGGTGTAACTTATAAATTCACCACCCCTATCACCCACAATGCAATGGGTTGGTTGAACGTTTCAACAAAACCCTGAAGGGAATGATTAAAGGACTCCCAGAGAAGCTTAGGCGAAAATGGGACCTTCTTCTTCCCTCCCTGTTGTTTGCATACAGAGAGGTTCCACAGAAGGGGGTTGGTTACAGCCCATTTGAGCTTCTGTTTGGGCATCCTGTAAGAGGTCCATTATGTTTGGTAAAAGAGGGCTGGGAGTTACCTCTCAAACCCCCCAAACAGGATGTGATGGAGTATGTACTTGGTCTCCGCTCCAGGATGGCCGAATACATGAAAAAGGCAACCAAAAACCCGGAGGCCAGCCAAGAATTACAAAAAGCTTGGCATGACCAAAAGGCTGTGCTGACTGTGTACCACCCAGGACAGAAAGTGTGGGTGTTGGAGCCTGTGGCCCCAGCAGCCCTCCAAGACAAATGGAGTGGCCCCCATACAATAGTTGAGCAAAAGGGAGAAGTCACCTATCTGGTGAATCTTGGAACTCCCAGGAGCCCCCTGAGGGTGCTCCATGTCAACAGATTAAAGCCATATGTTGACAGGGCTGACATGGGCTTGTTCATGGCAACTGATGAGGACCAGGAGGAGGAGAGTGACCCTCTCCCTGACCTGCTCTCACAGAACCCTGATGATGGGTCAGTAGATGGTGTTGCTTTGGCAAGCAGCCTCACTGACCATCAGCAAACTGAGTGCAGACAAGTTCTGCAACAGTACAGACATATGTTTAGCCTGACCCCTAGTCAGACTACCTGGTGCACCCATGAGGTGGACACTGGAGACAATCTGCCTGTCAAGAGTAAAATCTACAGGCAACCTGACCATGTCAGGGACAGTATCAGGACTGAAGTCCAGAAATCGTTGGAGTTAGGTGTGATTGAGCCTTCAGATAGCCCTTGGGCTAGCCCAGTAGTCCTAGTACCCAAGCCTCATACCCAGGGTGGTAAGAAAGAAATGAGGTTTTGTGTAGACTACAGAGGCCTCAATGCAGTCACCAGGACTGATGCCTATCCCATACCAAGGGCAGATGAGCTGATTGATACTTTGGCCTCAGCCAAGTATCTAAGTACATTTGACCTAACAGCTGGCTACTGGCAGATCAGGTTAGCTGATGATGCAAAAGCCAAAACAGCATTTTCGACCCCTGGTGAGCACTACCACTTTGTGGTGATGCCCTTTGGATTGAAAAATGCACCTGCCACTTTTCAGAGGTTGGTGAATAAAGTTCTGGCAGGGATGGAAACTTATTGCTCAGCTTATCTAGATGATATTGCTGTCTTTAGTTCCTCCTGGCAGGATCACCTGGTCCACCTCAGAAATGTTTTGGAGGCTCTGCAGAAAGCAGGCCTCACTATCAAGGCCACTAAGTGCCAGATAGGGCAGAGTCAGGTTGTGTACCTGGGCCACCTTGTGGGTGGAGGCCAGGTTCAGCCTTTACAGAGTAAAATCCAAACCATAATGGAAAGGGTTGCTCCAACCACCCAGACACAGGTGAGAGCCTTCTTAGGCCTGACTGGGTACTATAGGAGGTTTGTGAAGGGATATGGATCTATAGTGACCCCCTTGAATGATCTGACCTCAAAGAAAATGCCAAAAAGGTTCAGTGGACAGCTAGCTGTCAGAAGGCATTTGAAGACCTAAAGCAGGCCATGTGCACTGCCCCCATCTTACAGAGTCCAGACTACACCAAAAAGTTCATTGTCCAAACAGATGCTTCTGAGCTGGGTGTGGGAGCTGTACTGTCTCAACTGAATGATGAAGGTCAAGACCAGCCAGTAGCTTTTATTAGCAGGAGGCTGACCCCTAGAGAGAAACGTTGGTCAGCTATAGAGAGGGAGGCCTTTGCTGTGGTGTGGGCCCTGAAGATGCTGAGGCCATACTTGTTTGGCACTCACTTCATAGTTCAGACTGACCACAAGCCCCTCCTATGGCTTAAACAGATGAAAGGTGAAAACCCAAAACTTTTGATGTGGTCCATTTCCCTACAGGGGATGGACTATACAGTGGAACATAGGCCTGGGACCCAACATGCCAATGCAGATTGTCTCTCAAGGTATTTCCACTTAGAGCACGAAGACTCAACTGGTCAAGGTTAGTTTAGTGTCCCTGCGTTTGGGGGGGAGTTGTGTAGGAGAGTAGGATCTGCCTCTTATGTTGCCCCCAATTTTTTTCTGATGTTTACACTGGTTTCTGGCTATAGTCTGGCTGGGACCCTGCCAATCAGGGCCCCAGCCTCTCTGTTCTCTCTAAACGACTTGGAGTGCACTCTAGGTGCACTAGTGATTGGATATTGTGGTACCTTATGAGTCCCTAGTATATGGTACCTTAGGTGCCAAGGGCATAGGTACTTCACAGGCCTACCAGGGGCTGAAGCATGTATTATGCCACCCCTGGGAAGCAGACTAAATCTGACACCACAGGTCTGCTACTGCAGCCTGGGTAAGGTGGTGCAAGCACCCCTTACTGTGATATAGGCTACCTATATCACTACATAGATACACACATAAAAACCTATAAGTCACTCCTATGGCAGGCCTTATCAATCCTGAAGGCAGAGTGCTTGGTTCCTATGTGAGAGGGTGCCCCTGCATGAGCAGAGCCCCTCTGCAGCATTCGGAGACCCTTCTCTGAGGCTGTTTGTAGTGCAGCCTGACCATATACTCTTAAGCGCATTATAACCTCGCGTTAAATGCTAACTTTGGGATGGCTGCACGGAAACATGTCGTGTTTGGTGTCAAACATCTTGGAATACTACCCCCCCGCCAGTTCTGGCAGCAGGGGTAGCATTCAACCCTTCTAGAGGGATAGACATGTACCTACTGTGGAAACACGGTAGAATCCTGAAGAGCCCTGGCATCACAAAATGGATGCCACCAGTCACAGACACTGGGCTGCCCTCCTGCTGATGACCGAAACTCGCAGTGGAGGAAGCCAACAATAGGTATCCTGTCCCAGGAGGGTGTGACCACCTTCCAGACAGGGTTTAGTGTATTGGGGCTGGGTGGGTGCAATCCTAGAGTGCTTTGAAGTCCTGCACTGGGGGAGCAGAAGGCTCCTCTGTGCATATGCCAGTTCAAACCAGCTCAGGGGCTACCTGCCCCTGCTCTGGCACGAAACTGGACAAAGGGAAGTGGGTGTAGCCACCCACTCCCCTGACCGTCCCATAGGTGGGGTCATAGAGCTAGTCCCTCCCTTCCTTTTAGTATAAGATAGGGAACCCTTGCCATTGCAAACTAGATACCCCTGGATGACGCTCTGAAGAAGAATCCTGGACCTTCGACGTTCCACTACCTCTGGAAGACTGAAGAATCTCCCTTGGAGTCAAGGAGTGACTCCCCTGCTTGGCAGGCACCAAAAACTGAAACGACGGACGCAAACTACGCTGCTCCCGCTGGAGCCCGAGGTCCCTGCAGCCCAAGATGAGGATTTCCTGATTTCTCCAAGGCCATCGTGAGTCCCCAGTGAAGCTGAGGCCAGTGGACCCCACGAGTGATGAGGAACCGCAGTCCCTGGGTACCGTGCACTATTGTCAGATGCAACCCCTTCACGACATTCTACGAACCTGTGCTTTAGACCACGTGTGGTCCCAACCTCTAGCAGGAATTCCTCCGAAGATCAGAGGCCTAGCCCATCCCGAGTGACCGTGGGCCCCTGTTGAAGGAATCCTCCTGAGGCATCTTTGCGATCCATTGCCAGCCGGCTTGTGGGTCCCCTGAAGACTTTTCTAAAGAACCAAAGGGCTCCCCTGGTTGCTCCAGGCCTGTCCTGACTTACCCTCGCTGGGTGAGTTCCCCAGACCTTGCTGGTCTGCACCATTGACTTTTTACGCTTTCCACAAGACTTGCTGCTACCAAGGCTTGTTGGCTCTAATCGGGTTGCCGACACCGCAGTCAGCTGCAGACTTTATGGGACACGCCGAATCCAGCTCCTGGTTGTCGTCGACGCCTCCTGGACCTCGTGGCCGAAGAGTCAAGACACCTGTGAATGACCTGAATCTGTCGACGACGGTGGGCATTCATCTTCCTTGCCCCGGGTCACTGCCCAGTGACTTTGAACACTGTCCCCTCTGCTTTCAGGTCTTCCTTCTTCTGAATCCAGGCTTGGATTCCACCGGACACTTCTTCGGACTTCACAAGCAGCATGTCTTCATTGGCTCCCATTGAAAACGACGCCGCGGCCCGACACCAAAGGACACCTATGCACCCGGCTTCCCTGGGTGAGGTAACTCCAGCACTATGGTGCTCCTGTGGGTGTTGGCCCTAGAACTACTTACCCTGTAAGTGACTTGCTTGTAGCTACTCCCGAAGTGCCCTTAAACTCTTAATTTCCAACCGCGACTTGCCCCATTGAAGTCTACGGCGATCCGCGCCTGTGTTCACGCACTGCACGCGTCCCCGTGGGTCCTTTACTTACCTGCCTTGGGTGGTTTCGTGAGGCCCCAACACTTCTGAAGGCCCTGGGCCTTGTCTCTTTGCAAGTCGTTGTTCTTAAGTCTCTTTTAGTATATGGTCTGGTACGCCCTAGGGCCCCAGCCATATTTGTGCTTAATTTATTGTGAAACGTTGATTTATGCATATGTTCTCTGTCTTCTAATCTCACAAGAGATTAGTAGAGAGTTGTTTAGTAATAAATACATATATATTTGATATATATACCTGTGTGGTGTCTTTTCATTTGATGATTCAAGAGATTGTGTGGTAAAACAAGCTGCTTTACATTCCTCCAAGACTTAGCCTGAAGGCTGCACTCCACAGCTACCACTAGGATAGCTTTCTATAAAGGTTGTCTTAAACCTACCTACCATAAGAGTCGAATTGTACTGGTGCAAGGTGTCCACTTTAACTAGTGAACAGCATATACCAGGCCAACTTCTCACAGATTAGCTCTACATGCAGTTGGACTTGTTTTCTACAGCTTTGGAGAGCAACAGACAAGCAGCCACAGATGAGAGACCAGCTGACTACTGGACCAGCCTGATACGTGTGTTTTGAATGCCCCTACCTTCATTTCTTTGCTTCATGTGATCAATGAATGTACACTAGAGAGGCTGCATCCACCCAGTTTATGGCAGTGGGAAAAGAAATGCACTCTCTGGCGGAAACAACGAGATGTGACACATTGAGCTTGCTTCATGACAAGTGCCTCTCCATTTCTTTTGCAGTGCTTTTGGGCTTCGTGGCACTTGCACTCCACTATGTCAAAACGTAATGATGCTGTCATACCAGTCCCATGTGATGCTGATCAGGAGGTGCTGCTCAAGACATATTAAAATAGACCTTAGACAAAGGGGGATAGGAGCTGGCTGTCTTTGATAGGTCATGAGCAGAGATGAGGACTCTTCAATCCAAGAGTGCTTTTATGAATAGCTGATGGCGTCAAGTAAGTATTCAGAACAACAAGCTCACCACCTATACATCAGAAACATGAAAATACAAATTAGGTCAAAACTGTAAAACACTGTGAGGAAAAAAAGATTCAATTTACACTTTGAAAAAGTTTAAGGCCTCCGAAAAGTGATGCTTAAGATGTCCTGAAACAATGATAAAGAAACCAGAATTTATGACAATAATAAATGTGAATAACTTAAACCCACTCATACAGTGTATCGAATCCTTTAACAGTTGTTTGCAACAGAAGAATGGGCGTAACCAAAATACCATTGTGATGTCAGCATTGTTTTACACCCTATGTTTGCATGCAGGTGTAAGAATGCCTCTAACAAAAAAGCCAGCAAGAGCCTATTTTGAATCAATACAATTAGGACCACAATATAACCCTTCCCTCTTCCCTCACACAATGAAAATTAACTGTTACTTACCTCACTGTAAACGATTTGCATCATACCTTGACAGCTCTGTCGTTTCTTAGCTAGTTTTGCACCATACAAGTACCAATACACATTCACACGAAAAAACACACGAAAGGTTTAAAAACTAACTGCTACCCACCAACTTGTTAGATCGAAGTAAAAAGAGCTGCATCTGACAGCGACTAGGGTTCACACTCAAGGTGGATTTTGAAAAGTTTTCAATGCACTGATTCATAACTGAAAGCAGTAGACAAAGGGAGGGTAGACAGTAGGGGTGGGTGTAACTTGTGTAATTCCGTGTAACGTAATCACGCAGAATTACCCAGGACTTCTGTTAGATTACATGGAATTAAGCGAGAAGAGTAATTCTGCGTTTAGCGCTAATTCTTCGTGCAAAATACCTCCTCATGTCATAAATAGACCCGGGGATGCATTTTGCTGTAAGAAAAAGCTCTAAATGCAACAGAACATAAATAGCAAGCAGCCTCTCGTGTTTGTTAAATGTGCTCTTGGGGTAGAATTTTCCCCAATTTACTCCTGACATTTAGCGCTATTTTCTTAGCACAAAATGCACTCTTGCATCTAAAATGGACAGCTAAACTCAGCAGAGCACAAATAGCCAGCGCGAACAGCTGGTCGCACTCCCTAAATGTGATCTCGCAGTGAGCACCTTGGCATGCACAGGCATGTTAAGGCCGATTCATGTCAATACACTCAATTCAACTCATACCCCTCACTTAGCGATAGCAACGTAAATAAATACTACACTGGTCCCACAATGCATCTGTAAAAGAGTACAGGTGCCTGAAATGGGGAGGTACATGGAAGTGAATTAGAGATCTGCAAAGACCCACACCCGCTCCGAGTGGGTGTTTACAGAGGATATATGGGTGTTTTAAGCATCACATTTTGCAGCCTCGAGAAATTTATTTTAAGAAGTTTATGAATTGGCAAAATACACATTCATGTATCTGCCCCTGTCCATTGAGGGAAAATTGCACTTTAATAAGTCGGTCTAGCAGCGTTGGTGTTCTTGGAAAGTATGTGGTAGCTGAAAATAATGTAGCTCCTTGTTTTTCATACTAATGTCCTGCCCACCAATCTGCATTTCTTCAAAGCAGGGGTGCACAGCATATCCTTTTATCCCACTTTCGAGTAAAAAATGATTGCCAATTTGACATCATGTGATCCAGTCTCAAACATTGGGAAATACTGTATTGATGTTGGATTAATACATACAAAAAGAAAACATAAGGGGAACAGTATAGGCGTTCAAACGATGATGTTAAGAAATAAAAATGTAAGCGGAAGTAAGTTTTTGAAACATAACAGGACAAAATGTAAGCACTGCTTAAGGAAAACACATCGATAGAGAAAAAGCACTAAATTATAAAGAAAAGACCCCGTAATCATAAGTACGACCCTTTATGACAAAAGGTGGGAAAATAGCTTTTATTACAAAAAAAATGATAACAAAAAACAGGGAAGAAGCATTCACAGGCGCATATATATTCGAGTGTTCCTACCTTTTCTGACCTTTGTGTTTACCCAGACAGAACACTTTCCACAGATATCAAGAAATGTAAATGAAGGCTGAATAACTAAACACAATATTATGATTAAGTAACAGTTCAATGTGATAATTGCAAACCTC
The DNA here is from genome assembly GCA_963921515.1 of Calotriton arnoldi. Classification (NCBI taxonomy): domain Eukaryota; kingdom Metazoa; phylum Chordata; class Amphibia; order Caudata; family Salamandridae; genus Calotriton; species Calotriton arnoldi. The sequence continues at coordinate 441,501 of CAWUFW010003771.1, read as the reverse complement.
TTTCAATGGAGTGCATTCATTGCCGCTAGTATCAAGACAGTCATTAAGTTTCATCAAACAGTGTGCCCCCGAAGGAAATGGGCCCTCCTATTCGTATTGTTGGGAGTAAATGTAGCATCCCTCCCTTGCATCAGCGCTGAAGGGGCCCCCTCATTAATCCTAGTTAGCACATGCTGCTGGGCATGTGGAGAGGCAACTCCAGATGCTGCACTCAGAGCTTCTGCAGGCAGTTAGGGAATCACAGAGACCCTCTTCAAGCCCCGGATAGATCACGTCAAATTAAATGTACATTAAGTGCTCCTCCATCAGAGCTGTGAGAAGCAGAGAAATCAGCTAAAGGCAGATCGTGATCTGTTGAATGCTATTATCTCTTGATTTTACCTATATTTGCATGCACTAAAGTGTGCATCCATGTTGATAACTGAGAAACCTTTTGCAAGAATAAAAGACTTTCTCAACGTTGTCATTTGAAGAGTTTGCTAGAGGTTTGTGGGTCCCTGCCAAGACATTGAGCCATGTCCAGGGTATCTGGGTCCTGATTCATAAGGAAGGCTCTGGCCGTAAAGATACTTGTAGGAATTAAAGGGCTGGATCTATGGATGCAATGCATTCATAAAAGATGATTTCGCTGGCATGTTCTATTTACTCCCATTTACTTCATGGTCCTATAATATATGTAGGAATAAATCCTATGTAACAGGTGCCTTGTAAGTTTGGAAACTCCCTCAAACACACCCGTCTGTGTACATTCACAAACTCCTCTCTAATGCTATCAGAGCCTGGAAATTGGTTGAGATTTACACCAGTGAAGACTGGAGTTATTTCCTTTCCAGATTGGGCAAGGGAAGGTAATGTAACGCCCTCAAATTTCATGTGTATAGGGGAAGGGATTTCTCCATGCGGAAAAATATGTTCCCAGCTTAGAAAAAAAGTTGCAATTGAACAGAGCTACATTTACCCAATGTGGAACTGTACAGTGTGTAGAATTCTGCATTGTGGAAATACACTGAGGCGTGAGAGTAAATCTACGAGCGTACTTTTACGTTTTTTGTTTGTTTGATTTTTGTGAATCAAGCTGTTTTAATACTCCGGCCAGGTGTTGTGATTGAGGGCTAAGCACCTGCTTTTGAATTGTACCTATTCACAAAAAGGGGGAAAGCTGTGCACAACTTGATCAGACAAGAATGAATCTGTGGGACACATATTGGCTCCTTCAGCAATTCCGAAAGTGCTGGCTGGCAGCTTCCAAACTGGCAAGAGTGAAGAGAAGCTATAAAATCATCACAGTGAAAATCTGAAGATGTAATTAGCCTCTAAACACATATGTTAATCATACTATATTGTCACAGCCCAGAGTCACGGTTACCTTTACTTTAATGACACCCTCCCAGTTTCATTGCTGCAATCTTATTATTTTTCATTCTGGGTACTTACACTTTTACGTTTAACTGCTGTGTTTTATGTTTCTGTTAAATTGACTTTACATTAAAACTGAACTGTAAATAGAAACTATGAGAAGATTTACACACCAAGGCCTGTTCTGACAACAACAAAATCGCTACTACATTAGGGGGACTAAATGGACGTATTCTTGTTTTTTTATTTCAGAGAAGTGTAAGTCAGGATAGGGGGTGGACAAATTATTCTACAAACAAAAATGGCTAACTCTCAGCAAAAATGTTCTGCTTCCTGACATGAATTTTTAGTTATGAGTAGTGCGGATTTCAACTGAGTGCCTGAAGTTAGAAGGAACATGGGGCCAGGCGTGGAAAGGGTTTTAGTGATAACAAACCCTCTGAGCAAGACCACTGACTCATTGTCAGTGAAATTGCTCTCCCACCCTCGTAGCTCCACCATTAAGTGAGGCCTGCCACTGCACTCTCGAGTGTTGGTGATCGAGGCCCTCCTCCACCCGCAGGTTTCCCTGCGCCTCATCCCTGGTGGTCCAGTGGACCTCTGTCTCCTTCCTCTAACTCTGCTCTTTCACTCGTTTTTCTACCCTTTTTTATCTTTCACCTTTCTGCACTTTTCTGCATCTCTGCTCTTTTGTGCCTTATTTCTGCTCATTTTCCTTTCCTCTCGCTCTGCCCTTTCACTTGTTTTCACTCGTTTTTCTACCCTCTTTTATCTTTCACCTTTCTGCTCTTTTCTGCAGCTCTGCTCTTTTGTGCCTTATTTCTGCTCATTTTCCCTTCCTCTCGCTCTGCCCTTTCACTAGCTTTCACTCGTTTTTCTACCCTCTTTTATCTTTCACCTTTCTGCATCTCTGCTCTTTTGTGCCTTATTTCTGCCTATTTTCCCTTTTTTTCTTTATCCCTTATTTCCTCCCTTTACCTTTCCCCGCCGCTGCTGCCCCCGCGGCCCCTCCCCCCCAGCGCGACCGGCCCAATCCAGCTCCCCTCCCCGCTCCCGCCTCCCAGCTGTCCAGCCCTCCCCGACCCCTACTTAATGACGGCCACTGCGGGGACAGGCGAGCAAGACCACTGACTCATTGTCAGTGAAATTGCTCTCCCACCCTCGCAGCTCCACCATTAAGTGAGGCCTGCCCCTGCCCCTGCACTCTCGAGTGTTGGTGATCGAGGCCCTCCTCCACCCGCAGGTTTCCTTGCGCCTCATCCCTGGTGGTCCAGTGGACCTCTGTCTCCTTCCTCTAACTCTGCTCTTTCACTCGTTTTTCTACCCTTTTTTATCTTTCACCTTTCTGCACTTTTCTGCATCTCTGCTCTTTTGTGCCTTATTTCTTCTCATTTTCCCTTCCTCTCGCTCTGCCCTTTCACTTGTTTTCACTCGTTTTTCTACCCTCTTTTATCTTTCACCTTTCTGCACTTTTCTGCATCTCTGCTCTTTTGTGCCTTATTTCTGCTCATTTTCCCTTCCTCTCGCTCTGCCCTTTCACTAGCTTTCACTCGTTTTTCTACCCTCTTTTATCTTTCACCTTTCTGCATCTCTGCTCTTTTGTGCCTTATTTCTGCCTATTTTCCCCTTTTTTCTTTATCCCTTATTTCCTCCCTTTACCTTTCCCCGCGGCCCCTCCCCCCCAGCGCGACAGGCCCAATCCAGCTCCCCTCCCCGCTCCCGCCTCCCAGCTGTCCAGCCCTCCCCGACCCCTACTTAATGGCGGCCACTGCGCGGCAGCGGGCGCGCCGAAGGCGCGTCAAAGGCGTGCCCGTCTGCGCCCGTCCGCGACCCGACCGCGACCAGCGCCAGGAACCCTGGACCTCCGCCCGCCAACGCTACGACCCAGCAGCACTCCACGCACTCAACCCAGGCCGCAACAACAACTGCAAGCTAGCATCACCAGCCGACTCCCACGGACCCTTCAGCTGTCACCGCTGCCGGCACACCTGCAGCACCACCAAGAACACAGATCCAGCACAACCCGCCCACAAGAACACAACCGAACCGAAGACCCTGCAATGCATCCTCCTCAACGTCCGATCCCTCCACAAACACGCCACAGAAATCTGGGACCTCCTCGACAGCACCACCCCGGACGTAGCGTTCTTCACCGAAACCTGGACCAACACCACCTCGGGACCGGACATCGCCATCGCCATCCCCCAAGGATACAAGATCTCCAGGAAGGACCGCCCCACCCACCCAGGAGGAGGAATCGCCATCGTCCACAAATCCAGCCTCCGCCTGAGCACACTCCCTGACGAGCCCACAGAACTGATGGAACACCTTCACTTCAAGATACTGGCCAGCCCCACCGCCACCCTCCGAGGAACCCTCATCTACCGACCCCCTGGACCCCGCGGACCCTTCGCCAACTCCATCACAGACATTATCTCCCCGCAGGCCATCGCATCCACCAACTACACCCTGCTGGGAGACCTCAACTTCCACCTCGACAACCAACTGGACCCCAACACCACATCCCTCCTGGACAACCTCCACAACATTGGACTGCGCCAGATCGTGACCGAGCCCACGCACTCAGCAGGACACACCCTTGACCCCCTCTTCACTACAGGAAACTCCATCACCGTCAGCCACACCACCGAACTCCCATGGACCGACCATCGTTGCGTCCACTTCACCTTCAGAACACCCACCATCCACAGACACCAGCACTTGCTTCCACGAAGAAACTGGACCAAAATCACTGACGACCAGCTCACCTCCTCACTCAACAACTCCACCCCAACCATCGCGGAAAACGACGACCCCAACACCGCAGCCTGAACCCTGCATAGATGGATCTCGGACAGCACCAACACCATAGCCCCCTCAAGAAAAACAACAATACCCGCGCCAAGAAAGCCAGATGGTTTACCACCAAACTTCGAGAGTCCAGAAGCACATGCCGCCGCCTCGAAAAGGCCTGGAGGAACACCAAATCCACAGAAGCCCACGACAACTTCAGAGCCGCCACCAACGCCCACCATCAACTCATCAGAGAAACGAGGAAAAAGCGATTGAAGACAGAATCTCCACCCACGCGCACAACAGCAAGGAACTCTTCAGCATCATCAAGGAGTTCGCCCAACCCACTAGCGAGTCTACCGACATCCCTCCCTCACAAGACCTCTGCGACAAACTCAGCACCTTTTTCCACCACAAAATCAAGAGCATCTACGACAACTAACACACTGAACCCTCACCAACCACCCCCGACACCCGGAAACCAGCGATTGATGACTGGACAGCCCTCACCACCGAAGACACACTGAAGACAATGAAGTCAATCCACTCAGGGGCCCCCACGGACCACTGCCCCACCACATCTTCAACAGAGCCGCTGACACCATCGCACCCATGCTCCGCCACACCATCAACCGCTCCCTGGCGACCGCCTCGTTCCCCGACGACTGGAAACACGCCGAGGTCAACCCCTCCTAAAGAAACCCTCAGCGGACCCCACCAACCTCAAAAACTACAGACCCATCTCCCTGCTCCCGTTCCCAGCGAAAGTCATCGAGAAAGCCATCAACAGCCAACTCGCCACATTCATTGAAGAACACAACATCCTCGACTCCTCCCAATCCGGCTTCAGAAAAAACCACAGTACGGAAACCGCCCTCCTCGCCGCAACAGACGACATCCGCACCCTACTGGACAAAGGAGAAAGAGTAGCCCTCATCCTCCTCGACCTATCAGCGGCGTTTGACACAGTCTCCCACCGCACCCTAATACGCAGACTCTACAACACAGGAATCCAGGACAAGGCCCTCGACTGGATCCGCTCCTTCCTCTCCGGCAGGACGCAGCGGGTCAGACTCCCCCCTTTCCTCTCGGACCCCACACCTACCACCTGCGAAGTCCCCCAGGGCTCCTCCCTCAGCCCGACGCTCTTCAACGTCTACATGGCTCCACTCGCCCCCATCGTCAGAACCTACGGACTCAACATCGTGTCATACGCAGACGACACCCAGCTCATCCTCTCCCTATCCAACGAGCCCAACACCACCAGACGCAACTTTCGAGAAGGCATGGAAGCCGTCGCCAAATGGATGAAAAACAGCTGCCTACAACTAAACACCAACAAAACAGAAGTACTCATCATGGGCCCAAACCCCGATGCCTGGAGCGACACCTGGTGGCTCCCCGCCCTCGGAAACCCGCCAACCCCCACGGACCACGCACGCAACCTGGGAATCATCCTGGACTCCGAGCTCAAAATGGACCGCCAGATCAACTCTGTCTCGTCTTCCTGCTTCCACACCCTCCGCCTCCTTCGTAAGACCTTCAAATGGATCCCCTCGAACACCGAAAGACCGTCACTCATGCCCTGGTCACCAGCAGACTCTACTACGGCAACGCACTCTATGCCGGAATAAACAAAAACCTCACCCGCAAGCTACAGAACATCCAGAACGCCGCCGCAAGACTGGTCCTCAACCTGCCAAAACACTGCCACATCTCCCAGCACCTGCGCACACTCCACTGGCTCCCTGTCGAGGCGAGAATCACCTTCAAGATGCTCACCCACGCACACAAGGCCCTCCACGGCACCGGACCAGCATACCTGAACAGCCGACTCAAATTCCACGCACCCCAAAGGACCCTACGATCAGCCCAGCTCTCCTACGCCGTGGTCCCCCGCACCAGAAAGACCAGATCGGGAGGCCGCTCCTTCTCCTTCCTCGCGGTCAAAGCATGGAACACCCTTCCGCTCCACCTCAGACAGACAACATCACTCCCCATCTTCGCAAGAAACCTCAAAACCTGGCTCTTCGACAGACCCCCTCCTTGATGGATGGAACCTGCACCCCCCCCCCACCTCTAGCGCCTTGAGATCCTTACGGGTGAGTAGTCGCGCTTTAACAAACCCCTGATTGATTGATTGATTGATTCTGTAAATCAAGCCTTTTTTAAATGTACTAAGCCCATTTAACGATTCAGAAAAGATTTTCTAGATCGTTAAATGCGTTTAGGAAACCATAAAGAATCAGTATTTAAAAGAGGCGTGTTTAGAGCGTCACTTCCAAATACCTATTTCTTATAGTATGTGTTAATGTTTTGTGACATTAATATTTTACTGACTACACAAGGTAGAGGTAACCCATTCGCAAACGAAAAGGATTCCGCCTCTTTATGAATGTTAGAATTTTTTTATTTTTTATTAGTAGGCAGTGTCCAAAGGGCCACTGCTTAATGCTAAAGAAAGTTTGTGAAACATTTAAAAAAAAAAAAATTAAATGCACCCAAATTACCTTTAAGGAAAATGAGCTGCATTAAAAAATGATTGCTTCATGTATAAGCAGTCACAGACATGGTGGTCTGTTGACCCCAGAAGGCCAACATCCTTGTGAAGGCAACAAATTGTAGTGACTCAGAAATTGCGACCTACCTCATTGACATGCTTGAGGTAGGTCGGATTCTGACCCACTACGATTAGTATTTCTAAGAACTGACCTATTAGTACGTAGGTTGGCTTTTACTGGTCGCAAAAATACTGATCGCCTGCTGCAAACAGTATTTTGGGACCAGTACATAGTACATATGACCCCAGTGTGCTGTGACAATACTCTTAATTCTTCATAGCCTAGTAGCCAAATTTGCAACCTTAAGCCTTGATTCCAATAAGCCCACAAACTGTATGATGCAAATTCTAAATCTAGTAAATACTAATTGTGAAGGCTTCTGTTTTGTGCATTAAGAGTAATGCACTAATATTCTTTTATTCCGAGGGGTACAAGAGCGCATTTGTGCAGATTGCTCTCATACCAGGGGCCGTATTATACATTGTGCCTCGGGGGTGCAACAGGTGTGTGCGCCCGCTTTGTGTGCCCCTAGAGCCCAATGGTATTACAGAGGGGGCCACAGACACTTGTGCGTCTCCTTCTGTAATACAGATATCGCTGGCACACTTGTTACGCCAGCAGTATCATAAGTATTTGCATGGGGGCGTGGCCCCCAGTAGCGGCTCGTGGAGGGAGTGCTGCGGGGCGGTGGGGCGGGGGAGGAGCAGGGTGGGGGTAGTACACTACGGCATACGGCCGAACAGAGGTAAGTAAACAAATAAATAAATAAAACGAATTTCGTTGCGCGCGCTGCATCACATTTGGCAATGCAGCGCGCGCAATGAAATTCGTTTTATTTATTTATTTGTTTACTTACCTAAGTTCGGCTGTATGCCGTAGTTTACTACCCCCCACCTGCTCCTCCCCCGCCCCACCGCCCCGCAGCACTCCCTCCACGAGCCACTACTGGTGGCCCCATGTAAACGAGGGGATCAGTTTCTCTCTGCGCCGGGCCTTATTATGGATGGGGACACACAGGCAAACATTCCTTTAGGGGGCGCACTGAAGTGCACCACAAAAAGGTGGTGCACTTTCAGTGCATGTCCTGAAGGCAGCCCTCTGAAGGAGAGAAAGGGGGTCCAATATATCCCCCTGCAGGCGGATGCAGTCGCTCACTGCACCTGCCTGCAGGAGGATCTCTCTCTCCTCTTGCAAGTGCAGGCAGTATCCACCTGCTCTGTGAAACACAGAGCAGCTTTTAAACAGCTGCACCATATTTCACTTAGGGCAGCGCATACTTTCTCATACCGCGCACTAACCCTGTTTGCACCGCACCTTTTGAAAGGTGCACCATTGCGCAAACAGGGAAAGTGTGCTGTATTCATAATACTGCCACAGGTGTGGCCTTATTAAAATTGGGTGGGCATAACTTCCAGTGTGCACAGTTTGCTCCCGGACTCTTGATGCTGAGTTGGGTGCAAATGGGATTTTGCTTCCAATTTTGTATTATGTACATCGGGGTCCTAAGTTTCTTCAACATACACCTGCCACTCTTGCTATCACATTGTCTGGCTAGCTGCAAATGCAGAGCAAGATCCAAGCTACCCTTGGTGCTTGTCATCCAAACCTTTCCTGAATCCTTTCCCTCTATAGCCCCAAATGAAATCTGCACTCAAACGGTCACCATCTCCTTGCATGCTCAAGCCACACTGCTCTTCCTCTCACTTATGACTATCACTGTGCTCAGCCCTTATTCTCATACTATGTGTGAATTTCCATAGTTAGATAAAACATTGATAATAATAATCAAAAAGTGTTTTACTATTGTCAATATGTGCTCAAAGGTCCAGAAAAGTGTCTTCATCTTTTACTCCATACATCTCTGTAGGAGAAGTCATGTGCAAAGAGCTGTTCACTCAGTCTTGGTGGTAATTGTTGCTACTCAGTGACCTCTTTATGGTGCAAGGTTCCAAGGTGGCTGTGGATGCTGAAGAGGCCATATCACTGGCCAGATCTTTAGGCAGTGCCATTATAGAAGGCAAAATCATTGTATGGAATTTCCAGTACTAAATTACAATGTGTGGATGGCACATTAGTGGCCCTTGAGCTTGGCGGTACAGAAATATTGTTCCCAGAAACATATTTCAGCTGTGACAGAAAGCATTTGAAGTGTTTGCATATTCACAGGCACAACAGCAAGGTAGAACTACCTCATTTCCGCTCTTTCCCAGAGATCTTTACATATTATTGAAAATGTATTATCCTTATTAAACTTTTAAAATATATATTTGCCAAACTTACTCTTAAAAATCTCTTCTTGAAAGAAGAGCGGGCACTCTTAAAAACAAACCTAAGGCCCCATCTATTGAAACATCCCATTTTTCCCATGCCCTATATGAGTAATGTGGGTAGTGGAGTTCCCTGCCTCACATAACTGTTGTGAGAAATTGGGTTGTTTGTTGTCTGAAGTGTTAACCCTGGTCAAACAACAGCCACAATCTCTGTCAGGGGGAACCACAAAAGGCCGCTAAATTAACCTGTGCATAACCCTGGGTAGCTTGGCACTAAGAGCAGTAAGGCTTAACTTAGCAGTAATGTGTAAAGTATCTATACACCAGACGGACAGTATTAACACAGCACAAGAAAAATCCCAGACCAATTTTGAAAAATAGAGTGAATCTGAACGAAGTATTTGACATAAAAATGACAAAAATCCAATCAATACAACCAGTGTTATGAATCTTAAAAGTTTTTAGTAAAAATTGGCACTTAAAAGTTTAAAGCACCAACCACAGCCATCTAGTCGCACAAGACCAGGTTAAAGCTGAAAAATATGTCCGACTTCGATGGAGTGAATGGATACAAGAAGTGGATTGGGCATTTACCTTCAGACTTAGAAGAAATTTTGAAGAAAAATTTCGGAGAAGGTAAAGTTCAGCAGGGAAAGGCTACAGGCGGTGTTCAAGGAAGAAGCGTTGTCGTCGGGGAGCCGCTGGATGAAGTTGCGGTGAAGATGGCAACGTTCGGACCTAGTCACTTTTATGGAAGCCAAACATCTCCAGCGGGACGAGGCAGGAGGCTGTAGCCAGCGAGAGTTCCAGGAGGCCGAATACCTCTTTGGCGAGTCCCACTGAACAGGATTTGCTGCTGCAGAGAAGAACGACGCGGACGCGCAGCGGACTTCAGTGGGGGTAATTGTGGGCCTGCTGGCCGTTTAAAAAAATCTTGTTATTAATTCTAACCACTGTTGTGTTGAATTCGACTGCTCTACTGTGTTTTACTACGGGGGGAACTCGACGGGGGTACGAGTGAGACTCCTGCACTGCTGAGTGTTGCAGGGTGCAGGAGAGTTGACGCTTCCCATTTTAACCATTTTTTACCTGATTTTACTACCATATGTACTAGCCCTCTCACCTGGGTAACGCTGGTGAAGGGAGGCCCCTGGCTCGCCTGGCCGACACTTTGGGTGCAGCCATTTTTAGTCCTCCCGGTTGGGACATTTCTTGACGCTATTTTGGGTCAGCGGTCTAGTGGTTGACCGTCCTGCCTTAAACCTCTATTTAATGGGAGCCGTGACGCGGATGCGCAGCTGACGAGTGCAGCGGGCACGCCGCTGGTGCGTCAGAGGTGTGCCAAAGGCAAGCCTGACTGCGCCCGTCCGTGTCTGGATCACGGCCAGTGCCAGCCATGTTGCCCGTTTTTCCTCTTTGAGCAATATTGCCTGATCTAGAGATCAACTATTAACTATGAACAAAGAGGCCTGTGCAGGTAGGACCAAGATAGACCTAGGGACGGTCAACCATGAGTACTTCTGTAACTCATGCCCCATTACGCTGGTGGTTGGCAGAGGGAGGGCGAATGGCAGTCCGACCATACTAAAGCCCCCTATGAAATACCCTGGGGCTACGTGATCCCATATTAAGGCTTGCTTGATCAACTGTAGATCCCTCCCCAAACACGCAGAGGGCATTTGGTTCGCCATGGAGTCTAACTCATGGGATCTCATGTTTTTAGCAGAAACATGGCTAAAGGAGAGCTCTAATCCTCACCTGACATTGGCGGTACCCACAGGTTTTCGGATGACTTGTGCCAATAGGGGTGGCAACAAGATTGGAGGTGGGGTGGCTATCATCATGAGGGATGGTTGGGAGATCTCCTGTAGAGAGTAGAGCACATCAGGATCATTGAGGCTCTGTCCTTCTGCGTCAGAATCTTGCCCTCCTCGTAGGTGGCTGGGATTCTGACATACAGACCCCCCGACACCCCAGCCTGCCACCTGTTATAGTTTTGCAACATTGTCGCTGACCTTTTGTTGAAGCATGCCAGCTTCACTGTCCTAGGCGACTTTAATGTCCATATGGATAATGGAAAATGCCCTAAGGCTTCTTAGCTGGCAGAAACCCTTGAAGGTCTAAACCTGACGCAAAGGGTCACTGCCCCTACTCATGTAGTGGGCCATATACTGGACCTTATTTTTTCCAATGATCCAAATCTTATAGCAGAGACCCTGCTACCCTTGACCTGGACAGACCACTTATTAGTACCTTTCAGCTTCAAACTCAAACCCATAAACTGTAGTTTCAAGTCAATCCCTGAGGAAAGGAGAAACTGGAGGAAGGTCACCGTTGATTCTATGGGACCTATGCTTCAAAGTGCACCCCTCCAGCTGATGGGTGACCCAAGCGGTGCTGTATCCAGCTTTAACAGCTGGGTTCCCTCTGCCTTAGATAGAGTAGCCCCTCCTAGCTCAGTGACATCCTCTAGGAAAAAACCCTCAGCCCCTTGGTTCTCCATGGAACTACGAGCAGAGAAAAGTCTATGCAAGAAACTTGAACGCTCCTGGAGAAAATCATATGACCCCATGGCTAAAAGCTCCTATAGAGAGGCTTTAAAAAATTCCATAGACTTAAGCGCAACGCTATGAGGGACTACTTCTCTAACAAAATTAAACTGTTGGACAATTCGGTTAAAGAACTATTTAAAATTGTCCAATGTTTTACTAAACCCATGGCTCTAGATAGTACAGTGACTCCCTCTCCTACCCTCTGTGCTGACTTATCAGACTTTTTTCAGGAGAAAATCCAGTTGATTTACTCCGCCTTTCCTTCTAGAACGTTCTCGCTTGTACAAAATCCAGCCCCTGATCTGTACGGCACCTGGTCTGAATTCCGCCCACTGCCACTTGACGCGTCTCTCAGGGAATTGTACAAATGTAAATCTGGTTCCCCGGGAGACCCCTGCCCGGCTCAATTTTTTAAACTGCTTGCCCCCTGCCTCAATGTTCCCCTGAACCAGATCTGGAACTTTTCCCTGACAACTGGTATCTACCCAGCGGCATGGAAACAGGCCTTCCTATTACCAATTCTTAAGAAACGGGATGCTAACCCAGCAAAACACAAAAACATTAGGCCCATCTCCCTCTTGCCTGCACCAGCTAAAATTCTTGAGCAGGAAGTTCAGAAACAATTCTCTGAATTCCTTGAGTCAAACAATCGGTTCCATGATTCTCAATCCAGCTTTAGATTGGGAAATAGCACGGAGACAGCACTTCTGGAGGTTTCAGAAAGCATGCGTGAGGCAGTAGACCAGGGCAGCTTAGCAATGCTGGTGCTGCTAGATCTGTCCACAGCATTTGACACTGTAGCCCATCCGATTCTCCTGGAGAGACTAAAAAACCTCGGAGTACGAGGAACTACTCTGTCCTAATTCCAGTTTTTCCTGGAGAACCGCTCACAATGAGTATTTCTGCGCCCTTATGTTTCCTCCCAGAAGCCTCTTGAATGCTGGGTACCTCAGGGATCGGCACTGAGCCCCTTACTGTTTAATGTATATCTTACCCCTCTTGCAACCTTGGTTGAGACATTCAGAGTGAAAGTGATCTCCTATGCTGATGACACCCAGCTGGTGTTCTCGTTCAAAGAACACTCGGAGGTGGACTTTGTCAACTTTAGGCAATTCCTGAATAACATCTCGGCCTGGATGACTAAGAATTGCTTAAAGCTGAACACCGAGAAAACATAAGTTCTATTTTTCAACCAACCAGCCTGCCACCTTCTAAGCTTTGGTGACCATCAGAGCTGAAGCCCCCACCTGTTCCGGTAGATTCAGCCAGAAATCTAGGGTTTAAATTCGATAATGACCTCTCTTACAAGACCCAGATTCGCCAGGTCTCCTCTTCGTGCTTCTGGAAGCTGCGAGCTTTGAGGAAATTGCTTCACTTTCTACCAATGGATTGCAGGAAGACAGTGGTCCACGCATTGGTCACATCCCGGCTTGACTACTCTAATAGTCTCTATCTAGGACTACCAGCCTATCTGGTCCACAGGCTGCAAATAATTCAAAAGGCTGCTGCCAGATTGATTAGGAATGTGCCGTTCTGCCATCACATATCCCCGCATCTGCGGAGCCTCCACTGGCTACCCGTCAGTAGGAGGTTTGAGTTTAAAGCACTTACTCTGGCCTACAGAGGCACTAGGGGCGGGGCCCGGCCTATCTGAGACAGAGATTGCCAAACTATCAGTAAGACTGGGTCCTGAGATGAAATCACATGAAATTGCTCAGGATTCCTCGTTTCCTTAAGGCCAGGATAGGCGGTAGAGCATTCTCGGTTAGAGCTGCGAAGCTCTGGAACGCAATGACTCTCCACCTCTGCATGACAGAGCCAGAACCTGGCTCTTTAACCTTGCGTAGCTCCTCTTCTTGTGCCCTTCTCGCTGTGAATCTGCTACACAAGCGCGGGGACACCTCCGTTGGAGGTAGCCGCATGCTTTATAAATTTCATTTATTATTATATAACGTAGCAGGAGCTACCATGAAGTTAGGCCGACTGGCGATGCACCTCGGCAGATCAACAAGCAGGTTGGTCCATGTCTTCCCTCGGTTCTCAGAGCAGTGTTTAATTAAACATTTTTGAAGTCTCAAGTTTTGGATTTTAGCTATCTGGGTGACTTTAGCACCACTGCCAAGGGTCCAGGACTAGAGGGGCACCACTTATGGAGTTAGGACTCACTCAGCCTGGGCCCAGGTAAGGTTTCAAGATTGTTATATACCTGTGCCTCTGAACCTGAGGCCAGAAAACTAGCCCTTGGAGTCACTCTGTTAGTTGTCCTGGGTTCAAGTGATGAAGCAGGGCAGGCCTCTGAAGGTTAAAGGGAGGCTCCAGGCAGCAAAGCAGTCCTTCTAGGTGCAGCAAATCAGCCTTGCAGAGTACATAGCAGGCCACAGCAGCAGGTAATCCTCTGAGAATCCTTCGGCAGGTCCAGAAACTGAACTGAAGAGTGGGTCTGAGAGCCCTATTTTTTTTACCTGGTGCCTTCTTTGAATTAGGGGAAATTTATAGAGCTTTCTCTTTGAAGAGCTTGGGATTCGCTGACTCCTCTATCCTGGCTCCAAACTGATTGCAGGAACAATGCACTGGTGACAAGCGCTTTGTGTGAAGGCAGAGCACAGCCTATTCAGCTGCAAATGGGGCTGTGCCCATCTCCGCCTCCCCATCCTGCCAGAAAATGGCTCATTCAGGCACACCTAATACCTCTATTGTGTGACTGTCTGGGAGGCATTTACAAAGTCTAATTGCCAACCACACCCAGTCACGTGGTCAAGGACAGGTTGTAGGCAGCAAATGGCAAAAAGGCAGAACAATGGCTAAAAGTAACATTTTCAAAATTGTAATCTAAAATCCGACTTTACCATTTAAGAGGATTTTTTATTACAATTTCATAGATACCAAACATAAAAGCTTTTCTGTCCCCAATCAAAAGTAAGCAATTATTAAATGTGATAAAGCAACTCAATGTTATTCTATGGGACAGGTAGGTCTCACAGTAGTGAAAAACGAATGAAGGTGTTTTTCACTACCAGGACATGTAAAAATTAAAAGTACATGTCCAACCTTGTAATTACAATACACCCTGCACTATGGGATACCTAGGGCCTACCTTAGGCTCTACTTATATATAGTTAAAGGGAAGTATAAGGCTTGGCAAGGGGGTTATATGACCAAGTCGAATTAGCAATTTAAAATTGCATTCAGGCTGCAATGGCAGGCCTGGGACATGTTTTAAGAAGCTACCCAAGTGGATGGCAAAATAAGTACTACAGGCCCACTAGTAGCATTTCATTTACAGGCCCTGGGTGTATGCATGCCACTCTACAAGGAACTTATAAGTAAATTAAGTATGTCAATCAGGGGTACAGGTTAGCAGTGGTAAAGTGCACAGAGTCCTAAGTCCAGCAAAAATCGAATTTCAGGCAGTGAAAACTTGATGTGTGCACAAGAAAAAGCACACGAAATACATAAGATGGTCTGTTCTCCTTTGCCTGTCTTGTGCCCTCATCTGAGACTACACCTATAGCTTCAACCATACTTGCTCATGTTATAATTCCATAGTTGGGGCCTGCTTCCACATATTTACCATTGCCCAGTCCCAGCTCATGTGCCTTTTACCTTTCCATTGCTCCCTCTAAATATTTACCAATTACAGCAGCTGGTGGAACTTGCAAGCAATGCATTCTTAGACAGACATATTCCCATGGAACAACCTCATCAGTGTTCATGGCTAACTCCCATCCTGTTGATGAGTTAGTGGATTTGCCACTAGATGATGACTAGGATATGAAAGTGTGTAAAATGTATCCATAGAGATGTTCTGGACTAGGTGGGTTTTCACACTCCTGCATATAAATCATTAAATCATAAAGCCCAGGACTCTGGTTCATACCTGGCTCACTTATTTTAACATATTTTACACCACAACTTCAAAGATTGCAAAAACCAGTTGCTGTCTGACCTTCAGGAAATTAGACCACACCAAACCGGCATTTAAATACCTAGACTGACACTTAGTAACTCAAAGGAACAAGTTTAAAATAATATGTACACTCTCTAAAGCCTTCAGATGCAAATTACAGAATAGCTATAGAAGCGGTTTTCTCTCCACTTGCCTGCTACAGCCTACTGTCTGGTAAAGCTGATCACCAAACTGAATTAAATTGAAAGGAGCACAGAAGAGAATGGTCAGAGTAGTGGGCTTTCAACTCTTGAACCCTTTCAGCCAACTAAGGGCCCACTCTTATTGGTCAAGTAATCCAAGTGTGAGCATAAGCAGACGTTTGCACCAAAATCGGGATTACAACTTGCCCAACATTACCACTGGTTTCCAGCGAACCTTGCAAAGTAGCTGCAAGGGAAAAGTGAAATATTCCATGTTTTGCAGATCAGATGGAGGCAAACATGTGGCTTTAAAGCATTAGCCTCCATTCCCCCACATAATGATGCTGTAATACCGCACACAGGAAAAATTAACCTGGCGATATCAACAATTCATAGTTTGGAACGACTGATTCATTTTGCTTCAGCCCTCATAATGAGGGCATAAAGCTGCATTCCTTCATTAGAGTCTCAAAGACAAGGCTTGTCAACTAGTCATTCCCCCAAAAAGGACCAGGACTCCCCTACTATTTGCGTGAGAAAAGCCTCTTCAACAACTAAGGATCACACATAATGTTTGCATGAAGATTCTGTCAGACACCCAGCCAAACAATTGTGACTTTTGCCAAAAATCGAACAAGAGATGCAACTAATAACATTTTCAGAATAACTCTGCGGAAGTCAGAAGGTGATAATCTAGGGCCCGATTCACAGAAGTAATCTGAGACAAAATCATAAACTTACTACTTTTGGTATTCACAGAAGGCATTTAGTAGTAGTAAAGTTAGGATTTTGTCTTAAGTCTGTCTTAAGTCTGTCTTAAGTCTGTCCTAAGTTTGTCTTAAGTTTGTCTTAAGTCTGTCTTAAGTCTGTCTTAAGTCAAACTTAAGACAAAATCCTAACTTTACAACTACTAAATGCCTTCAGTGAATACCAAAAGTAGTAAGTGTAGGAGAGTAGGATCTGCTTCACATGGGTACCCCCACTTTTTGCTGATGCTTCACTGTTTTTCGACATTAGTCTGGCTGGGGCCCTGCTAATCAGAACCCCAGCCTAGCTGCTTCCTCTCTAAAATGGTTTCCATGTGCCTTAGGCACATCACTGATTGGGATCTGGAGTGCCCTTATAAGTCCCTAGTATATGGTATACTATGTACCAAGGGCATAGGTACCTCAGAGGCCTGCCAGGGGCTGCAGCATGTATTATGCCACCCCTGGAAGGCCATCCAAACTGACACCACAGGTCTGCTACTGCAGCCTGGGTAAGGTGGTGCATGCGCCCCTTACTGTGATATAGGTTACCTATATCACGAAATACATACACACATATAAACCTATAAGTCACTCCTAAGGCAGGCCTTATCAATCCTAAAGGCAGAGTGCATGGTTCCTATGTGAGAGGGTGCCCCTGCATGAGCAGGGCCCCTCTGCAGCGTTCAGAGACCATCTCTGATGCTGTTTGTAGTGCAGCCTGACCATATACTCTTAAGCGCATTATATCCTCGCGGTAAAATGCTAACTTTGGAATGGCTGCACCTAAACATGTCGTGTTTGGTGTCAAACATCTTGGAATACTACCCCCCGCCAATTCTGGCGGCGGGGGTAGCATTCCACCCTTCTAGAGGGAAAGACATGTTAACTCTGACTAGTCCGGTAACTTCTTTCCAGAGCCCTGGCATCACAAAATGGATGCTGCTGCCACAGACACGAGTCTGGCCTCCTGCTGCTGGACGAAACTCCGGCAGGGTAGGCCTGGACAATAGGTTTCCTGTCCCAGGGAGGTGTGACCACCTCCCCAGACAGGATAATGTGTATTGGGGCTGGGCGGGAGCACTTTCGGGTGCTTTGAAGTCCTGCACTGGGGGCACATTTGGTGTCCCTGTGCATACCCCAGTTCAAACCGGATCAGGGGCTTGCAGCCCCTGCTTTGGCGCGAACTGGACAAAGGGAAAGGGGTGTAGCCACCCCTCTGCCCTGACCCACCCATAGGTGGGGCCACAGAGTAGTCCAACCCCTCTCTTTAGTATAAAGATAGGAACCCAGTCCTTAGGACTTTAGATTATCCCTGGACGAAACTCTGAAACTGAATCCTGGACCTTCGACGCTCTACTACAAGATTAGAGGACTGAAGAATCTCCCTTGGGGTCAAGGAGTGACTCCCCTGCTTGGCAGGCACCAAAGAAGCATCTGTCCGGTTCGCATTTCTGAAGCTCCTGTCGGACGCCGAAGTCATCACATCACCAGAGGTGGATTCTCAGACTTCCCGAGGCTACCCTGAGTCCCCAGCAAAGCTGAGGCCCGTGGCTATCGTGGGTGACTTGAGACCGTGACCCCTGGACACCGAGCACATTTGTAAGTGCATCCTCTTCTGGGTCTCCCAAGAAGTCGTGCTTTGGGCTCCGAGTAGCCCTAGCCTCCAGCACCATTTGCACCAAAGATCACTGGCCCCCACTCCACGAGTGTCCTGTAAGCCAGATCCACGTGCGGCGTCACGAGGCTCCTTCGCGGTCGCTAGCCTGTTGGCTAGTAGCCCTTAACGAAGGCCAATCCTTTTCTTACTTGGCATCCTGGTTGCTCCAGGCCTGCCCTCACTTACCCTCGCTGGGTGAGTTCCACAGACCTTGCTGGTCTGCACCATCGACGATCTACATCTTCACCAAGACTTGCCGTTGCCAAGGCTTGTTGGGTCCAATCCGGTCGCCAACACCTCAGCACTCGACAGACATTGTGTACCAGCCAGAATCCTGCTCCTGGTTGCCAACAACGCCTCCTGGACCTCGTGGCTGAAGAGTCAAGACGACCGTCAACGCACCTGAAGCACTCAACATCGGTGGGCATCTGTCCATCGCCTTCCTGGTCACTGGCTAGTGACCCAGACTCTGTCCCCTCTGCTTTCAGGTTCTTCAGAACTCCGATCCACTCTTGGATCCACCCGGACACTTTTCTCTTGGCCGCCAGCAGCACTTTGCAGCAGATCGCCATTCGAATCGACGACGAAACCCGACCCCGAAAGGCACCTATGCACCCGGCTTCCCTAGGTGAGGTAACACGAGTACTCCGGTGCTCCCGTGGGTAGAGACTCTTCAAAGTCCTAGATCTCAAAGGGTTTTGTCCTAGTCCTCTTTTAAGTGTCCCTTTTCTCTAATTTCCCGATCCCGACTTTCTCCATAGAAGTCAACGGCGTATCGCGGTTGTGTATTTACACTGCACGCGTCTCCCGTAGGTCCCCTGTGTCACTACCTTGGGTGGTTCCTTGTGGTCCAAGCACTTCTAGAGGCTCTAGGCCTAGTGTCTAGTTCAGTCGTGGTTCGCATACCACTTTATTGGTATATGGTTTGGTACGCCCCTAGGGCCCAAACGTGTATTTGTGCTATTACTGTGATTTAATAACTTATAACTTATGTACTTCGAACTCTAGCCTCATAAAGAGACTAGAGGGGTGTGTTTAGCAATAAATACATATATTTTGAATATATACCTGGTGTGGTGCTCTTTCATTTGATCACTCAAGAGATTATAGACTGGTAAAACAAGCTGCTTTACATTCCTTCAAGACTTAGCCTGAAGGCTGCTCTCCATAGCTACCACTAGGATAGCTTTCAATAAGGTTGTCTTTAACCTATCTCCAATAAGGGGTTGTTTGGACTGGTGCAAGGTGCCCACTATAATTAGTGGACAGCATATGCCAGGCCAACTTCTCACATTGGTGTGCAGCGTGTGGGATTCCAGCTTGCTATTGTTTTACCAGATAATCTCAATTGAATTGATCAACTGAAAACCACTAAAGGTACCTAAGGTACATATAATTTAAGCTTAGAATACAGTAAGTTCTACTGAACTTAGAGTTGTGTGTTAAGGGATAGCACAACCCTTTCTACAACTCAAGAGAGTTTAGTAGGCCACACTAGAGTAGGTAGTGCATACACCACACCACACTAGTAATGTCTTTAAGGGCAGGATCCAAAGAATCCTTGCAGGAAGCCATTGAGCTTCCACCCTCCAAGCATGATACACTCCCATTCTTGGAATTGAGAGCTTTATGTAACTTGAGAAAAATAAGAACAGGCCAAAGCCCCACCACCCAACACCTCAAGGAGTTGTTGGTGGCTTATGACCTTAGTAAGCCCGTGGGGACTGAAGGGGTAGGAGCTGAGGGTGGGGCAGGAGAAGAGGAGGAGGCCAGGGGTACCAATACCCCCAGCCCCCTCTGAAACTGGCCAGGAGGGTGACAATGACCCTGACCTGGATAACCCAATCCCTCCTGTGGACGATGATGAGGATGATCAGGATGACACCCTCTTTGTCCCCCAGGAAGGATTAAGAGTGTGCCCAGGAAGTCTAGATCTCCTTCTCAGGAGTCTAACCACTCTGGCACCTCTATAGGGAGCTCTGTCTCTTCTCACAGGAGGGAATCCTCTCATGAGAGGAGAGCCAGACTGGTCCAGTATGAGGAAACTCAGCTGGAAATCAGAAAAAAGCAATTGGCTTTAGATAGGGAATCCCTAGATCTCCTTAGAGAGAGAAGAAAGTTGGGACTAGAGTCCCATGGTGGCAGCCATGTCCCTAGAGACAGGGAAAGGTCCTATGACCATAGGAACCTGAGCAAGATTGTCCCTCCCTACCAGAGTGGGGATGATATCCACAAATGGATAACTGCATTAGAGAGGGCCTGTAAGGTACAGAAGGTCCCTCAGGAGCAGTGGGCAGCAATCTTGTGGCTCTCCTTTGCTGACAAAGGTAGAGATAAGCTCCTCACTGTTAGAGAGGAGGATGCTGATAATTACAAGGTCTTGAAGAGTGCTCTTATTGATGGGTTTGGCCTAACCACTGAACAGTACAGGTTGAAGTTCAGAGACACCCAAAAAGCACAGACTCAAGACTGGGTAGACTATGTGGATTGTTCTGCCAAGGCTCTGGAAGGCTGGTTGATGGGCAGTAAGGTGTGTGACTTCTCAGGATTGTACAATCTGATAATGAGGGAGCAGATTCTTAATAACTGTCAAAATCAGCTGTTGCATCAATACCTGGTAGACTCTGATCTGACCTCTCCCCAAGAATTGGGAAAGAAGGCAGACAAATGGGTCAGGACCAGGGTGAAGCAGAAGGTACAGAACCAAGGTGGGGAAACCAAGAAGCAAGATGCTAAGAACTCTGACAAGGGTGGGGAGAAGGGTAAAGATCAAAAGTCTTCATCAGGCCCCCAAAAATCTTCTTCTGGTGGGGATTCACAGTCTACCAAAGGGAAAGGCCAAAGAAAACCATGGTGCAAGGTCTGTAAGCAAAAGACCCACTGGACCAGTGATTGCACCAAGTCCAAAGACTCCAGTCCAGCACCCACCAATGCCCCTAAGGCACCTGTTCCCCCTAGTACAGTTGGTGGAAGTGCTCCAGCAAAGGGTTTAGTAGGGTTCACCCTGGGAACTGAGTTGGGCTCTGACCTAGTCAGAGAACTGACTCAGGCTGTGTTAGTCTGTGATGGAGGCATGGATGTGACCTCCACTGTGAGTCCCAGTAATCTGGGCAAGTACAGACAACAGCCTTTAATCAATGGACGTGAGGCTTTGGCATTTAGGGACACAGGGGCAAGTGTCACAATGGTGACACAAGACCTTGTGCTTCCTGGGCAAGTTATGCTTGGTGAGATGTACCAAGTGACCAATGCTAGCAATGTCAGAACAGACCATACTCTGGCAGTTGTTAACTTCTCCTGGGGAGGGGTAACTGGCCTTAAGAAGGTTGTGGTAAGTGCAAACCTACCAGTCGAATGCTTGCTTGGCAATGACTTAGAGACTTCTGCTTGGGCAGAAGTGGAGCTCAGGACCCATGCAGAAATGCTGGGGATCCCTGCAGATGTGTTTGCTGTGACCAGGTCACAAGCCAAAATGTCTAGCACTGAACAGGCCTTGGATTCTGGAAGAATGGACCAAGTGCCTTCCAAGAGGAGGAGTAGTAGGGTTAAGGCAGTGCCTTCCCCCTTGGCTCAGGAGGAAGATCAGTCCCTTGAGGGGATGATCTCAGCCCTGAAGAAGGAACTGTCCCAGAGGAACTTGAACCTGACCAGGTTGAGTTCTTGGGGACAGGGGGACCTTCTAGGGCAGATCTGAGCCAGGAGCAGCAGAGCTGCCCCTCCCTTGAACCCCTCAGACAGCAAGCTGCTGCTGAGGCTGCTGGGAAAGCTAGTGGTCCCCATACAGTGTATTGGGATGATGGACTCCTGTACTCAGAGAGTAGAGACCCCAAGCCTGGTGCTACCAGGAGGTTGGTAATACCTTTGAAGTTCAGGGGCTTCCTATTGACCCTAGCCCATGATATTCCCTTAGCAGGTCACCTGGGCCAGAACAAGACTTGGGACAGAATTGTCCCTCACTTTCACTGGCCCCACATGTCTGAAGACAGTAAGGAGTTTTGTCGCTCCTGTGTAACCTGCCAAGCCAGTGGCAAAGCAGGTGGCACTACAAAGGCCCCCTGATACCACTACCTGTGGTGGGGGTGCCCTTTGAAAGGGTAGGGATTGACATTGTTGGTCCCATGGATCCCCAAACAGCCTCTGGGCACAGGTTTATCCTGGTGGTAGTGGATCATGCCACCAGGTACCCAGAAGCTATTCCCCTCAGGACCACTACAGCACCTGTGGTGGCAAGGGCCCTCCTGGGAATCTTCTCAAGAGTGGGCTTTCCTAAGGAGGTAGTATCAGACAGGGGTGCTAACTTCATGTCTGGGTACTTAAAAGCAATGTGGAAGGAGTGTGGAGTGACTTATAAGTTCACCACACCCTATCACCCACAATGCAATGGTTTAGTTGAGAGATTCAACAAAACCTTGAAGGGCATGATTAAAGGGCTCCCAGAAAAGCTTAGGCGTAGATGGGACATACTCTTGCCCTGCCTTTTATTCGCATATAGGGAGGTACCTCAGAAGGGGGTTGGTTACAGCCCTTTTGAACTTCTGTTTGGCCACCCTGTAAGGGGTCCACTGTGCTTGGTGAAGGAAGGATGGGAGTTACCTCTCAAGCCCCCAAAGCAAGATATAGTGGACTACGTACTTGGTCTCCGCTCCAGGATGGCTGAGTACATGAAAAAGGCAACCAAAAACCTTGAGGCTAGCCAGGAACTTCAAAAGGCCTGGCATGACCAAAAGGCTGTTCTGACTGTTTACCAGCCAGGACAGAAGGTGTGGGTGTTGGAGCCAGTGGCCCCAGCAGCTCTCCAAGATAAATGGAGTGGACCCCACACTATTGTTGAGCAGAAGGGTGAGGTCACTTATTTAGTAGACCTAGGAACACCCAGGAGTCCCCACAGGGTTCTCCATGTCAAGAGGTTAAAACCATATGTGGACAGGGCAGACATGGGCTTGCTCATGGCTACTGATGAAGGGCAGGAGGAAGAGAGTGACCCACTCCCTGACCTGCTCTCACAGAACCCTGACGATGGGTCAGTTGATGGTGTAGCCTTGGCAGGCAGCCTCACTACCCAGCAACAAACTGACTGCAGGCAAGTCCTCAATCAGTTTAGACATATGTTTTCACTGACACCCAGTCAGACCACCTGGTGCACTCATGAAGTGGACACTGGGGACAGTCTGCCTATTAAAAACAAGATTTATAGGCAACCTGACCATGTCAGGGACTGTATCAGGACTGAAGTCCAGAAAATTTTGGAATTGGGAATTATTGAACCCTCAGATAGCCCTTGGGCTAGTCCAGTAGTCCTTGTACCGAAACCTCACACCAGTGGTGGAAAAAGAGAGATGAGGTTTTGTGTGGACTACAGGGGTCTCAATGCAGTCACTAGGACTGATGCCCATCCAATACCCAGGGCAGATGAGCTCATAGATACTTTGGCCTCTGCCAAATATCTCAGCACATTTGACCTAACAGCTGGCTACTGGCAGATCAGACTAGCTGATACTGCAAAGCCCAAGACAGCATTCTCAACCCCTAGTGGGCATTATCAATTTGTGGTAATGCCCTTTGGTCTGAAGAATGCACCTGCTACTTTCCAGTGGTTGGTGAATACAGTTCTCACAGGACTGGAAGCCTATAGTGCAGCTTATCTAGATGATATTGCTGTCTTTAGCTCCACCTGGGAGGATCACCTGGTCCACCTCAGGAATGTTTTACAGGCCCTGCAAAAGGCAGGCCTGACTATCAAGGCCACTAAGTGCCAGATAGGGCAGAGTCAGGTTGTGTACCTGGGCCACCTTGTGGGTGGAGGCCAGGTTCAACCTTTGCAGAGCAAGATCCAGACCATCATGGACTGGACTGCTCCCACTACCCAGACTCAGGTGAGAGCCTTCTTAGGCCTGACTGGGTACTATAGGAGATTTGTCAAGGGGTATGGATCAATAGTGACACCCCTGAATGACTTAACTTCTAAGAAAATGCGTGGACAGTTAGCTGTCAAAAGGCATTTGATGACCTCAAGCAGGCCATGTGCACTGCTCCAATTCTGCAGAGTCCTGATTACTCCAAGAAGTTCATTGTTCAAACTGATGCATCTGAATTGGGGGTAGGGGCTGTACTGTCACAATTGAATGAAGAAGGTCAGGATCAGCCAGTAGCTTTTATTAGCAGAAGGCTGACCCCTAGAGAGAAACGTTGGTCAGCCATAGAGAGGAGGCCTTTGCTGTGGTCTGGGCTCTGAAGAAGTTGAGGCCATACTTGTTTGGTACACACTTCCTGGTTCAGACAGACCATAAGCCCCTCTTATGGCTAAAACAAATGAAGGGTGAAAACCCCAAACTGCTTAGGTGGTCCATTTCCCTATAGGGGATGGACTTTACAGTGGAACATAGGCCTGGGAGTAACCATGCGAATGCAGATGGACTCTCTAGGTATTTCCACTTAGAACATGAAGACTTAACTGGGCAAGGTTAGTTTAATGTCCCCACGTTTGGGGGGTTGTGTAGGAGAGTAGGATCTGCTTCACATGGGTACCCCCACTTTTTGCTGATGCTTCACTGTTTTTCGACATTAGTCTGGCTGGGGCCCTGCTAATCAGAACCCCAGCCTAGCTGCTTCCTCTCTAAAATGGTTTCCATGTGCCTTAGGCACATCACTGATTGGGATCTGGAGTGCCCTTATAAGTCCCTAGTATATGGTATACTATGTACCAAGGGCATAGGTACCTCAGAGGCCTGCCAGGGGCTGCAGCATGTATTATGCCACCCCTGGAAGGCCATCCAAACTGACACCACAGGTCTGCTACTGCAGCCTGGGTAAGGTGGTGCATGCG
This sequence comes from Calotriton arnoldi, assembly GCA_963921515.1. Lineage (NCBI taxonomy): Eukaryota > Metazoa > Chordata > Amphibia > Caudata > Salamandridae > Calotriton > Calotriton arnoldi. The sequence continues at coordinate 416,651 of CAWUFW010003771.1, read as the reverse complement.
CCCCTTACTGTGATATAGGTTACCTATATCACGAAATACATACACACATATAAACCTATAAGTCACTCCTAAGGCAGGCCTTATCAATCCTAAAGGCAGAGTGCATGGTTCCTATGTGAGAGGGTGCCCCTGCATGAGCAGGGCCCCTCTGCAGCGTTCGGAGACCATCTCTGATGCTGTTTGTAGTGCAGCCTGACCATATACTCTTAAGCGCATTATATCCTCGCGGTAAAATGCTAACTTTGGAATGGCTGCACCTAAACATGTCGTGTTTGGTGTCAAACATCTTGGAATACTACCCCCCGCCAATCCTGGCGGCGGGGGTAGCATTCCACCCTTCTAGAGGGAAAGACATGTTAACTCTGACTAGTCCGGTAACTTCTTTCCAGAGCCCTGGCATCACAAAATGGATGCTGCTGCCACAGACACGAGTCTGGCCTCCTGCTGCTGGACGAAACTCCGGCAGGGGAGGCCTGGACAATAGGTTTCCTGTCCCAGGGAGGTGTGACCACCTCCCCAGACAGGATAATGTGTATTGGGGCTGGGCGGGAGCACTTTCGGGTGCTTTGAAGTCCTGCACAGGGGGCACATTTGGTGTCCCTGTGCATACCCCAGTTCAAACCGGATCAGGGGCTTGCAGCCCCTGCTTTGGCGCGAACTGGACAAAGGGAAAGGGTGTAGCCACCCCTCTGCCCTGACCCACCCATAGGTGGGGCCACAGAGTAGTCCAACCCCTATCTTTAGTATAAAGATAGGAACCCAGTCCTTAGGACTTTAGATTATCCCTGGACGAAACTCTGAAACTGAATCCTGGACCTTCGACGCTCTACTACAAGATTAGAGGACTGAAGAATCTCCCTTGGGGTCAAGGAGTGACTCCCTGCTTGGCAGGCACCAAAGAAGCATCTGTCCGGTTCGCATTTCTGAAGCTCCCGTCGGACGCCGAAGTCATCGCATCACCAGAGGGGGATTCTCAGACTTCCCCGAGGCTATCCTGAGTCCCCAGCAAAGCTGAGGCCCGTGGCTATCGTGGGTGACTTGAGACCGTGACCCCTGGACACCGAGCACATTTGCAAGTGCATCCTCTTCTGGGTCTCCCAAGAAGTCATGCTTTGGGCTCCGAGTAGCCCTAGCCTCCAGCACCACCTGCACTGAAGATCACTGGCCCCCACTCCACGAGTGTCCTGTAAGCCAGATCCACGTGCGGCGTCTCGAGGCTCCTTCGCGGTCGCTAGCCCGTTGGCTAGTAGCCCTTAACGAAGGCCAATCCTTTTTTACTTGGCATCCTGGTTGCTCCAGGCCTGCCCTCACTTACCCTTGCTGGGTGAGTTCCACAGACCTTGCTGGTCTGCACCATCGACGATCTACATCTTCACCGAGACTTGCCGTTGCCAAGGCTTGTTGGGTCCAATCTGGTCGCCGACACCTCAGCACTCGACAGACATCGTGTACCAGCCCGAATCCTGCTCCTGGTCGCCAACAACGCCTCCTGGACCTCGTGGCTGAAGAGTCAAGACGACCGTCAACGCACCTGAAGCACTCGACATCGGTGGGCATCTGTCCATCGCCTTCCTGGTCACTGGCTAGTGACCCAGACTCTGTCCCCTCTGCTTTCAGGTTCTTCAGAACTCCGATCCACTCTTGGATCCACCCGGACACTTTTCTCTTGGCCGCCAGCAGCACTTTGCAGCAGATCGCCATTCGAATCGACGACGAAACCCGACCCCGAAAGGCACCTATGCACCCGGCTTCCCTGGGTGAGGTAACACGAGTACTCCGGTGCTACCGTGGGTAGAGACTCTTCAAAGTCCTAGATCTCAAAGGGTTTTGTCCTAGTCCTCTTTTAAGTGTCCCTTTTCTTTAATTTCCCGATCCCGACTTTCTCCATAGAAGTCAACGGCGTATCGCGGTTGTGTATTTACACTGCACGCGTCTCCCGTAAGTCCCCTGTGTCACTACCTTGGGTGGTTCCTTGTGGTCCAAGCACTTCTAGAGGCTCTAGGCCTAGTGTCTAGTTCAGTCGTGGTTCGCATACCACTTTATTGGTATATGGTTTGGTACGCCCCTAGGGCCCAAACGTGCATTTGTGCTATTACTGTGATTTAATAACTTATAACTTATGTACTTCGAACTCTAGCCTCATAAAGGGACTAGAGGGGTGTGTTTAGCAATAAATACATATATTTTGAATATATACCTGGTGTGGTGCTCTTTCATTTGATCACTCAAGAGATTATAGACTGGTAAAACAAGCTGCTTTACATTCCTTCAAGACTTAGCCTGAAGGCTGCTCTCCATAGCTACCACTAGGATAGCTTTCAATAAGGTTGTCTTTAACCTATCTCCAATAAGGGGTTGTTTGGACTGGTGCAAGGTGCCCACTATAATTAGTGGACAGCATATGCCAGGCCAACTTCTCACAGTAAGTTTAGGATTTTGTCTCAGATTAGTTCTGTGAATCGGCCCCCTAGAATTTACTAAGTTACACAATGCTAAATAAATGAATAAATAAACAAGCAAATTAATTAATAAAAAATATCACATAAGGAAAAGCACTGATCTCCTGAAAATGTTGCTTCTCTCAACTTCTTTGGCTGCCGATTTGAGGTGGAGGATGACTTCTGTTGAAATGATCCATCTGTGGTTGCAGGTCAGTGCTGCTTCTAAGTATTCGAGATCGCACCCCAAACAAATGAAAAGGCCCTGAAAGATACTAGCCCAAATTACACCTCTGTAGGATCTGCTTTAAAAGTGTTCCGAATAGTCCTTGATCCAATTTGGTGGCTCTTGTTCCATTGAGAGGTTTTACCATTCATCCATATCTTGACAAGGGGCTGGTCTCAACATGTTTGTTTCATGAACTGGAGATAAACCTTTAGGCAGTTTGCATCCTCCTTCAGGAATTCGATGATTCTCTAATCTGTAGAGAGTTCATGGGGTTTTTCAATGAAGGATTGACGTGAATAGTGTAGACAGATGCCCCTAAATAAAAATGTGAGTTAATTAATCTATGTAATCTTCACATTAATATGTATATACACATATGTTACGTGATAACTTGATGAATCATGTGTTTTCTCAAACATAGGCTTAAGAACATTTGTTGAATTTCCAATTATTTTGTTGGTCATAGTAAGAACAGAATGTGTATCTATGGCTAGCATCTTGTCATAAAACTATGAGGGTTACTTCCTTGCGATCCAGAGTGGAAAGTGAAAAGTGCTACACCTATGACTGTTCTCTTTCTGAGGATCCCAACTCCGGAATATCCTGCCATGGTATCTAGGTAGTGTGATAAGTTATCTAAGGAACTTTAAATGTCCTAAAGACTCCCTTTTTTGTGAGGCATTCTTGATGCGTTTCGGCAAACAGGGAGGTGATCAGCACCAAGATACATTTTAAGTCCATCGTTTTTTGCTATATAAATCCTCAGTGTTATTCACTCACTTGTGTGCCAGATTTATTGAGTGTCAGTGGTATACATTCTGAGATAATGCCTGGAAGGAGAGAATTGAAAAGGAATTTTTCTACTCTGCCTGCTATTTCAAAAGCATTAATCACTTTTTTGATATGGTCTTAGGTGTGTCTCCACCTAATGGTTTCATACTGATCTAGGTGTATTAGAAAAAGTAGGATATGTTTTAAAGTAGTCCTAGGATTATTTAGAAGATTTTCATATTGCAGTTCAATAAATCCAACAGTCTATGAGGTTCAGGATATTTGCGCCTCCCATTCTCACCAGTTTGTGTTGTGGAGCATTTTTATGTAATTTTGTACTCATTTTTTAGTTTAACTTCTATTTTTTAAGTTCCAAAAGCATTACCCTTCTCTTCCGCTCACTAACTTGTCGCACTCCATTCCCATTATAGATACCAAAGGATTCAAATGAGCAGATGGTGGGGTACCCAACCATGTCAATATTTACTATAAAGATAGCTCTGTATGTGACAAATGGCTGTAGTATTGTATACATTTTAGACACAGGTACCATAAACCTAGCTCTGTCTGGAACAGAAGGTTCCAGTGTTTGCATATTGGGTTAGCAATGTCTTTGATTACTACTAATTACATTGTATAAATTAAATTAGAACAATAAAAGTTTTAGGTCTCTGGCCGGAATGTGGACTTGCCTTGGGGCCTTCTAAAGTTTAGTGAAATTTTGGTTATTTTGTAAACATTGTTCTTATAAGGTCAGCCATAAAATGACTTTGGGACAGTCCTCAAATTATGGCGCATTCAAGCGCCTTCAGTTCCTTTTTCTGTCTCTCTACATTCCTGTTGTCTGTTTTGCCATCATTGTTTTCCTGTTGTTGCTAGTGTTCTGGATCTTTCTAATTCTGATCACCTTCATTGGAGACTTCATTATATTCTACAAATCCTGGCTTATTTGCAGGAGACTGAAAGTGCCTGCAAGAGACCCTGAACGTTGGAGACACAAAATGACTTGCCATTGTGTGTTGACATGATTTTTTTCACAAGACCGCCACCTAAATTGCAGTTGGGTACTGCCTAGTGGAACAGCTATAGTTACCAGTGAGTACAAAGGTGATAAATCCCACCCTTAAATTAAGGTGTGATTGTGAAAATCGGCTCCGAAAGGGGCTCTCTGTACACAAAAAGGTTAAGACACAAATTCCATGGGGTACTTCTCACTCCCAACTGAGGTGGTTGATATTGATGTAATCTTCATATTTTCCGCTTCTGTATCCCCAATTGCATTTCAGATATTCATTTATTTGAGTGCACATTCTTCAACTATAAATGCATATTGCACTTAGTTCTGCTAATTACAATATATTATTTAATGTTTATTTCAGTACAATGTGATAGATGATCAATTGTTTATGCAAATACAAACAGTTAACAATGTTTCACATTGTTTAATGTTTGTTTTAAATAGTAAATCATGTTTTGTTAAAGCAGAAGAAAGTGAAGGCACTACATAAAAACACTAATGTTTTTGGTGATTCCACTGTACAGACATTCATGTCCTATTACTTGCTCTTCAGAAAGCTGATCTGTCAGTATATATACTTATTGTGCCAGACTCAGCATTCTGTGTACAGGCTTACAATGTGAACTTGCCCCACTGCTGCCTAACTGAATTCAGTGATTCAAAAGGTAAATCAATAAAAAGTAAGCAACGCTGGGGAAAGGTAGGTGTTCTACAGAACAGGCTTCCTTTGATGCATGTGCAACATACCATAGCTCACAAAAGTGAAGGAATTCACAAGAAAGTGAACAGTGCAGCAGACATAGCTAGACAGACTGCAGGTCAAACCCTTAAGGTAGGTGCTGTAACTCAATTACAAATGTAGAACAATGCAGACATTTCAAGCAAAACCCCCACTAATGGTTTGCCTTCCCAATATTCCTATAGCCTCATCAAAGACAATGATCTTGTGGTTTTGATACCTGGGATCAGGGAAAGGCATATGTCAATTGACCGAGTTAGATTAGATTTAATTACGGCAGCTCATGAAGGGATACCTTTGGCTCATGCTGACATTAGTGCCATTGTATCAATGCTACACCAATGATACTGGTTGCCATATTTATCTATGAATGCACAAAAATATTCACAGCAATATAGCATTTTTTAGCAAATAAAGCATTTCACTGCAGTAAGACCAGCATCCACTCCCCTTATAATATCTGACAATACATTAAGTGGAATTTTCCTCAACCATATTGGGCCACTCCAGAGTGTCAATTAATGTGCGTATATATTGGTTGCTGTCAATTTCTGCTCTAGATTCCTTTGGGTTTGGCCACAAAAAGCTGCCACTGATCAAGTAGTTATAAAACACTTGTAGTCTCTAATAGCAGTGGGAGCAGTTCATATGTTTAATTGAGTGCTTTTGCCACTAAGACATTTGTGGATACTATGTCTGCTCTGGGAGTATGACTGCTATACTTGCACCTGTTCAGTCCAGAATCAAACTGTGATGTCGAGCGAGCCAATGGTCTGCTTAAGCAAGCCTTGATTGCTAGGGTACTGAATACAGGATTGACATGGATACATGATCTTTGCAGAGAACAATAAATAACTTGCTTAGAGGAGTATTAGATGGTTGCACCCACATGGGCTATTCGTTGGAGTTCAGATGTATGTACCTGATCTTGATCTTCCTGAACGGGTGGCAGAGTTGAAAATGAATTCACCTGACCCTGTTTCCTGATTGGATTTGTTCTAGAACATTCAAGAAATTAGAATGAACCTCTCCAACATAAAAGACCACCACTAGTGAAGATAAAGCTGCTGACGATTGACTCTCCAAAGGCGAGTGCAGGAATGGATTCCTGAACAGCAAGTCCATTGTACAGTGCAGCTATTCTAGATCTTGGGATAGAAGGCACACATACTGTGGTTCTGCTGCCACATCCTGGTGCAATGAAAAACAGAAAGGAGTTGATCGACTATATCAAAAGCAATATGTGGATGAATTTGTTCAGCAGAACCCTGCTGACACCAAAGTCCCTCCAGGTTAGACCAGTATGTCCTCTTACCTATTCTGGAGTTACCCCAAGAAGTGTACAGCTACGTTGAAATCATTGACCCCATTCCAAGGACTGATGAGCCTGTTGTGTCTCCAACTTTGCACCTAGTACCAGCTAAATCACTTAGTGAATTGGATGACATGGTGCAAGCATTTTTATAACACTAAAAGTGGCACAATAGTGGGGTCTGGGTAGAAAGGGTGGCACACACCCCCGGATGTGGTCACCTCAGGGGTGGATTAGCCGCTGTGGCTAGTAGTCCATAGGCTACTTGCACCCACACCTCTAACACCCCCAAATCTAAGATTTAAGCCCCCCCGGCACCAGAACCTCAGATCTGCTGAATTGCAACCAACGACAAAAAAGAGACCCGAATCTGTGAATTCAGGACCTGCATAAAGCAAGGGCGCGATAACCTTCACCTGTGGCAACCACCCTGCATCTGCACGACTCGTCCTGGACCAGAGGCCAGTTCAAAAAGAAAGGAGAACCACTCTGCAAGCTAAAGGCATCTCCAGAACTACCTTGAACTAGAGGTACTAGTCCCCTGCAGCCCACAGGTAAAGCATGCTCCTAAAACCGAAAAATCACTGGCCATCGGGCCCACTGAGGGATTGCCCAAACGTAAATGGTGTAGTACATTGTGGGAAATGTAGTCCTGATCACCAGCAAGATTCAGACGGCTACCGTTTTTCCCCAGACTCCAGGACATCGAAGTAACCGTAAGCTGTGTTTGCTGCTACCAAGGCTTGTTGGTGGCCAATTGTGCTACTGCTACCTTTGTTTGACTCTGTATCTTGAGAAAATCCCACAGCAGCTTTAACCATCTGTCTTAGTGACCCTGTTGTCGAGAGCTTACATCCCTTTCCTCGTCAACACCTTCCAAACATCAAAACCAACACCAGTGGCTACTGTGTTCAGCACCAGGGACAGCCAGGAAAACTCTGCAACTGGGCCCTACGCGCCAGGTAAAATTCAACTGACTGTCGGAGCATGGTCCTGGTACCCGCATCACCTTGCCCTCCCAGTGGGTTCCACTGGACTCGACCTGCAAGTAACTAAGTATCACTAGTGTGTTTTCCCATTGACCGCAACGTTATCGTTGTGCTAGAGTTAAATGCACTGAATTATATTTCCTTTTGAAATTCATAATTCCGGTTATACTCATCTGATTGTCTTCATTTTGGTATCTAAAATGATATAAAAATCTGCTCTATTTGATTAAATTGTTGTTGGATTTCTTTCGAGCCGTGTTCATTACCTATCATCCATGTTGGCACTTTGAAATGCTTAACACATGTTCCTCTAGTAAAGCCTGACTGCTCTGTGCCACACTACCAGGACTGAGCTTGGAAATGAGTGTAAATCCAAAGGACCTGTTTGGGGTAACGTGACAGTATTACATAGTGAAGTCTAACCAGCCTCACTACATAATGCCCTTCTTTCTTACAATATATAAAACAACAAACTAATAACTATAACCCACAAAAAATCATCCTAGAATTTGAATATGCAGTGCTTTCCAACATACTTGAAATGTACCCACACACTGCAATTTGGGCATGCTACTACCACTTCAACAAGATCATTTGGAGGCACCTAAAAAAAAAAAACCTGAGTATAGAATATGCAAATGAACTTAAATTTGGACACAAAAAAGCTAATAGCTTTAGCATATGCTCCTGTAACAGAAGTCACTAAACATTATGACATGCTACTTCAATCCCCCATTACCAACAACATGAAACCAAGCTAGCTCGGTAATGGATTATTTTGAGAATACTTCGGTTGGTAGCATGTATTAATCAGGTCACTGATGCCAACCCAAGTATCACATTCCATGTTGAGTGTCTATGAAAGCACTGTGTACCAAATAGCAAAGACAAATACAGCAGTAGAAGGTTGGCACAATTTCTTCCATGGAACACTTGGAGGAAGCCACCCCACACTCTACCAATTCATAGAAATACTTAAAAAAAATAACAAAGCTAAGAATGGAACAATCCCTAACCCAACTAATCAAAAAGTCTCCAAACAAACTAAACAAATACATGAAAGCGCAGCATTCAAAGACTCTTTACTAACAGCCTGGGCCTACCATATCTAGACTCAATAGCAACAACCCTACTTTAAAAAATATACTACAAAACAAACCAATGTAACCTCCCTAAAACACAAACTGTCACACTTTATAAATATTTATTTCTAAACATTATTAAAGCACATTTAGAATACCTATCTGCATAAAGAATAATTCAAAACATAAAAATTCAGATTAATAATTAACATTTACTATAATAAACATGTAGAAATATATACATATACAATGTAAAACAACCAACATTATTTTAACTAAACACCATAAACCATCACATATATAGACACTAAAAAAGAAACATATAATCAAAGAAATTAACATTGCCCACACAATTGCATAAATAAATAAAATAAGGTAACATTTACAATTTCATAGTCCCAGTAAAAAGAGCCCACAAAAATTAAAAAATAAATCAGAGAATAATAGAACATCCAGAGTCCAATAATCCAAGGAACCATCCAAAACCCCGAAAATGAGAAAAAGTAAATAAACACTCCAGTTAAATTTAAAAATCATGTCAATGTACACCGTCAGAATCATTGGTTGATCTCATTTAGAATTTCAACAATGTTGATATTTAAATAAAATCAGTCACGTCATCATTGATATCTTTTAATATTTCATGAGTGGTGTAATATGTGAAGTTTTAAGCAGTACATGAAGTTGGCACAAGTTAAAGTTAGCTCAGTGAGCTATACCCAGGGCCACTATAATTATGTGATACTGCAGCAGTTTCTGTATAATTATGGATTTGCCACATAATCTATCAAATGCTGCATAAACTACAATTTTTAACAAATAAATTGTTTCTAGCTCAAACAGATTAAAAGTTGCTAGAAACACAGGGACACAAATTGTCACGCAGTGGAACGATCCTGTGCAAGGGTTGTCTGGTCACCTTTCAGTTGCTTATTTATGTGTTTGTGTGTAAAACAAGTGCTAATGAGGTGAAACCATTGTCCATAGAGTGTTAACATGAGTAAAAGTAACAAAATAATGAAGTATTACTATAACAAAATGTGTTGTTTTACGATGCATAATTTGTCTTTTCTTGCTGCATACTGTAGTCAACCCTGCCACATAATTTGGTCCTCCCTGCTCCATAATTCCAGTGGCCCTGACAATAATTGGCTTATTTCAGTGTTTTTTGGGGGTTTTAACTTGTGTCTCATTCTAACACCTAACTATAACATCTCTATAAGCGTTATTTTCTATGATTTTCTTTTAACATAAGGTCTTAGCACCTTACTTAAGTATAACGTCACTTTAGCCTTTCATTTATTCGGTTAATATATCTAGGCTGAGTAAAGAGATGCGGATAAGGTGTGCTGTACTTACGTAGGTGTCTCTCTTTTTAACTATTTTTAGCTGATTTAAAAATACAGTATGCCTCAAATTACTGAAAACCCATACCCCCTCACATTTTTAAACCACTTGTTTCATACCTGCATTAAAATCTCAGTGCTCATTTAGTTCAGCCTGCTCCTCAGGAAAGGCTTTACATTCAACAGTTCCTATTCCTACAACCTGCTTTCATGAGTGAGTTACATCTTGAATGCAAAATGTTAGCAATCTAGCTGTTCATTAGAACTCAGTGGTGATGCTGCAGCTGGTGTCCAGGGAGTTAACTGACAGAATGCTGCTGGTGTTGGAAGTACGTTTCACTGTGCATGTCAGTAAGTTTTACTGAAATGGATTAGGAAAATATTTGAGAATTCATAGAAAATGTATCCTCATCTTAGCTTTCAAGAACCCTCATCATAATTTCGGTGACAAAAATAAGGCCATTATTTTGTTCATTTACTACAGTTTCTTCTGCAGGGAATACATTCAGTTTAATAGCTTTGATTCTATCAAGGTGGCATTCAGGTGTGCCACACTTTTGTCATAAATAGAATGTTAGCTCTCTAGTTGTTCATTAGAACTCTGTGGTGAAGCTACAGTTGATCACTAGGGCAGACCTCAAAAAATCATAAAAATGTTACCTGGTTTTCTAGTGACTTGAGTCATCTACTCAACTTAACTGTAATGCGCCCGACCCATAAACTGGCCCCTTCAAATATGTGAAGTTCATCATGTCTGGTATACAAGAAACTATGTGTGATTTAATAGACTAAACTGTTGCTCCATTTATAATAACAATCTCGCCCACATATAGGGCCCACGACTTCTGACTTGCATCTTAGTTCACTAATAACATTGTCATCAGTGCGGGGGCAGGAATGATTCTCAGTTTATGTTTAAAAGCTCATATTTAATAAATATATTACTAAAGTATGATGTGATAGCACACTGTCATTTACAGAAATCCCATTTCCATTAAAATGGCCACAAACTTTCCTACTGACATGCGGTTTTACTGAGAAAACTATATAGCATTCAATCGATATAGTGTAGAAATCAGGTTTCAGCAAATATTTATCATTTGCACATCACCAAGTGTTCTGATTTGTTTTAATCCTATTAAAATCTTTGTTACCATTACACTACAGAATTACAAAACAAATCCTTTCCTAACTACTGAAACATATTTGAAATATTTGTGCAGTTCATTTACAAGCTATTTAAATGTTCTGTGTTAGAAAAAAACAGACATCTTCCAGCCTTCATTTCACACTGCCTGTACCCCAGCTGGATTGTCAGGCAGTTCACTTTGCTGTTGTTCTCTGACTGAAAAGTTAAAGGATTTTGTAAACACCATCTCCAGGATAAAATAAGTAGCAATTTGTAAGACATAGGCTGACATTTGAACTCTGTTTTTGAACAGCAAATGTGACAAGATAAAACAAGATTTAAAGACATCTTTATTGCTCATTAGCTTTCTGAATGAACAGAACCTGTTCTTTGCCAGCTTGAATTCTCTGCCAGACTGGGCCTGTAGACCCTTAAACTAGCTCCAATCTGATAAAATCTGACTCGCCATAGCGAGTGGGCGAGTAGATTTCTCAAGGCATGTAGGGATTTAACTGACAGAATGATGCTAGTGTTGAAAGTACATATTTCAATCTGCATGGCAGAATGTTTTACTGACATGGATGAGGAAGATATTTGATAACTTTTAAGGTGTGCACACTGAATATCTACCTCAGGATATTGATGGAACACAATATTAAGGACAAAATGTCGAAAAAATATTGAAAGGTAATTAAGTCTAGATATGTACCTCTGTGGTACATATATGTTCAAGGTACGTAGATGTTTAGTTAGGAATAGTAATTCTATACTTCCATATGTGCACTTTCCTTTCAATATTTTGTCCCTCAATATTCTGTCCTCGATATTCTTGTACCACAATATTCTGAGGATCGATGTCTAGTAGTACATTCCCTCGTACAAAATGTGTCCTCATTTTAGCTTTCTAGAGCACTAACCATAATTTGTATGACAAAATGAATACCCTCATTTTGTTAATTTCTAAAGGAAATGCTATCAGATTTAAAGGTTTGATCCTCTCAAGGTGGCGTACAGGTGTGCTATACTTTTGTCATAAATACAGAATGTTAGCACTTTATTTGTTTGTTAGAACACTGTGGTGAAACTACAGTATCAACTGACATGCTGCTGCTATTGTAAGTACATGTTTTACTCAGAAAATCTGGATTTATCTCGTGGTTGAGGAAGATAGTTTTAACTTACTCAAAATGCGCTCTCATTTCAGCTTGTGGTGCACCTTCCATAAACTCTATGAGAAAACCATGAGAGGAAACAGTTTACTTTCAAATATGGTTCATCACATCTCAGCAGAGGGTCAGAATTTCTCCATAGAGTAAACTCCACAGAATTCCTAAAATGAGTATAACACCACAAATAATTGATTTAAATTGTGAAAGGTTTCTTTAAGCAAATTGCAGGTGGTCCAGAATACTGCGGCCCACCTAGTAGCAAATGCCCCTCCCAGAACGGCATCCGTACCCCTTCTGCAATATCTACATTGGCTCCCAGTGCGGAAGTGGATCAAATTCAAAATCTGCTGCACTGTTTTTAAAGCTCTCTACGACCTGGGCCCTAACTACCTATCTGACAAACTTGTAAGGTATTTAACTTCTAGGTCCCTACGGTCAGGTTCCAAATCACTTCTCTGCACCCCTCGGTTTAAAAAAGCTCGCATGGGTGGTAAAGCCTTTTCTCACCTTGCCCCCCTTTTTTGGAACCAACTCCCCTTTTACTTACGTCAATGTCCAGTCTACTTACAATTCAGAAAGCTGCTAAAGACCTATCTGTTCTGAGGTGCGATTGTCTGGCTGTAGCTCGCAGTCCTAGCACGGAAATACCCCTCACGGGGTGATTCGGGCGCTATATAGATTATAAAAATATCAAATATCAAATATCAAATTACCCTTTATATGTACTCCTTTTTGTGACCCCTAAAACCGGGTATTAACCACAATGCATTTCAATGTTGGCCATGCCCCAAAGTCCTGCAATGGCTGCCACAATATGTTGTCCATGTTGTGACCTGCTAATCAGGAAGGGGTCCGTGGGAGTCAGGATGTGCTTACCCTGCCCCCCTAGTTTTTTGTAATTCATTTTCATAATGCAGGAGCCATGTCCAAGTCCTGTAATAGCTACCACAATTTTTTGTTCATGTTGTAGCCAGCTGATCAGAACTGACTAGTCCTGTTTATATTTACATATAAATAACACCTGTGAGCAGTTCTAATGACTATTTCTGTGACAAAGTGATGGAGCTCACATAAAGTCCTTTGCTTTCTCAGCCCTGGAGGATGAGTTCCCCAAGGCTTTTTCAGACTCGGGAAGGGGGGCCTTCATGTTCATTCCAAGAATGATGCAATCTTTCTATTTTTTCCTGCTTATGTATCCCCCATTGCGTTTCATGTATTCATTTATATGAGTGCCCTTTCTATAATTATAAACGCATTACTGCATTTAGTTTTGTTAAGTGTGCATATATTGTTTAATGTTTATTTCAGTATGATTTGATAGTTCAATAATTGTCTAGACATGTACTTCATGTGAGAAGTTGGCCTGGCATATGCTGTCCACTAATTATAGTGGGCACCTTGCACCAGTCCAAACAACCCCTTATTTGAGATAGGTTAAAGACAACCTTATTGAAAGCTATCCTAGTGGTAGCTATGGAGAGCAGCCTTCAGGCTAAGTCTTGAAGGAATGTAAAGCAGCTTGTTTTACCAGTCTATAATCTCTTGAGTGACCAAATGAAAGAGCACCACACCAGGTATATATTCAAAATATATGTATTTATTGCTAACCACACCCCTCTAGTCTCTTTATGAGGCTAGAGTTCGAAGTACATAAGTTATAAGATATTAAATCACAGTAATAGCACAAATACACGTTTGGGGCCTAGGGGCGTACCAAACCATATACCAATAAAGTGGTATGCGAACCACGACTGAACTAGACACTAGGCCTAGAGCCTCTAGAAGTGCTTGGACCACAAGGAACCACCCAAGGTAGTGACACAGGGGACCTATGGGAGACGCGTGCAGTGTAAATACACAACCGCGATACGCCGTTGACTTCTATGGAGAAAGTCGGGATCGGGAAAATAGAGAAAAGGGACACTTAAAAGAGGACTAGGACAAAACCCTTTGAGATCTAGGACTTTGAAGAGTCTCTACCCACGGGAGCACCGGATTACTCATGTTACCTCACCCAGGGAAGCCGGGTGCATAGGTGCCTTTCGGGGTCGGGTTTCGTCTGTCGATTCGAATGGCGATCTGCTGCAAAGTGCTGCTGGCGGCCAAGAGAAAAGTGTCCGGGTGGATCCAAGAGTGGATCGGAGTTCTGGTGAACCTGAAAGCAGAGGGGACAGAGTCTGGGTCACTAGCCAGTGACCAGGAAGGCGATGGACAGATGCCCACCGATGTCGAGTGCTTCAGGTGCGTTGATGGTCGTCTTGACTCTTCAGCCACGAGGTCCGGGAGGCGTTGTCGGCGACCAGGAGCAGGATTCGGGCTGGTACACAATGTCTGTCGAGTGCTGAGGTGTCAGCGACTGGATTGGACCCAACAAGCCTTGGCAACGGCAAGTCTTGGTTAAGATGTAGATCGTCGATGGTGCAGACCAGCAAGGTCTGTGGAACTCACCCAGCGAGAGTAAATGAGGGCAGGCCTGGAGCAACCAGGATGCCAAGTAAGAAAAGGATTGGCCTTCGTTAAGGGCTACTAGCCAACGGGCTAGCGACCGCGAAGGAGCCTCGTGATGCCACACGTGGATCTAGCTTACAGGACACTCGTGGAGTGGGGGCCAGTGATCTTCGGTGCAGGTGGTGCTGGAGGCTAGGGCTACTCGAAGCCCAAAGCACGACTTCTTGGGAGACCCAGAAGATGATGCACTTGCAAATGTGCTCGGTGTCCAGGGGTCACGGTCTCAAGTCACCCACGATAGCCACGGGCCTCAGCTTTGCTGGGCACTCAGGATAGCCTCGGGGAAGTCTGAGAATCCACCTCTGGTGATGCGATGACTTCAGCGTCCGACGGGAGCTTCAGAAATGCGAACCGGACAGATGCTTCTTTGGTGCCTGCCAAGCAGGGGAGTCACTCCTTGACCCCAAGGGAGATTCTTCAGTCCTCTAATCTTGTCATAGAGCGTCGAAGGTCCAGGATTCAGTTTCAGAGTTTCGTCCAGGTATAATCTAAAGTCCTAAGGACTGGGTTCCTACCTTTATTCTAAAAATAGGGGTTGGACTACTCTGTGGCCCCACCTATGGGTGGGTCAGGGCAGAGGGGTGGCTACACCCTTTCCCTTTGTCCAGTTCGCGCCAAAGCAGGGGCTGCAAGCCCCTGATCCGGTTTGAACTGGGGTATGCACAGGGACACCAAATGTGCCCCCAGTGCAGGACTTCAAAGCACCCGAAAGTGCTCCCGCCCAGCCCCAATACACATTATCCTGTCTGGGGAGGTGGTCACACCTCCCTGGGACAGGAAACCTATTGTCCAGGCCTCCCCTGCCGGAGTTTCGTCCAGCAGCAGGAGGCCAGACTCGTGTCTGTGGCAGCAGCATCCATTTTGTGATGCCAGGGCTCTGGAAAGAAGTTACCGGACTAGTCAGAGTTAACATGTCTTTCCCTCTAGAAGGGTGGAATGCTACCCCCGCCGCCAGGATTGGCGGGGGGTAGTATTCCAAGATGTTTGACACCAAACACGACATGTTTAGGTGCAGCCATTCCAAAGTTAGCATTTTACCGCGAGGATATAATGCGCTTAAGAGTATATGGTCAGGCTGCACTACAAACAGCATCAGAGATGGTCTCCGAACACTGCAGAGGGGCCCTGCTCATGCAGGGGCACCCTCTCACATAGGAACCATGCACTCTGCCTTTAGGATTGATAAGGCCTGCCTTAGGAGTGACTTATAGGTTTATATGTGTGTATGTATTTCGTGATATAGGTAACCTATATCACAGTAAGGGGTGCATGCACCACCTTACCCAGGCTGCAGTAGCAGACCTGTGGTGTCAGTTTGGATGGCCTTCCAGGGGTGGCATAATACATGCTGCAGCCCCTGGCAGGCCTCTGAGGTACCTATGCCCTTGGTACATAGTATACCATATAC
Organism: Calotriton arnoldi; assembly: GCA_963921515.1. NCBI lineage: Eukaryota > Metazoa > Chordata > Amphibia > Caudata > Salamandridae > Calotriton > Calotriton arnoldi. The sequence continues at coordinate 400,513 of CAWUFW010003771.1, read as the reverse complement.
TAGGGACTTATAAGGGCACTCCAGATCCCAATCAGTGATGTGCCTAAGGCACATGGAAACCATTTTAGAGAGGAAGCAGCTAGGCTGGGGTTCTGATTAGCAGGGCCCCAGCCAGACTAATGTCGAAAAACAGTGAAGCATCAGCAAAAAGTGGGGGTACCCATGTGAAGCAGATCCTACTCTCCTACACAACCCCCCCAAACGTAGGGACATTAAACTAACCTTGCCCAGTTAAGTCTTCATGTTCTAAGTGGAAATACCTAGAGAGTCCATCTGCATTCGCATGGTTACTCCCAGGCCTATGTTCCACTGTAAAGTCCATCCCCTGTAGGGAAATGGACCACCTAAGCAGTTTGGGGTTTTCACCCTTCATTTGTTTTAGCCATAAGAGGGGCTTATGGTCTGTCTGAACCAGGAAGTGTGTACCAAACAAGTATGGCCTCAACTTCTTCAGAGCCCAGACCACAGCAAAGGCCTCCTCTCTATGGCTGACCAACGTTTCTCTCTAGGGGTCAGCCTTCTGCTAATAAAAGCTACTGGCTGATCCTGACCTTCTTCATTCAATTGTGACAGTACAGCCCCTACCCCCAATTCAGATGCATCAGTTTGAACAATGAACTTCTTGGAGTAATCAGGACTCTGCAGAATTGGAGCAGTGCACATGGCCTGCTTGAGGTCATCAAATGCCTTTTGACAGCTAACTGTCCACTGAACCTTTTGGGCATTTTCTTAGAAGTTAAGTCATTCAAGGGTGTTACTATTGATCCATACCCCTTGACAAATCTCCTATAGTACCCAGTCAGGCCTAAGAAGGCTCTCACCTGAGTCTGGGTAGTGGGAGCAGTCCAGTCCATGATGGTCTGGATCTTGCTCTGCAAAGGTTGAACCTGGCCTCCACCCACAAGGTGGCCCAGGTACACAACCTGACTCTGCCCTATCTGGCACTTAGTGGCCTTGATAGTTAGGCCTGCCTTTGCAGGGCCTGTAAAACATTCCTGAGGTGGACCAGGTGATCCTCCCAGGTGGAGCTAAAGACAGCAATATCATCTAGATAAGCTGCACTATAGGCTTCCAGTCCTGTGAGAACTGTATTCACCAACCTCTGGAAAGTGGCAGGTGCATTCTTCAGACCAAAGGGCATTACCACAAATTGATAATGCCCACTAGGGGTTGAGAATGCTGTCTTGGGCTTTGCAGTATCAGCTAGTCTGATCTGCCAGTAGCCAGCTGTTAGGTCAAATGTGCTGAGATATTTGGCAGAGGCCAAAGTATCTATGAGCTCATCTGCCCTGGGTATTGGATGGGCATCAGTCCTAGTGACTGCATTGAGACCCCTGTAGTCTACCCAAAACCTCATCTCTCTTTTTCCACCACTGGTGTGAGGTTTCGGTACTAGGACTACTGGACTAGCCCAAGGGCTATCTGAGGGTTCAATTACTCCCAATTCCAACATTTTCTGGACAGGAGATTACTATTCCTGATGGGTTGTCCTCTTTTGTTTTGTTTGTCTTGTTGGTTCCTTAGTAACTACACGATCCATGGGAGAAAAAAACCCTGAATACGTAAGGAACTAATTTTTAATTTTCTCTCATCTCAATTGGAGGTGAGGGAGAACTCACTGGGAAAGGTAGAGTCCTGAAGAAGGCCGGCGTGACCCTATATGAGGGGCACACATTAACGGCCGAAACATGTTGACCACTTCGCAGTATAGGAGGGGTGTTAGGAGCACATAGAATCTCCCATTCACCATCATCCTTCACACTTTTTATTCTGGCCGGAAGATCCAGGAATAAAAGTTTCAGGCACAGCGATACTTCCGAGCTAGTTTTAATTCACTTAACTGCACTTTCACTACCGTCCTTCCCAGTCACTACAGAATTTATTTGTGTCTTTCTCTGTGTTGTATTGTCTTCCCCCACCCTATTGCTCCACCCCAGGCGTGGCTACGCCGGGGTGTTTTTTGTAGCAGCCCAATGATGAAGCATGTCACACATTTGTGTGAGTGAGGGCAGTATTAGAACGTATCGTATATGCCAGTACGTTACATATTTTATTACTCCCTACTCCTTCTGGTAAACAGTCAGAACAGCCTTTTGGTCATGCCAGGCCTTCTGAAGTTCCTGGCTAGCCTCAAGGTTTTTGGTTGCCTTTTTCATGTACTCAGCCATCCTGGAGCGGAGACCAAGTACATAGTCCACTATATCTTGCTTTGGGGGCTTGAGAGGTAACTCCCATCCCTCCTTCACCAAGCACAGTGGACCCCTCACAGGGTGGCCAAACAGAAGTTCAAAAGGGCTGTAACCAACCCCTTCTGAGGCACCTCCCTATATGCGAATAAAAGGCAGGGCAAGAGTATGTCCCATCTACGCCTAAGCTTTTCTGGGAGCCCTTTAATCATGCCCTTCAAGGTTTTGTTGAATCTCTCAACTAAACCATTGCATTGTGGGTGATAGGGTGTGGTGAACTTATAAGTCACTCCACACTCCTTCCACATTGCTTTCAAGTACCCAGACATGAAGTTAGCACCCCTGTCTGAGACTACCTCCTTAGGAAAGCCCACTCTTGAGAAGATTCCCAGGAGGGCCCTTGCCACCACAGGTGCTGTAGTGGTCCTGAGGGGAATAGCTTCTGGGTACCTGGTGGCATGATCCACTACCACCAGGATAAACCTGTGCCCAGAGGCTGTTTGGGGATCCATGGGACCAACAATGTCAATCCCTACCCTTTCAAAGGGCACCCCCACCACAGGTAGTGGTATCAGGGGGCCTTTGTAGTGCCACCTGCTTTGCCACTGGCTTGGCAGGTTACACAGGAGCGACAAAACTCCTTACTGTCTTCAGACATGTGGGGCCAGTGAAAGTGAGGGACAATTCTGTCCCAAGTCTTGTTCTGGCCCAGGTGACCTGCTAAGGGAATATCATGGGCTAGGGTCAATAGGAAGCCCCTGAACTTCAAAGGTATTACCAACCTCCTGGTAGCACCAAGCTTGGGGTCTCTACTCTCTGAGTACAGGAGTCCATCATCCCAATACACTGTGTGGGGACCACTAGCTTTCCCAGCAGCCTCAGCAGCAGCTTGCTGTCTGAGGGGTTCAAGGGAGGGGCAGTTCTGCTGCTCCTGGCTCAGATCTGCCCTAGAAGGTCCCCCTGTCCCCAAGAACTCAACCTGGTCAGGTTCAAGTTCCTCTGGGACAGTTCCTTCTTCAGGGCTGAGATCATCCCCCTCAAGGGACTGATCTTCCTCCTGAGCCAAGGGGGAAGGCACTGCCTTAACCCTACTACTCCTCCTCTTGGAAGGCACTTGGTCCATTCTTCCAGAATCCAAGGCCTGTTCAGTGCTAGACATTTTGGCTTGTGACCTGGTCACAGCAAACACATCTGCAGGGATCCCCAGCATTTCTGCATGGGTCCTGAGCTCCACTTCTGCCCAAGCAGAAGTCTCTAAGTCATTGCCAAGCAAGCATTCGACTGGTAGGTTTGCACTTACCACAACCTTCTTAAGGCCAGTTACCCCTCCCCAGGAGAAGTTAACAACTGCCAGAGTATGGTCTGTTCTGACATTGCTAGCATTGGTCACTTGGTACATCTCACCAAGCATAACTTGCCCAGGTAGCACAAGGTCTTGTGTCACCATTGTGACACTTGCCCCTGTGTCCCTAAATGCCAAAGCCTCACGTCCATTAATTAAAGGCTGTTGTCTGTACTTGCCCAGATTACTGGGACTCACAGTGGAGGTCACATCCATGCCTCCATCACAGACTAACACAGCCTGAGTCAGTTCCCTGACTAAGTCAGAGCCCAACTCAGTTCCCAGGGTGAACCCTACTAAACCCTTTGCTGGAGCACTTCCACCAACTGTACTAGGGGGAACAGGTGCCTTAGGGGCATTGGTGGGTGCTGGACTGGAGTCTTTGGACTTGGTGCAATCACTGGTCCAGTGGGTCTTTTGCTTACAGACCTTGCACCATGGTTTTCTTTGGCCTTTACCTTTGGTAGACTGGGAATCCCCACCAGAAGAAGATTTTTGGGGTCCTGATGAAGACTTTTGATCTTTACCCTTCTCGCCACCCTTTTCAGAGTTCTTAGTATCTTGCTTCTTGGTTTCCCCACCTTGGTTCTGTACCTTCTGCTTCACCCTGGTTCTGACCCATTTGTCTGCCTTCTTTCCCAATTCTTGGGGAGAGGTCAGATCAGAGTCTACCAGGTATTGATGCAACAGCTGATTTTGACAGTTATTAAGAATCTGCTCCCTCATTATCAGATTATACAATCCTGAGAAGTCACACACCTTACTGCCCATCAACCAGCCTTCCAGAGCCTTGGCAGAACAATCCACATAGTCTACCCAGTCTTGAGTCTGTGCTTTTGGGTGTCTCTGAACTTCAACCTGTACTGTTCAGTGGTTAGGCCAAACCCATCAATAAGAGCACTCTTCAAGACCTTGTAATTATCAGCATCCTCCTCTCTAACAGTGAGGAGCTTATCTCTACCTTTGTCAGCAAAGGAGAGCCACAATATTGCTGCCCACTGCTCCTGAGGGACCTTCTGTACTTTACAGGCCCTCTCTAAAGCAGTTATCCATTTGTGGATATCATCCCCACTCTGGTAGGGAGGGACAATCTTGCTCAGGTTCCTATGGTCATAGGACCTTTCCCTGTCTCTAGGGACATGGCTGCCACCATGGGACTCTAGTCCCAACTTTCTTCTCTCTCTAAGGAGATCTAGGGATTCCCTATCTAAAGCCAATTGCTTTTTTCTGATCTCCAGCTGAGTTTCCTCATACTGGACCAGTCGGTCTCTCCTCTCATGAGAGGATTCCCTCCTGTGAGAAGAGACAGAGCTCCCTATAGAGGTGCCAGAGTGGTTAGACTCCTGAGAAGGAGATCTAGACTTCCTGGGCACACTCTTAATCCTTCCTGGGGGACAAAGAGGGCATCATCTTGATCATCCTCATCATCATCCACAGGAGGGATTGGGTTTTCCAGGTCAGGGTCATTGTCACCCTCCTGGACAGTTTCAGAGGGGGCTGGGGGTATTGGTACCCCTAGCCTCGTCCTCTTCGTCTGCCCCACCCTCAGCTCCTACCCCTTCAGTCCCTACAGGCTTACTAAGGTCATAAGCCACCAACAACTCCTTGAGGTGTTGGGTGGTGGGGCTTTGGTCTGTCCTTATTTTTCTCAAGTTACATAAAGCTCTCAATTCCAAGAATGGGAGTGTATCATACTTGGAGGGTGGAAGCTCAATGGCTTCCTGCAAGGATTCTTTGGATCCTGCCCTTAAAGACATTACTAGTGTGGTGTGGTGTATGCACTACCTACTCTAGTGTGGCCTACTAAACTCTCTTGAGTTGTAGAAAGGGTTGTGCTATCCCTTAACACACAACTCTAAGTTCAGTAGAACTTACTGTTATTCTAAGCTTAAATTATATGTACCTTAGGTACCTTTAGTGGTTTTCAGTTGATCAATTCAATTGAGATTATCTGGTAAAACAATAGCAAGCTGGAATCCCAAACGCTGCACACCAATGTGAGAAGTTGGCCTGGCATATGCTGTCCACTAATTATAGTGGGCACCTTGCACCAGTCCAAACAACCCCTTATTGGAGATAGGTTAAAGACAACCTTATTGAAAGCTATCCTAGTGGTAGCTATGGAGAGCAGCCTTCAGGCTAAGTCTTGAAGGAATGTAAAGCAGCTTGTTTTACCAGTCTATAATCTCTTGAGTGACCAAATGAAAGAGCACCACACCAGGTATATATTCAAAATATATGTATTTATTGCTAAACACACCCCTCTAGTCTCTTTATGAGGCTAGAGTTCGAAGTACATAAGTTATAAGATATTAAATCACAGTAATAGCACAAATACACGTTTGGGCCCTTGGGGCGTACCAAACCATATACCAATAAAGTGGTATGCGAACCACGACTGAACTAGACACTAGGCCTAGAGCCTCTAGAAGTGCTTGGACCACAAGGAACCACCCAAGGTAGTGACACAGGGGACCTACGGGATACGCGTGCAGTGTAAATACACAACCGCGATACGCCGTTGACTTCTATGGAGAAAGTCGGGATCGGGAAAATAGAGAAAAGGGACACTTAAAAGAGGACTAGGACAAAACCCTTTGAGATCTAGGACTTTGAAGAGTCTCTACCCACGGGAGCACCGGAGTACTCGTGTTACCTCACCCAGGGAAGCCGGGTGCATAGGTGCCTTTCGGGGTCGGGTTTCGTCTGTCGATTCGAATGGCGATCTGCTGCAAAGTGCTGCTGGCGGCCAAGAGAAAAGTGTCCGGGTGGATCCAAGAGTGGATCGGAGTTCTGGTGAACCTGAAAGCAGAGGGGACAGAGTCTGGGTCACTAGCCAGTGACCAGGAAGGCGATGGACAGATGCCCACCGATGTCGAGTGCTTCAGGTGCATTGATGGTCGTCTTGACTCTTCAGCCACGAGGTCTGGGAGGCGTTGTCGGTGACCAGGAGCAGGATTCGGGCTGGTACACGATGTCTGTCGAGTGCTGAGGTGTCGGCGACCGGATTGGACCCAACAAGCCTTGGCAACGGCAAGTCTCGGTTAAGATGTAGATCGTCGATGGTGCAGGCCAGCAAGGTCTGTGGAACTCACCCAGCAAGGGTAAGTGAGGGCAGGCCTGGAGCAACCAGGATGCCAAGTAAGAAAAGGATTGGCCTTCGTTAAGGGCTACTAGCCAACGGGCTAGCGACCGCGAAGGAGCCTCGTGACGCCGCACGTGGATCTGGCTTACAGGACACTCGTGGAGTGGGAGCCAGTGATCTTCGGTGCAGGTGGTGCTGGAGGCTAGGGCTACTCGAAGCCCAAAGCACGACTTCTTGGGAGACCCAGAAGATGATGCACTTGCAAATGTGCTCGGTGTCCAGGGGTCACGGTCTCAAGTCACCCACGATAGCCACGGGCCTCAGCTTTGCTGGGGACTCAGGGTAGCCTCGGGGAAGTCTGACAATCCACCTCTGGTGATGCAATGACTTCGGCGTCCGACGGGAGCTTCAGAAATGCGAACCGGACAGATGCTTCTTTGGTGCCTGCCAAGCAGGGGAGTCACTCCTTGACCCCAAGGGAGATTCTTCAGTCCTCTAATCTTGTCGTAGAGCGTCGAAGGTCCAGGATTCAGTTTCAGAGTTTCGTCCAGGTATAATCTAAAGTCCTAAGGACTGGGTTCCTACCTTTATTCTAAAAATAGGGGTTGGACTACTCTGTGGCCCCACCTATGGGTGGGTCAGGGCAGAGGGGTGGCTACACTCCTTTCCCTTTGTCCAGTTCGCGCCAAAGCAGGGGCTGCAAGCCCCTGATCCGGTTTGAACTGGGGTATGCACAGGGACACCAAATGTGCCCCCAGTGCAGGACTTCAAAGCACCCGAAAGTGCTCCCGCCCAGCCCCAATACACATTATCCTGTCTGGGGAGGTGGTCACACCTCCCTGGGACAGGAAACCTATTGTCCAGGCCTCCCCTGCCGGAGTTTCGTCCAGCAGCAGGAGGCCAGACTCGTGTCTGTGGCAGCAGCATCCATTTTGTGATGCCAGGGCTCTGAAAGAAGTTACCGGACTAGCAGAGTTAACATGTCTTTCCCTCTAGAAGGGTGGAATGCTACCCCCGCCGCCAGGATTGGCGGGGGGGTAGTATTCCAAGATGTTTGACACCAAACACGACATGTTTAGGTGCAGCCATTCCAAAGTTAGCATTTTACCGCGAGGATATAATGCGCTTAAGAGTATATGGTCAGGCTGCACTACAAACAGCATCAGAGATGGTCTCCGAACGCTGCAGAGGGGCCCTGCTCATGCAGGGGCACCCTCTCACATAGGAACCATGCACTCTGCCTTTAGGATTAATAAGGCCTGCCTTAGGAGTGACTTATAGGTTTATATGTGTGTATGTATTTCGTGATATAGGTAACCTATATCACAGTAAGGGGTGCATGCACCACCTTACCCAGGCTGCAGTAGCAGACCTGTGGTCTCAGTTTGGATGGCCTTCCAGGGGTGGCATAATACATGCTGCAGCCCCTGGCAGGCCTCTGAGGTACCTATGCCCTTGGTACATAGTATACCATATACTAGGGACTTATAAGGGCACTCCAGATCCCAATCAGTGATGTGCCTAAGGCACATGGAAACCATTTTAGAGAGGAAGCAGCTAGGCTGGGGTTCTGATTAGCAGGGCCCCAGCCAGACTAATGTCGAAAAACAGTGAAGCATCAGCAAAAAGTGGGGGTACCCATGTGAAGCAGATCCTACTCTCCTACACTTCACACAGTCAACAATTTTCATATTCTTTAATGTTTATTTCAAACAGTAAATAATGGTTCATAAAAGAAGAAGTAGGTAAAGACGCATGTTTACTAATATTTTTAATAAAATTAAATATGTTTGTTTTTTTCAAAATAATCTGAAAAGAGTATTTAAGATAAATACAAACACGTATTGCTGAGAAGGAATTCTTCACACCTCCAGGGAGGCTTGTGCAGACAGGAGCTTTAAACCTCTTCTCAAAAGCGACGAGCAGGGTCCCCAGGCCCTAAACAGGCCGTATCGGCTTGCTTAGACAGTAGCTCTTTGGTATAAAACAGTGCCTCCGTTGTTCCATTAAACTGTGCAGGGAAAGGCAAAGTAACCAAAGAAAATCCTACAGGCTCCTTTACTGTTGTAATGTTGCATATCTTGCAATATTCTACTTTTTAGCCGCCATTGTTGCCACTATTCTGTTTGTTTTTATAGTGATAACTGTACACTTTATATGAACTAGAACTGGATTTTGATTTTGAAAAGTCATAAAGTGTTCTTAGTGTATATCTATTCATGGTGAAACGAGGCTTGGAACCTATGAACAATAAGTACTCCTGTGAGTATCACAGGACTGATTTTGCCTGGAATGCACCAACCTCATGTAATGCAGAGGTGGTTTGTGAGTAACAATCCACTGGGTTCTCCGCCTGCACTGCCAGTGGGTCTAGAGAGCCCAAAGCTCAGGCCCTATTCTGAAAAAGTTTCAGAAAACTTATCAACATGCCACAATTGCCATCTTGGAAAGTATCTGTTTATCATTCAAATTGAATAGTTCAAAAGTGCTGGATCCAGTTGATTGAAATAGAGTGTTTTCCGTTATTCTCAGTCAGTCCTGTTCTTCAGAAAGAAACTGAAAGCCATCCTCATCATACAGACCATGTATAATCCTCAATATAATGGACCCAACCTGGCAATCCCTTTTCTCTGCCTTTATCCCTCAAACCCTTCATCTATATTCCTACCATAAACCCTGCCTTTGGATCAGCCACGGTCCGTGCAGGTAACAACGGTGGGGCGGTGGGGCCGGGTGAGGGGGGATTTTGAGGGACGATGCAGAGGGAAAATTAAATAAATAAATAAATAATTTTTCTCTACATCGTCCCTCGAAATCCCCCCTCACCCGGCCCCACCGCCCCACTGCTATTACCTCTACGGACCATGGCTGCTTTGGACAGAAACTTCATTGCTTTGTAGCTCAGTGAATATCCTCATACATTGCATTTGAATTGAAGATGTTAGGGGGCGTAGTTTGTGCTCCCATGAGGGTGGTTGCACGATATTGTAGCTCCATTGTGGTTACCAAGAAAAATGCTGGAGGCACCAATGGGCATGTTTATTTAACCCTTCCAACAAATGGACATAACAATGGAACAGGAGGAGAGCTTGGAGGTATGCTTTGGTGTTACATTTTTCGCTGTTGTAGCTCTGTGGTTGCGACAAATTGTCCTCCCTAAGCTCCACTCCTCCACGCTCTTCATCTCCACCTCCAGAGAACATGAAGCAGGAGTTTCTTTTTCATGTGAGCAGAATGAAAGTGCTTTTCACTGGGGACTGCAGGGTCAGCATAATGTGGGTATTATAACCATTTGAACTGTGCTTATTCAATGCCCTGTGAGAGGCTCTAAAGACTACTGCTGCAGTCATTAGAGCCTACCGAGCTGAGATGCGACTGAACTCACATAAAACCCTTTGTTTTCTCAGTATTTCATGCCAGATAACACCTCTTGTGGAAAAACTCATAATTTTAAGGTTATTCAGCTTAAGGGGGTCTCTTCTCAATAAGTAATAGCGATGTCGAATTGTGTGTTTGCACTGTGGCTGCAGTATCAATACAAGTCTTTTTCTTTAGCACCTCTCATTGCTTTATTCTTTTATAGAAAGATCTACTAAATCTAAGTCCAACACCAAGACAATACTAAAATTTCTTCCTTCAGTTATAAACTTTCTGTATCATTTCAACTAGGAAAGAAGGAATCTTTACCCAAAACATGGATATCCTCCTTCAACCTGTTTCACTGTTGCCATTTTAGCATCCGGATTACCTAAACATGTTAATACTGAATTTACATTTGCTGCACCATTAAAGCATAAATCTGGAGGATCAAATAAGTGATTGAATAAAGACCCTATATCACCATATAAATCTCACCCACCGCTTACACCAGAAGACTTTTTGAAAGATAACAAAACTCTTAAGCCTTTTAGTGAAGTGAGACTAATAATACGCTATGAAGAATTGAGAAGAGATGGTCAAGTATGGAGCTAAGAGTGTCAGAGAAAAGAATAAGAGATTGTTGCAAATGGCTCTTTTACAGTTCACCCCCAAACATTTTGCCTTCCTCCTCCACTTGTCTGACCTTGGTTTTGCTGGTATTAAGACTCTGAGCACTTTACCACTGCTAGCCAGTGCTAAAGTTCGCGTGCACTCTCTTCTAAAACATGTCAACATTGGCTCATACCCAATAGGCATATTTAATTTACTTATAAGTCCCTAGTAAAGTGCACTAGATGTGCCCAGGGCCTGTAAATTAAATCCTACTAGTGGCCATGCAGCACTGCTTGTGCCACACACTTAAGTAGTCCTCTAACCATGTCTCAGACCTGCCACTGCAGAGACTGTGTGTGCAGTTTACACTGCCACTTTGACCTGGAAAGATAAACCTCTTGTCAGGCCCAAACCGTCAATTTTTATACATACAAGTCACCTCTTATGTAGGACCTGGACAACCTATAGGGCAGGGTGCAACATATTTCAAAGGCAGGACATTTACTTTTAAGTTTTACATGTCCTGGTGGTGAAGAATTCTCAAATTCGTTTTTTCACTACTGCAAGGTCTAACTCTGCCATGGGTTAACATTGGGGTTACTTTATTCCATTGTCTAAGTGTAATTCCCAATTGTGAAGAAATAAACTTTCCAAGATTTGTGTCCCTGGACTTTCAATTTAAACTGACGGTGAAGTCTGATTTTTAAATTGCAGTTCTGAAAATGTCACTTTCAGTAATTTTGCAAAGCAAATCTAACATTATTTGAGCATGCACTCCTTCCCTTAGTATGACACCATACATTAAGGGGCCGATTCCGATTCAGGCCGGAAATCACTCCGACGAGCCGGACCCGAACGAGTACGATGCGTACGCATGCAATCGGACTCGATTCGGTTGGACTCCCATTGAAGTCAATGGGAGCCGGTCGTACAACGTGGACGCGGGCTCCCATTGACTCAATGGGTGCGAGGCGAACAAGGGCGCCCCCCACAGCGGGTACGCGTCGATGCGACTCGCGCCGTACATGCACAGGTAGGGGGGACCCATGGGTCCCCCCTGTGTGCGACTCGCGTGGCTACGCGTACAGGGGGGTCCGACACCTAACTGCCTGCTAAATCAATCACACCCTACGACTGAGGCAGTTAGGTTTTTTTATCAGTGGGTTCAGGTAGGTGTATTGTGGGAATTTGAGGCTTTAGGTAGAACTTTGGCAAACATCGTGCGCAGTAGTGGGGAAGCAGCCATGTGGTAGCAATTAACATCATGACTCTAGTCTATTTAAGAGCTAGTGAGTGCTAGGAGGAGGTAACATGGTTTGTTGGTCAGGAAGTACACAGAATTGACGAGCTAGAGGAGCGAAGCATGAGGAGGTGAGACTGATGCAGTCTGCTGTTCGCAAGTGAAAAGAGTGAGAGATGGGGTTTAGAAGGGGAGGGGATCACAGGAGGGAGTGGGTTTATGGAGAAAAGAATGAGGGTTTAGTTAGGTATAGGAAGTTCCATTTTAGGGATTAACATGGGGGACTTGGTGATAGAGAGGGAGGTGATTGAGGGAGGGGGAGCACAATAATACAGCGAGGGTGAGAACGAGTTTAAAGGCACAGTTAATTCGGTTTTGGGTAATTGGGGCTTAGTGGGGAGTAGTGTAGGTTTTGGTTGCGTTAGTTTGCATGTGAGGGGGCATGGAGGGGGTTATGTGTTTATATAAATACAGTTTCGTTTTTAATTTACACGCACGCAGTATTGAGGACAGGTCAGTGAAACTGTTTATTTCATCTGTTTTAGAACTCCCTGACGAAGAGCCTTAGGGGCTCGAAATGCATTGGAGAAAAAACTCTGTGTTTACTTTCAAATCTATTTCGTGATCAATTTGTATGTGTCGATGTACGAAGCCTAGAATGGCATACAGTCGGTAGTGGAAATGTTTAATAAAGATTGCAGATTGATTCACGCTGTCTCCGTTGTGATGAAGAGTATTAAGGAGATGTCAGAAAATGATCGGTGAAAGCAAGTGAATACTGGTGGATTTTGGAGTACCGGGATGAATTTGAAACTTTGGTGGGATAAGTTCCCGACTTTCGCAGTGCGACAGCAATGAGCACGAGAAGAGTGCTTTGTTTTGGATACAATACTTTCAGTAATTTGGCATTTTCTTACTTTAGCCATTTGGTGCCTGCTGCCTGTCTATGACCACATCATTGGGGTGCGTGACAGCTGGACTTTGTGTATTCCTCCTAGACAGCCACACACAGTGGAAGCTTCGGTGTGACTTGATGGGCCATCAGGGCAGGATGGGAGGGAGGAGCTAGGCACAGAATCACTTACACATGAATAAGCTGTGTCCTGTCCACACACAAAGGGCTGCATAACCACCTGTAGTGAGTCTGGAGCCAAGGCAGGAAGGGAGGACCTCTGTGCATTTCAAAGACCTGTTTTTAAGTTCTCCCCCACTTCAAAGGCCCAACTGAGTATAAGTACTGGACCTCTGACACCATGACTTCAAGACACTTCTGGACCTATGAAACTTTGGCAGGAAGAAGGGCTGCTGTGCTGCTGACGAACTACCACTCTGCTGGATTCCAGCCTTGCTGTGCTGCCCTGCTGCCTTCTGTTCCTCTGCCTGGGTGAGAAGGACTGGACCTGCATCACCTGAACCCAGGCTGACTCCAAGGGCTAGCTGGCTGGCTGAAGTCTCGGACATAAAAGACTTCCAACTTACCTGCTTCTGCACCTGGACTCTGTCATCTGTGAGTTTGTCCTGCCAAGTGCTGCCACTCCAGTCCTGGACCCTTGGAAGTGACGCCTAAGGTGCTTGCATCATCAAAACCCACGAATCCTCTGTTGAACCGGTGCATTGGCACCGTTGCTTGGATCAGAACCGGTGCATACCCCTGCTCCGTGGATCGAAACTGGCACATCGCTCCAGTTGCATGGATCAGAATCAGTGCATTGCTCCTGTTGTGTGACCAGAACCTGTGTATCACCTCTGCTTTGTGGATTGGACCTGTCTTGCCTTCAGAACCACCACTGCACAAGGTTTCTCCGTCTTCGGCATCCTCATCGATGACTCTGAATCTCAGCATCGCAGCTCTTCACTCATCTGAGCCGACTCATCGACGCTGCTGTGTGGATCTGCACCAGTGTATCTCCCCCACTGCATGGATCGACGTATTGCTTCGGGTGCAGCCCGCATATTTAACGTCGACGCAGCCAGCATCAAGGTACTTTTGTTCAGCGGGCCTCACTGGTATCAGGCCTGTGCTCCATCGTGGTCAGCCTGAGCTTTTGACTTTGTCCCGGTCCGGCACGACCATATGTCCCAAGTAAGCACTTTTTGCTCTAAGCTCTATTTTACAGTTTATACTTTAAAAATTCATATCTCAAGTTCTGCTCATTGGATTTATGTTGTTTTGGTTTTGTTTCATTTATGAAACTAATTTCTTTTTTTTAGTTTAAGAAGAATTTTATTTGATGCAAAAGAAAATGCAATACAATATAATGTAAAACATTTAACATAGGAAAAATAAATATGCAAATCAGTAAGGTAATATGGGAGAAAAAGAAAAGAGGAAAAAGAACAAGGGTAATCAATTATCAATATATCATAGCTACTGTATAAGTGTTAACAAAATTGCATAATACATATAAGGGGTATAATAAATCTGAACAAAACGGCAAATAGAAAAAATGATAGGAAAAATATATACATTTACATAGGATATTACTCATGGAGGTTTAGAAACTTCTTCATTTCGAGGGTCATGAATTTGTGAGGAACGTGCAGATGTGTCTAGAAAATGAGTAATGGGTAACCATAGGAGGTCTCTTTTTATTGCGAGGGAGATAGGATGAACATATGCCCTGTCTATGAAACTAATTTCTATTTCTCTAATCTGGTGTGGAATCTTTTTTTGTGTGGATTTTTCACAATTTTACTGTTTGAAGTGGTGCACAAATACTTTACACATTGCCTCTAAGTTAAACCTGACTGCTCTGTGCCAAGCTACCAGAGGGTTGAGCACAGGTTAATTTAGGGTTTTCCTGCTTCTTACCCTGACTAGGATTATGTTTTTTGCTTGACTAGGGCTCATACCCCAGTCAATCTACAATATACAAACAGTGATGCTGAGGTAAAGAAATGAAGCTTTCAAAGAGTCTACTGTTGGACTTATAAAATAGGAACAGGAGGAAAAATTCTAGATTTTATCTCATTCCACAGGGTGCCAAAGGTTCAGATTTGGTTGATTTCTTGAAATTACACATTCCAAAAATTGTTGGATCAACAGATTTTTCAAATCTGAATATTCAGAGAGCTCTCAAAAATTGGTTTAAAGCTAACTACTAAAGGGCCTGGAGTCCAGACCAAGAGGAATTATTATTCATTTTCTACAGTTAAATGATGTGATGAAAGTCTTATCAACTGTAAAGCACAGGAAACAGATGCATTGGTCTAGTTGCAAAGTTTTATTTCACAGGATGTATCTAGAGAAACCACAAGTGTGAGAAAGGAGCTTTTTCATTTACAACCAGCCCTTAGGTCTATGAATACAAGATTTGCACTGTTGCACCTATGTTTGTTCTGGGTACATACAAAGATAAGACAACTACATCTAATGAACCTGCAAAACTAAAAGTGTCCTTTCACTTTCACAATGGAAAAGAGATATACATTGACAGATTTGATGCTTGATATTATTTACAATAGTTATATAATTATTTCTATATCATAGGCAGCACAGAAAGTTTTTCAAAAGTAACCATATAACAATATTTTCCCCGTTCTTGTTTTTTGCATGTTGTGTATCTCTGTGATACAATATGTTGGTATAATTTGTACAAGCTATTATCCTGATTACACAAATTTTTTCTTTGTCTCTGTTCTGTGCTGGTGAGTCTTCCTCATCTTCTATGTCTGTTTTTGGTTGATCGAGCCTTCTAAGAGTATGTTGCTTTTATATTTTAAGACATAGTTAATTTTGTCTTCTGGTAGATTCATAATGATTTGTTTTATATGTTGAAGCTGTGACACTTGGGTAGTCTGTCTCTGTGTTTTGGGTGGATCACCATTCCCAGTTTACAATTTATCTTGTTTGCTCCTCTTATGGTTGTAGACTTTAAGGCCCCTCACTATGTTTTCTGTCGTACGTGTTGGAGATTCTGCCAGAATCCTGTCTTGTGTTCATTCTTCTCTTATCTTATTTTCTTATTTTTCCAGTATCTCTTTATTAAATTTGAGAACAACAAAAAGCTGATGAGGAAATAAAAAGAAAGTGAGGACATGCACAAAAGTTCACGCTTTTCCCAAATCCGACATTTGACAATATTTGATATATGTCAACAATTGAACAGACATATAATGTAGTTGTCAGTTGTTTGCATACTATAAAGACACAATTATGTGTTCTGACTAGACTAACAGAACAATCATAAGTACAATAAGAAGAACCCAATGGTTAACCTTATACTCGTAAGTACAAATTATGCTTTTATCTCGATAGCCCATTAAATATTTCCTATGTTAGCCCTTTGCACACCACGCAATTGTGTTATGTCCGATGTAGGTATAGCTCTTTTTGTGAATGCATGAACCCTACAATTCAGTGTGATCAGATTAATCTTGGGGATTTGTGTTACCGATTGGCATCTCGGGGCAGTCATGACCCTGAATCGCATAGGCCATGGAAACCAATTCCAGTACATCCCATGTACCCAATAGCTCTGGGAGTTCGGACCATCTCGGGCCTCTATTTCAGGGGGGCCTTTCATCAGTTTTGGATGAAAACTCTACCAAGTATGTGTCCCATGTGTCAGTCGTGGACCTCTAAGACCCTGTGCGTGGAGCTTGATCCAAGCATCATCCCCGCTGTTGTCCTCCTATGGAGATCTCGTAGCCACTTACGCAGCAGATGTGCCGTCGGTGACATCCACGCCATTGCAACGTGCATCTTGGCTGTAATGTACGCCAGGGCTATAAATGTCACTACATATTTAGTTTGTTTAGTGCACGGTACTAGGCTCAGAAAGCATTGTGCTGGGTCTACCACGAATAGTTTGCTCGCGAATTCAGTTACCAACGCTACCACCACCTCTTCTAATCTTATTTTCTTTTTGTTTCATATTTCATTTTCTTTTATAAGATAATAAATTCATTTTTCAACATATATTTATATTAACATTTTCTTATGTGTGTCTGTAGGACCACTTGTAGTAATGCCAAGTACATACCTTATGTATGATTTAATTGGAACATTAAAAGTTTATGTAGTCCAGCAAAGAGGCAGGGAGATATATATCAATTAGCTAGACTGAAATGCCAATTAGCACTATTTCAAGAAACACACTTGATGGTCTAGTTTCTAAATTAAAGATAAACTGGGTGGGGAAAGTTTGTCACTCTCTAGCTACTAATAATAAAGGTGGCATGGTGACCCCAGGTAATAAATCTTTACATTTGGAGGTGATTTCTCAGGAAAAGGAGTAAGAGGGAAGATGGCTTCTCACATAATTAAAGCTTGATGGAGTCCCATTGCAGGTTTATGTCCCTAACAATACTGGTATTCCTTTCTAGAAATATACAGCGATCACAATGATTTTGTATCCTGATGACAGATCTATAGTAGATGAAGATTGCAGTCAATTGTCATCCCCTCTATTGATAGGTGATCTAGCAATAAATATATCATATTCAACACTAGATTGCTTAATTTGATGCAAAAACATTTAAGAGGGCCTTTTTACAAAGAGGTTTCATGGATGCCTCAAGGATTTTCAATCCCAAGGTGAGAGAATAATCTTTTAATTTATTTGGTGAATGCTGAAACTGGGGCTATCTTAAGATTTAACCATGCCCTGGTTAAAGTTGGCCTAGGGATTTCACCTGTTAATATCAAGTCTGTCAGATAGTGTTTTATTAATTCACTGTTGAAAGATGAATTATTTGTCAAGGAATTTAAGACATTTGTGAATGAATTTTTTGAACTTAATAAACCATAACATTTCTTTATGAGTATTTGTGGGATCCCGCCAAAGCTGTTACTAAGGGGTGTATAATTAATTTTGTAACAGAAAAAAGAAGAAAGCTAAGAAGGAATCTGTTGGTATCCTTAACAAAATTTAAAAAAATTGCAACATTTGATTTATACTTCTAACATCGAGGAGTGTCTTGAATGTCTTGGAAAGGCAAAAATGGTGTTTAAATCTACTGAGAATGGTTGTGACTTTGTTTTGAAAATAAATGCAAGATCCTACGGGAGACAGACTCCATCTGAGAATATGCTAGATAATAATTTTAAAATAGAAAAGCAGGTCTTCCACGTTGAGAGTATTATCAATGATGGAGACAAAAAGCTCTTTAAAGAGTCTGATATTTAAAGTTGTTTTACTAAATATTGTGAAGCTTTGTATACCCCAGAAACATTATCCTCTGAGTCGTTATTTGACAGCTTTTTCTAATCTATCAAATAGGAAGCTCAATCTAAAATTGATTAGCCAGCCTTGGAAAAAGACATAGATTTGTCATAGTTATATGCTGCTCTGAGTAAACTTTATATGGGTAAGGAACATGGTCCTGATGGCTTTTCAGTTGAATGTTTCTTACAATTTTCTAAAATTCTTGTATCTAAGTTTGTATTGCTAAATGAGTACTACCAATAAGGATGAAGGACCCTTTTTGGAAGTCATGTTAGGTTTATTACCAAAACAAGACTGTGATCCATCTTTTGGTAAAGATTTGAGGCCAATTTCTTTAATTAATAGACTACAAAATGTATGAAAAAATGATGGCAATGCACATTGATGCTTTCTTTCTTGATCAGATTGTCCGAGAACAGTCTGGATTTCTTAAGGAGCACAATATTAGTGATCATTCCAGAACATTATTGAATGTTATTCACAGGGCATCTAAGAGTAAAACGTTACTGGCTGCTATTATACATGATGCTGAAAAAGCCTTGACTCATGTGAGATGTGATTTCATCTTGGGGTGTTATGGTACTGGTGCAAATTTTTTTTAGTTTAGTGCTTTATTATATAACAAGATGATAACATCTGTGTTTGTTAATGAGTTTACATCTTCATTTGTATACTCAAAAAGGATGCCCCTCTTTGTTGTTCATGTTAGAGTTAGAACCTTTTTTACAAGGATTAGGAGATCTACACCTACATCATTTATGTACTGGCTAATAGAGAAGTGGAGTTTTCTCCATAACCAGATAACATTAATATTGTATGTATCAAAACCAGATGCCGCCCTTCCGGGTTTATTTAAGGAATTGCATAATAAAGGCAGAAGAGCTGGAATTTTACTGGGAAAATTTAGAAGATCAAAAATAGGTGGTGGGGTTCATTTTCCAAATGTTATCAATTATCACTCTTCTTTTGGCCTGAGACAAATTTGGAATTTTACATTTTAAAATAGGGAACTTATAAGAAGTGCTTGGTGAGATCTAGAAATTTCTAGTTAGTATACCCTTTCTTTTAAAGAGATTGTGCTTATGATACAAAGATACAGGTCTCTGTTGTTGCCTATGATTTTTTTCTTCTTCTTGCAGATAAAAACTGTTGCAGTAGACCATCTTTCTGAATGACAAACGTTCTCGATGTCTTCATTATGGTATGACAATAAGATTGAATTTAATAATAGAGATATTGTTGGGGAAAAAATGGAAACATAAAGTAATGAGTTTAGTCTCTCAATTGTTTAATCATTCAGCCTTTCTGTCATTTTAAGAGTTCAAGAGGGAGCAAATTAATGATCATCCTGGTAATTTCCTTGCTTAAAATAACAAACGTTTTGCTTCACTTTCCCTTATTTTGGAAACTGACTGTGTTACAGATGGATCTTTGACAACTTCTTCTATTGCTGCCAAACATGTGTCATCTGAAATAAAAGTTCCTTTAACTTTTAAACTACTTAATGGTCAGAGAGCTATTAAAGAAAATAAATCAAATATAGAATTCTTTTGGGAATCAGATCTTGATTGCATATTGTTACCGACTTTATGGAATAAATGATGGTCTAGGCTTCATTCTACCTCTCCCTCTTTGAGCACTACACAAACTTTATTCTACTTCTATAACAGATTGTTTCTTACCATAGGTGCAAGCTATAAGATTAAAATTGCTAATAATAACACTATTGGTCCTTGGCTCCCAGAGGGGACAAATAATGCATATATTTTTTACTGTTCTGGATTGCTTTGGTGGCAAGTGGTCAAAGAGCAATAAGATTTGTGTAGTTTGTATACCTTTCTATGTTATATGATAATTGATCAGAATGCTATATGAAAGGTAAATTAGTTGATTTTCTCATAGCTATTGCCTTGCAGGGTATTATGTTTAACTGTAAAAATGTTGGATAGATTTATTTTTTAAGATATATTGGAACATGGTCTGTTATAAATATAAATTAGACTGAACCAATCGACTCACCATGCTATTAAAAACAATTTACTGTAGTCATCAGTGACTAATTTTCTATCTAAATCCATTAGTAGTATGCAGGAAATGCTAAGGTTCATTAATCTCTGTGAATATGTTAGTCCTGCATTTTGTTTCTTGCATTTTTTAAATATGAAATGCTTTTGAACTAAGTTTTGTTATTGTTATGGATTTACTTTATGACTAGTGTTGTAAATTTACTTACCCATATTACATTTGATTTTTTTCCTATTGTTGTAGGTATTTAATTTTATTTATTAGGATGTTATATAGAATTTTCTATGTTTAACTTTTTTCAACTGTTTATTTTCATTTCATTGTTTGCTTTCCTTTTTCATTTTTTTCTGTTATGTCATCTTTGTCTAATATTTTTTTCAAATGATCTTACTTTAAAATACTTCACCCTTTTTATTATTTTGTTTTGGAAGCAAATAATTTTCATGCACTCTTGAAATTTTTTGTCTTTTAATACACTGATGAATTAGTACTTTTAACGTTTTTATTTTTTCTCTCTAATTCTAATGTATTTTTTTATAATAAGTTGTTATACCTATGAATAATTTAAAATGTAAAATGTTCAAAATTAAAAAATTATGAATGTTGATGTTGCAATCTCACAAGAGGCGTACCAGGTCAGTTCCTTCAGTGATATTATCCTGATCGAGGAGAATCCTGGACCCCCACAATTCTTCAATGTGCTTTGAGTCTGAAGCTATCGCCTCAGGTCTTTCTTCCTACCCCCTCTCAGTCCCCTTGACAGGTCAACTGTTCCTCATAGCTCTCCTCTATCAATCAGAGACCCTAATATCACTTCTGCCATAGAGGTTGAACTCTGACTTTTATAAGTACTCAGCTAGATAGATAAATTCTTCATACATTTTGGTTTCCAGAGACAGGGAGGATTTCAATGTCTATTTACCCCACTGCCTATTCATTTGTTGATTATCGCTGGGGTCCTCAATGAGCTACATTTTGGAGGTGAACAAGGCTACTGAATGAGTGAGGCCTTGGGCCTTGCAAGAAGCTTGATAAACCCCCACAAAATGAGGGATCATTAATTTTAAATTAAAGGATATCACGGTAGCTAATGGTAGTAGCTAAGAAAAGTGATGACTGGATAATAAGTAGTCTAGGTTAAGCATTTGCTGCCAAGAAGATCCAGAAAGGGACAGAATTGAAAAATGTACGTTGACTTTCCCGTGAAAGAGATAGACTACAGTTCTATCCAATTCATCCAAGACTTTTGCTGACCCAAAGACACCACCTTTAGTGAATTTGTTAAGCTTAAGACCTAGTTACAATGGATCTTATTAGATCCAAATTGGGATCCTCTTCTGACCCATGCCCTTTTCACACTTTGAAACTTCTTTCGAATAAGATCGCCCCTGTCCTACCAGGTTATGTAAGCTTTCTCTTACATCAGGATTAGTATCTAATAATTGAATAAAGGCTATAATTAAACTTGTTAAAAACCCACAGTAGATCCTCTTCTACTATCTAATTACAGACTGATTTCCTTGCTTCCTCCACCTGTGAAAATTATTGAAAAAGAAGCTAATGGTCAGCTGTCCAAGCACCTAGAAGACAGCTCCCTCTTTGACTCAATGCAATCAGGTTTTAGATCTGGTTACAGTATTGAATCAGCCTTATTGGCCACAGTTGATGAGCTCAGAGGGGTCCTAGATCAAGGAGGCTCTGCAGCCCTGATCCTCTTGGATCTCTCTGCAACCGTCAACATGGTTTCTCATCCTGTCTACCTTAAAAGGATCATTGAAGTCAGCATCTGTAATCAAGCTTTGTACTGGTTTAGTTCTTTTTTGTTGGACAGAATCCAGGTTCTGTCTTGCACTCCCTTTCAATCCTCTCCCTTCACTATCTGTGGAAGAATTCCTCAGAGGTCATCCCAGAGCCCCACACTCTCCAATGGTTATATATCCCCGTTTGCTGCCATTGTCTAATCCTTTAATCTAAATCTAATAAGCTATGCAGACAACACTCAACTTGCAGCATTTAATTCTGAAAAACAAGAATTTAGAAGAATACATTTCAGGCATGGCATACATTGCTAAATGGAAGAACATGAACTGTTTGAAATTGAACAGGGAGAAAGCTGAGATCCAGTGTCTTGGTAAAAACTCTCCATAATGGTCTCTTTCATGGTGGCCTGAGGAACTAAAACTTCCCCCTTCTCCTGTTACCTCTGTGAGGAACCTGGGTAGTTTTTTTGACTGACAGATTACGTTTAGAGCCAATATCAGGAAATAAAAGCTACCTGCTTTCTCCTGCTGTGTGCCTTGATCATGTTTTTTTCCGCTGCTCCCCAATGACTTATGGAAATCGGGGGTACAAGCATTAATTACATCTAGCATTGACTATGCCAACTCTTTATACCCTGGCCTTCCCTAATATCTGAATAATTGTCTCCAAACCATTTGAAATGTTGCCACATGTCTTATACTGGGAATTCTCAAACACATATCTGTGACCCCTCACTCAGAAAAATCTACTGGCTGTCATTCCATAAGAGAACTCTCTTTGAGGCTACATGCTTATCTAACAAAGTAGTCAATAAGAGAGGACCCAAATATCTTAGGTTAAAAATTTGTCATTATGTCCCTTCACACCTGCTATGATCTTCTTTCCATCATCTATTAGTGGTACCCAGATTTAAGCTCATCAGATAGGGATGCAGATCCTTCTCAGTTTTATCCCCTAAGCATTGGAATTCCCTTCCTCCCTTCCTCCACACCTTCAAAACATTCAAAGTCACACGTCCTTTTGGAAATATTTAAAACCATGGTTCTTTGAAAATCTTTAGACCAGTCATATTTCCTTTATGTTGTGGCTCTATTTCCTCTTAGCGCCAGCATGCCCTATGGGCAACTGTGCCACTTTATAAATCCACTTCATTCAAAAGCAGAAGTATTACACTTATACAAATGATGGAGCAGGTAGGAGGCTGGCAACGTGTAGACTCAAAGAAATATTATTAGAATCACTTGATGCCAGTAAGTTACAGAATGCTCTGTTATGGTATGCTTTCCGTTATATTATGTCATGTTGTGTTGCATTATGTTAATTGAGGGAGCATTTGTGTATCATGCAACTATCACTAGCATGTGTCATAAGACTAAAGGTGTTCAAAGCAATTGCAAGCAGACCTGCATGTTTGTTTGGAGAGTGTGGGCTGTAGTAGTACTATGTTGGAATAGTTGGGTGTGGTGCGGTGCATAAATTCCTGACAAAAAGCATCTTTTTATGTTGTTGTGTACTGGTTTCTGCCAGTATGCATGCCAATGTTGATACGCTATGTGAAAAGCAACAGATTATGCTTCATGCTGCATTTATTCAATGTATGCTATTGTTGAATTATCACACGGTGGATGTATGCATTACCCAAACATTTCTGTAGGATATAATTGCAATAGATCAGATCAGAACAAGCTTTATTCGATTTTATGCATGTAAAATCACAAAAGCAAACACATAGATTAAAAAACACAACATCTTGCACAAAGATATTATTAATAAAAAATGCAATTGATATCAAAAATCACGTTTATACCAATACCTCACAGATTTAAATTCATCACAGAGTTTCAGATACACATACCCATATAAAGTTTAAATCGAGATAGTCTTTCTGATTTTCACCGTACTTTTTAAAAAACAAGCAATTGCGTTAGTAAAACATTCATTGTCTAAAAATTGCAAATATAAGAACGCTGGTCTACATTGTGTCCAACCCCCTATTCTTAAAATTGGCAGAATCCACCTTCTTCTTTGCATCTTTATCAAATTTACAGAAAAAAACCACGTGCATCGATGATTGCTGGGACTGATTATAGCATGGACAACAGCATAACTTATTCGACCAATTGTTTGTTTCAGGAAAGCTTATCATACGATAAAAATTCCCAAATCTAAAACGGGTCAGAACGAATCTATCATACCCACTTAGATTGTACTGTATATACGGCTGTATAGTGTAGGTAGTTAGGATCAGTTGGTGCAGTTGTACTGATGGTTTACTTGCTTCTAAGGTGAATCTATTTGCCTCCAGGTGTGTCATACAGATTCTTTTGAACTCCTTCCTGGAGACAGAATTTATAGATTCAGGGGAATTATAGTAGTCTTGGTACTTGGTAGCCAAGATCATACATGAAGTTTTTTTATATATTTTAACCAGGAGATCTTAGTGGCCTGATCAAGCTTCATGCTATCACTAATGATATCGCGGTTGAGACCGGTTCTAGGGGAAGTCCAAATCCTGTGCCATAGGAGAGCAGGTTGAACTTTGATAATGTCGGAGATATATGAGACACCCAGTTCAGTGCGGCAATTATAAGTAGAAGTGCTACCCTGAACCGCCAGAAGGAACTTTAAAAAGGCATTTTCAACCTTCTGGATAAGTTGGGAATCTTGAAATCCCCACACACCCGCCCCATAGATAGCTGTACTCACATATTTGGCTTGGTAAATTTGCAGGAGCAGAGCTGGTGGCCTTCTACCCAATTGCTTTGCGAAATTGGCCAGTGCTGCCGTGAATTTCATAAAAAGCAAACTCCTGCTTTTAACAGCCTGATACCAAGACCCATTGGAATCGAATAAAATACCTAAGTATGAGAATGACTTGGTTGATTCCACCCTACTGCCCCCAATAAGCATACTCCTACATTTTGAACTACCCTTCCCACACTTCATTATATAGGCTTTTGAAGCGTTTAGTTTCAAACCCAAATTATCCATATACGCAGTGTAAGTGGAGAGTGCCTTTTGGAGACCCAATTGTGTACGGACCATCACCACTGCATCGTCCGCATATAAAAGGGTGGCTATAAGGCGATTATTAATTTGTGGTGTATCCTGGATCTTCTCCACCATTGCTTGTTCCAAACCACTTGTATATAGTGTAAATAAAAACGGTGCCAGGACGCAGCCCTGTCTAACCCCCCTTTCCACAGTAAACGGTGCAGTGCATTCTCCCCTGGTTCCATAGCGGACCCTGGCTGTCGCCCCACTATACAGCTGCTTCAAAAACTGGATCAGTGGGGGATCCACCCCCATATCAGTTAAAATGACCCAGAGTTTGCCATGTATAACACAGTCAAAAGCAGCTGTAAGGTCAACAAATGCTAAATAGAGTCTCCCTTTTTTGGCCTGAATATATTTCCCTATTAAAATGCTGAGATTAAGGTCTTGATCCATAGTACCCAACCCCTGCCTAAAACCATATTGTACATCTGACAAGATGTTTTTGTCTTCTGCCCATTCTTGAAGCCGATTTAAGACGATCCGCCCTGCTACCTTTACCAAAGGATCCAGTAAGGATATTGGACGGTAGCAGGCTGGATTTTGCCGGTCGCCCTTCTTGAAATTGGGTACTATTATAGACTCCGACCAGGTCTTAATAAAACCGTCCGAGCAGCATGCGTGCAGTACTCGTGTTAGTAAAGGAGCCCAAAGTGAAAAATGTGATTTAAAAAGGTCAATTGGCACACCATCTGGGCCAGGAGCCTTGCCACCCTTACTCTCGTTGATTGCACTAATAACTTCGTCATAAGTAAAATAGAGATCTAGAGGAGATATTTCATGTGTGATAGTTCCCAGTTGACTACAGAGGGAGTTTGTACTAGCCTCACCCGGGTGTAGATTATAGACCTTAGAAAAGAAATCCACCCATTGCCTTTCGTCAATTGCGACCTCTATCAATGGTTTATTGGAAGCTGTAAAGAAGGGAGCATTAACCGCTTGCCAGAATGCGGCGCTATCTTTATTCAGTGAGGATTCATAGAGGGTAGCCCACGCGTTATCTTTTGCAATCAAGCTAGGATTGCTTGGAGTGACTTTTTGTGCATAAGTGAGCTATTTCTCATGGTTGAGGTATATCTAATCGAGAAATTAAGGATTACTCAGGGGCTAAACATTGAAGAGCCATGTTTTTATGACCATCTGGAATTCAAAACAGTTTTCTAGTTTCCTTGCGTGATTGGGAAGGGGGTTCCATGGTTTGCTAGCACTAAGAGGAGACAACCTTCCAGTTGGAATTTGTTAAGCATGGAACTTTGATTTGTAAGACTGTACAGAGGTGCACGCAGGGCTGTGATTTTGAACTTTTTATGAAGGGAACCTTGGTTTCATTCCTGAGTACAGAATCCAGGGAAGCAGAAGTAATGTGACCCCAGAGATTGAGATGAAAAAGCAGTCAAGATGAGTTTTGGATTCATTCAAATCTGTTTAGGAAGAAATTTGGTACTTCTATGTAAAGCCTGTTTGCATACTCTAGGCAAGGGTAAATGGTTGGCTGTGCCTTTACCTATGTTGGAGTCTCCTAGATAAGGAAAATTCTGTCATAGTGTTCTGAACATATTCATAGAAGATTTAGTTAAAACATCCCAGAGTCAGTCAGTGTCGAGGGTTCTTTGTTACTGTGGCATAGACCTGCTGGCTGGGCTTAAGATTGCTTGTGCAGACAGCCAGTTTCCACATCTGAGAAGGTCTGATTTGGCTGGGATGAATTTATTGTGGTTAGTGGTCATTTTATATTTGATGGTGAATACATAAAGATGAGCCAGGAAGGTGAATTGTCATTGAGATTCTAAACTTTGAAATTATCTAGTCTCATTTTCATAATTGAACCCAATGAGACTGAAAATGGAATCAGTCCAGGCAGAGGTCTTGTCAAGAACGTCAACCCAGTGTGCATTGCTTCTGGTTAGAGTAGGAACGACTTCATCACGGGGTGAATCATGGTAGATGGCCAAAGGTACTAGGCACATATATGGCTCCTCACATTTAGTCATTCAGAATATTTATATCTTGAATATTGATTTCACATTTATTATTGAATGCAGATGTAAGTAAGGTTCTATACTTCGATGATGGAAGCTGAAATGGTGAGTGTCTGGTGTATTCTTCCCAAAACAAGATGGCATTCACATAGTGAGAGTCATATTCCAAATGAGAACAAACATGAACTAGAATGTGGCGGTCATCTTTGAATTCAAGTATATGAAGGCGCTTATCCTAGAGAACCTTCCCAGTGGCTGTTTTTTGTCTCCTGCCATCTCAGTCAGTTTGAAGAATGACCTGGGCGATCATCTCTAGAAACTCTTCTTTTTGTGGTGAATTTCTTCAATGGAACTGATTGTTGTTGGAGTGCTGCCATCTGTGTTTGTATGGACTTTAATGTTTCTTTAAAGGCAGTATTGTTTCATGACTAATTCTATTGAACTAAGCCTACATTTTCATCTGTGAAGTGGCAATCTTTCATTTCTTCTACAGACTTTGAACCACATACTTGATTTGGTTTTCTGAACATATTATAAACTGCATTCAATATTATTCAAAGTAGTTGAGGGATTAGGTTCTGCATGGGTATATCATCATACTGCAGAAGATTTAGATTTCGGACAAACATTTCATTTAATATGTTGCATGCATATCATTTGTATTCACAAGCACACGTAGCGGCAGAGTGTTATCCAACTCTAAAAGTTACATTATACACAGCAGTTTAGATAGTTTTGGATAATTCTGTTCAGAGACTAAGGCCTGATTTTGGCAGACGGGTTACTCTGTCACAACGGTGACGAATATTCACCGTCAGCCGAAATATAAATCCCATTATATCCTAAGGAATTTATATTTCAGTGGACAAGATATCCATCACTGTTGTGATGAAGTAACCCATCTGCCGAAATCTAAATCAGGCCCCATGTTTTTGGTTTACTCTCTTCGGGACTCGTATGCATAAGACAATTCCATCCCAGGCACCAGAGATGGTGCTGGCTAGTGACACGTTTCCCAATTCCTCTTCCCCTGTCTGTTCTCAGGAGTGGGTTTTTTGGCCTCCTCAGAGTACAAGGTGGATGAGACAGAGTAGCATAAATGTTCAGACTTCCTCACAATGAAATTGTGAGTCTGACAGGTCTAAGGTCGATCTTGAAATGGATGGATGACAATGATTGAGCCCTGAAGGAAACCAGTATCAAAGTGGTAAATTGGGGAGGTCTATAAAGGTAGGGAGATGATGATGTGATAGTTTATCAAGGAGAAGGATACCCAGCTAGCACACTTCATAGAAACCAACAACATCCTTGACACCTCTCAATCCGGATTCCGCAGCAACCACTGCACCGAGACCGCCCTCATAGCAGCCACCGACGACATCCTCTCCCTCCTTAGACTGGATTCGATCATTCCTCTAAGGCAGAACACAGAGAATAAGACTCCTGCCCTTCCTCTCCAAACCTACTGAGATCAGATGCGGAGTACCCCAAGGATCCTCCCTTAGCCCCACGCTCTTCAACATCTACATGGCCCCCCTCGAAACCATTGTCAGAAAGCACAGACTCAACATAGTCCTATACGCCGATGACACCCAGCTCATCCTCTCCCTCTCCAAGGAACCCGACAATACCAGGCGCAGTTTCCAAGAAGGGATGAAGGACGTCGCAACCTGGATGAGCAGCAGCTGCCTGAAGCTCAACTCAGAGAAAACTGAAGTCCTCATCCTCGGCTCCACCCCCTCCGCATGGGACAACACCTGGTGGCCTCCCGCCCTCAGAAACCCACCCACCCCTACGGACCACTCTCGCAACCTCAGCATCATTCTCGACTCTTCACTCACCATGAGCCGCCAGATCAATGCCGTGTCCTACACTTGCTTCTACACTTGCTACACTTGCTTCTACATTTCGCAAGACCTTCAAACGGATCCCCCCGATGCCAGGAAGACCATCACCCACATGCTCATCACCAACAGACTGGACTAAGGGAACGCCCTCTATGCCAGAAACAACAAAAAACTCCTCTGCAAACTCCAGACCATCCAGAACGCTGCAGCCAGACTCATCATTGACATCCTATGACATGACCACATCACTCAACACCTCCGCCACTTCCACTGGCTCCCTGTCGAAAAAAGAATAACCTTCAAACTGCTCACAGACGCCTACAAAGCCCTCCACAACACTGGACCCCAATACCTCAAAGAACGAATCTCCTTCCACGCCCCAAGAGAAACCTCCGCTCTGCCGACCTAGCCCTAGCCACGGTCCCCCGCACCCACAGGGCCAGAGCGGGTGGCAGATCCTTCTCCTACATAGCGGCCAAGATCTGGAATGAACTCCCCCTCCGCATCAGACGAAGCCCGACACTGCACCAATTCAGAAAGGATCTCAAGACCTGGCTCTTCGAATGACCTACGGAGTTGCTCATACCCTCTCCCCCCCCCAGCGCCTTGAGACCCTCACAGGTGAGTAGCGTGCTTCAAAAATGCCTGATTTTGATTGATTGATTGATTGATTGATAATCCAAGGTTCTATCATGAATACCCTGATTCTTGGAGAATTGTCAGTAGAGTTGGGTGATGAACAGTGTCAAATGAAGAAGGCAGCTGCCCCTTTTAAATCAGCCTGTGTTCTGAGGTCATCCTTATTTGAGATTAGGTGAGATTTAGTCCCTCTGCAGGGATGGCAACGAGCCTCACCATTGACAGGATGTTATTATGTTTAGCTATTTTAGTTTACCTGTTGTTATTTCATGTTTTTTCTTCTGAATTTATCTTATTGTAGCTTTACTTATCTAATTTTATAATATTTGTCATTTGTATATTGCAGTCTGCCATTAGTATGATCTTTTTAATGCTGTTGGATGTCTGGGGTGTGATTCTGTGGTTTCTAATGGAGGCTGAAGTCTGACTGGCCCTGTGATTATTGGTTCAGGTTATTGTGTTCTGGTCCACTTGTCCTTGACGGGCAATGTAATATTGTTTGAGCTGTGGATAGGTGGTGATGTCTGAGGAGTACTTTTACCAATTGTTTGTGAATCTCTTTAGAATGTCAATGTGCATAGTAGCAATTCCTACAGCCAGTTTCTAAATCGGAAGATAATGCACACAATTCTCTCTACCATAGAGATTTTTGCAAGAAATTCTGCATGTGGGACTTCCTATTCTGGTATTTCCTCAAAAATTGTAGAATTTTTAATTAGCACTAAAATCAAAATCATTAAATCATGCTCTTCATCACTATACCACACTCTGCTTTCTAGGTCTCGCTACCAATAGCTTTAGCTGTCAAGTAAAATCTATTGTCGCCATGCACAACATAATAATACAACATGTAACATACAAATTAACCTTTGGGTCAGCCCTCTTAAGCCATTGGCTTATTGGGATGAGTCCTCTTCAGGCACTGGCTCAATGGATCATTCATTAAGCTTTGGATCAGGCCAGGCATTTTGCAGATATTTCCATTCCTAAAACACATCAACAAAGTAGTTCCATCTTTGCCTGTGCTGCTCATTGCAGCTCCCCTACTGCCCATTCATCCTTCTCCCTTTCTACATTGCTAACTCATGTTGGTACTATGCCCCACCATGTCTTGATGTCAACTCTATGCCTATGCCCTCTCCCACATTACAGCCTGCAGCTATGCCCTACCCTTTCCCGTTGTCAGTGTATGACCCCACACCTTCCCTCACTACTCACAGTCTAGCCACTGGTGCTAGGTCCAGAACTCCTAGTGCCTGCCATTTGCACTGCTCTATATTTTTACGCAAGGTATAGGCACATATCTTCAGGGAGGGACTGGGGTGGAACAACCCTCTCAATATTTAGCAAGTTGGGTGACCTAGATGGTGAGGTCAGGTTTGGATTGTCCGCTCATCACTTTTTAAGTGCCTTGTGTTTAGGGCAATGCTGACAGAGACAGGTGCATGATGTCAAATCAGTATTGTTGGGCCTATCAGCATGCTGCGCCTGCCTTCTGTACGGTGACACCTTTCTCTTCGGAGACAGACTCCATCACCTCACCGAATCAGGACTCAGCTCAGCGCTCAATCACCTTGCGCTTCACAAAGCTGTTGATGTGACTGTGTGCAATCGGGAAACATCCTTTACATCGCATGCGATACATCGCATGCCATTACAACGCGGTCAGTACAACAACCGCGTTGTTACATCGCAAACCATTACAACGCAATTCGTTACAACGACTTGCTGTGGGGGGCAGAAGGTGTTGGATTTAAAATCCAACACCTTCCCTACTGTTGCACAGACTGGAGTTGGAATAGTAAATTATACTATTCCAACATCCAGCGCCCCCTACAGAAAGTCGTTGTAACGACTTGCATTGTAATGGTATGCGCTGTAACAACGCGGTCGTTGTAACGACCGCGTTGTAATGGCATGCGATGTATCGCATGCGTTATAACGTGTCATATTCTGTGCAATCACTTGCCACCACTAGCCTTTGAGTCCTCAGCTGCATCTCTGGACATGGCGCACCGAGCCATCAGTGCCTCCAGGCTGCAGCCTGAACCTCATCCATTCTCACAATAAAGAGAATGTGAACTGCTGAGCTTTGCACCAAGTTCGACCTTAGTTACAATATGTCTATGTGCAAAACTATGTCTGCACCTTCTGATGGCACTCCTTGATTCTCTGTAAGCTTCACAATTAACTCACTTCTCTAGTTTTCCTCTTTAACACCCCTTCGTCTCATCTATTTTTCGTATTGCACAAGAATCGAGCACGCTACTCACAGTCCTTCATATCAGCTACCCTTAGTATCAGCTACACTTAATATCAGCTACCCTTAGTATCAGCTACCCTTAATACCAGCTACCCTTAATATCAGGTACCCTTAGTATCAGCTACCCTTACTTTCAGCTACCCTTAGTATCAGCTACCCATAATTGAAACGAACTCTGTGCAGTACCGTTGCCGAGTGATCTAATAACGAGGCTCCAGTGGCCGAGGCACCAGTGCCTGAGTTGTGTTTCCTTTTAGTCAGTGTCAGCCTCCCACATTCTGTGTACCACCCTGATGTTAAAGATATCTAAAACAAAGAGAGGAAATACACATGGAGGGGTGCAGTCAAATAGATGTGTAGGCTAGTACACAGTGGCGGCTACTCTGATATGGCGGTGGAGCGTTGCCCCACTGCTTTTAAGCAGTGCGTAGTAGAAACATAAAATGATAATAACTTTGCGTTATTATCATTTTATGCTTCGTGCTGCTTTGCGGGCGGGCGGGTTGGCGGGGCTGCTATGCTCTCGGAGCAGAGCAGGGGAGGAGTGGTTTGCCAACTCCTAAGTGTGCAATGATTGTTTGGTCGGCCCTCTCAGGCCGCCCAAACCGGTCATGCGAACTTTCCCCGTTCTCCATGCAGGCTACATTACAGCCTGCATGGAGAACATACCCACCCCTCTAGCCCCTGGCTGAGCACCATGTCACGGTGCTCAGACCAATCACAACGCCTCATTGCAGCGCTGTGATTGGTCAGGGGAGCCTGGGTGCTTACCAATCACAAAGCTGCATTGCAGTGTTGTGATTGGTCAATGGGGGGCTGCTGTGCTTCCTGTTCCTCGAGTTCCAAGAGGAGAGCAGGAGCAGAGACGCAGGACTCGGCAGCAAGGTAAGTTTATTTTTTTAAATGTTTTTTTAATATTCGCCCCCCCCTTGGCACACACCCCTCGTAACCCACTAAGCAACCCCACACCCACCCCGCCACCCACGAGCCATGCTGGCCACCACTGATTGTACATTTTCCTTTTCCACACATCATCATCATCACGTTATCAGATCCCATCATGGAACAGTTTCCACACCTCTTTCTCCCGCTTCTTGGCGATCACAGGATCAAGTGTCCTCCGAATATGAACTTAATTAGTAGAGGTGGATGAGCCAACACATTTACAGGGAGAGCCGAGCCAAGAGTTTATCTTAGAGCCCATGCACAAGCCGAGCAAAATGTTTGTATGTAAATCACATAACAAATATCACATAAAATATGATAAAGTCGCTTCAAAGTTTAAAAAAGTGTATTTCTTTAACATGTGAAGCTTTGACTTTAATATTATAACATTATAGCAGTGCACTGAGAAACACTTATTAAAAATGCTAGTTTCTAAATATAAACCATTAGTGCACCGAGCAGCAAGACATTGTCATGTAAACCCTGTACGTGGCCCAGATTAATATAAAGAAACATTATAACCTATTAAATCAAGCACAATAGGTTTATTGTACAACTGGTATTCTGAACTCATATATTTGAAAATGCTTTCATACACAGTAATGAAGAAAAAAAGAGTTTTGGTGAAATATATTTTTTTCCTAACATCACACAATTTAAGCTGTGAAGCTGCAATTTATCCAGGTTTTCTAGTTTCATTTTGTACAAATCAGCTTGGAAATGAGAATCTTTTTGTCTTTCCTTATGTTAAGGTTTTGTTTTGACCTCTTAGTGCATTTTTCTGCAGGTTTTAATAGCGTGAACACAACACGAATGCATTATCATCCTTCACATGAGCACCAGTTACATAACACAAGTTCATATGCATTGTTTATCGACACGGGGAGGTAAAGGGCCTTATTATGAGTTTGGCGGTGCGGGAGCAGGACCGCCCTGCTCCTGCACCACCAAACCCATGTTTGAATCGCCCGTCAGATGTTCTTTGGCATTCCCACGGGTGTGCCTATGAAATAGGCACCACAATGGGAACGTCAAAAGCACTGCTGCAGTCCATGCCATGCAGGTACTGGGGTACATGCACACAAGGTAGCACAACATGTGCCCACCTGCATGCACCCCAGGGCTCCCTTTGTTTCCTCACCGCCACACTTTTCATGGTGGTCGCACCGCCATGAAAAGTGTGGCAGTGGCGGGGCTGCAGCAGCCCTGCCAAGCATATTGTAGCCTCAAGACCGCCATGCCACCACCAGGGATCGTGGTTGCGGTGGTCCTAGGACGGCTCGACCGATCTGGTCATAATAGGGTGGTCAGAAGACCGCCATTGCTGCGCCTGCCAGACTCGTAATAAGGCCGAAAGTGATTTGCCCAGAAACACAGAATGTTGAGGCAACACAGAGACTGGAACCTGGTTCCCCAGTTCCAAAGTCGGCAGCACTAATCGTAATGCCGCACCTGTTTGGAGGAAGAGTGGCAGACAGAAGCCAGATGAAACTCGGAACGTTATAGGCTCGAGGTTCCAACAGGACCTCGAGTTGAGTCAGAGCCAGGATTCAGGCTCGAGCTGTCAATGGCCCGCCCACCTCTATTAATTAGTATAAGATAGAATGCCACTCTTCTTAATAGTAATCTCAAGGACATCTCACATGATTTGCTGTTTGTGATTAATTTGTAAGTGTTTCTAGCGTTGCTTCTCTTTCAGTTTGGAGAGATTGCAATTTCTATTGACCTCACTGGCGGGTGGGGACCCTGAATTCACCTACATCTGGGGTGCATTGCCATAACATTGTCAAAAAATTAGTTGAACATAAATGTAATTCAAAAATATCATGATGCCTTGTGTGATTATTTTTTCTACAGTTTAATTTATTTATGCTTTGGTAATATATTTAAACACTGTTTTTTATTCTATTCCAATGTATGTATTTATTGGCTGGTTGCTGGGTTTGCAGGGGAGAGGGTGGTAACTTTTTTAAATATATATTTTATAATTGTTTATAAATGTTTTTTTAGCTTAGTTACTTAAATTAATTATTAAGTTTGTAGATTACTTTATTTGTGTATCATTTAGTAGATAATTGTTACAAAATTGCTAATTAATTGTTTTAATTGCTATTTAGTTAATTAGAATGTTGATTATGTCAATTAATTATTTTTATAATTAATTGTTATATGTGTGTATTAGGTTTTAGTGAGTTTATATAATAATTCATTTTTTGGTATTATTATTGTTTTAATAATTGTATACTATTCATTTTTTCTAGTATTACTTTTCTTTTATGGGTGTTTGAGCTTTAGGTGGGAAGTGCATTGAATATCTATATTTATACTGTTTTAATTGGTACATAATTTAAATATTATTTTATTTATAGTCTTGATCTCTCTGTTGAAATGTATATTGATTATAATGTTATCAGAATTATACATTTTCAATACATTTGTTCAAATATATATATATCGTTCCACACTGGCCCCAAGTTGTGAGTGCCTTAGCGCTCTATGACGGTGCGTTCCTCGTTGGCGGCAGGGCCACGCCGCTTTACATTCCACAGTATATCATTTCCAGTATAATTGAGTCGCACTCACAGGTGAATATTTTATGATTTCTTCTTTATTAATATCAACGTTGATACGGTACGGACAATGCCCAATGTGTTTCGGCCCCACCAGGACCTTGATCACGGGATCACATTCAAAGTATATTGTCCTTTCGCTAGGTTTCAATCTTTTTGGCTACTTCTGCCCTACCACACGTAGTGGTCCTGGGAAGGGTAGTTTTCAATTTCAATAGTGTTAAAGTGTAAAAACAAGCGTGATGAAACAATGATAAATATTATTTACAGCTAAAAGACTGTTATAAGGCCAGTTCACAACACTTTGCTGGTCCTATTGATACTTTTCAATCAATTGTAATTCACCATTCCATCTTATTCTGGAGGAATCCATTTGCCTCTCTGCCATTGCGATTTATACTCTCCCGCACTGCATATTGGGGCTAGTAGTTCAGTTTTCCATTATTTTAGTTTCCTTTTTCATTATCCTTCAGAGTTCTTTTGGTATTCTTAGATCTCATTTTCTCCTCCTTAGTATGTAATGAGTTTGCCATAGCTTTTATTTCGTTTTCACCTTGGAGAGTCTCACAAGTTATACTTTCGGGTCTGCTCCACATTTATTCCCTCCAGTGGGCTTATAGCTGGTATACTCGTATTCTGTCTATTTTGCTTTATGTATGATTTCAGGTCCCTTAACTCAGTGCCATTGCAATGCCATTTTACTTCAAGGATTTAAGTGTCAACTGTCCTCCCATTCTTTTTCTTGATTTTCTTAATCCACCAGAGTACCTATTCCAGCTAAAGGGCTCAGTGCTTGTGCAAAGAGCGCAAATTATTAACATTAAAACCTTACAAAATTAAAACCATAAAGTGCTAATTCGTCGAGGCAATCGTTTCAATTTTCTCAGTCTGTAGGTACCAAAAAATGTTTCTCCTTGGTGTGTGTACATCTATTCATCTTGA
This sequence comes from Calotriton arnoldi, assembly GCA_963921515.1. Taxonomy (NCBI): domain Eukaryota; kingdom Metazoa; phylum Chordata; class Amphibia; order Caudata; family Salamandridae; genus Calotriton; species Calotriton arnoldi. Next base: position 364,493 of record CAWUFW010003771.1, on the reverse strand, counting down.
TTTAATCCATGGGGGGTTGGTGTTCTTAAGTTTAAAATGTGGCAAGATTCTTTTTGACGTCGATGTCATTTCTGATCTCCTCATCTTTCATTTTTATCAATCTTTTCAATTGCATAAAACTTTAATTGCAACCAGTCACTTTGATGATGGGTCTCCATGTGTTTAGCCATTGCATTACTCCTATTTTTGGTAGTGGTCGTTCTAGCATGTTCTAATATCCGTTTCTTTATTTCACAGATGGTGCTTCCCACATATTTATGGCCACATGGGCATTTCTTGCCCCAATTTATTAACATCCAATCACCATTGTCTTCGTAGATTGTCATATTTTTTTGAAAATTTATAAATTTGACCACATTCATAATCAATTTTATCACGTGTAAATGTTTGAGTTTTTCTTCTCTTAATAGATTCTTCCAGCTTGGTCAATCTTTCTTTTATTCCTGCATAGAACTTCTTTACTTGCTCTTGATCTTATTCATTATCAATAGAAATTTGTAATTCTTCAATCTGCTTCAGTACTTTTTTCCTGTCGATGTCTGAATATTTTATTAAAATACCCAACATTCTCCTGGAGGATTCATTATTGTTACTAGCCCATTCGCATAACATTTCGAGGTTAGGGTCTTCGGAGCTTGGAGCAACCAGAATTCTGAAACCTCACGGGATACGACCCACCTTTAGATATCTCTGCAAAGCCTTTGATTCCCACCACTTCGACATTTCAACACATTTTAGCTTCTCCATCCTTTTTAATTTAAAGAGAAGGTCACCTCCCTTGCTCTGGGCATTGCTAACAACAAACGCTCCGCTTCCTGTAGTGTTCTCATTACTGAAAACTTTGAGAAGCCTCCTCTCGTTCTCGCACCTCCGTAGTTGACATTAGGTATCTGAAATTACTGCCAAATTCTTAATAGTCCACATCTGCCACTGTTCGCAAAGTGAAAACACTCGAGACTTCGACAATATTGCAGTGGCTCTCCCATATATATATGACTGTCCTCTTGTTTTGCACTGTCAGTGAAAGAAAAATAAAGGAAACTGAATTTGTTGGTTTATTCCTGCTTTGGAGAAGAGTTTGGTGCTATATACACATACACATGCGCGCACACACACACACACACACACAAAAAGTCAAAATGAATTAATTTACTTTACCATTAGGTTTATTCTGTGTGCCTTCCTCCATTTTTTTTTATCTGGGAGCGTATTGCAGTACCAGTGGTTGGCCATGTGTGGTCCTGTGCTTACTACTGCTCCTTTTTGGCTGTAGTAACTTTACACTAATAAATTTGGCAACACCACCTATTTCAAGGGCTCTAGACATGTAAGTCTGCACTTTCAAGTAGCTTTATGCTCTGCATTTGTGAATAGCGAAAGTAATAGTTACTCAAAAGTGTAAGAGTAAATTTACCTATAGTAAATCTACATGTGTAGATTTAAAGCTGCGAATAGGCCTCTAGGTTCCTGTAGCAACATTTTTTTTTACAAATGAAGGGCTAGATTTACAAAGGACTAGCATTGTCCTTGCGTGATGCAAGTCATGGCAACGCAGGACCTTAAATGGAATGCAGCTACATTTTTTTTTACAAAACAAGGACCGGATTTACTAAGGACTTGCAGTGTCCTTGAGTGATGCAAGTCGTCGCAAGGCAACACAAGTCTTTAAATGGGATTTAAAAAGCCTGGCATGGGGCAATTTGCACATTCTTGCATGAATTTGTAAAGAAATGTAGCACAAAGCAACAGCTGACCATGTCATCAGTGACGTAATATGTGCGGTCATAAGCAGTGCATTGCGGGGGCGCGAGTTATAGTTAGCTCAGCTAACTATAACAGCTGAATTTCTCTGGTATTGTATGAGTAAAATATCAGCCTAACTATAACGTCCCTGTAACCTTTAGTTTTTTCAGTGAATATCTAAGGTTTTTTTAATCCTATTTCCTAACTATAACAGACCTGTAGCCTTTGTTTTTTTTCAGTGAATTTCTAAGGTTTTTTAAATGCTAATTCCTAACTATAACTTACCTGTAACCTTTGTTTTTTTCTGTGAATTTCCATGTTTTTTTAAGTAGCAATGGTCTTTGCAGAATGGTGTGGAAAGGGGGCGGGTCTCTGACCAGCTCTCAGAAATCCCACTGAGTAGGACTTATAGAAAGTACCAGGAGGGCATCTTGGTCCCCAAGGTCTTTTAGCATCCAAGACAACTTTATTCCCCAACCAGTAGGGTGCCAGGAGACGTGTTTGCAGAGTGGTGCAGAATGGGGGGGTGGTGGGGTTTGGCCTCCGAAGACCTCTTAGCGAACTGACTGTATGGAACTTGCTGGAGGTAACAAGAGGGATACTTGGCCCCCAAGTACCCTCAATAACCAAGGAGACTTCATCCCTTAACTAGTACTATGCCAGGAGGCGCATTTGCAGAATGATGGAAAAGGACGTCCTTGATGATTGCACAGGTAGTGCCTGTATGATTCTATGAGTTTCATTGCCAAGGACAGACTGCGAATACTGGGTGTTTTTAACAAAGGGTAAAACAAATATATAGACATATTTTACATAAGGTTTCAGTGTAGCTATTTAGTAAGATACTAATTTAACTTTCCCCTTTGATTTCATTTGTTGAAATAACTATATAAAAATGCATTTTCCTTCTTCACAGCAACACCGGAGGTCGCAATGACATCAGTAGTCACGAATACAAATGACAAAGTGAAAAACATATATGTAGACATATTTAACACAAAGTTTGAGTCTAGCTGTTTAGTAACATTGGTTTAACTTTATTTTAACAACACATTTATAAAAAATAACAGTTTAAAAAAATAACTCATCTGAACTCACAAATAGAGCACAGCTACCAAACACCCATCAAACTACCCATTGTTACCCAAACTCATGGGGAATTAATAACTGCTGCAAAACTAGTGCAATGCACAATCTGGAAATATCACATGGCCGGGTTAGCAAGGAATATCATTGGATAATATACTTTTCATTAAAATGAGTAGGAAGTATACACCCACTCCTCCTTCTTGAATCTTCTTTTCCAGAAGTTTATTGTGAGCAGGTGCTAGATTTTGGCTGGAGACTTTTTTTGGACTCATGTGAGACGACGTTCATATTATATCATCTTAAAACTTATCATAGAAAACGTCTCCAACTGCCGATCAAGCATAAGGAAGCTGGAGGACCACCTACATCAGTGGCAGCAGCAACAATTCCCGGCCAGAAAGTCCCTTCAGAGGTACAGACTACTACAACAGATATGGCTCCAGAGCTTTCAAGAATGGCCACATATTGCATGGACTGTACTGTTGTTATAAGAGCTCGTGAGTAGTGTGTTACAGCTATTCGCAATGCTGCCAAAAAACATACATGGTATGGTTGCCCCCTTTTATATTTTTTTGCACATTTTATAAGACGAGTTCATAGTGAACAGCAAGTAGGCAAGGCAAAGCTGGAGGACCCTCGACTTCAGTAGCAGCACAACAACACCGAAGCAGGGAGTCCATTCAAAAGTCCAATCTCAACTTCAAGAATTGGCTCCACAGTTTTCCCTGATGGCATCATACTGCATGGATTGTGGAGTTGTACTGATTGCTGGAGAGCAGTCCATAACGGTCCTTCGCAGTGCTGCAAAGAATAATAAATGTTAATGTTTTTTTTAATTTTGGCCCTTCATAGTTTTTATACATTAGCAAGCATTTTATTATCTTACAAAATGGGTATCTAATATCTATGTTTTGTTCATTTTATTGTCTTCTAATTTATTGTAACACTACTTGCATATAACTTGCCGTATAGACAAGTCAAACTGTCCCTCTACAAATAAATACACCAGTAACTTTTGCCAGTTATCATGATTTATATTTTCACTTTTTAAATATGTCGACAGCCTGTGTTTAAATCTTCTAGTAAGACCATTGATAACATATACAAACATACTCTGTTTTTTGGACAACAATGGGTTAAATTTTGTAATCTTATCTTTAAAACTATCAACTATAATATATGTGTCTTAAGAACTCTTCATTTTCCCTAGAATCCTGCTCAGGACCAAAGAAACAAAACTGCACATCACTACAAACCTTTTCTACATCTGCCACACTACCATGCAAAAGTGCTCTATTGATTTCTCCTAAACACAAAGCAGGAGTTTTCACATAATACAGCCTCCTACCTAAATTTTGCATTGTTGAGTGGTATAACTTATTTTGTGTTTTAAACTTCGCCTTGGAAAGATACGTGGGAATTTTCTTAATACATTAATGGATTGCTATCTAATACTATAAACACTACTACAATTCCATTTGTATACAGTACCCTCACTACGCCTTCTTTGTACCTCTTCTGCAAGAACTTTTTCTACATTTCTAGGTATCATCACCTCTTTTGCTATAAGACTACCATTCTTCATTTCATAACATCGTCCTCTTTAATCAATAGCATAAAATAATTTGTTATCCTGGAGATATCTTTCTTCATTAAAGAAAGGCTCTGTACAAGAAGTATGTATCCATTCTTCACTAAAAACTGTACAACAGTTACTTCAATTCACTAATATTTTCTTCTGGTTTTGCCTCCTCATGCACAACACTATTTTGTCAATTGATTCTGTTTAGAATCAAAATGAAAAGCTTCCTCTTCAAAGCAAAGGCTTTATCAACTACTCTCTCAACTCGTTCTTTCTGTTTCACTGCATCTCTCCTTCTTCTACACTTTTTAAAATTTATCACTAAATTTACAAGGCTGTAACTATGCAATCATTATAACATTTGCACAGAACCTATGCAGCCATCTAAACACCCACTTACAACACATGCAGTCATTGAAATACTGAGGCACATGCGTGCACTGATGAAACACTCAGGCTTCTACTCATGCACTCCTCTAATTACGTAGATAGTACCATTGTAGTAAACCTATCACCCATATTGTCTAAAGACTACATATTCCTCAGTAAAACTTGTAAATACATGGGTTTTTGGGTGACTACATCAATACAACCTGGATGATTGAATGAGTGCATAGGTAGTGCCTAGGTGATTCCCTGCCTATGTAATAACACCATGGGTCATTCCATAGCTGCATACTTACTGCCTGCATGTTTAAATGAGTATACCACTAGCATCTGGGTGTTGGGATGAGTGCATGAGTAGAGCCTGAAAGATAAGACAAGCGTGTGACTAATGCTTCAATAATTCAATGCATGCATAGATACTGGTAGGATGATTAAATGAGTGAAATTCTAGTGACTGGATGATTGCAAGAGTGCATACATAGTATATAGGTGATTTATGCAGTGCATGGATAGTGCATACATGATTGTGTAAACCCATGCATTGCACCTAACCTATTGGATGAGTGGATGAATGGTGTTTCAGCGATTTGATGCTGCCCATTTCTTTTTGGTTGAGTGATCAGGTAGTGCCTGGATGCTTAGATAACTACATGGGTAGTGCCTGGAGAATTGAATAAGTGCATTAGTAGTACCTGGCGAATTAGATGAGTGTATGACTAGTGCCTGAGTGAGTGCATGATTCAATTGTTAAAGCTTGAGAGATTGGATAAAAGTAAGTGTACTGCTGGGGTGATTGTATTGGTGCAAGACTATTGCATCAGTAATTAAATGACTGCATAGGTACTGGATGGGTGATAGGTTTACTACAATGGTACTCTCTATGTAATTAGATGAGTGCATGAGTAGAGCCTGAGTGTTTTTATCAGTGCACATGTGTCCCTCAGTATTTCAATGACTGCATGGGTTGTAAGTGGGTGTTTAGATGGGTGCGTAGGTTCTGCACAAATGTTATAATGATTGCGTAGTTACAGCCTTGTTAGTTGCATAAGTCAATAGTTAGTACCTAGGTGATTAGATGAATGTATGGGTAGTGACTGCTTAGTTCAATGACTACATCATTTCTGCCTGCCTTATTGCAAGAGTACATGTGTAGTGTCTGGGTAATTGAATACATCAGGGGATGGTGAATCACTGATTTGATGACTGCCTGAGTAGTGGCTAGGTGATTGCATGAGTGCCTGAATACTGCCTGACTGACTGTGAAAGTATCTTCATTGCTGTTAGATACATAACAGTTGTCACTATATATCTGACTCATTGGTTATCTCCTTCTGTCAGTATAAAACTACCCATTTTACTGTATATATGCTTTTCTTCTGAGCTATGTGTGAGTGAAATCTATGTATCACACTTGATATATAATTGCATACATGGCTCTCTAGAAACATACATTGGTCTGTTACTGAGCGTGCACATGCATCAGTAAGTTTCCAAAACGGAAAACAACATTTTGAAATTTTTCAAAGCACAAACCCTTTTGCGAATGGAATACCGACATAATTTCTCAAATACTTATTCGGCTTCTAAAACGTATATTCAGCATATCTCAAACAAAAGTCACACTCGAAATGAAGCTAGCACAAGAACTCTCGAGGCATTCTGCACGATTAATCCTTCTCAATTTTAAACAAACCATGTTTAAAGAAAAACACTACCCTCACCATATACATGAAAGTTTCATCAGCCTTACTGAACATAGATCACCATGTAAACATATATGCGATTTCCTAATAGATATACACCCTGAAGCCACCTTTCCAAAAATAAATACCTCTCTGCATCTTTAAGTAAACTCAAAAGTACCACCGTATATATAGGTAGGTGCAAGCACAAAAACCATATCTCACCATCAAAGCACATGCAAAGTGGTCATATAAGTTAAAAACCACATTGACAAACACTTCCTAATACATACCTAACAAGTATTACTTCTCTCTAATTCATATACAGGCAGACAACATGTTCGCATCTTTTGTTTCTCACTACACTATTCCTGCTTAATAATGTTACTAAAAGTACTACAACTCATAGAATGCAAATAACAGAGGTATCGATTCTGCACATGATATTTTGACATTTAAAACTTTCTTAGTTCCTCATTGCAACTTTCCACAAGACTGTACTGTTATTTTTCAATAAAATACACAATGTAATAAAGAGGCACTAATTCATTTTTCTGTTACTTCCCAAAACATTCACCACTAACCTCTTAAACACATGCCCTCTAACAGTTCATCTCATATATTTTTTCACATCATTGTGATACTCCTTTTAATCAAACTCCCATATACATCTTCATTTCTAATGTACATTTTTAAAATAATTACAAAGTTATATACATACCAGTGAATTGAGTGTGTAGATTATATTGTTGTTTTAGCTCTTTCTGGATAGTTTTGACACTGTTAAGATTTGTAAAAACTAAGCACAAGAATGGGTCACCACTCTCATACAAAGCAACTCTAAAATGGCAACCTCTTCAATTTTCCACTCTATCATCATGAGAAAGACAGCAAATGAAATCATGTCTTTCATTTTAGACTACTGCATCTCCACTTGTGAATGGTTAGCATCTGTTAACCCTTTCCTCTCTTTCAAAACGAGGTTCCTGTTGGCACGTTTTTGCAATGTATTCGCGACGATCGCGGAGTAATCGTGAAAAAAACTGTTTATTATATAGTCCTGAGTTGGAAATTAAAACTTGCCATTACTTACATATTTTCATCAACTTTTTAAAAACTGTTCTGTCTCTTCAAGACGCTTCCCCCCCCAACAGAGTCTTAGCTCAGTGTACCTAGCAACCCAGTGGATCCAGTTGGTCACAAGTTCACAGCACATTCTAGAAGGAACATGCTGCTTCCAAATAAGATACAGCAGGTGTGCTTCACTTCACAGATTCAAAAGCATAGCCATGTCTGTATTTCATTTATTTTCTTAAACAGCAGCCAAAAATAAGACTTCTTGCTAAGGCATCCAACACACTACCTAATTATATTCACTTTCATGCTGACATCATCCAATGAAATATACCTTTAAAAAAAAACACCTCCATTGTAACTGCTTTTCCTTTGGAAAACTACCTCATTCAGCTCCAGCCTTCTCCTCACTACTATTGCCCCTTCACTTCAAAATGCTTAGAGTATGGATTGTGGGCCACAGCTATACCTATTGGGCTAAAGAGGCTGCAAAAAAGAGAGGTATTGATAGGGACTTGGGTTTGCCAAATGCGCAGATTACTTGGTTTGGCCAGAGAGGGTTAAATCCATTGTGGATTCCCAAGCTCCTCACCTCATGATTGTGCACTGTGGTGGCAATGACCTAGGCACATTGACTGGGGTAGAGCTGGAAATCCTAATGAAGGAAACCTTTTCAGAACTGATGGCGCTTTTTCCTCACACTGTCTTGATGTACTCTAATATATGCCAAAGACGGAAATGGAAGTGGTCAAATCAATTCTGTCCACAGAATGACAAAGTCAGGGAACATGTTAATAAAACTGAGACCATCGCATGGGCTGTATCTATAACAACAATCTGCGATTTGACTTGCATGGAATTTATAGAAATGATGGAGTGCACTTTACAGATGAAGGCAACAGGGTGTTTCTAAGTAACGTGAAACTCTGCATCCGGTCTTATGTATAGCAGCCATATACACACAACCAACACAACAGCTCTTGTCAGAGCCACCCTAGCACCCGAAATATTGTGAACTTTTTTCTAAAGGGTTTTTTTCCTTTAGTTTTTGACAATCTTCTCCTGGACACGTTGCAAAAACGAAAAACAAAGGCAGACATTCAATGCCCACGAACATATCCAAAAATATTATGTAAAAAAATCCATTCTGAACATTGCACTACACATATTACTATATACATACTTCTTTCACAGCATGTTTAAACTCATATTTTTACACTAAGTTTCTTTAAAAACCATCTTTCAGACCAATTTTCCTTTTTCAATGTTATTCGGGACTTCACGATGACGTCGTTAACCGCGACGATCGCGCCTGTTCCATAAAGTGAAAACACATATATTCACACATATTACAGTATTTTACACACTAGGGGTTTATTACTGTACACTTCAAACTCATGTTTTTATAGTGTATTTCTAGAACAACCATCTCTAAAACCTATTTTCCGTTTTCGCGGAGAGGCCGGAGATCGCAATGACGTCCGTAATTGTGATCCCAGCGGTTACGTCGTGAACGCAGAAAGCAAAAGTAGGAATTCAATAGCCACCACCACATAAAAAAATTATAACTATATAATTAATTCTAACCATTACAGTAGATAACTCACTATATATATAACTCTATAAAAACATTTATCAAAATCTCCATATCTCTATAACAATGCATAATAACTGATAGTCGGGATGTCCCGCGATGGTGCACGGGGGACTGCGCTTGCGGTCGCGTTGTCGCACGTGATTTAAAAAATCAATTTTGGACACATAAATTGTGTCACTAACACCCCCATTCCTCAACCATGGGGTCAGAGTAACTCCACCCTGTCCCCTTATGTGGCCTTTCACACAAATTGTCAGCCCCGGGAACCGTTCCCGATAGATAAAATGGCGGCTGCAACTTTCTATTCAGATTGCATCCAGCTAATCAGAGCATTCGCGTTGGTGCGTGCATTCGCGATTCATCGCGAAACTATTGTGAAATATCTGCGCCATAGATATCACTATAACTTTAAACAAACATTTCTGAACAACTACTGAACGGATTTACACCAAATAAGCAAAAGGCACTTCCTTGAACCGACATCTACCTCCCTGCTAAATTTGGTGTAAGTCCGTTCAGCGGCTCCGGCTGTAGGTGTGGCTAAAGATTCCTATTGGAATTAATATTACAAGCGCAAACTTATTTCGTGCCCCAAATTCTCGGTCCCCACTGCACGGATCACCCCCAAACTTTCCATAACAATAGTACCCACCGTGACACTTTTTGGGGAAAATTTCATGCAGATTGGTCAATTGACGGCAAAGTTATAGCCAAGTTAAAAAATGCTTTTCCTATGGAAACTAGTTCCTAATTATAACTACCTACTGGCGACCGCACGGGCAATGTGAACAAGTATAATATAGTTTTCATTCTAAACAAAAAGTTTTTTTACAGGGAGACATCTATGGTTTGAAAATGTGATACTAAGTTTATCTGTTTGTCTTTTTTCTGTATTTGCACACAGTTTCTTTTGCTATTAGGCGGTCTTTATGCCTCTGCCTTCAGTTTTTGGAGTCACAAGGTCAACCACCGGTTTGGTGGGGGGTGTGAGTTGATGCTTTCAAAATGTATCTCAGGCCATTGGGGCTTCAAGGTTTAGAGCTGAGTGGAAAAATATTATCTATTACATTTGTTAGGCTTTGAAGGAAAGTTGATCTTCAAGTATCTACCGGAAATACCACAAAATGAGGATGAAGTTGTGGACGAATATTTTCAAGCAGCCAACAAACTCAAGTTGCGTTTTGGCTAACAACCTAGTTTAATGGTTTTACGACGCAAATTTTTCAAGTGCAAACAAGGGAACAAGGTGCTGAGGAAGACATTGATGCACATATTTCAGTGTTACACAGGTTGATTGTGGAGTGTCAATTTGACAACTTTAGTGACCAACTTATTAGAGATCAGTTTGTGTGTCATTGTAAGGGCAAACAAATTAGGCAAAAACTATTGACATTAGGGAATCTCTCGCTTTATGAAACCATCAAAACGGCAAAAAAGTATTGAAATTTCCCAAATTTTAGTGAACAAACTTGAGGATAAGCCTGTTGATGCAGTGAGTGGCATATAATTGGGTAGGTCTCATCAACTAGTGACATATAATAATAAAAGGGTTCATCTGAAGTAGTCAGAGGTGAAAATCTGCCTACAGCAAACAGTAACCATAGTTTCACGTGCTAAAGGTAGTAGGTGTCCTGCTGCAAACGTCACATGCAACTACTGTAAAACATATGGGGCATTCTGTGAAAGTTTACCTAAAAAAACCATTAAAAAAATCAGTGGCTTGTATAGTTGAATCAGAGTCTGACTCAGATACAGATGTAAATCGTATGCATGATATGGTGCTTGTTGTTGGAGATGAAGTTTCTGCCACATCAGAAGTTCAACATACCATTGTGGGGGAGGAACCCTAGGTGGGTGATCCTGGCTTCAGTGTTGATCCAGTAGTGGTCATTCAGATGGGGGACAAGACATTGATTTGTTGGTAGGTTCCGGAGCTAGAATTGCCATGATCGCTTGTTTACTAATGCGTGGGGTGCTAGGTCTTTACTTCCTCCTGACAGGTCCCCTGTCTCCTATGAAGAATGTAGAATAGAACTGTTGGGTTATTTTGAAGATATTTTGTAATTCAAAGGGAGGAAAATTAAGGGCAAAATGTATAAGGCTGTGAAAGGTCTGAACATATTAGGATAGTTTCATCAAGGGCTTTTTGAAATGGTCCTTAACCCCTTCGCTGCTAGGCCTTTTTCCCTCCTGTGCTAAGCCTTTTTTTGGTTATTTGGGCTAGTTCGCGCTTAGGCCCCTGTAACTTTTTGACCACAAGGTATCCATGCCAAATTTGCGTCCTTTTTTTCCAACATCATGGGGATTCTAAAGGTACCCAGGGTTTGTGGATTCCCCTGGAGGGGACCCAGAAATTAGCCAAAATACAGCTAAATTTTGTTTTTTTGGGGAAAAATGCGAAAAAGGGCTACAGATGAAAGCATCTGGTTTTTTCCCTGCAAATGGCATCAAAAAGGGGTTGTGGTGCTGAAATCACCATCTTCCCAGATTTCAGGGACAAGCAGACTTTTGTCAGAAAACCAAAATTTTGTACACAGTTTTGGCATTTTTCTGGGACATAGCCTATTTTTGCTATTTTTTGTGCTTTCAACCTCCTTCCAGTTAATGGTAGAAATGGGTATGAAAGCAATAATGGATCCTGGAAAGCCATACATTTCTGAAAAGTAGACAAAATTCTGAATTCAGCAAGGGGTCATTTGTGTAGATCCTTCAAGTTTTCTTTATAGAAACAAACAGTTAAATACAGGAAAAATTGAAAATTAGTTGAAAACAACAGCCATTTGTGTCAACGTTTTCACCTGTAACTTCTTCTAATTATGACAGCTATTTGAAAGCAATATACCATTACATCCGCTAGACCTTTCTGGTTGTGGTGATATATAGGACTTGTAGGTTCACCAAGAACCCGACGAACCCAGAGCCAATAACTGAGCAGCGTCTTGCAATGGTTTTTTATTATGGCCCGGGTATATAGCAATTATTCTGGGAAAATTTATACTTGGAAAAATCGGTATGAAAGACACCTATGTATTTCTGAAATGGGAACAAAATATAGAGTTTAGAAACAGTAGATATTTGCACATTTCCGAAATTCGGAGTATCCATACTAGCATGAGAATTATAGGCCATTTTTCAAAATGACTTCTTTTTTACACATTGTCTTTCATTTGGAAGGCAGAAATGCATCAAAAGTCAATAGATAATAACAGTTGCTCTACAATGTTGTGTTACCCTAAGTCTCCCGATAAAAATGGTACCTCACTTGTGTGGGTAGGCCTAGTGCCCGCGACAGGAAACGGCCCAAAATGCAATGTGGACACACCACATTTTCACAGTGAAAAATGACCCTTTTTTTGCAAAGTGCCTAGCTGTAGTTTTTGAACCCTAGCTCTGCCTTCACCTAGGGAAACCTAGCAAAACTATACATTTTTGAAAACTAGACACCCAGGGAAATCCAGGATGGGGTGACTTCACTGGCTCTCACCTGGTTCTGGTACCCAGAATCCCTTGCAAACCTAAACAATTGTCAAAAAAAACACATTTACCTCACTTTTCTGTGGTGGAAAGTTCTGGAATCTGCGTGGATCCACAAAATTCCACCCACTCCGCGTTCCCCAAAGTCTTCCGAGAAAAATGGTACCTCACTTGTGTGGGTAGGCCTAGTGCCCGCAACAGGAAACAGCACAAAACGCAACGTGGACACACCACATTTTCACAGTGAAAAATGACCCTTTTTTTGCAAAGTGCCTAGCTGTAGTTTTTGAACCCTAGCTCTGCCGGCACCTAGGGAAACCTAGCAAACCTATACATTTTTGAAAACTGGACTCCCAGGGGAATCCAGGATGAGGTGACTTGACTGGCTCTCACCAGGTTCTGGTACCCAGAATCCCTTGCAAACCTAAACAATTGTGAAAACAAACACATTTTCCTCAATTTTCTGTGGTGGAAAGTTCTGGAATCTGTATGGATCCACAAAATTCTACCCACCCCGCGTTCCCCAAAGTCTTCCAAGAAAAATGGTACCTCACTTGGGTGGGTAGGCCTAGTGCCCGCGACAGGAAACCGCGCAAAACGCAACGTGGACACACCACATTTTCACAGTGAAAAATGACCATTTTTTTGCACAGTGCCTAGCTGTAGTTTTTGAACCCTAGCTCTGCCGGCACCTAGGGAAACCTAGCAAACCTATACATTTTTGAAAACTAGACACCCAGAGAAATCCAGGATGGGGTTACTTGACTGGCTCTCACCAGGTTCTGGTACCCAGAATCCCTTGCAAACCTAAAAAACTGTCAAACAAAACACATTTTCCTCACTTTTCTGTGGTGGAAAGTTCTGGAATCTGCGTGGATCCACAAAATCCCACCCACCCCGCGTTCCCCAAAGTCTTCTGAGAAAAATGGTACCTCACTTGTGTGGGTAGGCCTAGTGCCCGCGACAGGAAACAGCGCAAAACGCAACGTGGACACACCACATTTTCACAGTGAAAAATGACCCTTTTTTTGCAAAGTGCCTAGCTGTAGTTTTTGAACCCTAGCTCTGCCGGCACCTAGGGAAACCTAGCAAACCTATACATTTTTGAAAGCTAGACATCCAGGGGAATCCAGGATGGGGTGACTTGACTGGCTCTCACCAGGTTCTGGTACCCAGAATCCCTTGCAAACCTAACAAATTGTCAAAAAAAACACATTTTCCTCACTTTTCTGTGGTGGAAAGTTCTGGAATCTACGTGGATCCACAAAATTCCACCCACCCCGCGTTCCCCTAAGTCTTCCGAGAAAAATGGTACCTCACTTGTGTGGGTAGGCCTAGTGCCCGCGACAGGAAACAGCGCAAAACACAACGTGGACACACCACATTTTCACATTGAAAAATTACCCTTTTTTTGCAAAGTGCCTAGCTGTAGTTTTTGAACCCTAGCTGTGCCGGCACCTAGGGAAACCTAGCAAACCTATACATTTTTGAAAACTAGACACCCAGGGGAATCCAGGATGGGGTGACTTGACTGGCTTTCACCAGGTTCTGTTACCCAGAATCCCTTGCAAACCTAAAAAATTGTCCAAAAAAACACATTTTCCTCACTTTTCTCTGGTGGAAAGTTCTGGAATCTGTGTGGATCCACAAAATTCCACCCACCCCGAGTTACCCAAAGTCTTCCGAGAAAAATGGTACCTCACTTTTGTGGGTAGGCCTAGTGCCCGCGACAGGAAACAGCGCAAAACGCAACATGGACACACCACATTTTCACAGTGAAAAATGACCCTTTTTTTGCAAAGTGCCTAGCTGTAGTTTTTGAACCCTAGCTCTGCTGGCACCTAGGGAAACCTAGCAAACCTATACATTTTTTAACACTAGACACCCAGGGGAATCCAGGATGGGGTGACTTGACTGGCTCTCACCAGGTTCTGTTACCCAGAATCTCTTGCAAACCTAAAAAATTGTCAAAAAAAACACATTTTCCTCACTTTTCTGAGGTGGAAAGTTCTGGAATCTGCGTGGATCCACAAAATTCCACCCACCCCGCGTTCCCCAAAGTGTTCCGAGAAAAATGGTACCCCACTTGTGTGGGTAGGCCTCGTGCCCGCGATAGGAAACAGCGCAAAACGCAACGTGGACACACCACATTTTCACAGTGAAAAATGACCCTTTTTTTACAAAGTGCCTAGCTGTAGTTTTTGAACCCTAGCTCTGCCGGCACCTAGGGAAACCTAGCAAACCTATACATTTTTGAAAACTGGACACCCAGGGGAATCCAGGATGAGGTGACTTGACTGGCTCTCACCAGGTTCTGGTACCCAGAATCCCTTGCAAACCTAAAAAATTGTGAAAACAAACACATTTTCCTCACTTTTCTGTGGTGGAAAGTTCTGGAATCTGCATGGATGCACAAAATTCTACCCACCCCGCATTCCCCAAAGTCTTCCGAGAAAAATGGTACCTCACTTGGGTGGGTAGGCCTAGTGCCCGCGACAGGAAACCGCACAAAACGCAACGTGGACACACCACATTTTCACAGTGAAAAATGACCCTTTTTTTGCAAAGTGCCTAGCTGTAGTTTTTGAACCCTAGCTCTGCCGACACCTAGGGAAACCTAGCAAACCTATACATTTTTGAAAACTAGACACCCGAGGGAATCCAGGATGGGGTGACTTGACTGGCTTTCACCAGGTTCTGGTACCCATAATCCATTGCAAACCTAAACAATTGTCAAAAAAAACAAATTTTCCTCACTTTTCTGTGGTGGAAAGTTCTGGAATCTGCGTGGATCCACAAAATTCCACCCACCCCGTGTTCCCCAAAGTCTTCCGAGAACAATGGTACCTCACTTGTGTGGGTAGGCCTAGTGCCCGCGACAGGAAACAGCACAAAACGCAACGTGGACACACCACATTTTCACAGTGAAAAATGACCCTTTTTTGCACAGTGCCTAGCTGTAGTTTTTGAACCCTAGCTCTGCCGGCACCTAGGGAAACCTAGCAAACCTATACATTTTTGAAAACTAGACACCCAGGGAAATCCAGGATGGGGTGACTTGACTGGCTCTCACCAGGTTCTGGTACCCAGAATCCCTTGCAAACCTAAAAAACTGTCAAACAAAACACATTTTCCTCACTTTTCTGTGGTGGAAAGTTCTGGAATCTGCGTGGATCCACAAAATCCCACCCACCCCACGTTCCCCAAAGTCTTCTGAGAAAAATGGTACCTCACTTGTGTGGGTAGGCCTAGTGCCCGCGACAGGAAACAGCGCAAAACACAACGTGGACAC
This sequence comes from Calotriton arnoldi, assembly GCA_963921515.1. Lineage (NCBI taxonomy): Eukaryota > Metazoa > Chordata > Amphibia > Caudata > Salamandridae > Calotriton > Calotriton arnoldi. The sequence continues at coordinate 348,573 of CAWUFW010003771.1, read as the reverse complement.
ACCACATTTTCACAGTGAAAAATGACCCTTTTTTTGCAAAGTGCCTAGCTGTAGTTTTTGAACCCTAGCTCTGCCGGCATCTAGGGAAACCTAGCAAACCTATACATTTTTGAAAACTAGACACCCAGGGGAATACAGGATGGGGTGACTTGACTGGCTCTCACTAGGTTCTGTTACCCAGAATCCCTTGCAAACCTAAAAGATTGTAAAAAAAACACATTTTACTCACTTTTCTGTGGTGCAAAGTTCTGGAATCTGCGTGGATCCACAAAATTCCACCCACCCCGCGTTCCCCAAAGTCTTCTGAGAAAAATGGTACCTCACTTGTGTGGGTAGGCCGAGTGCCCGTGACAGGAAACAGCGCAAAACGCAACGTGGACACACCACATTTTTACAGTGAAAAATGACTCTTTTTTTGCAAAGTGCCTAGCTGTAGTTTTTTAACCCTAGCTCTGCTGGCACCTAGGGAAACCTAGCAAACCTATATATTTTTGAAAACTAGACACCCAGGGGAATCCAGGATGGGGTGACTTGACTGGCTCTCACCAGGTTCTGTTACCCAGAATCTCTTGCAAACCTAAACAATTGTCAAAAAAAACACATTTTCCTCACTTTTCTGTGGTGGAAAGTTCTGGAATCTGCGTGGATCCACAAAATTCCACCCACCCCGCGTTCCCCAAAGTGTTCCGAGAAAAATGGTACCCCACTTGTGTGGGTAGGCCTCGTGTCCGCGATAGGAAACAGCGCAAAACGCAACGTGGACACCACATTTTCACAGTGAAAAATGACCCTTTTTTTGCAAAGTGCCTAGCTGTAGTTTTTGAACCCTAGCTCTGCCAGCACCTAGGGAAACCTACCAAACCAACACATTTCTGAAAAGTAGACACCCGGGGGATTCCAGTGAGGTATGTCTTGCGTGGATCCCCCAACGTTTTCTTACCCAGAAATCCCTGCAAACCTGAAATTTTGCTGAAAAACCACTTTTTTCTCACATTCGTGTGTGGGAAAGTTGTGTCATCACCGGGCTGACACAAATTTCCTACCACCCAGCGCTCCCCCAGGTCTCCCGATAAAAATGGTGCCTCACTCTGGTGGGAGGCCCAAGTACCCGCGACAGGCAAGGGCCGAAAACGTATTGAGGCGACATCAAAATTGCCTATCACAAAACGACCTGGTTTTACAAGGGGGGTCCCATGACTTTTTGGCCCGGGGCTCGGCGGCCACCTAGGGAAACCTACAAAACCCACACATTTCTGAAAACTAGACACCCGGGGGATTCCAGGGAGGTATGGCTTGCGTGGATCCCCCAACGTTTTCTTACCCAGAATCCCCTGCAAACCTGAAATTGTGCTGAAAAAAATCACTTTTTTCACTCATTTGTGTGTGGGAAAGTTGTGGCATCACCGGGCTGACACAAATTTCCTACCACCCAGCGTTCGCCCAGGTCTCCCGATAAAAATGGTGCCTCACTCGGGTGGGAGGCCCAAGTACCCGCGACAGGCAAGGGCCCAAAACGTATTGAGGCGACATCAAAATTTCCTATCACAAAACGACCTGGTTTTGCAAGGGGGGTCCCATGACTTTTTGGCCCGGGGCTCGGCGGCCACCTAGGTAAACCTACCAAACCCACACATTTATGAAATCTAGACACCCGGCGGATTCCAGGGAGGTATGGCTTGCATGGATCCCCCAACGTTTTCTTACCCAGAATCCCCTGCAAACCTGAACTTTTGCTGAAAAAAATCACTTTTTTCACACATTTGTGTGTGGGAAAGTTGTGGTATCACCGGGCTGACACAAATTTCCTACCACCCAGCGTTCCCCCAGGTCTCCTGATAAAAATGGTGCCTCACTCGGGTGGGAGGCCCAAGTACCCGCGACAGGCAAGGGCCCAAAACGTATTGAGGCGACATCAAAATTGCCTATCACAAAACGACCTGGTTTTGCAAGGGGGGTCCCATGACTTTTTGGCCCGGGGCTCAGCGGCCACCTAGGGAAACCTACCAAACCCACACATTTCTGAAAACTAGACACCCGGGGGATTCCAGGGAGGTATGGCTTGCATTGATCCCCCAATGTTTTCTTACCCAGAATCCCCTGCAAACCTGAACTTTTGCTGAAAAAAATCACTTTTTTCACACATTTGTGTGTGGGAAAGTTGTGGCATCACTGGGCTGACACAAATTTCCTACCACCCAGCGTTCCCCCAGGTCTCCCGATAGAAATGGTGCCTCACTCGGGTGGGAGGCCCAAGTACCCATGACAGGCAAGGGCCCAAAATGTATTGAGACGACATCAAAATTGCCTATCACAAAACGACCTGGTTTTGCAAGGGGGGTCCCATGACTTTGTGGCCAGGGGCTCGGCGGCCACCTAGGGAAACCTACCAAACCCACACATTTCTGAAATCTAGACACCCGGGGGATTCCAGGGAGGTATGGCTTGCATGGATCCCCCAACGTTTTCTTACCCAGAATCCCCTGCAAACCTGAACTTTTGCTGAAAAAAATCACTTTTTTCACACATTTGTGTGTGGGAAAGTTGTGGCATCACCGGGCTGACACAAATTTCCTACCACCCAGCGTTCCCCCAGGTCTCCTGATAAAAATGGTGCCTCACTCGGGTGGGAGGCCCAAGTACCCGCGACAGGCAAGGGCCCAAAACGTATTGAGGCGACATCAAAATTGCCTATCACAAAACGACCTGGTTTTGCAAGGGGGGTCCCATGACTTTTTGGCCCGGGGCTCGGCGGCCACCTAGGTAAACCTACCAAACCCACACATTTATGAAATCTAGACACCCGGGGGATTCCAGGGAGGTATGGCTTGCATGGATCCCCCAACGTTTTCTTACCCAGAATCCCCTGCAAACCTGAACTTTTGCTGAAAAAATCACTTTTTTCACACATTTGTGTGTGGGAAAGTTGTGGCATCACCGGGCTGACACAAATTTCCTACCATCCAGCGTTCCCCCAGGTCTCCTGATAAAAATGGTGCCTCACTCGGGTGGGAGGCCCAAGTACCCGTGACAGGCAAGGGTCCAAAACGTATTGAGGAGACATCAAAATTGCCTATCACAAAACGACCTGGTTTTGCAAGGGGGGTCCCATGACTTTTTGGCCCGGGGCTCGGCGGCCACCTAGGGAAACCTACCAAACCCATACATTTATGAAAACTAGACACCTGGGGGATTCCAGGGAGGTATGGCTTGCGTGGATCCCCCAACGATTTCTTACCCAGAATCCCCTGCAAACCTGAAATTTTGCTGAAAAAAATCACTTTTTTCACACATTTGTGCGTGGGAAAGTTGTGGCATCACCGGGCTGACACAAATTTCCTACCACCCAGCGTTTGCCCAGGTCTCTCGATAAAAATGGTGCCTCACTCGGGTGGGAGGCCCAAGTACCCGCGACAGGCAAGGGCCCAAAACGTATTGAGGCAACATCAAAATTGCCTATCACAAAACGACCTGGTTTTGCAAGGGGGTCCCATGACTTTTTGGCCCGGGGCTCGGCGGCCACCTAGGGAAACCTACCAAACCCACACATTTCTGAAAACTAGACACCCGGGGATTCCAGGGAGGTATGGCTTGCATTGATCCCCCAATGTTTTCTTACCCAGAATCCCCTGCAAACCTGAACTTTTGCTGAAAAAAATCACTTTTTTCACACATTTGTGTGTGGGAAAGTTGTGGCATCACTGGGCTGACACAAATTTCCTACCACCCAGCGTTCCCCCAGGTCTCCCGATAGAAATGGTGCCTCACTCGGGTGGGAGGCCCAAGTACCCGTGACAGGCAAGGGCCCAAAATGTATTGAGACGACATCAAAATTGCCTATCACAAAACGACCTGGTTTTGCAAAGGGGGTCCCATGACTTTGTGGCCAGGGGCTTGGCGGCCACCTAGGGAAACCTACCAAACCCACACATTTCTGAAAACTAGACACCCGGGGGATTCCAGGGAGGTATGGCTTTCATGGATCCCCCAACGTTTTCTTACCCAGAATCCCCTGCAAACCTGAAATTTTGCTGAACAAATCACTTTTTTCACACATTTGTGTGTGGGAAAATTGTGGCATCACCGGGCTGACACAAATTTAAGAAAATTAAACCGTGCCAGAGTAGCAAAGCCAAGGAGAATAGGATAAGATTAGAATTAAAAAATATAATGCTAGAAGAGCTGGGAAGAGAAACAAGGACTGTTTTTTTCCAAGGTTTTTGATTCAAGGTTGTATTTCAGAATACTCCCTTGACTCACAGTAGTTTGCAGGCACAGCATATATATATTGTATCCCCATACCCACGCATTATTAAGCGCCTCCCTCCGACTCCGAGGCCCACTCCCTACCTATGTCATTTTTGACTGTGTCAGCCTGCCATCAATCAATCAATCAATCAATCAGGGGAATTGAAAGCATGCTACTCACCCGAGAGGGTCTCAAGGCGCGGGGGTGAGCCGCTCCCTATCGGTCGAAAAGCCAGGTTTTGAGCGTCTTCCTGAAGATGTTCAGGGAGGGGGGCGCATCTGATATTGAGCAGGAGCTCGTTCCAGGTCTTGGCTGCGATGTAGGAGAATGTTCTTCCACCTGTTCTGGCTCTGCAGATGCATGGGGTTTCGGCGAGGTCGGCGGATCGGAGGTTTCTCTTGGGTACGTGGAAGGAGATTCTCTTGTTGAGGTATTGGGGTCCGGTGTTGTGGAGGCATTTGTAGGCGTGGATGAGTATCTTGAAAGTGACTCTCTTCTCAACGGGGAGCCAGTGGAGGTTCCGTAGGTGTTGGGTGGTGCGTTCGTGTCGAGGAATGCAGAGGACGAGTCTGGCTGCGGTGTTCTGTATGGTCTGGAGCTTGCGGAGCAGGGGCTTGTTGATCCCGGCGTAGAGGGCGTTTCTGTAGTCCAGTCTGCTGGTTATGAGTGCGTGGGTGACGGCCTTCCTTGATTCGAGGGGGATCCACTTGAAGGTCTTTCCGAGGATTCGGAGGGTGTTGAAAGAGCTGGAGGCAACGGCGTTGACCTGTCGTGTCATGGAGAGGGAGGAGTCGAGTACGAAGCTGAGGTTTTGGGTGTGGTTCGTGGGTGTGGGGGGGCTGCCGAGGGCGGTAGGCCACCAGGTGTTGTCCCCTGCCTCGGGGGAGGGTCCAAGGATGAGCACTTCTGTCTTCTCCGAGTTGAGCTTCAGGCAGTTTCTGCTCATCCAGGATGCGACGTCCTTCATCCCTTCCTGGAAGTTGAGTCTGGTGGTGATTGGGTCCTTGGTGAGGGAGAGGATGAGCTGGGTGTCGTCGGCGTAGGATACTATGCTGAGTCCGTGCTGTCTGACGATGGCGGCGAGGGGGGCCATGTAGATGTTGAAGAGCATGGGGCTGAGCGATGATCCTTGGGGCACTCCGCAGTTGATTTCTGTGGGTTTGGAGAGGAAAGGTGGTAGTCTGATTCTTTGGGTTCTGCCGGTGAGGAATGAGCGGATCCAGTCGAGGGTGGTTCCATGTATGCCGGCATCGTGGAGTCTGGCGGTGAGTGTGCGGTGGGAGTTGGTGTCGAATGCTGCAGAGAGGTCGAGTATGATCAGGGTCGCGGTGTGTCCTTGGTCGAGGAGGGTGCAGGTGTCGTCTGTGGTGGCGAGTATAGCTGTTTCGGTGCTGTGGTTGCTGCAGAATCCGGATTGGGAGGGGTCGAGGATGGAGTTTTCTTCGACGAATTTGGTTAGTTGTGCATTGACGGTCTTCTCAGTGACTTTGGCCACGAAGGGGAGGAGGGAGATGGGTGGTTGTTCTTGAGGTCGGTGGGGTCTGCTGAGGGCTTCTTGAGCAGGGTTCTGACTTCTGCGCGTTTCTAGTCATCGGGAAAGATGCCAGTCTTGAAGGTGGTGTTGATGGTGTGTCGTAGTTTGGGAGCGATGGCGGTGGTGGCTCTGTGGAAGATGTGCGGGGGCAGGGGTACGTGGGGGCCCCTGAGTGGATGCCTTTCATGGTCGAAGTGGTGTCTTCGGTGGTGACTGGGGTCCAGGAGGAGATGGTGGGCTGGATGGCGTTGCTGGAGCAGGAAGTGGTTTTGGAGTGGGGTGTCTGGTCGTTGAAGTTGCCGTAGTGTGCCTTGATTTTCAGATGGAAGTAGGATCCGAGCTTGTTGCAGAGGTCCTGAGAAGGGGTGATGTCTGTGGTTTCGCTGGGGGCTTGGTGAAGTCCTGGATGACGCTGAAGAGTTGCTTGGAGTTGCCGGCGTTGGCGAGGATCTTGTTTTGGATGAAGGTCCTTTTGGTGGATCTGATGAGTTGGTGGTATTCCGTCATGGCGTTTTTGTAGGTGGTACAGTCTTTTGGCGTTTTGCTGTTTCTCCAGTTCTTCTCAAGACGTCTGCAGGTGCGTCTGGATTCTTGGAGGTCGGCGGTGAACCAAGTGGCTTTCCTGGGGCTTTGTCTGTTGGGTTTGCGTAGTGGTGCAAGCTTGTCTGCGCAGCTGGAGATCCATCTGTGGAGTCCTTTGGCTGCGAGGTTGGTGTCGGTCGGCGTGGTGGTGGGGGCATCGCGGTTGAGGATGGAGTTGAGTTGTTCCTCAGTGACTTTGCTCCAGTTCCTTCGTGGGGGGCGTGGTGCAGGTTTGGGCGGCATGGGTTTGTTAACGCGGAAGTGTACGCAGTGGTGGTCTGTCCATGGGGGTTCCGTGGTGTGGCTGAAGTGGATGTTGTTTCCTCCTGTGAAGATGGGGTCGAGGGTGTGTCCTGCCTTGTGGGTGGGCGTGGTGATGAGCTGTTTTAGTCTGATGTTGGCGAGGTTGTCCAGGAGGGTGGCGGAATTGGGGTCGCTGGGGTTGTCAATGTGGAAGTTCAGGTCTCCGATGAGTATGTAGTCCATGGAGGTGATGGCGTGGGGTGCGATGAGGTCAGCGACGGTAGTGGCGAATGAGTCCGGGGGGTCTGTAGGCAAGGGTGCTGTGGAGAGTGGTTCTGGGGCTGGTCTGGATCTGGAAGTGAAGGCGTTCGGTGGAGGGGAAGGAGTCCTTCGTGGTGAAGGTGGAGAGTCGGAGGGAGCTCTTGTGTACGATGGCGAGTCCTCTTCCTGGGCGGTTGGGGCGGTCCTCCCTCAGGATCTTGTATCTGTCGGGGATGGCGGTGGCGATGTCGGGGGCAGGGGAGGCGTTGGTCCAGGTGTCTGTAAAGAAGGCGACGTCTGGCGAGTGGGTGTCGAGGAGGTTCGAGATCTCTACGGCGTGTATGTGCAGGGAGCGCGCGTTGAGGAGGATGCACTTCAGGGCTTCGGTGTTGTTGGCGTTCGGTGCGGGGCCCGTGGGGGTGCGGTCGGAGGTAAAGGATTGGCGGCAGTGACGGCAGGAGAAATGGCCATGGGTGGTGTTCAGCATCGACTGCTGGCAGTTGTTGTTCCTTCCGGGGTTGAGTGCGAGGAGGGCAGCAGTGTTGTAGCGGTGGGAGATTGCAGATCCAGGGTTCCTGGCGCTGGCCGCGGTCGGGTCGCGCAGCAGATGCCATTAAGTAGGGTTGGGGGGAGGGAAGCGCGGGAACTGGCAGGGGGGTAGGGGCCGCGGGGGCAGTAGCGGCGGGAAGGGCACAGAGGACAGAAAAACAAGACGGGCACAATGGAAAATATAATTAATACAGTGAAGAGGCTAAAAGGAAAGACAGAAAAAAAACAGGCACAGAAAGACAGAAAAGACAAGACAGGCACAATAGAAAAAGCAGTGAAGAGGCTAGAAGGAAAGACAGAAAAACGGGCAAAGAAAGACAGAAATGGCACAAACACAGAGACAGACAGCAGCGGCGAGCAGAAGAGCAAGGCTGTCCCACTGGACCACCAGGGATGAGGCGCAGGCAGGAGCCTGCGGGTGGAGGAGGGCCTCGAACACCTACTGTGGTAATTGCCTATGTGTTGCTCTGTGCTAGCCAGCTGCTTCCATGTAGAACATCCTATCCTTATGACTCTAGAATGTAAAGAGTGCTTGGTCCCGGTTGCCAAGTGCTCAGAGTCAGTTGCTACTGGCTGCCCTGTGGCTAGGACGTTGTTGTACCTGAAGCTGAAATAAAAGAAGCTTTGTCTTGCTGTCATCCTGTCTCCCTGTACTTCTTCACACTGGCGACGAGCGAAGAAGATTGAACTCAGCGAGATCATCTCTAAAGAAGACTAGAAGGAGCCATTGTGTGGCCTGTCTACCTACAGCAAACATCCTAACACAACTATCTTTGCTTCAAACTGTAAGGTACTATGCACGCTGCTTTAAAGAAAGCTCCTTCCCTGGCCGCCCCCTCGCCATCTGCCTTACATTGCCCTGTGATCTGTTCCTACTTTCAGGCGGCCTTTCATTTGACTCTCTGAACGCTTTCTAACGCACTCCACGCACCCTCTATGCAGCATACCCGGGATCACCGCCAGCTCTGCTTCCCACTGCTTTTGAATCGGAGAAGTGGACACTCTTTTCGAGCGCTCTGTGTTTGTGTTCTTTGAAACATTTGAAACTTTCGAGCACTTTGTTTTACAACACATCAGCGAGTCCTGAGACTCTCCTACAGACCTTCGGCTAACGTTTCCCTGAGCATTATTTGAATACCAACTATACCTGCTCGCGCCGAACGCCTCGCTGTCTTCCTGGAACACCTCCATTTTTCCACAAAGACCGACGTCACCGTCGAGTCCAAGTCTGTGACGTCCCACGCTTTGCTACGCTGCAAGGAGTCCTCGTTGCCGGGCAACCAGCTTCGTCTACGGAGCCTGATGAACACAACTTAATTACTTACTTACCGTACATTCAAGCATTGATTTCTTTTTCACTACTTACTAACTTTGCGTGCTGTTTACGCTGGCACGCACAGCTTGAATTTTATGCATTTTTAAAGAACATCAAAATACTTTTGTTACCTACTTGCTTGTGTACTTTACCCTGGTCATACTTGTGTAAACACTTTGCGCCAGCTTTACAACCTTATTTATCTTTTAGTTCCTTTATACAATGTGCAAAATGTAACTGCTCCTCTGTTCTTCCTCTCTAACCCTGGTGATCCAGTCCTGCGTTTGTCAAAATGGAAAAAGGTTTTTCTTAATTATGCACGGGTTTGCGGGGTATATCTGAGTGCTGAAAGAAAATCAGCGTTACTATTGCACTGTCTGGGTTCTGAAGGGCAGGATGTGTTTGAACATCTTCCTGACCTGAATGATGATGAGTCAGATAGTCTCAATGAATTCAAAATCTGCCTTAAGAAACTGGATAGCACTATCTCCCAAAGGTTAGCACCATCCTGGAACGCTACCATTTTGGAAAGCGAGTACAAAAATGTGATTAGTCCGTTGAAGCATACATTACCGCTCTGCGTAAATTGGGTGCCACCTGTAAATTCGATGGATCGCTTGAAGAGCGCATACGCGACCAGTTTATGCTGGGTTGCACCGTTGAGAAAATTAAGGACGAGCTTTGGCAAAAAGATGACCCAAAGCTTGATGAGGTTGTTGTGATAGCCAAGAGAATAGAACGCTCTTTGGCTTGCGTAGAAGTCATTAAAAAAGAGAATGGTGTTTTGGAAGAAAAGGTTCACACTGTTACAAAAAAACTCACGAAGCCAGTTTGGAAACAACGTGAACCTACCCAGTCTTCTGACTTCAAATTTAAGGGAAACACAAGAATGAAATGCTACCGATGCGACATGTTAGGTCACCTTGCCAATGACAAGTCGTGCCCTGCTCTCACTTCTAAGTGTCACAACTGTGGAAAAGTTGGGCATCTATCCAAAGCTTGTAGAGCCAAAAAGAATAAGTCAGGCAGGCGTGTCAAGGAGGTTTCCGTTGAGAGTGGAAGTGACTCTGACTACAATGAACTGCACTGCGGGGAGGTTATCACACTGCTTGGTAAAAACAAGGGTAAGGGGCCTGTTGATGAAGTTCTAGTGAATGATTGCAACATTAGGATGCTCTTTGACTCTGGGGCGAAGATCTCTCTCATTCCCAAAGAGTTCTTTGACTTGAAGTTGCGTGGGAAAGTAAAAATTTACAAGCCCGATATAAAACCCTTAGCCTATGGTGGCCAACCTATAAAATTGTTTGGCTACTTCATTGGCAATATTGAATACAAAGGAAGGCTAACTGCAGGGAACATATATGTTTCATGCAGAGGTGACAGCATAATCAGCTGGTTTCACCAGGCTGATCTAGGTGTGTCCTTAGTTCCTGGTGGTGATCCCTGCATTATCCTCAGAGACATCTCCCCACAGTCTGTTTCTTCAAAGGTTGTCTCGAATGAGAGTATTGCGAGTGTTATTTCTAGTGTGAGTGATCCAAAGGTTGTCTCGAGTGAGAGTAGTACGAGTGTTATTTCTAGTGTGAGTGATCCAAGCTGTGCTCTACGTTCCGAATTCAAAGAAGTCTTCAGCGAGAGGTTGGGTTGCCTCTCGGGTTACACTCACAGGATCACACTAAAACCCGATGCTCAACCCATCACATGTAAAGTGCGCAGTGTACCTTTGGCTATGAGGGAGTCTATGCGCTCCGAACTCGAGAAATTAAAGAAAGAAGGTATTATTGTTGAAACTGAGGCTAGCGAGTGGTTGGCCCCAGTGGTTCTTGCACGCAAAGCCTCTGGCAAGGTACGTCTATGCGTGGATCTTCGTGCCCTCAACCGCACGGTGGTCGCTGACAGGTACCCTCTTCCAAACATCACTGAAATGTTAGCCCAGTTGAGGGATGCACGCATCTTTTCCACCTTAGATCTCCGTGCTGCATACCATCAGGTCAAAATTGATGATAAGTCCATGGACTTGACTGCCTTCATAACCCCTTTTGGAACGTTCAAGTTCACACGTCTTATCTTTGGCTTAATCTCTGCTGCCTCTGTCTTTCAGAGAGTCATGGAAGACGTGTTGAGTGGTGAGGCGGGAGTCAAAATATACCAAGATGATGTCTTGATTCATGGCTCGTCTCAAGGTGAACACGATGCGAGACTGAGGAGTGTGCTTGAACAATTCAGTGCGAGAGGTCTGACGCTGCGTGAAAATAAATGCAGGTTTAATCTCCCTGAAATTGACTATCTGGGTCACCGCTTGACCGGTGATGGAGTTAGGCCTAGAGATCGCCTGGTGAGGACCATTGAGGAACTTCCCATCCCGCAGTCCAGGGATGAACTGGTAGCCTTCTTGGGAATGGCCGAGTACTACAATAAATTTGTTCCACGGTTTGCCTGCCGCACCTTCACTCTTAGGTCTCTCTTAAAGAAAGTGTGAAGTTCTCTTGGTCTACTCAGTGCCAGTTGGAATTCGAGGGAGTCAAGAAAGCTCTTTGTTCCGCTCCCTCTCTGCAGAGCTTCAACACTTTTTTGAGCTCCATTCTGGTCACTGATGCCAGTTCCAAAGGCTTGGGTGCTGTCCTTAAACAGACAGGGGATGGCAGGGAAGAAACCATCATGTTTCTCTCAAGAGCTCTCGTTGGTCCAGAACTTCAATATTCTGTAATTGAAATGGAGGCACTGTGCATTTTCTGGGCCATTAAGAAGCTCAAAATATTTCTCTGGGGTACCTCTTTTGTCGTTCATTCAGATCATAAACCCCTAAAGGACTTGTTCTGTAAAAAGGCTTTAGACGCTGTCTCCTCCAGAATATGTAAGTGGGTCATAGCACTCCAGGATTTCGACTTTGTCATAAAATACATCCCCGGGGTGGACAACAAAGTAGCAGACTGTCTCTCTCACTTAGTTCCCAAGCAGTGTGACGAAACCTCTCTTGACCCTGAAGATACTTGGGAAATTGATGACTTCAAAGTATGCGAGGTTGTCGAAGGAGTTGTTTCTGAGGCAGAGTGGAGAGACTCTATGAAAAGTGACCTTGACTTGCTTGATGTGTGCAGATTGGTGTCAGGAGGGTGGACGGGTATCAAGAGCTTGACTGAAGGTGTCCGGAAATTCTGGAATGTACGGAACGAACTTTGGTTGAGTGATGACTTGCTTTGGAGAGGAACGCGCCTTGTCCCTCCAACATCTCTCAAACAGAAAATAGTTCGTTTGGCTCACCTGGGTCACCAAGGCATCTCCAAAACTAAGGAGAGGGTTCGTCTGCACTTCTGGTGGCCCGTCATCGATATTCTTGTAGAGCGCATGGTGAGAGACTGCACGGAGTGCAATGCCTGTGATAAAATTTGCAAGACTAGGGTTCAACTAATGATTATACGAGAGGCACCCATACGGTGTTGGCAACACGTGGCCTTAGATATTTTGGGGCCTGTCTCCTCTAAGGCGGGCCAATCTTATGTTCTAGTCTTAATTGACATGTACTCTAGATGGCCGGAGGTCAAAGTTACGCAGAGTATAGAAACCAAAGATGTCATAAAATTCTTGGAGGACATTTTCTGCAGGGAATGTCTTCCTGAATCTCTCCTGACGGACAATGGAGTACAGCTTGTATCAAGAGAGATGGAAGAGTTCTTTGTTAAGAAAGGAATTGAACACAAGTGTTGTTCTCTCTACCATCCAGAATGCAACAGAATGGTGGAGAGATTCAGCCGTGTTCTGAAGGAATCAATTCAACTAGCCAAAGAACAAAACCATGATTGGAGGTCTGTGATACTTGAGAGAGTTATGGCTTACCGCTTAACTCCCCACTCCACCACTGAGAAAGTCCCTTTTGAGTTGTTTAGGGGGCGCACTCCCAACACTTACATGTTCCAGACTTGGATGAGAGGGAAAGGTGCTGACATTGAGATTCGTGAAGATGCTCAATGGTGGGCTCTGCAGGATCTCAAGTAAGCTAAAAGAAAGGCGAACTTTGATGCCAGACATGAGGTTTCTCGCACCTTGCTTAGTGTGGGTGACCGTGTGAGGGTACGCTTTCCCCAGAAGTCTGGTAGTGCAAAATTCTCCTCTCCTCGTAGTGTGACTAAGCTATTTCTTAATGCTGTGAAACTTGATGATGGGCGTATTTGGAATTTGAGTAGGATTGCTCCTGTATGTCCCTTTGTTCCCTCCGGTCGAGATGATCAACTTGTTTCTTCTAGGGTTCTTTCTCCTCTGCGTAGGAGCACTCGCACATGTAAAACTCCACACAAACTACTCAACTAAGTTTTGAATTAAATATACTTTCTGTTCTCACAATCTTCAATTCTGTATTGGGGGAAGGTGTGTGGTAATTGCCTATGTGTTGCTCTGTGCTAGCCAGCTGCTTCCATGTAGAGCATCCTATCCTTATGACTCTAGAATGTAAAGAGTGCTTGGTCCTGGTTGCCAAGTGCTCAGAGTCAGTTGCTGCTGGCTGCCCTGTGGCTAGGACGTTGCTGTACCTGAAGCTGAAATAAAAGAAGCTTTGTCTTGCTGTCATCCTGTCTCCCTGTACTTCTTCATACCTACCTAACCAGGCAGAGCACAGTGCACGGAGCAGTTGCACTTAACATCGGCTGCATGGTTACACAATCAATCAATAGTACCTCACGTCGTCCCATATATAATCAATGATCATTTGGATCAAATATCTTGTGTCTTGTTGTAGTAGTCAGGGTGAAAGTGAAATTGAGCAGTTGCCATTGATGTAACAGAGTATGGCCATAATAGAAAAATAAGATAATTGTGTAGTTGTAGATTACAGCTGCCCCACCTGCAGACAGTAGTAAATAAAAATAACGTGAGTCTGTGACATGAGTATGTCTGTCTAGGGCGCAAGCTGACTGAGCTGGCATGCCTACAACAAGGTTAATTTAGCTAAACAAGAGAGAGAGAAGAAGAAGAGTTGTCTACTCCATAGTGCCTAGTAGTAGTAATGCCTGTAACTCCCACAAATGTTAGAGGCCGAGGAAGTGGGAGGATACCACAAATGTTATGTACTGTGCTTGCTAGTGCTACTGTACCACTATGTGTAGAATTAATTTTGTGTTACTGTTTTGCTAAGAGTATTGGTTACAATTGTCTTTTTTCTTTCTTGATATAGCTACTCCTTTCCAACCAAAAGCACAACCAAACAGGAAGGAGTTAGCAGCCATGTCCCGGTGCCGGAGGTTGGAAGCCATCTGTACATAATATCGGCAGCTGGTGGCTCTGGCGGAGGAGTAGGAGGAGGTGAAAGCAGCTGCAGCTTCCTCCAATGCCCCGGTGCCCAGCCAGGCCCCGCCAGTGGTACATCGCCACGGTCTGGCAGCCGCCTGCCCCACTTCATTGAACACTGCTGCCCCCCTGTGGATGCAACTGTAAAGCATTCAAGCGCCGCATGCTCCTCCGGATGGCGCACCTAAAGGAGCGGATAAAGGACCAGGAGAGTAACTGGCGAGCCCGCCGCTAGAACTCCGTCGCCTTGCCCCTTTTTAAATTTTGTTTGGGGGGTGGGAATTGGGCGTTGGGGAAAAGTTGGGGTTTATATTTATGGATGATGGAGTGGACATTGGACTCTTTATCTTTGGACATTGGTTGGGGTTAGGGAGAGGGGTGGGTCAGGTGTTGTGGGTTTTTTCCATTAGTTTATTTTGATAGGGGAATAAATTATTTATACTTAAAGTTTACATATGATGTAAATGTTTTGTAGGGGGTTACTCTTTTACTTCACACGGTTTCCTTTGCTGCTGCAGGGCTGCAGCCAGTTTTTGATTGAAATAATCTGCTGATGGTGTAACACACCAACAGATAGATGCTGTACCCTCACTTGTGACTTGTCCTACTAGTACTGTCAGTCTCTCCTCCTGGTCTATACAGTCTGCAACTGGACTCGGAAGGGTGTGGGTGTGTGAATTAATGAATTAATTTCCATATTATTAATTATGCCTCCCCCAAACTTCTTCTCTTACCTGTGACTGATGTTTATTTATACTTAGGCAAAGAGATGGCTGCATGGCGATGATGGTTTGGTTTTCTAAGATGCCATGGTGGTGGTGGTAGTAGTAGTAGACACTGACAGTAGCATTTGCAAAAAAAGAAAAGGAGACTGTCAGTCGCCTGAGGGAGACTCCGGAACAAGTAGTAGAAGTACAGTACACAAGAAGACTGCCAAACAAGAAACCATGATGATGATAAGCAATGCTAAAGTAAAATAAAACATAATGGTGGCGGTGATAGCCTAGTAAAAGTTACAAACTGAAGTTGACTTGACCTATGAAGTGGACAAGCATAACCTTTAGTGCTGGAAGGATGATGAATCGATGCCGGCAATTAATTATGATGGATTATGTTCCTCTGGAAAAAAAATTACTTGCAAATACTGAGCATGGGTGGGCAAGCAGAAGACGATCCACAGGCTGCCTTGAGTTAGTGTTGCTTTCGCCACATCCGCCCCAGCAAGTGTGTGATCAATTATTGGTGTGAATTTAATTTAGTCACACCTCAATATAAATGACACAGCCCGAGGGAAGAGGGTTAGGGTTTGATGAATGGTTGGGAAGGGGTATTTGAGAGAAAGGTTTGACAAAGACAAACACTACACATGAACAACACACAATCTTGGCAGACGGCCATCATAAATCTGTTAAGGGAGGAAAAAGGAAATGCATGCATGCTGATGACTTGATGAGTAGTACTAGACTAGTAGTACAGGGCAGCAGTATATTATTAATTATTATTATGAAGCAATTGCCTTGCCTGTGTGTCGCCAGAGAGACCCAAGTTACGTACATTTTATGTTCTGCTATTGTACCGGGCTTCCTTTTAAAGCTAGCAAAGAAAATTAAAAAATATCTGTAGGAGTCAAACATAAGCAAACATAATAAGCAACAACACACACAGTCGTAATGATTGAAGAGTGAAAATAAATCAAAGGAAATGATGATACTATAACTATCTTATGGTCAAATTGGGAGTGGTATCTCAGCATTCCTCTTGGTCCTTCCTTCTATGGACGCTCCGTCCGTCAATCTTGGGTGCCTGCCTGGCGGAAACGGATTGGTAAGGTAAGTGTGAGTTGGTTTTCCCAGTATAGCACAGGGTAAAGGCCGGCCTGTAAGTGTAGATGGAAAAACAAAAGGGATATTGAAAAATCAAGGAGAAAAGTACATTTAAACTGCATAAGTTGAGGAGGAGTGCAACAAGAAAACTTTCAGAGGTGGCATGGCTAAATCATGTCTACTCTGTTTCCAGCATTAACCTACAACAACACAACAGGAGCAGGCCCGCTGCACCCACCCAACCTACACTTAGCTTAGATTTTTTTTTAGCCAGACAGCACTGAGCACACATACACAGCAACATAGCATTTTCCAAATTAAGTAACTAAATCAATGCACCGCTGTCAGTCATACCACTACACTCGCCTCCACCACTACACAGACATGTAGGTCTGGTGTTGGTATTGTTGTTTACCTTTTAGGCCACTTCGTGAAACGCCCTGAGTTATTCCATCAATCATCTCCGATCCTAGGGCCCGATTCACAGAACTAACTTACTACAAAATCCTAAACTTACTACCATTTTGGTATTCACAGAAGGCACTTACTCATTTTGGTATTCACAGAAGGTACTTACTCATTTTGGTATTCACAGAAGGCACGTACTCATTTTGGTATTCACAGAATGCACTTACTCATTTTGGTATTCACAGAATGCACTTACTCATACTAACTTTATGTCCGCACTCGGGCCGGAGATTCTGGCCCGGTGGTGGAGATTCCAGCCCGGAGGTGGAGATTCCGGCCGGTGGCGGACATTCCGCCACTGGCCGGAATCTCCACAACTGGCCAGAATCTCCACCGCCGGGCCGGAAACTCCACCTCCGGGCCGGAATCTCCACCTCCGGGCCGGAATCTCCACCTCCGGGCCGGAATCTCCACCACCGGGCCGGAATCTCCGGCCCGAGTGCGGACATAAAGTTAGTATGAGTAAGTGCATTCTGTGAATACCAAAATGAGTAAGTGCATTCTGTGAATACCAAAATGAGTAAGTGCCTTCTGTGAATACCAAAATGAGTAAGTACCTTCTGTGAATACCAAAATGAGTAAGTGCCTTCTGTGAATACCAAAATGGTAGTAAGTTTAGGATTTTGTAGTAAGTTAGTTCTGTGAATTGGGCCCCTACTGACTGACTGCGAGTATGGTATGGTCATCATGGTGTCCAACTCTGTAGTGTACCGAGTGAGTCCAGAATAAAAAATGTAATGGATCGGCCTGCAGTAGTACAATTTTGTTATTGAACAACAATAAGGGAAACATTGACTTGAGTCACTTTTTTGTGTGTATATTAAATACTAGTAGACATCATGCACAACAACAACACAAACACCAATCACTCAGAGTCAGCGTCCAATGCATGCCATCATTTACCTGTTCTTACGGGGCAGTCCCTCTAGGCTCGGAATGGAGGATAGCTATAGTTTTAGGGCGAGTCGGGACAGGAGCAGGACTCGGAGGAGTGGACTTACTTCTTCACTGACTGCACACAGTTGCAACTCCAATCCGGCAATAAAAGAGTAAGACGGTGGTGATGGATTTGTTGTGATTCAAACCAGAAAGACAGTGACACACACAAATAATAAAAGTAAATAATATTCCTTAGCTATATCTTTTTGGGGGGCTTTTTTTGGGCATCAAAGCAAGATAGAAAGTAACAAGTCAAAAGATTAGTTGTTGTCAGGAAAGTAGAGCTCGCCCTCAAACTCTGGTGGTTCACCCAGAAGTAGGTCATCTAACATACTACTTCCATGACCCAAGTTGCCGTCATCATCTTCCTGCTGTGCTTCTTCAGGTATGGTGTAATCCGGTGGTATAAAGTGCTGATTCATTTTGATCATGGTTAAACTCTCCACGTTTTGGGGCGAGAGACTGGTCCTTCTCACTGTCAGAACAGCACCAGCAACACTGAAAACACGCTCAGAAGAGACACTTGCAAGCCAGATAGTTTATCGCCAGCCTGCTCAGCACTGGCCATTGGCGCCTTTTCCCGTACCAACACAGCAATGGGCTTTGATTAATGTAGACTCTGTTGGGTCATCCAGATAGGCCTGGACCATCCGCTCAATGCTCAGGGGTGCTCTGCTTTGCTCGGCCTCTTTTGCCTTTGCCTCAGCACTGGACCTAACGGGCCCTTGCTGTAGAAACCATTCCTGTCCCGATTTTGATGGGGCTGATGCTCCTGTTCTTGTTGTTGTTCTTGGTGTTGTTGGTGGTTTTGGCTGCTGTGAGCCAACCGCACTGCCCTCAGGCTCTGAAGTTAAACTTGCCGCCGGCTGCCCTGCAGTACTTGTTGTGGCCTGGAGTAGCGGGCCTCTATTTCCCGGCCGTTCTTTTTCTAAGCGACTGGCTTCCACAGCTATCCAAGTTTTGTAGTTGGCAACATCCCCTTCTGAAAAAGGAATCAATGTGTTCAGTACTGGTTTGTGCCGTGGATCCAGAATTGTGGTACAAATGTAATGGTTGCATGACACAATGCCTCTTTGCAACCTTGTATTTTCAGATAAGCAAAGGGATAAGCTCTCCACCAACTCATATGCTTCTTTTTTTTCCTCCACACCTGCGTACATTGCAGACACCCCCTTCAGCTGTTCCTGTAGCATGTGCAACAATAGGATAGCTTGGCCCATAGTACAGTCCTCCTTGCTGACTTCACGTGTGAAGAGCTCAAAAGGAAGTAGAATCTCTGTCAGGCATTTAACTGGGCCCCATTGGTCCATCTCAATGATCATGCCTTTCACAGTAGCATCCCCTCTTTGTATGACATATTCATTAGTTGGTCTGTACTGCTCAAACAGACGTTTAAGCATGTAATAAGTTGAGTTCCAACGTGTTGGCACCTCCTGGATGAGTGCTTTAACTTGCATTCTAGGCTCACGTTGAATGATCCTCAGCTGCTTCCGGGCTTTAAAAGAATGGCTGAAATGTGTGCAGATTCTTCTGCAGGTGGTCAGTAAGTTGCTGACTTGGTCTTCTTTTTTCAGAAAGTCTTGAACAATGATGTTAATGCAGGGCGCCAAACACAGGACCCTGAAATAGCCACCATCGGCTACGGCCTTAACTATATTACTGCCATTGTCCGTGGCAAAAAAAACAATGGTAAGCCCTCTTGGTCGCAGCCATTCAAAGACCTTTCTGTCAAAGTCTTCCAAAATGTTTGCAGCAGTATGAGATTTCTCCATGGTGAACATGGCTACAGTTGCATGTTTCCAAGTGACATTAAAAATCTCAGCAGTGTCAACAACACCTGCTGTAGATATCTTTTCTCTAACCCCCACAAAAGACATCCAGTGTGTAGTGATGCACATGTAATCAGTGGCTTGGCAACTGGTCCACATGTCTGCTGTCAGGTGGATAGTGTGAACAGCACTCTGCTGCAAAGCGTGTCCAAGCAATTCCAGCACGTCGTGATTTAGTGCTGGAACAGCAACTCTGGCGAAATAAGACCGGCTGGGAACCTTCCATTTTGGGCAGATGACTGTCACAAATTCAAGAAAACCCACCCCTTCCACAAAAGAAAAAGGGAGGAGGTCCAGCGCTAACATTTTAGCCAGCTTCTCGTTGTACAAACGTGTCATTGGGTGGTTGCATTCGTACTGCCCCTGTGACCTAAACATGCTGAGAATGGTAGCCTGGATTTTTTTCTTTTCTGGTGCCACTGATGCAGGTAACTTCTTGACGCCAGATGTTGTTAGGCTCAACACACGTTTTTTCGTTGTGGTACTCTCTTGCCTGGGACCCCTTGGTGTCTCAGCCTGACTCTTGTGCCACTGCGATGTTGCTGTTGAGGATGTGGGCGATACCACTGCACTGCTGGGGACAGGGCTACTTTGTGTACCAGAAACAATGTCTCCCTCTTGTTCACCTTCCACCGCGATCGGATCTTCTACTTCTTCATCCCCACCAATAATTAATGGGTGCAGTTTTTTGGCCGCTATGGGGTGCCTCCCACTGGATCAAGTGGTGTTTTTTCAGATGGGTTGTTTGGCCTCTGGTACCATAGTTTGTACCAAGCTTACACCGACTAACACCTTGTCCACAAATGGAGCATAGAGCAATGTTCACCTCCTTCCTGCTAACCGAAAAGAAGTCCCAAACTGGGGAGGTCAACTTTCTGGCGCTGCTGGTGCCACTTGCAATGCCGGATGAATTGGTAGGTGGGTGTGAAGTTTGACTCTCTGCAGTACCTACTTCTACTGAGGTGGTTGTGGTGGATGTAGGTCGCTGACGGCGAAATATGGAAGCTGAAGTTGGTGTTGGTGGTATCATCTGTGTTGGTGGTATCCATGCCACATCCCTCACAGCAATTTGGGAAGGGGTAATGTCGGTCTCCACTGGGGTGGGACTAATGTCCATGATGACTGGCTCATCATCATCATCCTCCTCTTTTACATCTACCTCCATAACTCTAAGGCTTTCTGGAACCTTCCTTTTCCTTAGCCTTGTCTCATGGGTGTGGCGTGTCTCTAACTCAGATGGAGGCGGATCCAAGTGGTGTCTAGATCATCAGAAGGGGGGCTTGGAGAAGAAGTTGATGGACTAACCCTCCTTTTCCTTGCTGGGGATCTGGAAGACAATGGATCTTCTGAAAGAGTTGCTTGCTCTTTTTCTTCCTCTGCAGGCAGCTCAAACTCCTGAACTGCCCCTACTTTGGGAGGAACAGCAACTATTTGGGCCGGTGGTTGCGGCTGTTGTTACCCACTTATTTGAGTATCCTGCATTGATTGGGTACTACTCTGCAATAAGTCAATTTCAACATCACTGCTCACCGGCGTTGGACTCGTGATTAGACTGGCTGCCTCTGCAACAGACATGGGCTTGGGCCTAGGTTGGTGGGGTGGGTTCACTGATGCAGGGGTGCTGCTCCCAGCTTGCTCCCCAGACACCGCTGCTGCAGGCACAATTTTTGTTTTCCAAAAAAAGGTCTTGGGCGACATACCGGTCTTGGTAAGTGCCAGTGCCTTCTTCTCACTGGCAACTTTCTTGGTACTGGACCTGGTACCTTTCTTTGGGGCCATCTTGAAGATATCAGCAGCACGCAGTGGCACAAGTTGAAGAGATGTCTGTGGTCCCACGTCGCGTGACGTCGTGCGCAGCAGGAATTCTGTCTGGCAGTACAATGGGTGATGACGTCTCCTCCTCTTTTGTGCACCTAAAAGCAAAGAAGCAGGAAGAACATCAGTGAAACGTGGCATTCATTGTTGTGGTTCAATTACTACTAGTACAAACAAACAAATATATATTATATAACTTAGTGTGTGGTCACACTTGTTAGTGTTATTAATATTATTAAATGTATTACCTCAGTTACTAAAAAAACTTAACAATACAGTGTAGACATTTGTGAAACTTCGACAAAAACAAGGGCTTTCATGGTTGGTGTACTAGTGTACAGTACACTCAGGAAGGATAGGAAAGAAGAAGAACAACAACAAAAATACAACGGACCCGGTTTGGCATTGTGCATCACATGGGATTCAGCTTTCAGGGAGCTGCAGCTGACAATGGATAGAAGTAATAAGCCAAGAGGAACAAAGGAAAGACATGCAGGCCTAATGCAGAAGCACACTGGCTGCCTTCACAAAATGGCCGTCAGCCACATGGCCAGGCCACAACAAGAAGAAAGGGAAGACAGACAATGCAGGCCTATGGCAAAAGCAAAGCACACTGGCTGTCTTCACAAAATGGCAACCAGCCACATGGCCAGACAGGCCACAACAAGAAGCAATAAGCCAAGAGGAACAAAGGAAAGAAGACATGCAGGTCTATGGCAAAAGCACTACCACCACCACAAAATGGCCACCAGCCACATGGTGACTCACAACAACAACAAGCAGGAGGCCTGGAAAACAATGAACTCAAGCAGGCCTATAGGGACACAGACTTTACAAAATGGCGCCTGGCCACACGGGGAGGCTCAGCCAAGGCAAATGCTGGCCCACTATTACAAACACACTCACACACTGGCCAGACAAAGAAGTCATGCTAAACAACACAGCTATAATACAACAATGCCAAAAACGAAAATCCACAGGGCTAAAAAAGGTTTGCAAGTTACACAACAACCACACATCAACAAAGGCATTTAAACACATGAAAAAAGTGAAATACCCAAAAAAAACCACATTTTGCAATTCAATCCAATGCCATCCATGCCCTAAGTGATGTTTAAATTCAACAGACACCACAGAAACAGTTGTTTCATGCACTCATGACCATAAGTAGCTCTGGGCCTACTGGCTGAAAGGCCTATTGGCAGACTACTGGCCGGCTAGTGAATTAAATAAATATTGCAAATTGATTTCAAAAGTTGGAGAAAATTTAGTGAACTGTGCAACATGTTTCCTTTAGAAAAGAAGAACAATTACTTACAAACAGACAACTAGGCCCCTAGTGAAACTACCGGCCACCCACCACAATAAATGTTTTTAAAAATTATGAAAAGTACAAAAAAATGTAGATGCAATGCCCCAATCAAACTAACAACACCAATTTTCAAACTTACTTGTGAAATCTCAAATTCAAAAGTCCTCAAATCCAATGATATATGATGCAGCAGACACAAAGAGGGATCCTTCCAGCTCCAAATCCAAATGGAAAGTGAACAGGAGATGGACAAAGCACTGGGAGGAGCCTGCTGGACAGGAACAGGAAGTTGGACTTGGGGCACTTTCTTCCTCTTCAAAATAAAAGTAAAAAAGAAAAAGGACTCCTTGCACAAAAAAGTACAGCCAAATGTCAATCTGAGGAGTTTTTTTAATCCAAATCATCATTTCGGGAAGGTTTTGATGCTGCGCGAGAGAGATTCTTCTCCAGACTGCAAATTCTGCGTGTTCAGGATTGCGATCTTCTCAAAACTTCTGCCGGAAGTCCGATGGCACGCATGAATGACGTGTTCGCGATCGCACACTCTCGCGGGACCGTGCGGCCAGCTACCAAATCTCGTGGCGCTCGCGAACAGATGGAAAATCTCGTCAGCGATTGCAGGAACCCAGTAAGTCACTTCCCCGTGCACAAAAACGCATTTTGGGCACGCAAACACAAAAAAAAATCCACTCCTGTGCGGAACGTGGAGTTTTCGGCAACTCCGCGTTCTACGCGAAGTTGTCAAAAATCCACAAACTCCGTGAGCGGAGCGGAGTTTTACACTCAGGGTTAGTAGTGGCACACAAGAGGCATGGTCAGCTGCGTGTTTGTGTGGATCTTAGATCTCTTAATAATGAGAACGGGGTGGATGCCCATCCATTGTCTAAGATTTCTGATTTATTTTCAAGTACTGCCGGAGCCACGGTTTTTTCTAAGCTTGACCTGACTAGTGCCTATCATCAGGTACAGCTCCATCCAGACTCCAGACATCTTACTGCGTTTATTTCTCACATTGGCACTTTTCAGTATCGTAGGATGCCTTTTGGCCTTGCTTCTGCTGCATCTGTTTTCCAGAGAGTTATGGATAACATGTTGAAGGATGTTGAGGGGGTTCTGGTTTTCCAGGACAATGTGTTGGTGTTTGCCAAGGACATGGAGTCTCACAATGTTATTCTTCAACGTGTGTTGCAATATCTTGGACATGTCATTTCCAAAGATGGGATTGAACCCAGACCTGGTTTAGTGGACTCAATTGTTGGGGCTTCACCTCCTTTTATTAAGGGGGGTTATTAAATCATTCCTGGGTCTGTGCAAGTTTTACTCGCGGTTCATTACAGATTTTGCCACCAAGGTTAGACCCATCAGTGATTTACTTAAGAAGGGGTTTAAATTTGCTTGGAGTAACGAGTGTTATTTGGCTTTTCAACATATCAAAACTGCATTGTGCCAAAGTGAAGCTCTCAAACCATTTGATCCCAATTTACCTAGTTGCATCACTGTTGATGCTAGTCAAGTCAGACTGGGTGCTATGCGTATGCAGAAGGATGAAAATAATTAATATACTATAGCTTTTGCATCCGGGGTTCTTTGTGCAGCGGTATTGCAATATTACGTGATTGAAAAGGAGTTGTCGGCATGTAGTTGGGCCGTGGAGAAGTTTTGGCACATATGTGTGGGAAAGGCCCTTTAAATTGCACAACTGATCATAAACCCTTAGTTAACATTCTTAGCGAGGGTGGAAGCAAGTGCTGTTCTACTCACATTTTAAGGTTGTCTATGAAATTGATTCAATTTCAGATTGATATTGCTCATATTCCTGGTTGTAGGAACAGCAGGGCAGATTTTCTTTCCCGTTTTCCCTTTATGTCTGATGATAATGGTGATAGAAATGTAAAATTGTCAGATTTGTTGATGAGGATGTTAAATGTTGTCTTGTAGCTTCCCTAGACATTCCAGAGCTAAAGGTTTGCTCAGAAGAAGAGTAGATAGAAGCTATGCCAACAGACCAAGTGTTACAACAAATCATTGATTTAGTCAAAAATGGTCAGCCTAGAGAGAAGGCCCTTTCACCATTGATACAGTCATATTGTAAAGTAAGAGATTACATTTTGGTTGAGGATGGTATGGGTTTGAGTTCCGACTAGTTTATTCCTCCATATATCATACGGAGTAGCATTCTAAGAAATGCTCGTGAGGGACATCTTGGATCTTCTCTTACTAAACGATGCATACGTGAGTCATTTTGGTGGTCCAGACCGGACTCTGATGTAGATTAAGTTGTGGAAAGATGTGTAGTTCGTATGTCTGCTGACAAAAGTCTGAAGGTATCCATGCCCCTCCTTATAGCTGTTGAATGTCCGCCTGGCACTGGGGTCAAGTTGGGTATAGGTATCATGGGGCCGTATGATTTGTAGATGTTTTGAAAGACAATTTTTCTAAATGGACGGAGCTTAAAATGGTCAGGGAAATTTTCCTGAAGGAGAGTTTTACTGAACATCTTGTTTCTATCAATGGTACCCAGTTCATAAGTAAAGAGTTACAGTCTTTTCTTTTGCCATGTGGTGTGAAGCATTTGAAGAGCGTCCTGTACCACCCAAAAACCAATGGCCTTGTGGAAAGAATGAACAGGGTTGTGGGCAAGTACATTAAGTTGACTAAAAGTAGTAATCTTGATGTTATAAAGGCTGAGCATAGCATGTTGTGGTTTTACTGCACCACACCTCATTCTACTACAAAAAGGTCTCACATTTTGAACTTCTAAGAGGTAGGAAAGCCAATACCAGCTGACGTCCTGCGTGGATGTAGAAATGGATTAAGAGTGAGTCTGATGTAGAGCACTTGTTGGAGTTGGTAAAGAAGTGTACGACTAATTCAAGAAAAACAGAATGTTTGGTATGACAAAACAAAAAGTCTCAAAAACGTTGCTCTTAATATTGGTGATTTAGCTCACATAAAATCTGCTATTCATGTGCAAAAAGGGAGGAGTAAGTTCACCAGACCTGTCAGAGTAGACACAATGTGTGGGAATGCTATCAAAGTCAGTGGTGGACACTGGTGGTATCTGGCAAACGTTGTTAAGGTTGGAAACTTGCCTGATCATCGAGAGGGATCTCATGATGTTTGTGACATGGAGGCACAAGATAATATGTGTTTCTCTCACGGTGGTGGTAGTCAGTCTCAAATTGCACATAGACAAAAGAGTTCTAGAACCATATTTAAGCCAAGCAGGTTTTACTTATGATTTCATTTAAGTCAAACTAGCGTTGTTCTATTCTTGATTTGTTTGTCGTGTTTTAGTTCATGCCGTTTCTTGTCATCTGGTGTCTGTGTGTTTGTTTTGTGTGGGCGTTCTGTTAAGTATTATTTTTGTTGTTGTTTTGTAGAGAAGAAGGGAAGATATCTAATACCTTCCATGTAAGGTTGGTAAAGAAGTGTACGACTAAATCAAGAAAAACAGAACGTTTGATATGACAAAAAAAGCCTCAAAAACGTTGCTGTTAATATTGGTGAGGAGTATGTTCACCATTCCTGTCAGAGTAGACACAATGGGGGTCATTAGGATGGCGGGCGGATCGCCACCCTTGGCTCGGCGGTGGCGATCCGCCCGCCATCCCAACTTGATTTACCCCCGCCATATTATTATGGCGGGGGGTATCGCGGCGGATGCAAAGTGCGTCCGCCGCTTTTCCGCCGGTCGGCAATCGTTCTGATTGCCGGCCGGGTGGAGCTGGGGCACAATATTATGATGCCTGGTTGAAAAGGCCTTTCCATGGCGGCGATGCCGCCATGGGAAAGGCTGGCGGGATGTGCTATGGGGGCCCGTTGGTAGGCCCCCGGGGGGTAGGGATGGTGGGGGGTGTACTTGGGGGTACCCATGGTACCCCCCTGCATTCCCATGGACAAGGTGGCAGGCACCGCGCGGTGCCTGCCACGTTGTGCATGGGAATGCACAACATGTCAATTTGGCATTGCGGCGGGTGCTGCTTTAAGCAGCACCTGCTGCAATGTAAAATGTGCGGAATGCGACCGACAGGGTGGCGGTCGCCACATAATCAGCGGTGCGGGACCGCCACACGTCTGGCGGCCGGTCCCAGCACCTCGAGGATGGCGGGCGGTGTCCGCCCGCCATCCTAATGGGGCCCAATGTGTGGGAATGCTATCAAAGTCAGTGGTGGACACTGGTGGTATCTGGCAAACGTTGTTAAGGTTGGAAACTTGCCTGATCATCGAGAGGGATCTCATGATGTTTGTGACATGGTGGCACAAGATAATATGTGTTTCTCTCACGGTGGTGGTAGTCAGTCTCAAATTGCAAATAGACAAAAGAGTTCTAGAACCATATTTAAGCCAAGCAGGTTTCACTCATGATTTCATTTATGTCAAACTAGTGTTGTTCTATTCTTGATTTGTTTGTCGTGTTTTAGTTCATGCCGTTTCTTGTCATCTGGTGTTAGTGTGTTTGTTTTGTGTGGGCGTTCTGTTAAGTATTATTTTTGTTGTTGTTTTGTTGAGAAGAAGGGAAGATATCTAATACCTTCCATGTAAGGTTGAGAGTTCCATCCCAGAGAACTCTCAGTACTGTGTATTCTGTGTTGGAATGTAATGCTGTAGGTGCTCATGGAATGTGGTGTTCGAGGTATTGGTAGTTTAACTGTTGCTGGCAGCAGAGGGATTCCTGCATGTTTGCCCTATGTTAATGTGTAGCTCATCTGTAGTAATAAACTTACCTTATTGTGTCTGATTTCTCCAGTGTAATGAGTACACAGGAGTTCCATGGGTGGAACATGGGTGTCCACTCATGGAAATTGACGCAATCCCAGTTTTACTAAAGGCAACAAACCTCGGATTGCGCCAAAATGGCGCACCTACCACAGAAAGGCAAAACGAGGAGACATACCTTTATTCGTCCTCGTTATTCCTCTTTCCATGTGTGCTGCATTCTGTAGCACACATATAAAGATGAATAAGCCTCTAAGGATTGTTTTTGTGAAGGAAAGTATTCCTTCCTGCACAAAAACAATCCTGTCCGTAACGCAGGCACCCTTGTGCCATGGATCAAGGGTGCCTGCATTGGTGCTGCGAAGCTGCATGTGCTCCAGCAGAAGCAGACAGCTGAACTGCGCCATACCATTGTTAATATGGCACATTACTGCTCTCTCCCTTTCACGCAACACAGTTTAGCAACTTCCCTTGCTGCGCTGCTTGCATGAACTCTTAGTAAATATGCCCCTAAGCTCTTTTTCTAAGTCAGTGTTAGAGCAAACCTTTTGATAAAGTCTGTAAAGTAAGGCATCTTTAAAGCATTCCTGCTGGTGAGCTATCATTTATGTTATAATAGTTAAACATCGGCCATCCTGTCTTCTGACTTCAATTCTCAAGCAAAACGTTGTAAAAAGGGTCACCAAAGCTAACATTTTGAAGAACATGTAGTATTTTGAGGAACATGTCGTATATGTCATTTTCTCACATCTGTCAAATCAATCAATACAGCATTTCTCTCATAGCTGTCAGAGAAGCCTGTGGTAAATCCTTTTAACCGTTATATGAGATTTTCAGAGCCACTGGGAGTTGTTGTTAATTAGGAATTGGTGATCCCACAGTAAATGGATTGAACATTTTCCTCATATTCCTGATGTCTACATTTTCGTCAGCTACCATTGCGCTACCTTTGAGTTCCAGATTGTGCTGACCTCGTGACATGATCAAAGCGTGACCCCAATAGTCTCTACTGCATATCCTGTTCCTGTGATACCCAGACAAGATGAGAGTTAATGCATTTTGTTTGTGACCCAGTGTGGCCTCTACAGGAATATGAATTGAATAGGCTAAGTCTGAAGGTAATATGTCTGTGATATATTCTACAATAGATCGTTTTCTGTTGTCTGCATTTTCGTACAGACGGACAGAATTTCAACTTGCAGTAGTGTGACCACATTTTCAGAAGTAAAAACCGGGACATACCAGACATAAAAGTAGGACTAAAGCATTTAGCCTTACTTTCATGTCTGGCCTGTCCCGATTTTTCTCACTTTCATGCTGGCTTGCCACGCTTCTTTTTGGGCAGGTAGGTGTCTGTGCGTGTATGTGTCTGTGTGTCCTCTTTAAGTAAATATACTATCATCAAGTAATTTCTCTGTTTCTTTCACGCAGTGCAGGGGGAAGTTGGCTGCATGGTTCCAGCAGAGGGGAGACAGAGTGGGGAGAAGGGCAGGGGGTCTCAGGGTAGAGGTCCTGTCATAGCTAATGTTACCTAAATCCCTGACCTCCTCCCCTCTACTGGGAGCATGCAGCTGACTTTCTCCTGCGCTGCCTGAAAGAAATAAAGACATTTCTTAATGATAGTATATCTTTCAATTATCCTTTGCAGGCTGCCTTGACCTTTGTCTCAAAAATTGGTACATGTATTTGTAATTAAGGAAAGCGTCTGGACACCGGGACAGTCCTCAGAAAACCGGAACTGTCCAATGAAATCCGGGATGTCTGGTCACCCTAAAGATTTGCAGATGTGTGCAGGCCAGACCTACACAAGCATATAGCCTTATTTGCTAGTGCAAACCCACCGTTCTATTTCAGAAATGTTAGTTTCGCAGCTGCACATGGATTTACACAGATTTTCCTATGACTGAATCTAAATCAGGTTTTGGAGTGAGTATATCAGGGCAGAAATGCTTAGGGAATTTGTGAAAACTTTCATGTTTGTGTTTATTGATGAACTTGTTTCCAATCCATTCCCACCCTCAGAAAATTCAGAGATTTACTCGTATTCACAGCAAGAGAAAATTACTTTCTGAGACAATAGGGAATGGATCCCCCCTGAAAATTGGCAGGGTGTCTCAAGAAGGTATTGCTCCAAATAGAGAGACATTTCCCGACAAAGAATAAAAGGTTAGCACGTGTATTTGCTCTGCACTGCTGAATTTCTCAGATAAAAATATTTGGCTCCATGATTTCACATGAGAAAATGTAAGCACACAAGTCTTATAGGAGTATGCATGGAAACCCGTTGTTGTCACAGGTTTCTATGCGTCACCTGCAAAACTGTGTGTGAATTCCAAAAAGTCAGAAATTTGCATCCATGAAAGATCAGAAATGTGCAGGTTCCTTTTGTGATTCAGGTCTTTAGTTTCTATTTCTAACTTTCATTCACTTTTGCCTGATGTGCAATCGTAAATTCACCAAAGTCATGTGGCCTAGGCCCTCAAAATGTTTAACATGTCCAGCCATTTTTTCTAACATAGACATACTTCTGCATTCATCACAAATTTCCTTCCTCACAATTTCTTACTAATCATTAGTATCAGGTGGGGATACCTATAATTGGTTACCCACACCCACCTAGTGACACAGATGTAAAGATATTTCTATAGAGATGATCTGTGTATCCCACTGCTACCCCATGCCTTAAGGGGTCTCCCAGTATTGTACCTATGTGCAGCAAACAAAATGACGGCACTACATGATGCTGCGTTCTAGTTATACCACAACCAACAGTAAAAAAGTCCACAAAACATGAAAGGTATGAGGAAATCAACTTCCACAATCCACCAGATTCACACCACCAACAGAGAAAATGTAAAGCTGATGAAAAGCCATACAAAATAAATTGTGCCCACCACAGACTCCGCTTGTGTTTGTCAGTGCATCTAATTCAAGTATCTTGAAAATATGAATGCATCTGTTTTCCCTAAAACTGAAGTGTCTACGAGCTAAGAGACTATGAGCAAAAATGTTATGAACCTGTGATGCCCTGTTTGCAGTCCAGAAGATGTCCAACCAGCAATGACAAAAAGTTGATATAATGTCTTACTGTTTTACTGTCTTACTGCCTACACAAAAAAAGCACAGTATTGATCTTCTCTGCCTCTCAGTGATCCTTTTGAGCTGTGATATATCATATATATATATATATATATATATATATATATATATATATATATATATATATATACATATATATATATATATTATCTACTGGCGGTCGCCAGTAGATAGTTATAGTTAGGACCTATTATCCATAGGAAATCCGCGACATTCTATTTGAAATAACGTTGGCGCCGGTTGACGAATCTTCGCAAAAGTTTCCAACTTGTTGGGGCGCTCCGCTCCTATCCTGAAAGTCTCGGGTTGATTCGTCAAGCGGGGGCCGAGAAAAAAGGGGGGCCCCAAAACGCGTTTTCCCCATTCATTTTTCCATAGGAACCTTTAGTCGCAGCTACAGCCCGAACTGCTGAACGGAATTACACCAAATTTGGCAAAGAGGTAGCCCTTGGTTCAGACTGGTGCCTTTTGCTTAAATGGTGTAAATCCGTTCAGTAGTTCCTGAGAAATTCACAAGTAAAGTCACATATATATCTATGGCCGAGTAGGGTCCGCGTACCCTCCCGATCACGAGGTGCATGCTAATTGGCTGTCAGCTGGCTGTCAACATTCCGATTCAGGAAGTGTTGGCAGCCATTTTGTCCCTTGGTAGAACCGAGGGACAGAAACAAGTGCGCAAAGCGCACAAAGGGGGCAGGGTAGAAACACCCTAACCCCCTAGGCCTGCTCAGGGGTCCCACAAGGACCCCCTGGGCAAAAAAAGCATTTTTTTTTAAAAAAATCGTCAGGATGCGCTCAGGGTGCGCGGATCCTGCCGGAAAAAATCGAAGCGCGGTCTCCCGCGCTCGATAGTTAATTTGCCCCCGGGTAGGCCAAGTCCCGGGGGCATGGTGGGGGGTTACATTTATGTATGGGGGCCTCTAAGGCCCCCCAAGCCCCGGGGACCACCACCCCCGGGGCTTTAACAAAAAATGGTGCGGGAGGGCTCTTTGCCCTCCCGCTGCCCCGGGGACCGCCACCTCCCCGGGGCTTCTGTTTTATTTTTAACCTGTGTGGGGGGCTCCAGCCCCCCACACGCCCGGGACCGCCACCTCCCCGGGGCACTAAAAAGTTAAAAATGGGGGTCCGTTTTGGACCCCCGAAGTCCCGGGGACCACCACCTCCCCGTGGCTTTGAAAATGTGGGGAGGGGGGCTGCGCGGCCCCCCTCCTGGAGCCAGTGATGGCCCTGGGGACCACCACCCCCCAGGGCCGGCTCCTGCAGTGTCCCGGGGTGCCTACCCCGGGACACTGCTGTTTGCAATGACAGGACGGGAGCCTCGCGGCCCCGTCCTGTCATTGCAAACTTGCTTTGGATATTGGAAGAGAGAGCAGGAAACCTGCTCTCGCTTCCAATATCCAAAGCTGATTGCTTTCCACATGGGGAGCAGCATGTTAGCTGCTCCCCATGTGGAAAAGCAATGCCGGCTCGCGCAGGAGGCGGGGAGCCGGCTGGGACTGTCCTGAGGGTCCCTAGGGGCCAACTAGCCCACCAGGTACCTCCAGTAAGCGCCACGGAGCTGCGTTGCAGAGTGTTGTAAAAAGGGGCGTGGCCTCCGAACACCTCTCTGCAACGCAGCCCCCTGGCGCATACTGGAGGTACCTGGTGGGCTAGTTGGCCCCTAGGGACCCTCGGGATTGAGGAGGAATTAATTGTCCAACTTAAAACGCGCCACAGGGCGTGTTTGCAGACATGTCACCTTAGGCCCCACCCCCTTCCTTCACCATTGTGCAAATATTCCTCTAAAATCAGCCGAACTACGAATTCCGATTTACTCACCTGTTATCAGGAGAGACCTCAGTGCTGCATCTTTGAGCCCAGTACTGATCCTGAAAAGTAATTCTAACCGTACTTACCAGTAACTTGAATTTCCTTCCATAGGATATCATTGCCTGCTTTTTGCTGAAAAAGTTTCTAAGTGTCGATTTTTGAAACATACAAATATTCCTCTAAAATCAGCCGAAATACGAATTTCGATTTACTCACCTGTTATCAGGAGAGACCTCATTGCTGCATCTTTCAGCCCAGTACTGGTCCTGAAAAGTAATTTTAACCGTACTTACCAGTAACTTGAATTTCCTTCCATAGGCTAACATTGACTGGTTTCACTTGGAAATTCTTCTAAGTGTGGAGTTTTGGAACTTTAAAATATTCCTCTAAAATCAGCCGAAATACGAATTCCGATTTACTCACCTGGTATCAGGAGAGACCTCAGTGCTGCATCTTTCAGCCCAGTACTGATCCTCAAAAGTAATTTTAACCGTACTTACCAGTAACTTGAATTTCCTTCCATAGGATATCATTGCCTGCTTTTTGCTGAAAAAGTTTCTAAGTGTTGATTTTTGAAACATACAAATATTCCTCTAAAATCAGCCGAAATACGAATTCCGATTTACTCACCTGTTATAAGGAGAGACCTCAGTGCTGTATCTTTCAGCCCAGTACTGGTCCTGAAAAGTAATTTTAACCGTACTTACCAGTAACTTGAATTTCCTTCCATAGGCTAACATTGACTGGTTTCACTTGGAAATTCTTCTAAGTGTGGAGTTTTGGAACTTTAAAATATTCCTCTGAAATCAGCCGAAATACGAATTCCGATTTACTCACCTGTTATCAGGAGAGACCTCAGTGCTGCATCTTTCAGCCCAGTACTGATCCTCAAAAGTAATTTTAACCGTACTTACCAGTAACTTGAATTTCCTTCCATAGGATATCATTGCCTGCTTTTTGCTGAAAAAGTTTCTAAGTGTTGATTTTTGAAACATACAAATATTCCTCTAAAATCAGCCGAAATCCGAATTCTGATTTACTCACCTGTTATCAGGAGAGACCTCAGTGCTGCATCTTTCAGCCCAGTACTGGTCCTGAAAAGTAATTTTAACCGTACTTGCCGGTAACTTGAATTTCCTTCATAGGCTAACATTGACTGGTTTCACTTGGAAATTCTTCTAAGTGTGGAGTTTTGGAACTTTATAATATTCCTCTAAAATCAACCAAAGTACGAATTCCAATTTACTCACCTGTTATCAGGAGAGAACCCAGTGCTGCATCTTTTAGCCCAGCACTGACCCTGAAAAGTAATTCTAACCGTACTTACCAGTAACTTACATTTCCTTCCATAGGAATCCATTGTCTGGTTTTCAGCAGAAAAGTTTCAAAGTGTCGATTTTCACAAATTACAAATATTCCTTAAAAATCGCCTGTATGACTTAAACGCATTCTTTCAACTGTTTACAGGAGATGCACCAGTGCTGGATCCAGGATCCAACACTGAGTAAGAAAAAGTAACGATAACACTACTTACCTGCTAAGTGAATTTCCTCCCATAGGATAACATTGGTGATTCTATGTGAAAAAGTTTCTAAGTGTCAACTTTTAAAATACAATAATATTCCTTAAAAATCACTACTGTAACCAAAACGCTTTTACTCAACTGTTTACAGGAGATGTCCCAGGACTGAATCTAGGATCCAGTCCTGTGGTTAGAAAAGTAATCCATAAAGTAACTAATTGCATTTAACTAGAAATTCACATTGAGCTCAATGTTGCATTGTGTTTGAAATTGTGTTGCCCATTGCAACAACTGTAACTACTGTACTTAAAACTCTATTGCCTATTTGCAAACTATTTAAACTAAAGTAATTCATTCTGAGAAAGTATATTTTGTAATGTAATGTATAATGTAATTACAATGTAATTTAATAAATAAAATATATAAAAATAAATAGTTTTAAAAAATGTAGTAAATCAGTATCAAAAAAATAAATATAACAATTAATACATTTAAAAATTGTCATTTACAAAACCTTTGAAATTCACTGAAAAAACCATAGGTTTTAGGGGCGTTATAGTTAGAAATTAGCATTTAAAAAACCTTTGAAATTCACTGAAAAAACCATAGGTTTCAGACACGTTATAGTTAGAAATTAGCATTTAAAAAACCTTTGAAATTCACTGAAAAAACCATAGGTTTTAGGGACAGTTATAGTTAGTTGGACATTTCACTCGTACAAAACCCGTGAAATTCCCCTGTTATAGTTAGTTCAGCTAACTATAACTCGCGCCCCCGCAATGCACTGCTGATGACGTCACATATTACATCACTCATGACATGGTCAGTGATATCACTGATGACATCACTGATGACATCTCAAATGACATCACTGATGACATCATCCACGTGATAATCTGATGCACCTCCTCACACCCTAATATAACCTTTGATATACCCAATCTAAATTACAGACTGCCATTCGCAAAACCATAGACACTCCAACACCAATAACTACATACCCACTCACTGATTCTTAGGTCTACACACACACATCCACTCACTCACCCGTACAGTCACTCATACTTATGGTCACTCAGTACAGGACTATCATATGCACTCTTACTCCTATATAGACACTCAAACACCGCCACTCATCCATAGAGGTACTCACACACCTAGTCAGTCATGCAAATAATTAAACACACTGCCATTTACTCACCTATACAGTTATACACACACCAGCTCACTTAATCATACAAATACTACCACATTGTTACGCTCTTATACAATCACTGATACAAGCACACACTCATCCATACAGCCACTATCACAATCACTCACTCTCGCTTATAGCTATTTATATACTCCAACACACATATATACTGCCTTTCACATATGTAGTTACTCACACATGTACCACTGGGACATATATTCACTCACTAACACACTCTTACACACACTTACCCACCCATACAGTCTATCACAGATGCACTCTTGAAACCATCCACCCAGTGAATCACCCACTCACACATCTATGCACAGAGTCTCACACACCCCTCCCACACAAACACTGAGGCACCCATACAGATACTCAGAGAACCATTCAATAACTCATATAGACACTCATGTAGCTATTCACAAACACATGCAGCCACTTACACAGCAACAGACAGACGGATACAGACATTCACCCAGTTTAGTCACTAACCCATGCATTCAGTAAGATACGTTAAATCACTCACTTATAGAGTCAGTCACGCACCTACTAAATCATCCATACAGACACATAGACACCCACTCATTCTTCAATACGTCTTTTCCTATATATATTAAAAATATTTAAACTTTATAGAAACACACAGTCACTGGATGATGTCATCAGTGATGTCATTTGAGATGTCATCAGTGATGTCATCAGTGATGTCACTGACCATGTCATGAGTGATGTAATATGTGACGTCATCAGCAGTGCATTGCGGGGGCGCGAGTTATAGTTAGCTGAACTAACTATAACGGGGAATTTCACGGGTTTTGTACGAGTGAAATGTCCAACTAACTATAACTGTCCCTAAAACCTATGGTTTTTTCAGTGAATTTCAAAGGTTTTTTAAATGCTAATTCTAACTATAACGTGTTTGAAACCTATGGTTTTTTCAGTGAATATATATATATATATATATATATATATATATGCATATATATATATATATATATATATATATATATATATATATATATATATATATCTACTGGCGGTCGCCAGTAGATAGTTATAGTTACAACCTATTATCCATAGGAAATCCGCGACATTCTATTTGAAATAACGTTGGCGCCGGTTGACGAATCTTCGTGAAAGTTTCCAACTTGTTGGGGCGCTCCGCTCCGCTCCTACCCTGAAAGTCTCGGGGTGATACGTGAAGCGGGGGCCGAGAAAAAGGGGGTCCCAAAACGCGTTTTCCCCATTCATTTTTCCATAGGAACCTTTAGTCGCAGCTACAGCCCGAACTGCTGAACGGAATTACCCCAAATTTGGCAAAGAGGTAGCCCTTGGTTCAGACTGGTGCCTTTTGCTAAAATGGTGTAAATCCGTTCAGTAGTTCCTGAGAAATTCACAATTAAAATCACATATATATCTATGGGCGCGTCGGATCCGCGTACCCTCCCGATCACGAGCTGCATGCTAATTGGCTGTCAACACTCCAAATCAAGAAGTGTTGGCAGCCATTTTGTCCCTCGGTAGAACCGAGGGACAGAAACAAGTGCGCAAAGCGCAAAAGGGGGCAGGGTAGAAACACCCTGACCCTCTAGGTCTGCTCAGGGGGTCCCACAAGGATCCCCTGGGCAGAAAAGATTTTTATTTTTTTAAATCAGCGGGATGCGCTTAGGGTGCGCGTATCCCGCCGAGAAAAAAAAGAAACAAGTGCGCAAACGCACAAAGGGGGCAGGGTAGAAACACCCTAACCCCTAGGCCTGCTCAGGGGGTCCCACAAGGACCCCCTGGGCAAAAAAAACCATTTTTTTTTAAAAATAAAATCGGCAGGATGAGCTCAGGGTGCGCGAATCCTGCCGAAAAAAAAAATAATCGAAGCGCGGTCTCCCGCGCTTCGATAGTTAATTGGCCCCCGGGTGGCCCAAGTCCCGGGGGCATGGTGGGGGGATAATTTAATGTGTGGGGGCCTCAAAGGGCTCCCCAAGCCCCGGGGACCGCCACCCCCCGGGGCTTTTTTAAAAATGGTGCGGGAGGGCTCTGAGCTCTCCCGCAGCCCCGGGGACCACCACCTCCCCGGGCTTTTTTAAATTAATTTAACAACCTGTGTGGGGGCTCCAGCCCCCCACACGCCCCGGGGACCGCCACCTCCCCGGGGCACTAACAAATTAAAATGGGGGTCCGTTTTGGACCCCCGAAGCCCCGGGGACCACCACCTCCCCGGGCTGTGCTGATGTAGGGAGGGGGCCGCGCGGCCCCCTCCTGGAGCCCTTGATGGCCCTGGGGACCACCACCCCCCAGGGCCGGCTCCTGCAGTGTCCCGGGTGCCTACCCCCGGGACATTGTAGTTTGCTATGGCAGGACGGGAGCCTCGCGGCTCCCGTCCTGCCATAGCAAACTGCTTTGGATATTGGAAGAGAGAGCAGGGAAACCTGCTCTCTCTTCCAATATCCAAAGCACATTGCTTTTCCACATGGGGAGCAGCATGTCAGCTGCTCCCCATGTGGAAAAGCAATGCCGGCTCCCAAGGGACGTGGGAGCCGGCGGGACTGTGGGGGATTGGGGACCCCCCACAGTCCCCAACGGAGAGGGCCAGCCCCGGGGGATGGGGTCCCCGGGGCAAGTAGTGGCCCAGGAGGGGGGCCACGCGGCCCCCCTCCCCAAAAAAGAAAAATTAAAAAAATTTTAAAAAATGGAAAGGCCGGCCCCGGGGGATGGGGTCCCCGGGGCCTTAAATGGCCAGAGGAGGGGGGCCACGCAGCCCCCCTCCAAAGAATAAAAATAAAAAGGCCATGCCCCGGGGGATGGGGTCCCCGGGGCCAATACAGGCCCAGGGAAGGGGGGCCACGCGGCCCCCTTCCCGTTTTTTTTTTTAATTAAAAATTTAAAAAAAGGGGTAAGGCCCTGGGGGATGGGGTCCCCAGGGCATAAAAACAGGAAAAAGGAAGGGGGGCCACACAGCCCCCCTTCAGGGGACAAAAAAATATTTTTAAAAACGATCGGGCCCGCAGGCCCCGCCCCTTCCTTCACCACTCTGCAAACGCGCCCCTGGCGCGTTTGCAGAGGGGGAACGAATTCCCCTTGAATACTGGGGGTCCCTGGGGCCAACTAGCCCACCAGGAACCTCCAATATGCGCCAGGGGCTGCGTTGCAGAGACGTGTAGAGAGGCCACACCCCTTTTACACCTCTCTGCAACGCAGCTCTGTGGCGCTTTTGGAGGTATATGGTGGGCTAGTTGGACTCCGGGGACCCTCAGGATTCAAGGGGACTTAATCCCCCAACTTAAAACGCGCCACGGGGCGCGTTTGCACAGTGGTGAAGGGAGGGGCGGGGCTTCAGGTGACATGTGTGCAAACAGGCCCCGTGGCGCGTTTTAAGATGGGGAATTAAATCCCTTCAATCCTGAGGGTCCCTGGGGGCCAACTAGCCCAACAGGTACATCCAGAAAGCGCCACAGAGCTGCGTTGCAGAGAGGTGTAAAAAGGGGTGTGGCCTCTCTACACGTCTCTGCAACGCAGCCCACTGGCGCATATTGGAGGTTCCTGGTGGGCTAGTTGGCCCCTAGGGACCCTCAGGATTCAAGGGGACTTAATCCCCCAACTTAAAACGCGCAACGGGGCGCGTTTGCACAGATGTCACCTCAGGCCCCGCCCCCTCCCTTCACCATTGTGCAAATATTCCTCTAAAATCAGCCGAAATACGAATTCCGATTTACTCACCTGTTATCAGGAGAGACCTCAGTGCTGTATCTTTCAGCCCAGTACTGGTCCTGAAAAGTAATTCTAACCATACTTACCAGTAACTTGAATTTCCTTCCATAGGCTAACATTGACTGGTTTCACTTGGAAATTCTTCTAAGTGTGGAGTTTTGGAACTTTAAAATATTCCTCTAAAATCAGCCGAAATACGAATTCCGATTTACTCACCTGTTATCAGGAGAGACCTCAGTGCTGCATCTTTCAGCCCAGTACTGGTCCTGAAAAGTAATTTTAACCGTACTTACCGGTAACTTGAATTTCCTTCATAGGCTAACATTGACTGGTTTCACTTGGAAATTCTTCTAAGTGTGGAGTTTTGGAACTTTAAAATATTCCTCTAAAATCAGCCGAAATACGAATTCCGATTTACTCACCTGTTATCAGGAGAGACCTCAGTGCTGCATCTTTCAGCCCAGTACTGATCCTCAAAAGTAATTTTAACCGTACTTACCAGTAACTTGAATTTCCTTCCATAGGATATCATTGCCTGCTTTTTGCTGAAAAAGTTTCTAAGTGTTGATTTTTGAAACATACAAATATTCCTGTAAAATCAGCCGAAATACGAATTCCGATTTACTCACCTGTTATAAGGAGAGACCTCAGTGCTGTATCTTTCAGCCCAGTACTGGTCCTGAAAAGTAATTTTAACCGTACTTACCGGTAACTTGAATTTCCTTCATAGGCTAACATTGACTGGTTTCACTTGGAAATTCTTCTAAGTGTGGAGTTTTGGAACTTTAAAATATTCCTCTAAAATCAGCCGAAATACGAATTCCGATTTACTCACCTGTTATCAGGAGAGACCTCAGTGCTGTATCTTTCAGCCCAGTACTGGTCCTGAAAAGTAATTTTAACCGTACTTACCGGTAACTTGAATTTCCTTCATAGGCTAACATTGACTGGTTTCACTTGGAAATTCTTCTAAGTGTGGAGTTTTGGAACTTTAAAATATTCCTCTAAAATCAGCCGAAATACGAATTCCGATTTACTCACCTGTTATCAGGAGAGACCTCAGTGCTGCATCTTTCAGCCCAGTACTGATCCTGAAAAGTAATTTTAACCGTACTTACCGGTAACTTGAATTTCCTTCATAGGCTAACATTGACTGGTTTCACTTGGAAATTCTTCTAAGTGTGGAGTTTTGGAACTTTAAAATATTCCTCTAAAATCAGCCGAAATACGAATTCCGATTTACTCACCTGTTATCAGTAGAGACCTCAGTGCTGCATCTTTC
Source organism: Calotriton arnoldi (assembly GCA_963921515.1). Lineage (NCBI taxonomy): Eukaryota > Metazoa > Chordata > Amphibia > Caudata > Salamandridae > Calotriton > Calotriton arnoldi. The sequence continues at coordinate 309,049 of CAWUFW010003771.1, read as the reverse complement.
AGCCCAGTACTGATCCTCAAAAGTAATTTTAACCGTACTTACCAGTAACTTGAATTTCCTTCCATAGGATATCATTGCCTGCTTTTTGCTGAAAAAGTTTCTAAGTGTTGATTTTTGAAACATACAAATATTCCTCTAAAATCAGCCGAAATCCGAATTCTGATTTACTCACCTGTTATCAGGAGAGACCTCAGTGCTGCATCTTTCAGCCCAGTACTGGTCCTGAAAAGTAATTTTAACCGTACTTACCAGTAATTTGAATTTCCTTCCATAGGCTAACATTGACTGGTTTCACTTGGAAATTCTTCTAAGTGTGGAGTTTTGGAACTTTAAAATATTCCTCTAAAATCAGCCGAAATACGAATTCCGATTTACTCACCTGTTATCAGGAGAGACCTCAGTGCTGCATCTTTCAGCCCAGTACTGATCCTCAAAAGTAATTTTAACCGTACTTACCGGTAACTTGAATTTCCTTCATAGGCTAAGATTGACTGGTTTTCAGCAAAAAGTTTCAAAGTGTTGATTTTCACAAACTACAAATATTCCTTAAAAATCGCCTGTATGACTTAAACGCATTCTTTCAACTGTTTACAGGAGATGCACCAGTGCTGGATCCAGGATCCAACACTGAGTAAGAAAAAGTAACGATAACAGTTTTTACCTGCTAAGTGAATTTCCTTCCATAGGATAACATTGGTGATTCTATGAGAAAAGTTTCTAAGTGTCAACTTTTAAAATACAATAATATTCCTTAAAAATCACGACTGTAACCAAAACGCTTTTACTCAACTGTTTACAGGAGATGTACCAGGACTGAATCTAGGATCCAGTCCTGTGGTTACAAAAGTAATCCATAAAGTAACTAATTGCATTTAACTAGAAATTCACATTGAGCTGAATGTTGCATTGTGTTTGAAAATGTGTTGCCCATTGCAACAACTGTAACTACTGTACTTAAAAGTCTATTGCCTATCTGCAAAGTATTTAAACTAAAGTAATTCATTCTGAGAAAGTATTTTTTGTAATGTAATGTATAATGTAATTACAATGTAATTTAAAAATAAAATATGTAAAAAAAAATTGTTTCTAAAAATGTAGTAAATCAGTATGAAAAAAATTAATATAACAATTAATACATTTAAAAATTGTCATTTACAAAACCTTTGAAATTCACTGAAAAAACCGTAGGTTTCAGGCACGTTATAGTTAGAAATTAGCATTTAAAAAACCTTTGAAATTCACTGAAAAACCATAGGTTTCAGACACGTTATAGTTACAAATTAGCATTTAAAAACCTTTGAAATTCACTGAAAAAACCATAGGTTTCAGACACCTTATAGTTACAAATTAGCATTTAAAAACCCTTGAAATTCACTGAAAAAACCATAGGTTTTAGGGACAGTTATAGTTACTTGGACATTGCACTCGTACAAAACCCGTGAAATTCCCCGTTATAGTTAGTTCAGCTAACTATAACTCGCGCCCCGCAATGCACTGCAGATGACGTCACATATTACATCACTCATGACATGGTCAGTGACATCACTGATGACATCACTGATGACATCTCAAATGACATCACTGATGACATCATCCACGTGATAATCTGATGCACCTCCTCACACCCTAATATAACCTTTGATACACCCACTCTAAATTACAGACTGCCATTCGCAAAACCATAGACACTCCAACACCAATAACTACATACCCACTCACTGATTCTTAGGTCTACACACACACATCCACTCACTCACCCGTACAGTCACTCATACTTACGGTCACTCAGTACAGGACTATCATATGCACTCTTACTCCTATATAGACACTCAAACAACGCCACTCATCCATAGAGATACTCACACACCTAGTCAGTCATGCAAATAATTAAACACACTGCCATTTACTCACCTATACAGTTATACACACACCAGCTCACTTACTCATACAAATAGTAGCACATTGTTACGCTCTTATACAATCACTGATACAAGCACACACTCATCCATACAGCCACTATCACAATCACTCACTCTTGCTTATAGCTATTTATATACTCCAACACACATATATACTGCCTTTCACATATGTAGTTACTCACACATGTACCACTGGGACATACATTCACTCACTAACACACTCTTACACACACTTACCCACCCATACAGTCTATCACAGATGCACTCTTGAAACCATCCACCCAGTGAATCACCCACTCACACATCTATGCACAGAGTTGCACACACCCCTCCCACACAAACACTCAGGCACCCATACAGATACTCAGACAAGCATTCAATAACTCATATAGACACTCATGTAGCTATTCACAAACACATGCAGCCACTTACACAGCAACAGACAGACGGATACAGACATTCATCCAGTTTAGTCACTAACCCATGCATTCAGTAAGATACGTTAAATCACTCACTTATAGAGTCAGTCACGCACCTACTAAATCATCCATACAGACACTTACACACCCACTCATTCTTCAATACGTCTTTTCCTATATATATTAAAAATATTTAAACTTTACAGAAACACACAGTCACTGGATGATGTCATCAGTGATGTCATCAGTGATGTCATCAGTGATGTCATTTGAGATGTCATCAGTGATGTCATCAGTGATGTCACTGACCATGTCATGAGTGATGTAATATGTGACGTCATCAGCAGTGCATTGTGGGGCGCGAGTTATAGTTAGCTGAACTAACTATAACGGGGGAATTTCACGGGTTTTGTACGAGTGCAATGTCCAAGTAACTATAACTGTCCCTAAAACCTATGGTTTTTTCAGTGAATATATATATATATATATATATATATATATATATTCACTGAAAAAACCATAGGTTTCAGGGACGTTATAGTTACAAATTAGCATTTAAAAACCTTTGAAATTCACTGAAAAAACCATAGGTTTTAGGGACAGTTATAGTTATTTGGACATTGCACTCGTACAAAACCCGTGAAATTCCCCCGTTATAGTTAGTCCAGCTAACTATAACTCGCGCCCCGCAATGCACTGCTGATGACGTCACATATTACATCACTCATGACATGGTCAGTGACATCACTGATGACATCACTGATGACATCTCAAATGACATCACTGATGACATCATCCAGTGACTTTGTGTTTCTGTAAAGTTTAAATATTTTTAATATATATAGGAAAAGACGTATTGAAGAATGAGTGGGTGTGTAAGTGTCTGTATGGATGATTTAGTAGGTGCGTGACTGACTCTATAAGTGAGTGATTTAACGTATCTTACTGAATGCATGGGTTAGTGACTAAACTGGGTGAATGTCTGTATCCGTCTGTCTGTTGCTGTGTAAGTGGCTGCATGTGTTTGTGAATAGCTACATGAGTGTCTATATGAGTTATTGAATGCTTGTGTGAGTATCTGTATGGGTGCCTGAGTGTTTGTGTGGGAGGGGTGTGTGCGACTCTGTGCATAGATGTGTGAGTGGGTGATTCACTGGGTGGATGGTTTAAAGAGTGCATCTGTGATAGACTGTATGGGTGGGTAAGTGTGTGTAAGAGTGTGTTAGTGAGTGAATGTATGTCCCAGTGGTACATGTGTGAGTAACTACATATGTGAAAGGCAGTATATATGTGTGTTGGAGTATATAAATAGCTATAAGCAAGAGTGAGTGATTGTGATAGTGGCTGTATGGATGAGTGTGTGCTTGTATCAGTGATTGTATAAGAGCGTAAGAATGTGCTAGTATTTGTATGAGTAAGTGAGCTGGTGTGTGTATAACTGTATAGGTGAGTAAATGGTAGTGTGTTTAATTATTTGCATGACTGACTAGGTGTGTGAGTACCTCTATGGATGAGTGGCGGTGTTTGAGTGTCTATATAGGAGTATGAGTGCATATGATAGTCCTAGTACTGAGTGACCGTAAGTATGAGTGACTGTACGGGTGAGTGAGTGGATGTGTGCGTAGACCTAAGAATCAGTGAGTGGGTATGTAGTTATTGGTGTTGGAGTGTCTATGGTTTTGCGAATGGCAGTCTGTAATTTAGAGTGGGTGTATCAAAGGTTATATTAGGGTGTGAGAAGATGCATGAAATGATCACGTGGATGATGTCATCAGTGATGTCATTTGAGATGTCATCAGTGATGTCATCAGTGATGTCACTGACCATGTCATGAGTGATGTAATATGTGACGTCATCAGCAGTGCATTGTGGGCGCGAAAGTTATAGTTAGCTGGACTAACTATAACGGGGGAATTTCACGGGTTTTGTAACGAGTGCAATGTCCAAATAACTATAACTGTCCCTAAAACCTATGGTTTTTTCAGTGAATTTCAAAGGTTTTTTAAATGCTAATTTGTAACTATAACGTCCCTGAAACCAATGGTTTTTTCAGTGAATTTCAAAGGTTTTTTAAATGCTAATTTGTAACTATAACATGTCTGAAACCTACGGTTTTTTCAGTGAATTTCAAAGGTTTTGTAAATGACAATTTTTAAATGTATTAATTGTTATATAAATTTTTTTCATACTGATTTCCAAATTGTTTAGAAACAATTTTTTTTACATATTTTATTTTTTAAATTACATTGTAATTACATTATACATTACATTACAAAAAATACTTTCTCAGAATGAATTACTTTAGTTTAAATACTTTGCACATAGGCAATAGACTTTTAAGTACAGTAGTTACAGTTGTTGCAATGGGCAACACATTTTCAAACACAATGCAACATTCAGCTCAATGTGAATTTCTAGTTAAATGCAATTAGTTACTTTATGGATTACTTTTTTCTAACCACAGGACTGGATCCTAGATTCAGTCCTGGGACATCTCCTGTAAACAGTTGAGTAAAAGCGTTTTGGTTACAGTAGTGATTTTTAAGGAATATTATTGTATTTTAAAAGTTGACACTTAGAAACTTTTTCTCATAGAATCACCAATGTTATCCTATGGAAGGAAATTCACTTAGCAGGTAAAAACTGTTATCGTTATTTTTTCTTACTCAGTGTTGGATCCTGGATCCAGCACTGGTGCATCTCCTGTAAACAGTTGAAAGAATGCGTTTAAGTCATACAGGCGATTTTTAAGGAATATTTGTAGTTTGTGAAAATCGACACTTTGAATGTTTTCTGCTGAAAACCAGACAATGGATTCCTATGGAAGAAAATATAAGTTACTGGTAAGTACGGTTAAAATTACTTTTGAGGATCAGTACTGGGCTGAAAGATGCAGCACTGAGGTCTCTCCTGATAACAGGTGAGTAAATCGGAATTCGTATTTCGGCTGATTTTTAGAGGAATATTTTAAAGTTCCAAAACTCCACACTTAGAAGACTTTCCAAGTGAAACCAGTCAATGTTAGCCTATGAAGGAAATTCAAGTTACCGGTAAGTACGGTTAAAATTACTTTTGAGGATCAGTACTGGGCTGAAAGATGCAGCACTGAGGTCTCTCCTGATAACAGGTGAGTAAATCGGAATTCGTATTTCGGCTGATTTTAGAGGAATATTTGCACAATGGTGAAGGGAGGGGCGGGGCCTGAGGTGACATCTGTGCAAACGCGCCCGTGGTGCGTTTTAAGTTGGGGGATTAAGACCCCTTGAATCATGAGGGTCCCTACGGGCCAACTAGCCCACCAGGAACCTCCAGTATGCGCCAGGGGCTGCGTTGCAGAGACATGTACAGAGGCCACACCCCTTTACACCTCTCTGCAACGCAGCTCTGTGGCGCTTTCTGGACATACCTGTTGGGCTAGTTGGCCCCCAGGGACCCTCAGGATTGAAGAGGATTTAATTCCCCATCTTAAAACTAGGGAAATGCGGCAGCCATAAATCACCTCCGCTGACACGGCCTCTGAGGAGATGCAAACAGCGGCATCGAAACGCGTCAGGCCATGGACTTCAAAGGGATGTTAAGCTGCCTGCTTGGTTCAAATGGAGTTTGTAACTCACCTGCAGCTGTGTGCGGCCTCAAGCTTCTGGGCGTTTTTGGTTACATATTATGCGGCGGTTCCAGGCCGCAGAGTGATCGCACTGCCCGCAACCAACGGGACTAGGGGAGAGGAAGATTCTCTTCCGAAGCTGCAGGGTACCTTTAATGAAGCCGGCAGAGTATCATCCAAGGCTCAATGGAGGGCCGAGAATAATCGTCCATAATTAGCTGCAGTGGAGGTAACCCACCAGAGGGCGTTATTTGGCAAAATGAGACCTCATATCCCAGCGTGCATTTGAAAATGAACTTCCACCAAGGGAGGAGCACTGATAGCTCACTAACCACAAACACGCAGGGGAAATGCGGCAGCCATAAATCACCTCCGCTGACACGGCCTCTGAGGAGATGCAAACAGCGGCATCGAAACGCGTCAGGCCATGGACTTCAAATGGATGTTAAGCTGCCTGCTTGGTTCAAATGGAGTTTGTAACTCACCTGCAGCTGTGTGCGGCCTCAAGCTTCTGGGCGTTTTTGGTTACATATATATATATATATATATAGCAAAAACAAGGAGTTCATGGTACTCCCAAGGTCCGGTGCACTCACGGGGTGTGTGTCGGCTATAAAACATCCGCAGACGCGTTTCTGGCTATTGCCGTCATCAGTGCGGAAAAGCCGTAAATAAAACGACACAGCAATTTAAACGGTTCTGCCATATGGTTGGTGGATCCTTGGCCAATGAAGGGCCGGCAATGGGGCGTCACCGTTTTCATTATTTATTACCTAATGCAATGTCTATGGCGCTCCCATCGCTAAAAAAGTTAATTGGCAGCTGTGATAACTGTGCCTGTACATCCCCTCGCCTGCCACTGAATAAAAACGAAAACCTTGTGAGTGTCCCACATATGGTGAAGCACTCTGGCTTTGTATAAGCCACAACCTGAATAGGTCAACAGAGTACGTAAGCGGCGGTTCAGCAGCCCAAATTGAATCCAAAGCACAGTATTCCACCTGGGGCCAGCCGAACTGGCGGCGGGTGCAACCGGGAAGCTGTGGTGGAAACCACTTATAAATCAGCAAAAACAAGGAGTTCATGGTACTCCCAAGGTCCGGTGCACTCACGGGGTGTGTGCCGGCTATAAAACATCCGCAGACGCGTTTCTGGCTATTACCGTCATCAGTGCGGAAAAGCCGTAAATAAAACGACACAGTCATTTAAACGGTTCTGCCATATGGTCGGTGGATCCTTGGCCAATGAAGGGCCGGCAATGGGGCGTCACCGTTTTCATTATTTATTGCCTAATGCAATGTCTATGGCGCTCCCATCGCTAAAAAAGTTAATTGGCAGCTGTGATAACTGTGCCTGTACATCCCCTCGCCTGCCACTGATTAAAAATGAAAACACTGTGAGTGTCCCACATATGGTGAAGCACTCTGGCTTATATATATATATTACCTACTGGCAGGTAGGTAGTTATAGTTAGGATCTAGTTTCCATAGGAAGAGCGTTTTTCATTTGCCAATAACTTTGGTGTAGTTTGACGAATCCTCGCCAAATTTTCAAAACTAGTTTGCCACTCACTTCAGCTGCTGTCTTGACATTTTTGGGGTGATCTGTCAAGCGGGGGCTTTTTCCCCATGAAAATTTGCCAGAAAGCGACCTTTTTGTTAAATGGTGTAAATCCGTTCAGTAGTTGTGGAGTTATTTAAAGGTTTTTCAGATATACAACTGGGGACGTGAAAGGGTTTGCGACCCCTCCCCTATCTCGTCCTGAGATCTGATTGGCTACCAACACTTATCAGGAACTGTTGGTAGCTATCTTGTGACGTGGTTGAACTGAGTCACAGAAAGAAATATAAAAGCAAAAGAAAAGGGGGTAGGGTAGAAACCCCCTTAACCCCCTAGGCCCCTTTGGGGGGTCCCACAGGGACCCTGCAAAGCTCAAAAAGCATTTTTGAAAAAACAAAATCAGCGGGAGTCGCGCTGGGTCCACGAATCCCACCAAAAATCAAAAAAATTCAAATGAAGTGCGGTCACCTGCACTTCGTTATTAATTTGGTCCCCTGGTGGGCCAGCCCCGGGGGCATTATAGAAATTATGGAGGAGGGGCGCACAAACTCCCCCCCTGGTGCTTATTATGCCCTGGGGACCACCACCTCCCTGGTGCTTAATTTTAATAAAAATGTGGGCGCTGCCTGTTCAGCAACCCCGTTCCCTGGGGACCGCCACCTCCCCAGGTCAAAATATGAAGTTAATTTGGGGGTCCGTGTGCCCCCCCGCAGCCCTGGGGACTGCCACCTCCCTGGGGCTAAAATTAAATTAGTGCGGGGGCCCATGAGGCACCCTGGGGACCTCCACCTCCCTTCGGCAACCCTTTATAATTGCAGGCCCAGGGACCACCATCTCCCCTGGGCTGTGTAGTGCAAATGCCACTTGGCCCCCCTATGGAGCCATAGATAGCCCTGGGGACCACCACCCCCCATGGCCAGCTCCTACTATGTCCCGGGATGACTACCCCTAGGACATAGCTGTTTGCTATAGCTTTTCGGGAGCTTTGCTGCTCCCACCAAGCCACATCAAACTGTGGTCTGCTTTAAGCAAGCAAGAGCATTTTGCTTTAGCCTGCTCAAAGTGGAGTACAATTGCTTTGACAGAGAGGAACCTGTATATTCAGCAGCTCCCTCTCTGTCAAAGCAATGACGTCTCCCGCAGGAGGTGGGGAGCCTGCAGGGACTGCAGGGGCCTTGAGGCACCTCCCGCGGTCCCCAACACATCTAGAGGCTGGGTCCCACCAGATGGGGTCCAGGGGCTGAAATCCGCCCAGAAGGGGGTCTGCTCAGCCCCCCTCCCTTTATATTTTTTAAATAAACAAAAAGACTGGGCCCCAGCGGATGGGGTCCCTGGTGCCGAAATCGTCCCTTCCCTTAAAGTTATTAAATAAATTAAAATCAAAAGGCCCCCCTCCCCCATTCAAAATCATCCTGGCCCCGGGGGATGAGGTCCCTGGAGCCGAAATTGGCCATGTGGCACTCCTCCTCGAATAAATAAAAAATGAGAAAAAAAGACTGGCAAGTCCTGAAGGCCACGCCTCCTTTCTCCACCACTCTGCAAATGCACCTCCTGGTGCACTGCTGGTTGGGGGATGAAGTCCCCTTGGATGCTGAGGGTCCTTGGGGGCCAACTAGTCCTCCTGTTACCTCCAGTAAGTCTCAAAGACTGTGATTACTGAGAGGACTTCGAAAGTCATGCCCCCTTTCTCCATCACTCTGCAAATGCGCCTGCTGGTGCACTGCTGGTTGGGGGAAGAAGTCCTCTTGGATGCTGAGGGTTCTTGGGGGCCCAGAAGCCCTTCTGTTACCTCCAGTAAGTCTAACACAGCAGGATTCCTGAGAGCTGGTCAGGGGCCCTGTCCCCTTTCTCCACCACTCTGCAAATGTGACTATTAGCTAAAAAAAACATAGAAATTCACTTAAAAAAACCAAAGGTTACAGGGACGTTATAGTTAGGAAATAGATTTAGAAAAACCTTAGAAATTCACTTAAAAAACCAAAGGTTACAAGGTTGTTATAGTTAGCAAATAGAATTTTAAAAACCTTAGAAATTCACCGAAAAAAACAAAGGTTAAAGGGACATTATCGTTAGGCTCAGATTTCACTTGAACAAAACCAGTGAAATTCTGCTATTATAGTTACCTGAGCTAACTATAACTTACGCCCCCACAATGGACTGCTTATGACCTCACATATTACATCACTCATGACATGGTCAGTGACATCACTGCTGACATCTCAAATGACATCACTGATGACATCATCTACAGAACCACTCACACACCTACTCACACCCCCATATAACCATAACCACTCGTACACCCACTCACACACCTGCACAACCACTCACATACCCATTCATAGATCTATACAAGTACTCAAACACCCACTTACTTCTCTATAGAGCCACTCACATACCCACTCACTCACTCACTCACTCGTACAGCTACTCACACAACCATTCACTCACCTATACATCCACTCATACAACCAGTCACTCACCCATACAGCCAGTCACATAACCACACACTGACCCATACAGCTACTCACATACCCACTTATTTACCTACAAAGTCACTCACACACCCACTCACTCACCCAATCAGCCTCTCAACACAGCCAGTCACTCACCCATACAAGCCCTCACACACCCACACAACCACTTACATATCCATTCACACATCCATACAAGCACTCAAACATCTGTGTACTCACCCACACAGCCATTCTCACAGGCACTAACTCTCCAATACAGCCACTCACACACCAACTCAGTTAACCAAACACCTACTCAAACAGCCACTCACTCGCCCATACAGCCACTTACACACCCAGTCACTCACTCATACAACCATTCAGGTACCCACTCACTCACCCATACAGTCACTACCCACCCACTTACCCACCCATAGAGCCACTCACACTGTCACTCACCCACTCATACAGCCACTGACACACCCACTCACTCACCAATACAGCCACTCACACAGCATATCACTCACACATACAGCTACTCACACACCCACTCACACACCCATATGCACAAGGATACATACAGTCACACAGCCACTCATATAATATATATTAGAAGTAGTATCACTCATTAGTAGTACACCTACTATACAATGTTAATATTTGTAGTACCTTAGTATATATGTTTAACAATCATAAACTCTTGCAAAATACTTACACTTACTGGATGAAGTCCTCTGTGATCTCATTTGAGACATCATCAGTAATGTCATCAGTGATGTCACTGGCCATGTCAAGAGGGATGGAATATGTGAGGTCATAAGCAGTGCATTGCGGGGGCATAAGTTATAGTTAGCTCAGGAAACTATAACTGTTGAATTTCACTGTTTTTGTATGAGTGAAATCTGAGCCTAAATATAACGTCCCTTTAACCATTGTTTTTTTCAGTGAATACATAGATAGATAGCTATAGACATACACACAATATATATATATGTGTGTGTTTGTGTGTGTGTATATGTATGATGTGTGTGTGCGTATGTATATATATATTACCTAGTGACGGTCGCCCTAGGTAGTTATAGTGAGGACCTGGTTTCCATAGGAAAAGCATTTTTTGTTTTGCTAATATCTTTGGTGCCATTTGACGAATCTTCACAAACTTTTTAAATTAGTACGACACTCAGTTCAGCTCTTGTGTTGAAAGTTTCAGGGTGATCTGACAAGCGGGGGCCAAGAAAAAGGGGGGTCTCAAAACACATTTTCCCCATGCAATTTCCCATAGGGATTTTGAACACAATGCAGCCCGAACCGCTGAACCGAATTACACCAAATTTGGCAAAAAGCTAGCTCCCGGTCCAGAAAGCGTGCTTTTTGTGATTTGTGTAAATCTGTTTAGTAGTTTTAGAGATATCATAAGTGATGTCACTGACCATGTCATGAGTGTTGTATTATGTGAGGTCATAAGCAGTGCATTGCAGGGGCGTACGTTATAGTTAGCACAGGTAACTATAACTGCTGAATTTCAGTGATTTTGTTTAAAATTCTATTTCCTAACTATAACGTCCCTGTAACCTTTGGTTTTTGTCAGTGAATTTCTAAGTTTTTTAAATTCTATTTCCTAATTGTAACGGTCCTGTAACCTTTGTTTTTTCAGTGTATATATATATATATATATATATATATTGTTCACCAAAATGCCCTGATGCTTCGGGAGGGCACTCGCCAGCAGCCCTGCCATCCGGCTTTCACTCAGAACTCTTCTCCGCATACCAAATCAATTGTCCAGGCCTAACGCGTTTCAATGCACAAGGCATCTTCGTCAGAGGCTCACAAATTTTCACAGGAAACGCTCTCCTTTCCTTTTATTGTCCGTATGTTCCTCTTTCTATGTTTCCTTAATTAGGCTTTGCTTAGTGCAACATTGGAGCATACTGGGATATGTAGTTCCCTTTGACGAGCAGTTCATCTTCCCTAAGTGGGCTCCTGTTAATAATTTGAATTAAAATGCAAATCTTCTTCCTTCGTAGGATTTTGGATGTCGGGAAGAGTTATATTAATTTCGGGTCGCTGCGCTGTGTACGGAAGGAAAGGTTTCCTCCTCAGCCTCTCTGCTTACTCTGAACGAGATGGTGCTCTCCTCCCCACGACCGGACCGTCGTGCAAGTTATGTTGTTCACCAAAATGCCCTGATGCTTCGGGAGGGCACTCGCCAGCAGCCCTGCCATCCGGCTTTCACTCAGAACTCTTCTCCGCATACCAAATCAATTGTCCAGGCCTAACGCGTTTCAATGCACAAGGCATCTTCGTCAGAGGCTCACAAATTTTCACAGGAAACGCTCTCCTTTCCTTTTATTGTCCGTATGTTCCTCTTTCTATGTTTCCTTAATTAGGCTTTGCTTAGTGCAACATTGGAGCATACTGGGATATGTAGTTCCCTTTGACGAGCAGTTCATCTTCCCTAAGTGGGCTCCTGTTAATAATTTGAATTAAAATGCAAATCTTCTTCCTTCGTAGGATTTTGGATGTCGGGAAGAGTTATATTAATTTCGGGTCGCTGCGCTGTGTACGGAAGGAAAGGTTTCCCTCCTCAGCCTCTCTGCTTACTCTGAACGAGATGGTGCCTCCTCCCCACGACCGGACCGTCGTGCAAGTTATGTTGTTCACCAAAATGCCCTGATGCTTCGGGAGGGCACTCGCCAGCAGCCCTGCCATCCGGCTTTCACTCAGAACTCTTCTCCGCATACCAAATCAATTGTCCAGGCCTAACGCGTTTCAATGCACAAGGCATCTTCGTCAGAGGCTCACAAATTTTCACAGGAAACGCTCTCCTTTCCTTTTATTGTCCGTATGTTCCTCTTTCTATGTTTCCTTAATTAGGCTTTGCTTAGTGCAACATTGGAGCATACTGGGATATGTAGTTCCCTTTGACGAGCAGTTCATCTTCCCTAAGTGGGCTCCTGTTAATAATTTGAATTAAAATGCAAATCTTCTTCCTTCGTAGGATTTTGGATGTCGGGAAGAGTTATATTAATTTCTGGTCGCTGCGCTGTGTACGGAAGGAAAGGTTTCCCTCCTCAGCCTCTCTGCTTACTCTGAACGAGATGGTGCCTCCTCCCCACGACCGGACCGTCGTGCAAGTTATGTTGTTCACCAAAATGCCCTGATGCTTCGGGAGGGCACTCGCCAGCAGCCCTGCCATCCGGCTTTCACTCAGAACTCTTCTCCGCATACCAAATCAATTGTCCAGGCCTAACGCGTTTCAATGCACAAGGCATCTTCGTCAGAGGCTCACAAATTTTCACAGGAAACGCTCTCCTTTCCTTTTATTGTCCGTATGTTCCTCTTTCTATGTTTCCTTAATTAGGCTTTGCTTAGTGCAACATTGGAGCATACTGGGATATGTAGTTCCCTTTGACGAGCAGTTCATCTTCCCTAAGTGGGCTCCTGTTAATAATTTGAATTAAAATGCAAATCTTCTTCCTTCGTAGGATTTTGGATGTCGGGAAGAGTTATATTAATTTCGGGTCGCTGCGCTGTGTACGGAAGGAAAGGTTTCCCTCCTCAGCCTCTCTGCTTACTCTGAACGAGATGGTGCTCTCCTCCCCACGACCGGACCGTCGTGCAAGTTATGTTGTTCACCAAAATGCCCTGATGCTTCGGGAGGGCACTCGCCAGCAGCCCTGCCATCCGGCTTTCACTCAGAACTCTTCTCCGCATACCAAATCAATTGTCCAGGCCTAACGCGTTTCAATGCACAAGGCATCTTCGTCAGAGGCTCACAAATTTTCACAGGAAACGCTCTCCTTTCCTTTTTATTGTCCGTATGTTCCTCTTTCTATGTTTCCTTAATTAGGCTTTGCTTAGTGCAACATTGGAGCATACTGGGATATGTAGTTCCCTTTGACGAGCAGTTCATCTTCCCTAAGTGGGCTCCTGTTAATAATTTGAATTAAAATGCAAATCTTCTTCCTTCGTAGGATTTTGGATGTCGGGAAGAGTTATATTAATTTCGGGTCGCTGCGCTGTGTACGGAAGGAAAGGTTTCCCTCCTCAGCCTCTCTGCTTACTCTGAACGAGATGGTGCCTCCTCCCCACGACCGGACCGTCGTGCAAGTTATGTTGTTCACCAAAATGCCCTGATGCTTCGGGAGGGCACTCGCCAGCAGCCCTGCCATCCGGCTTTCACTCAGAACTCTTCTCCGCATACCAAATCAATTGTCCAGGCCTAACGCGTTTCAATGCACAAGGCATCTTCGTCAGAGGCTCACAAATTTTCACAGGAAACGCTCTCCTTTCCTTTTATTGTCCGTATGTTCCTCTTTCTATGTTTCCTTAATTAGGCTTCGGAACTGGATCCGGACCAATTTTGCGGCACGGCGAACTGTGGCGAGAATTACTTGCACCTTGTTCTGGGGCCCACTAAGGGTGGAGAAAACATGCTTGGAAAGTGATGACGATAGCAGGACCTACTAAAGGTATTATTTGTTCTGGAGGGAACTACGGGACCCAGCATGCAACGAAAAGTAAACCCACTGAGGGCGTGGCATGCTATATATAAGTATACCAGAACTGCCTGTGAGTCATTCCAAGAGCGACCTCTGATGAAAGGCAGCAGCCTAGAAACGCGTCAGGTCTGTAACATGTTACCAGCGAACAATGATGCAAGATTGTGCCAGAAAGTGAAAGCCAGGTGGTTCAGCTTGCCATGTGTGCGCTCTCAAAAGTTCTTGGACCTTTGGTGGAAAAAATATCACGCGGCAGTCCTGTCGCGGGGAGCAGCACCGTCCTTGATAATTAAAGGAAGCCGTGAGTCGGAACTGGATCCGGACCAATTTTGCGGCACGGCGAACTGTGGCGAGAATTACTTGCACCTTGTTCTGGGGCCCACTAAGGGTGGAGAAAACATGCTTGGAAAGTGATGACGATAGCAGGACCTACTAAAGGTATTATTTGTTCTGGAGGGAACTACGGGACCCAGCATGCAACGAAAAAGTAAACCCACTGAGGGCGTGGCATGCTATATATAAGTATACCAGAACTGCCTGTGAGTCATTCCAAGAGCGACCTCTGATGAAAGGCAGCAGCCTAGAAACGCGTCAGGTCTGTAACATGTTACCAGCGAACAATGATGCAAGATTGTGCCAGAAAGTGAAAGCCAGGTGGTTCAGCTTGCCATGTGTGCGCTCTCAAAAGTTCTTGGACCTTTGGTGGAAAAAATATCACGCGGCAGTCCTGTCGCGGGGAGCAGCACCGTCCTTGATAATTAAAGGAAGCCGTGAGTCGGAACTGGATCCGGACCAATTTTGCGGCACGGCGAACTGTGGCGAGAATTACTTGCACCTTGTTCTGGGGCCCACTAAGGGTGGAGAAAACATGCTTGGAAAGTGATGACGATAGCAGGACCTACTAAAGGTATTATTTGTTCTGGAGGGAACTACGGGACCCAGCATGCAACGAAAAAGTAAACCCACTGAGGGCGTGGCATGCTATATATAAGTATACCAGAACTGCCTGTGAGTCATTCCAAGAGCGACCTCTGATGAAAGGCAGCAGCCTAGAAACGCGTCAGGTCTGTAACATGTTACCAGCGAACAATGATGCAAGATTGTGCCAGAAAGTGAAAGCCAGGTGGTTCAGCTTGCCATGTGTGCGCTCTCAAAAGTTCTTGGACCTTTGGTGGAAAAATATCACGCGGCAGTCCTGTCGCGGGGAGCAGCACCGTCCTTGATAATTAAAGGAAGCCGTGAGTCGGAACTGGATCCGGACCAATTTTGCGGCACGGCGAACTGTGGCGAGAATTACTTGCACCTTGTTCTGGGGCCCACTAAGGGTGGAGAAAACATGCTTGGAAAGTGATGACGATAGCAGGACCTACTAAAGGTATTATTTGTTCTGGAGGGAACTACGGGACCCAGCATGCAACGAAAAAGTAAACCCACTGAGGGCGTGGCATGCTATATATAAGTATACCAGAACTGCCTGTGAGTCATTCCAAGAGCGACCTCTGATGAAAGGCAGCAGCCTAGAAACGCGTCAGGTCTGTAACATGTTACCAGCGAACAATGATGCAAGATTGTGCCAGAAAGTGAAAGCCAGGTGGTTCAGCTTGCCATGTGTGCGCTCTCAAAAGTTCTTGGACCTTTGGTGAAAAAATATATATATATATATATATATATATATATATATATATAGAGATATATAGATGTACATAATAAGAATGTGATCTGAGCTAGGAGAACTTCCAATGAAGTACACAGTGGACAAAAGTAAAGGTGCAAGAATCTGTTCTGGCACATCTGTTTTTTCACTAAAGTTGCATGACCAGTGATGATTTGATTACCGTCCAAAGAATAAGGAGCAATTGCAAGAACCTGGGGCAGCCCAGGAACAGGAAGTTAGTATATAGTCTTACTGCCTATCCAGTAGGAATCACCATCCTTTTGAACGTGCAATAACTACCTTAGAGAAGTATTTGAGCTGAGAACATTTCCGGTGAGCTATATAGTTCTAAAAAAATGTCAAAATCTTCCAGTATATCTTTTTTCAGTAAAGACGCGAGAACCTGCTATGTGAAGAAGTTTTTAATAGCAGTGGTGGCTGGCAGGGAACGGTGGTGGCAGGGGGTGAAAAAAATAAACTATAAAAAAAAACACTTACCTCTTTGGCCGGCCCCGTCGCTCCTCCGCTTCTCTTCTGACGAGTCCCAGAAAGGAAGCATGAAGCACACAGGCTCCCCTAAGCCAATGAACAATGCTGGAATGCAGTGTTGTGATTGGTCTGAGCACTGTGGTTCGGCGCTCAAACGGGGACAGGGAACCTGTGCATGTTCCCCACCAGGCTGTGCATTAAAGCCTGGTGGGGAACATGCAAAGTGCGCATGACTGTTTGGCCGGCTCAAGACAGCCAGCCAAACCGTCATGCGCACTTAAGTGCATGAACCACTCCTCCTCACTGTGCCACCAGTCCCACCCTGCCCTAACCCAGCCCCGCAGCAACGAAAAATAAAATTATAATAACGTTGTTATTATCATTTTCTTTTTTCTTTTTTCATTGCTCTGAGAGCAGTGGGGCGACGCTCCTCCGCCTTAGCGGAGGAGCCGCCCCTGTTTAATAGACATCCTTTCTCGCTAGGATATCTTTTAAAATGAAAACGTGACTCGTTGTCTTGTTAAATCGTTAAAAGCCGAGAAAATGTTCATGGATATCTGCTTTCGGTGACTGACAACTGCTTCTGCTGGTTTGAGCACTGCTATAATGGCAGTGTGGAAAAATGCTCGGCTTCGTGAAACTTGAAGAAAAACAAGAAATTTCTGAACTTTATGACTGAAAACAATATTTGCAAAATTTCACGGAAGTAAATAAGACTACGTGTAACCCTCCAACCTTTAGGGCAACTGAGTGGTGCAAACTATAATTGTTGTGCTAGCCACTCACTGCAAAGTTTATTTTTGCACATGTCAGGGAGTGCAAATGAAGGTACAAAATTGAGTCTGTGAAAGCACATAAACCTTGACTGCCAAGAAAAGCCACCTTCAGTGTTTTGGAGAAAGAGCATTTTATGTGCTCCTGTTTCCTTAAAAAAAGGTAGTTGAAACAACTGAAGGATGCTTTTGCTGAGGAAAAAACCCTTTTCATCACACTGATATTGATGCATTTTAAAAGAAATGGAGATGATCTTTAATTACTTAACTGGATTTTCAGCCAATCAATGCTGATGATAAACCCCAGATGAGGTGGTGCTCATATAAAGTACCTTTAGAGAGCTACGCGATCCTTGTTTTTTGTCTTACTATACAGCTTGTTAATTTTATTTGAAACTCAAAAGGCACCTTCTTTTGGGGAGATTTATTTAGTGTGGATTCATGGGCTGGAGGCCTTCTGTCTTTGAAGTTTTAAGAATATAGTCCTTCAAATGCAGTTGGAATTTCTTTTGGTGCCCTGAATCCAACAGTAAAATATGCTTTGTGCACTGGTGGCATCTGAGCCACTGACAAGCAGACACTGGAGGAAACTTTTAGCGAAGGAGAAGGTTTGCCAACCTTTGAGGTACCCATTTTATCTTGTCCACCATTGGACCAGAGCTGGATCAAGGTCCCTGCTTCCCACAAATCCTCTGTAATGGGAGGCAGTCCTACAGCAAATGAAAAAGAAAATGCAGTCAATTTCCTGTGAATTATTGAGAGGAGTTACCGAATTGGACGTTTGCTCAACACATCTCCTGTTTAGACATTTTAAAATAAAGGAGAGTGCGAGGGTCGTGCAAGTCCAAAAGTTCAGAGTCTCATGTTATACTCAGCCTATTCTCTCTAAACCTTATCTCACCATGCCGAGCTTCTGCCCTGCCTTAGCATAGGCACCATGGAGTAATAATGGGGTGAGAAGGGGAAGACCCACGACCGAACCTTACATAGTATGACCGTCAGTAAGGATCACTGCTTTAAACTTTGCACTCACTTCCTATTTCATAGTTCTAACTGCATTTCACTCTTCTTGTGAGTGATCATGTTAAAGGTAACCTAATGTGAAATCCCTACAAGCACCATAGGGTCAAATGTGTATTCTACAGAGCTAGGTAAAAGAAACAGCAATACCCTCTGCTCTTTGGATACCTAGCCCAGGATATCCACTATCTGTAATCATTTTCCCAATTGCATGACTGTTCAGATTAACTGATGAACCTATCTTCCAACATCCAGCCATCAATACAAAGTTAGCTTGCTGCAGACATTTTTTAAAAACTTCCAGAACCATCAATTTGTTATAGCAAGGTAAATGTTGTTCAAATTTTCCAGAAAGTTGGAAAGTGATGAGGAAATTTTGAAATCTTTATGAGAAGCCATTCGGAAATATGATTAAAAAAATAAAAATAAATTATTATTGTATTTATTAGGTTATACATTGGATTAAAGACATGTCATGCTTCTACAGTTTGTGCAATATGAGGTGCCCATTACAAAGTATGCATTCTTGAAGCATTAACATAAATATATACAGTAAAAGAAGTAATGCAAACCATTTTTTTTTCCAAAACAAAAGAGCCACAGTGAGGTCATTCGGCAGACATAGCAGGCACATTTCTTTATCTCCCATAGTACAGTTCGGTCATGATATTAATTGCACAGGATGGTCACAACGGCCTCGCCCCAGAAGCTGGTAGTATAAGCATTTACTCTACAGTGTACACCATGGCGGGGGGTGAGTCTGTGGTCAGAGGAGCCTTCCTGGCCAGATATGTTTGGTATAATCCCCAAAACTTTTTGGGGCGATTTCGGGGGGGAAGTAGCTCACTGTACAGTTCCGTCTGCGTGTTACAATACAACATATCTCGTGACCACTCCTGTATTGTGGGCGAAGGACCCCGCGCCCAACGCTTTGCTAACCTACGCTTCGCAATCAGCACTCCCATTTCTATCAATTGTCTGATTCCCTTTTTTAATTTCTTAGTATAGCCCAGCAAAGCAATTAGCGGATCAGGAAGTATTAGGGTCTCAGTGATGCCACTCAGTGTCTGAAATACTTTTCCCCAGTACTTGGCAATAGGTGGGCATAGCCAGGCTGCATGCAGGAAGTCCGCCGGACACATCCCGCACCTCTCACACTCAGCTGTTTCGCGCAGCCCATATTGAAACAGCCTTTTCGGGGTGTAGTAGACTCTTTGCAAATATTTAAAGTGGATTAATCGGTGCCGGCCATTTAGGGACACCCGGAGGGTCGCCTCACAGCTATATCTCCAAGTATCATCATCTATATTCAAGCCTAGGTCTCTTTGCCACTCCAGTCTGGATTTTGTGTAGAAGTTACCATTATAGGCTTGTCCCTTCCCATAAAAGCTCAATACTGGTTTGGCAGGTGATTCCGCTTTCAGTATATGTGTGAGCGCGGTGACCTCAGGGGGCTCCGCCATGTCTTCACCTAGTATCTCAAGCATTGCGTGTCTCACCCTATGGTATTGGAACTGGTCTAATGGGGTGACAGCCATGCCCTCCACGGCTACCTCATCCCACGTACGACCTTTCCCATCCGAAAAGAGGTCGCCCGCTTCACTTACACCCAGAGACTGCAGCGCCTTGAGCGCTGCGCGATCTCAGCTCATAGGGAGCCAAGCGCACCATTTCAGCGGGACTAATGGGGAGTATAGAATATTACAGTCATGTCTTTTAATCAGGTCGTGCCATACATGCACCGTAGAATTTATGGAATCCAGGATTCCCGTGCGGCGGTCCGGAGGCCGAAACAATCTAGTGGGAAGCTCAGAAGGAGCGACCGCCACCTTTTCGATGTGCAAATGCGGAGGGTCGAGTATCTGATGCAGCCAATGAAAAGCATGTGAGCTTTGCGCTACTCTGTAATACAAGTCCATGTCTGGGGCTCCCAGACCTCCAAGGTAGTAAGGTAGTGTGATGACTTTCCATTGCACTCTCGGTTGCTTTCCCGCCCACGCCAGTTTAATCAATATAGAGGTAATAGTTTTTTAAAAATGTGTCGGGAGGACCATAGGGATATTTGAAAATAGAAAGAGGACCCTCGGCAATATCACCATTTTCATCAATGAGATCTTTCGACGTCTTCCTCTAGTTTAGTGACTGCCCTCCCGTAATTTTACTTGAAGACTATCTCTGGGTCAGTGTGGATCTGTATTCCCAGATAGCGGACTGGCTCTGTGGTCCAGGTTAAAGGGAAGTCTAGTGCAATAGGAGGGGTTGATGGTGTCAGTGGGAAGATTATGGACTTAGTCCAGTTGATTTTTAAACCAGACAGTTCACCAAATCGAACAACTTCCCTGAGTACTGGGGAAAGGTTAGCCTCTGAGTTTTTAACGTAGAGCAATGTGTCATCAGCATATGATGACACTATTAGGTTATAGTCCGGAAACCAGATCCCACGAAATCCATGGTATTCCCTGAGAGCGCAAGCAAGGGGCTCTGCTACTATGGCGTATAACAGAGGTGACATCGGGCATCCCTGCCTAGTACCTCTAGAGATTTTCACCGGGGCGGTAATCATATCATCTATTCGTATTCTAGCTGTAGGCGAGCTGCACAGAACTGCGATTAATTTCAAGAAGACATCGCCCACCCCCATCCTTTCCAGCACTGCCCGCATAAATGGCCATTCTACCGAATCAAATATTTTTTCTGCATCTAAAAATATCGCAGTGGCCTTGACCTCTGGGTTGATATGCTGAAGCGCGCCAAAAAAGGTGCGCAGGTTGTATGTTAGGTTTCAACCCGGGACAAACCCTGCCTGTTCTGTGCTGGCCAGGCTAGGAACTAGAGGAGCAAGACGGTTGGCTAGTATTTTGGCATATATTTTAGTGTCTACGTTCAGCAGCGACAGCGGGCGGAAAGAGGAGCACTCCTCAGGTGGCTTACCAGGCTTAAGTATAGTGACTATTATGGCCTCCCTCATTGATGGGGGGAGTTCTCCTGACTCGTAAAGCTCTTCAAACAACGTCATTAAATGTGGAATAAGGAGATCCTTAAATTCTTTATAAAAGGTCACTGTCAAACCGTCTTGTCCTGGGGCGCTGCCAGATCGCATATGGCGTAAAGCCTCTTGTATTTCCCAGGCCTCTAGTGGCCTCATCAGGTACTCTTGGTGCTCGTTAGTGAGCCAGGGTAATTTTATGTGTTCTAAATATTCCCGGATCGCACTACCTTCAACCTGGGAACGAGAGCGGTAGAGGGAATCATAGTACTGCTTGAATTGGTTAGCTGTACATTCAGGGTCTGCCAGCATCTCACCTTCCTCGGAACGTATTGCCGTGATAGTTGATGCCTCTCTCCTTTTCCTCAGTAGAGCAGCGAGTGTGGCTCCTGGCCGCTCTCCCTCCCCATAACTTCTGGCGACCGCGTATTTTCCCATACTTCGAACTTCGCTATCCGCGGTCTCCTGATATTCCGCAAGCGTTTTGCGCAGTTCGTCATCCCCCTCCATCGCTCCGCCACAACATATTGCCGTTTCCAACTCAGTTAGGCATTTCTCTAACTGATTTAGCCTGTTCCTAATTGCGCGTAGCACCCCGGAGTGCTTAGATATAGCTATGCCTCTAATGTATACCTTAAACGTTTCCCAGATCGTGGAGAACCGCGGTACCGATCCTATGTTGTTTGGAAAAAGTCCTCAATCGCCTTGGCCATCTCAGCTTTGAAAGCTGTGTCGAGCAACAAATATGGGGGAAACCTCCAGGTGAAAGGGGCTGGCCGTCTCTGTGGACTACGTAGAATCAAGAGTATGGGAGCATGATCTGACAGGGTGCGTGGGTGAACCTTACAATCTCTGACCTCCGGGTACAACTCACGTGACACCAACCAATAATCTATTCTGGTGTACAGGCCATGCGGGGTGGAATAGTGTGTGTATCCTCCTTGTCCCGGGTGTCGAGCCCTCCAGACATCCACGATATCTAAGCGTATTGTCGTGTCCGTGATAAATTTGGCAGTGGCCGAGGTGCGAAGTTCAGGGCCCCCGGATCGATCCAAAGTTGGGTCTAAGACGAAGTTAAAATCACCGCCAACTAACAGCGGAAGTACTGCATCGACACTCGGGGATGTGAAAAGGGATTGGTAGAAATGTGGGCAATCATAATTGGGCCCATACACATTTATTACCAGTAAATCTAGACCCTTCCCCCTGCACCTGGAGATGGTGAATCGACCCTCTGTATCTGCCACACCTGGATCAATTTTAAAACCTGATTTCGGGTTGACACACGTGAGCACCCCTCTGGCATGAGAAGTGAACCCCGAGGCATGAAACGAGCCCTGGAGAAATCTCTGCGATAACATCGGGCTGTCCATGGGCAAATGAGTTTCTTGCAGTAGGGCTATGTCTACAGAGTGTCTTTTAAGGTAAGCTATTACATTGCGCACTTTACGATGATTGTTGAGGCCACGGACGTTCCATGTTAAGAATCTAATTGTTTGGCCGTCCTGTTGTGTCAATTCGTACTAGTACGGGACCAAAAATCAGACCTGCAGTGCCCACCACCACCATCAAATTGGAGTAAAAGGAAATGTCCTCAAGTTCGTTACTGTGGCTCAAACAAAAATTCCCAACAAACACCACCCCCCACCCACGTTGCGTCAACCCCAACTGGACACAATCGATTATCACCCCCCATAACTCAAACAGAAATGGCGTAATGCCATCTGGTGGTTCACACACAGGGGCGGATGTTGCCGCTCCGCCAGCACGCTCTCGGCTACCGCCAAGGGTAACATACAGCCATTTCAATACTATAATGGCAGAGTGCATTCCATGCCTTAATGAATCGTACATACACAGTCAACCTAGGCATCGGGGAGTCTAATTGCCATCGCCCAGAGTAAATGAATCAATTTCCCACCGATCTGCAATAGCACTATCGAGGCCACAGCTACCTTTAGATTTGGCACTACGATGGTCGCCTACAACTCAGAAGAGATCTAGGTGCCCCCGAGAGGACAGCGCATTCCCATCTGTAGTGGAGAGGTGTGGTGCAGCGGCCAGGTCAGCTGACTTTGGAGCACAGGGCTCACGGTTCGATCCCCGGCTCCGGCGGCAGCTCAGCTCAGCACCAAGTGACTCTGGGCAATAGCTCACTTAATTTCCACGACGGCCACCAGCGCCTTGAGACCCGTAAGGGTGAGTAGTTCGCGCTTTACAAATACGGATTTACATTTACATTTACAAGACCAGTAAGTGTGCTGACCCAGAACCCACACAGCCCTATCTTCTGTGTGCAAGCGTAGAGAAGTGCGCAGCCATTATATCCAAACTCTGATAGGCAGACTTGTTGGCTCAAGTTTATGGGGAACATTCCACGCTGCGAGTATCAACTATAAGCAATCCTAGGTGCCACCCATTCTTCTTGACAAGCAACATCATATCCTGAGTATCAATAAGTGAAATGAACAATCCTCCGCCTCCCCCACCCCCACAGCATAGTTATGCCCCACTAGGACCAAAGCGCACAGTACAGTTCTAGTCATTCTTGTCCGTGGTGCCTCCCTCAGCTCCCTGCGACTGTTCCACAGAAGTTGCACGTTGTTGCTCCTTGGTGTAATCTTTGAGCGCTTTCTGCAAGGACTTTGGGTATAGAAAGATCTTTGAGACCATTCATAGTAACTCGTAGACGCGCAGGGTAGAGCATGGCGTAATCGAGTTCTTGAGCACGCAAGGCACGCTTTAATGGGGCAAACTGTCTCCGTGCCTCCTGTACCTTGGCAGTGAAGTCGGGTAACAGCGATACTGTGGAGCCCTCATATTGTATAGATCCTAAATCTCTGGCTTTTTTCAGGGCCCCGTCTCTGTCCCTATAATTTAAGAACTTGGCGATGATCGGGCGCGGGGAAGCACCCAGAGGAGGTCGCGGGCCCAGCGAACGATGTGCCCGCTCAATAACGAACATGGCAGAAAAGGTGTCCCGGCCCAAGAGTGAAACTAGTAGGTTTTCGATGGAGAGTTCCATATTCCCGGTTGATGTAGACTAAGGCAGGCCCATAAGGCGTATGTTGCTCTTCTGAGACCTAGCTTCAAGGTCTTCTGCTTTATCTTGGAGCTGCGTTAGGGCCTTGCCCATCTGCTTTTGCTTTGCATCGGTCTCCATGTGGGCTTCCTCAACCTCGGTAATGCGCCTCTCTGTCATGTCAAGCCTCTCAGTGTGTTTATTGAGGCGTTCGGACATTCGATCAACACGATAGACCAATGAGTCTATCTTCCCGTCTATGGCGCTAAGGCTGGATTGTATCGTGGCCAAAATTTGGCGGAAATCTGCAGGGGTCACTTCGCTCTCATCACCCTGTTCAGAAGAGGGTTGGGGATCGCAGAGCTCCCGAGTTCTGGTCTTGCGCTGGTCGAATGGCAGCTTGGACTGGACCTTGTCCGCCTTCCCCATTGCCGCCAGAGTATGACCCAGGAGGAACACCACAGAAGCTCACCGCTGGAGGATCACAGTCACCAGAAGCCAGCCAGGCACCTGCCCCCCCTGTGGCCTGCCCCGGCTGACTATAACGCCACTGATGAAGTAAATGGGAGCAGGAGATCAGCACGGGACCGCGACGCCCTCTGGTAGTGACGTATCTTGGCGCGGCGCTGCGTATCTAGCTGACCCTCCACCACTCCAAGGGTTATCTGTATAGAGAGATGCCAAATGGAGGACTCAAATCAGTAGGCTGATCGTGTTGCACCTCAGTTGCTATCGCGTTACTTGTATTTAGGGCACCGAACCAGTTCCATGCAGTTCAGAGCACCCAGTGCCACCTGGTGAAATGTGGCCCCGCGGGGTCCCCCCAGGCCACCTGCTTCCGAAGGCGAGGTCAGCTAGAAGAGTACAGGACCCATGGGGCGCAACTGCATGCACCACTCGCTTAGCAGAGGTATGACTCGCGGTGATCCAAAGGGGCCCCACTCTACTGCATTCATGAAGATCTAGGGCCGGCGAGAGACGCCACCAGGGGGCTGCTTTGGCGTCTCCCGCCTCTCAACGTCTCTCGTAGCAGGGCCTCAGAGCTCCGTCTTCTGGCTGGACCTCAGGAGGCTCACAATCCGCAGCGCCTCTCGCCACCACTCCGGCCCAGGTCCGCAGCCTCTCTTCTTCCGGCGCTGCCCCGCCCCAGTGCAGGCCGCCGGTCCGTCCGCTGAGGCTGAAGGCAATCCGCTGAGGCCACTAGGCTGTATGTACACCACGCTCTCCAGTACAAGCCCGCGATGGCAGCACAGCAGTCTGGTGGTCGGGCACTATTTCTCTCACCGGGGCACGTCTCAGGAGATCGCCACCTTTCTCTGCAGCACGTAAGCAGACTCAGGGTACACAGCGCATCACGAAGTGCATATCTCCATTAATTCGGCGCGTTCCCGACTCGGACCAGCGGGACACGATACCGGAGACCTTTCGACACCACAGGTGACCAAATTCGTGTCAATTAGCATGCAGGGTCTGCCAGGATAGTGCAGGATCGTTCAATGGCGCACCGGAGCTCCGGTAGCACACGGCCATCTTGTTGAGCCGGCAAGCTCCGCCCCTACGGAAATATGTTTTAATTGGAACTATCATATGCCTGCATGTGATCATAGCTGACTCTATTATGAATAAATTATCCTAGGAGCATTTTTTGTCTTGTTCTGCAACTTGTATTGAGGTTGTTGTCAGTTGTAGGTGAACAAGAATCTAGTAATCTAAAGGCTTTTTGTCCATGCTGTTTCTGTTCTGATTGTGATAGACAGTGCTGTATTTAGACCCACAATGGAGACAAGGTATTTCGATTATTTTAATTCCAAATGAAACCAAGGCAGTTTTCGATAAAGATGTTATCCAATAGCACAGATTTTCTCAAATATTATGTTTTATAATATTATATATGTTTTCTCCAAAATATTGTATTTTCTCCTGTTTCATTTTTCTATTCATCTCTCTCTAGTAGCTAATGGGACCCAAGTCTTAACTTTTATTTGGATTATGATATGTTAAGATTTCCATAAAGTGTATAATTTTGTCCTGAGCAACCTTTATATTTTCATATTTTGCAACTCTTGAAAAAGGGCTTCAGACTATTATGATCCTCCATTAAAATGTGCATTTATTAATATGTTATATGATGTGTAACTTGCAATTGGTAAATGTACTGCATTTGCATTTTCTATGTCACCTAGCTGAATGCTCTTTCTCTGTTATTACCACACCTCTAGTGTAGAGGAGTTATTACTGAAGTAGGGGAAGGGTAGCTTATCTTGCTGATACGGCTGGTAATGGTTTGCTTTTTTAGGAGACTTCATTTGAAAGCTTATTTCCTTGATAAACCTGACCCTGAGATTACCAGCCATACTAATCTAAGGCCACTATGAGCACGGAAATCTCATTAAAAGGATATAAACAGTTCCACCTTAAAACGTACTACTAGAATCCCCAATTCCCGCACCTCTTCAGGTCGATTAATCTTTGCCACTGTGTTAGAATGGAGCACAGCCCAAATAGATTTCAAATTACAGTATTTAATGTTTAGTCAATGATGAGAGGTGTGGTCAAGTTTTAAAAGTTTTATTTTCTCATTAAGAGATTAGTCTGTATTTTTGTCTTTTTATTTAGGTTAGTTAAACAAGTCTGTTTACAGAAATATCAAGAAAAATTTGGTTAGAATTAGCATACAAAATAACAGCGTGTTCCATAAAGGAATTAATTCCTATCTTAATCTAAAAGACCTAACCTATCCTAGCCAGAACCCATAAAGAGTTCCTTTGGAAAAGAGCAAGAGAAAATTTGGAGCAACAGGCTCATAGCTACAAGAGGTCGAACTCCCCATAACGTTCCCTAACAGTTGCAGTAGCAACCGTTAACACAGGTAGAACGAAATAATCACAGCAGAAGCTGTGATCAGCATGAAGAAAGTCTCCAAAAAGGCATCAGATTAAAAGAACATTACCGATAGCATTAACTTACAGCAATTTCGTGGAAGAGTAGCACAGTCAAATACTAGAGGGCATGGCAGGGGGAAGATGTGCATAGACTGCATTGCCTCTCTAACTAGGAACACATACTATATAGAAAAGCACAAAACAAGTTGCAAACTCTGAATGTTGGATCATCTCTAGCCAATAGGAAAGGATCTTCCGATGGTCCGTTGTCATCTCTCTCGATTCCCACGGTAAATGTCCTTGTTGACATGTTGTCATTTGAATGTTGCTGCAGCGTATTACAAAAAGATACATCTAGGAAGGTTCTCATCAGAACCTTTGCAAGCCAACTCTGTTAGCTGTTCAGTATCCCATTGTGTAACAATGGGCTGCTCTCTGAATGAAACATTAATATCTAGCATGTCCTGGTTAAATCATAAGACTTTAATCTATGGTAATATATTTGTTCATTATAAGCATGTGGCAGAGGTAACTATCTAAAATAAAATGAAATCATATGGTGTGAGGAAGGAAAGAAATACATTTTGTAGCAAACAGCACATTTCACGAAGATGTTAGGTTCTACAGTTCAATTGTGATGTTAAATCAGCATTTACAAAAAGCCATTTCTTTTCATTAAAGGGCACAGAAGGAATAACAGAAAATATTGAGGCCTAGCAGTAAAAGAACAATAGATGCTTTCTGCAGAAATAAGACGCATTTTTCTCTTTTTGCACGTTTTAATAAAAGCCCATTTTCTATAATATTGGCACGCATTTCCTACGTTAATGTTAAGACACATTTCTACATTGTCATGTGGTAAATTTATGTCAAAAATGTAAACCTCCTCACTACCATCTACATTTAACCCACCCAGCACTAAGGTACTGGCTGAGATATTAGCATTTGAAAATATGGTATTGAGAGAAAGAGACTCGTGAATGCATCCCTTATAATCTAACCCATGATAAACTAAAAGCTCCGAATGAGCTCAAGAGAAATAATCACATTATGATCAGTTTGGTAGACAAGGGTGGAGTTTACTGGCCTCCTGCCTCTTGTGTGGTCAGATCATGCTGCCGCCCAATTCGAGCTGACATTTAGGACTCGACCCACAAGCGGACCTCACCCTAAAGGCCAAATAATAACCAGAGCCTGGAAGAATATTGAGGCAACTGCTTTACAAGAGCTTCTCACCTCCACGGCCAACCAGTTGCCGGTGAGAGTGGAAGAAGCCGCCATGGCATACACAAAATGGCTCGAGAAGGCTTGTGATAAATTAGCCCCCAAAAAATCTTTTTTCCCTAAAAGACTACAACCGTCTGCCCCGTGGTACACAGAAGACTTGAAAAATCACAAACTCACTTGCAAACAGTTAGAGCGAAGTTGGAGAAAGGGCTATAAAGAAACAGATAAAAAACTCTACAAAATGGGGTTACTTAAGTATAAACAACTGCTCCACCTAGCCAAACAAGAGTTCTATGTGGCACGTATAGATCTAGCAAAAAATTCGGCTAAAGAACTATTCAGAACTGTCTCCAGCCTGGCCACTCCACGACCAGCCATAGTTGATTCAAGTCAAGAGCTGTGTGAGGAGATAGCCAAGTTCTTCTTGACCAAAGTGGAAACCATTTTCTCAGCCTTTTGCGGTTTAAAGAGTGCCACGTTGGATCCGGCAAGTGAAAAACTTAAGCCCTTAAAATTTTCCACTGAGATATTAGATACTTTCATGCCAGTATCCCCGGACAATTTGGAGAAGCTGCTTATGGCTGCTAAATCAGGATCACCCCATGATCCTTGCCCGGTAGTAGTGGCCAAATTGGCACCTGGTCCCATTGCTCGATCACTGGCCTCCATTTTTGAGGGAATGTGTGAAACAGGGCACTTCCCTACCTGTTGGAAATTGGCTTCTATATTGCCCCTGTTAAAAAAACCAAGCCTGGACCCTAAAGACCCCAATAATTTCCGCCCGATCTCGCGTCTTCCACTCCCAGCCAAGTTGGTAGAAAACATTTTGAACACACAACTTAGCTCGTTCCTGGCGGCAACACAAGCCCTGGACCCCTCCCAGTATGGTTTCAGAGGGGGACACAGCACCGAGTCTGTCCTCATTAAGGCCGCAGAAGAGATCAGAGAGGCCGTTGATCGAGGTGGGAGGGCAGCTCTGATCTTGTTGGATCTGTCTGCGGCCTTTGATACGGTCCATCATGGTATCTTGATGGAGCGTCTAAAGGAGTGCGGGATCCAATCCAAAGCCTGGGCTTTGCTAAATTCCTTTCTATCCGGCAGAGGACATACTGTTGCATTAGGTGGATATCAATCTAAACCCTTTTCGCTACCCTGTGGGGTCCCACAGGGGTCCTCCCTTAGCCCCACTCTATTTAATGTTTATGTTTCATCCTTGGCCCCCATTATTAGAGCATTTGGGTTTGGTCTTACCTCCTATGCGGATGACACCCAAATAGTGGTGTCTCTACGACCAGGTCAGGAAATGGGTATAGATCAACGTTTCCAAGCCTGTATGCAATCAGTTGGGAAATGGATGGCAGAGAATTGTCTGAAGCTTAATTCAGGCAAAACTGAAGTCCTACTGTTTGGAAAGGATACTAATTTTTGCACTCCAAGTTGGTGGCCGGATTCGATGGGCTTTCTCCCTCTGCCTTCAAAAAAGGTGAAGAATTTGGGGGTAATTGTGGATGAGAGACTCACCTTTGGGGATCAGGTAAATGCAGTAACATCATCAACTGCATATGTGCTTAGAACGGTCAGGAAAGTAATGTCATTCCTACCCCTAGGTAGTCGCCAAACAGTGGTCACAGCTCTGGTGCTGTCGAGGCTGGACTATTGTAACAGCCTGTATTTGAATATTCAACAAAAAAGTCTGAATAAACTTCAGCTGCTGCAAAATGCAGCAGCGAGACTTCTGACCGGTACATCCAAATTCTCCTCCATCTCCAAGGAAATAAGGAAGCTGCTCTGGCTCCCAGTAAGGAGTCGAGTGTGTTTCAAATCACTTTGCATGGTCTTCAAAGCTCTGCATGGCAAAGGCCCAGACTACTTGAACCAGCTGTTCCAGTGGTACATTCCGAAAAGAGCACTTCGCTCGTTAGGGGCTAAGCTGGTTTCTGTACCGCCCAGGAGGAAAGCTTTGTGGGGGGGGCAGAAGCCTTGCTGTGTGCGCGGCGAAAGCCTGGAATGACCTTCCGTTTCGCCTAAGAAACGCCACTGATCTGTTAGACTTTAGGAAGGGTTTGAAGACCTGGCTTTTTGCTGAATAAACTCAGTTCCTCCTTGCTCGCTGCCTCAGGATAGATATGTTAGCGCCAGGACACCCTTTTGTAATCGCCGCGCTTTATAAAAGTTATGAACATAACATAACATATTGTAATCCAAGTTGTGCTAAAATATAAACATGAGATCTACAGGCAATTAGAGAACAGAGACAATAATGCCCCATTTTTATCTAATCCACTGCCAGAACTACAAATAATTATCAGGAAGATTACTACTGAGGCTAGAGAAGAAGGCTTTGTGAGAAAAAATTAATTTGATTTCCTGAATGCTAAACATCCATGTACCCTAGCACTGTATATGCTAGTGAAGATTCATAAGGATCCCAGCAGGACACCAGGCAGACCAAATGCCTCTGTCTGTAGTTCTGTCTTGGAACCCTTTGGCAAATATATTGCATGTTTCTTGAGAGACATCGTCACCTAAACACGGTGCTATATAAAGGTCAGTGGTGACTTTATTACCAAAATTGAAGATTGCAGCTTTGATGGGAATGAGGAATTCTGGTATGTATAGATATAGAATCCCTATATACAAACATACATCAGAATGAAGGAATGACTGTGATTTTGGACCTTTTAAATACTCGCTCAGAACTTACTGAGGTTCTCACAGAGTGGAAATGCTTTACTGAAGAGATTTTTATTTTATTTTTATGATTTGGTGAGGCAATGGACATCGCATGTTTGAATTCCGAACCTGGATTAATTCTCTCAATCCAGACATAAAATACACTGACAACCAGAATTCCATTGATATTCTTGACTTGACAATCTATGCTGTTGACAGCCAACTGGGTACCAAGCTCTTTTGGAAGCAGATAGAAAGGAATACATTACTTTATTACACCAGTAGTCACCCACAGGCACTTAGGGATGGGTTATCATTTAGTCAGTTCCTACATATGCGTAGGAACTGTAACTGTAAGTATTTTAGAGAAGCAGAAATTCTTATCAACAAACTGTTGGCTCGTGGTTGCCAGAGAAATCTGGTGAAACCATCCATGAAAAGAGTTTGGCATTTCCCAAGGGAGCACCTCCTTACCCCTAAGGCCAAAAAAATGACTGACTGCATTGTCTGTGTTACCACATTTTATAATATGAGTAATGCTCTAACTAAAATCATTAAAAAGAATTGCTCTTTACTCACCTCCATAGGCCTCACTGATCAGATTCCAATGTTTTCCTTTTCGCAAAGGTAGGAAGTTAAGGGATCATTTGGTTCATGCTATCATTCAATCTGAACCGACCCACACCGACATAAGCCCCTATTTGGGATTAGATCGCCTTGTAGGACAGTATAGGTGTGGAAGTTGTATTATGTGTGTCATTCACAGAGAATGTGTTCATGGAAATATCCAACAGACATTAAGGGACCATTCTAATCGTAATCCGAACAATGTCATCTATGCAACAAGGTGTCCCTGTAATTTTATCTACATAGGCCAGACCACTCAAATAGTCAAGGTCACACTATGTCAACACTGGGGTCGTATCCAGTGTAAGAATCTCAAAGCCCCAGTTGTAAGTCATTTTGTGCAATAGGGTCACACAGAAAATGATATTCGTTGGCAAGTGGTGGAGACAGTGAAAAAACACAAGATTCAGTGGTGATGTGCAAACTTTGATGAACAGAGAAGAATGCAGGTGGATCTTCAAATGTAATAGCATTGTCAAGGGCCTTATTACCATGGAAGAATTCAGCCTGGTTGCATCAGCAAGATAAGCTATCCCTACGGCTGCTTCTGTAATAGCTCCTCTTAGAAAAATTGTTGTGATCCTCTGTGCATACAATGATTTTATACCTATATTATGTACACTGTTTGTTAATGATATACACATATGGACCTTTCGTTTTTTTCTGAACTGGCTCAATTTAGCAGTGCAAATGCACATTGGTTGTATACTTCCAGTATATGTATTGATTATAACTGCATAGCTTTTTATGTACTATTTTGAAATATTTTGCCCTGAAGTGTCTATAAATAGGAATTTGTGACCATATATTAATGATCGTAAAGTGTATTAATTTTGGCTCATTTCCTTTATGATTAGTGATTCTGGATTGTTTTCTATATATGGGAATTTTCGTAATCACTTGCCTTTTGTAAATTTATTTTCAGTTGTCCCCCCATTTTAAACCTACAAATTCAAAGTTTAACATCTACAAAATCAACTTGATTTGATATTTCTTCACTAGCTGGCACTATTTTCCTTTTTCCAAGCATATTTTGTAAACTATACCACATTGGCGGGTTTTTCTTTTTTCTAGTCTTTTTTGGAAACTGTACCGAATTAGCAGTCTTTTTTCCCTGTTTTCTAACCCCCTTTTTCTAGTCCTTCTTTAATTTCTACTCATGTTACATGAGACTCTAGTCCTTCTTCAAGTTTTACTCATGAGACTCGGGTCTGCCATTCTGCATTTATTTTATTTTAATTAATGTATTTATTTTATTTGAAAAGTTTTATAAAACGCCAACATGACCCGAATGGGTATCAGAGCGCTGTACAAAGGAGCGGAAAGGGAAGGAGGTAAAAGCATGCATACAACATCATAAAGGGACATGTGGAAAAACAAAATTACAATGTTGAACCGAGGTAACAACCATCTTGTGGGACATGTAAAGTTCCAGTAGAGCAATAAATATCATAGGGCACGTGAAGAGACAAAATTAGAACTTTTGAACAAAAGTATGAAAGAGTGTCAACAGGAGATAGAAGTAAGTTAAGATGGCTATGGGACTATTGCTGTAGATGGTCATTTAGGAGTAGCCATTTGACATGTTTTTTGAATGAGGTGGTATAGGGGTTTGATCAGATCTCGGGAGGAAGAGCGTTCCATATTCTTGGTGCAAGACTAGAGAAAGCACGATTGTATGTTATTTTCTTATTGAATTTGGGAGGTTTCAACAGTGGAGTATTAGAGCTTCTTAGGTTCCGACTCAAACCTGATAGTTCAAGTTCTTTTGCCAGGTAAATGGGGGTGTTGTAGTGAATAGCTTTGTGCATCAGGCAAACTATCTTGAAACGGATCCTTGCTTCGATAGACAGCCAGTTTAGTTGAATAAGGTCTGGTGTGATGTGGTCATCTTTTCTGGAGCCTGTGATGAGTCTAGCAGAAGAATTCAGAGTGGCTCTAAGAGGTGCAAATCTAGCTTTAGGTAACCCAGCTAGGTTCACCAATCCATATTCCAAGCATGAGATAACTAGGGATTGGACTGCAGACTGGATGTCCTCAGAAGGCAAGAATGGCTTGATTTTCCTCAATGTGTTGAGCTGATGATTGGCTCCCCTTATGGTTGCACTGATGTGATTTTGCATATTCAGGTATTTGTCCAGAGTTATACCTAAAGATCTTGCAGAGTCAACAAAATGAGGGGTGCAGTTGAGCGCTGTAAGTTGTTTGAGCCAGTGTTGAGTGGGTGCAGCATGATTGTGGGGGCAATCAGGAGGAATTCTGTTTTGAGGGTATTTAGCAAAAGATGATTATGAGTTAACCATTGTTGAGTTTTTAACAGCGCACAGTTTAGAGTTTTTATGTCATTTGGTGAAGAGATTTTCAGATACAATTGAGTGTCATCAGTATACATATTGTTACAAAAAACAAGGGAACCCAATATGCTATTGGTCAGAGACCTTGGGTACATTTGACTATTTTAGAGAACAGTGGTCCCTAGACAATTCGATGAAATATAAAGTTAAATATAGACCCAGTCAGTACTATATTGTCTGTCCAGCCGGACAGTTTATTAATATACAGTGATTGTATAAAACCATTGGTCTAATGCGCTGAGGATCTGCTCGCGCACGCACTCCCGCGGGGACTGCTCCTGAAGCCTTGACTCGCACGGCATAAACACGGAGTACGCAGAAGCGGCTCCATTGCAACTTTGGCACGCTCCCTATTAAGGTTGCTCCGTTAATTGTTGCGGTCCCCGCAGTCATCGCGGCTCACCTATTCCTTGTTGTAATTGAGCTATTTAATACAGGCATGTCATTGTCAATGTCCTGAAGATGATCCCACTGATTTAAAACGGGATCGAAACGTCGTCGACAACTGTACACCATATACATTGGTTATATTATAATGCTTAATTTGTAATGGTGTGCGCAACGTAATTTGTCTGTTGTATTTATATCCAATGTAATTACAGACACGGTTTTCTTGCCTGAACCCCTTCCCTCATGTTGTTTGTAAAATGTACGTCAGCAGGACGCAGGCTGTGTCCCGCTTGTAAATTCTTGTCTTAATGGTTTTATACAATCACTGTATATTAATAAACTGTCCGGCTGGACAGACAATATAGTACTGACTGGGTCTATATTTAACTTTATATTTCATCGAATTGTCTAGGGACCACTGTTCTCTAAAATAATCAGTATACATATGGCATTGAATGTTAGAGCGGTTCAGAATTTCGGAGAGTGGTTCCATGAAAAAGTTGTAAAAGCGTGGGCGAGAGTGTGGAACCTTGAGGAACTCCAATTATGACCTGGGTACTGGTTGCAAGGGAGTGGTTAACTTTGATTATTTGCGTTATGTTTCATAGGAACAAGGCAAACCAATTTAAGACAGGGCCTGATAGCCCCATCCTTTTTTCAAGAAGAGCAATCAGGTTTGCATGTTTGACCGTGTCCAATGCTGAGGACAAATCAAGAAGGATCAGTAGACAAAGTACATTCTGGTCAAGCGATCTCAAGGCGTCATCAACGATGTGAGTTAGGGCTGTTTGAGTACTGTGACCCTCTCTGAAACCTGACTGATAAACGTCAAGGAGCTGAAACTTCTCGATGTGGTTGCAGAGCTGTGTGTGAACGCATTTCTCGAGCAATTTGGCTAAAGTCATGATATTAGTAATTGGACGGAAATTGTTAGGATCAGCTAAGTCTGCATTTGTTTTTTTTGGGATGGGAGTGACTTAAGCCATCTTGAGGCAATCAGGAATCCTACCCTGCATGAGAGATTCATGAATAATCAGGGACCAGAGTGGAAGAATGGCCGATTTGAGTTCTTTGAAAAACTTGGCGGGTAGAAGATCGTTGAAGTGATTGGAAGGTTTTAAAGAAGTCATAGATTGGAGCAGCTTCGCATCATCTGGAAGTAGAAAGGAATTCCATGATGCATTATTTTTAGGAGGGTAAACTGTGGGGTAGGAAGTAGGTGCTCTTGCTACTGTTGGCCCAGATGAGGGTGAGAGGGAGGTCAGAAGCAGCAAGTCAGGAGAGGCGCATTGCAATTCAAGTTCAATTTTTCTTGCCTTTTCAGTGAAGTGTGCTGAGAAGTCCTCCTCACTGGGGCAAGAGATTATGGATGCAGAGAGTTGATTGGAAGAGTGGTTAGCTTGTTGTTTGATGATTTCAAATAGTTTTTGGGTCTGTTTTTGGCTCTGTCAAGCTATGCCCTGAAGTGATCAGTTTTGGCACTACGGATGTGTTTGTTATATGAGCTTCTAGTCATCATTGACTGTTTGAGGCTTGTACTGGAGGGTGAGTTCCTCCATAGTCTCTCCAAAAGCCTTAGTTTGCGACGTTCCTCATTTAGGGAGTCATTAAACCAGGGTTTGGACTGTTTGATCGGAATCCTTCTGAGTTGCTTCGTTGCAATTGTGTTGAAAATATTTGTCATGGTGTGGATGTAATGATCCGTAAGGTCATCCAGGTTAGTCATGTTAGGGGGTGGCAGAAGAAGATTCTTGCTAATGGATGTTAGATCATTAGTGTTGATGTCTCTCAGATTTCGAACCAGCTGTTTGGGTTTGAGCGGTGGACCTTGTCTGACCAGAACCTTTTCCAGGATGTGAAAAGAGGTTTGGTAATGATCCGACCAGTCACAGGGTGATATGTCATCAAGTTGTATGGTGTTATCTTTAAGTATGAAAGATCAAGGGTGGAGCCCTTCTTGTGGGTGGGTCCCTTGCAGGCCTGGTTGAAGTTGTGGTCAGAGAGGAAAGCCTTGAAGGAGCACAATAATGGATCATTTGTGTCGTTCCAGTGTCGGTTAAAATCCCAGAGGAAGATATGGCTGGGGTGTTGGTCAGAGCATGAGGTAATGGACCCCATAATTTGCTCGATGAAGAGCAGATTATCACCTGGGGGATGATATATCGTGTGGAACAAACAGACAGTCTTGCCATTGTTCCAGATTTCAATGTCTAGGTGTTCACAGGAGGACATCATAGCAGTTTGAGCCTGTTTCAACATGAGGATGGAGCGATAGATGCAAGCAATGCCACCCCCAAGTTTAACAGGACTATCGAGTCTGATAATGTCATATTCAGGAGGGACTAAGATGTCAAAAACTGGGGAAGAGGAGTCATTAAGCCAGTTTCCGTTCGGATCAGGAGGTCCAATTCTTGCGTGATGATGTTGTGTCAGCTGCCCGCTTCCTATCTCCTTGCTCATTGGGAAACCGACTATAGCAGCTGGTCCCCTGTGCCGCGGACTGGCTGAATGTTCATCAGCAGCACAGCGGGCTAATTCCTGTAGCCTCTCCTTGTGGATGGAAGTACCTTGAGGTGTGCTGAACATATTTGGTAAACAGACAGCCTTTCATTTATTTTTCATGATTTACTTTTCTCTGAAATTTCATGATTCAGTTAAGCTCTATTTTTGGTTCTTACAGTGATTATCAATCCTGTTTTTGCTGAGTCCTTACTGGTGGAACCTCCCTCTAAAGTATTTGTCTTAATGGTACCATGCTCCCTGGTTATGGGTTAACAGTAGTTTTATTCAATTCTCACTGGGTTTTTTTCTGGTTCACTTGTAGATTCAGATTGCTGTACCGGATTCAGTGAGAGGATGAGTGTATCCCTTCTTTCAATAAATACGTTTTGTAGACACCTATTTACATGATATCCCCATAACACATACTTTCCTTTTAATGTTGCACATGGCTTGCTGTTTGTATGAATTTTACCAGTCCTGATTATGACCCATAACAAGGCTATCGGCGAAACGTTATCAATATAAAGGACGAATGGAGCCTATCTGATTGCAATTGATAAGAGAATAAACGTAAAGGAACATCGATTACCTACTCTTTGCTCACTTTATTGTGTACACTCTGCATTATTTGTTCTGCATTATTTGTTTGTCATTTATCAATGTTTGAATAATCACAAGCACTGTGCACGATTTGTATAGCAGTAAAAATGGGGGTACTTGTTTATGTGTGTATCTGCTTAATAAATGTTGTTCTCAAATGTACTAAATTCTTATCTATTCTATTTATTTTTGTTAAAATCTGTAATAGAACAAATATCTTATTACATGAAACCATATGTGTTTGTCTAGCATATGTCCCAGGTTCTAAGTAGAGTAAATGGCAGCCCTGTTCCTTATTTACCTTTATTTGTAGACCATATAAGGAGATATGTTTGTTGTCCATCAAATATTCCTTTCCTGGTTAAATCAGGGTCATAAAGGTTCGGTAGAATGTTATGGCTTACAATAATTAACTACTGCAAGTTGAAGTAGCATTAATATTAATGTAAAGTATACCTTGCAGTTGGAAAAAGTTGTGATAAATGTCTCTTGGCTAAGTCACTGAATGACGTTTAGAAGAAGAAATAATCATGCAAAAGTAGGGACAGCTCTCTCTCTCTAGCTCCTTGGTTACACATGGTGGCTGAAGACATCTTCCTATGCCCTCCAACTTCAGTGTTTGGCCTTTCCATCCCTTCCTATCCCCTTATTGGATACGCCTGAAAGACACGCTGTAAGCACTGGCCAGCGGCCACATGGTATTTTTGTGGTACCGTTTAGGGATATACCCAGCCTCCACCATCGCAGATCATATTCAGGCCATAAATGCATTTCAGCCTTGCAGCATTTGTGACTTTCTGACTAGCAACCCATTCTAACAGGCTCTAATTAGCAACATATAAGCTGCCAATGTAAGATTTGAATCATAACATTGGTCTTATGGGATAACACTGATCTACCGACGTGCCTAACATGCATTTCACAAAACATCCCTCTGGGGTCATGTTTTACTTCTCCATCCTGTGCGGCTGCATTTGTTCCTGTGTGATTTTCCCCTTCATCTGTTTTTATACTTTTGGAAACAGATTTCTGAAATAAAATAATATGATCGCAAAGCAGATTGCCCTATTTTCTGCTGTATGCAAGTGCACTGCTCTTGGGAGAATGCAGTAAAGGAGTTACTTACCCAGTTATTCCAAATTCACCCTGTGAGCAAACAGCGCAGGTCCTGTTTTATATTTCATAGCACCTACAAGAAGACATAGTTTACCGCTGGTGATCACTCTTTCAATAGTAATAGATCCTAATTTGCAGTGATTTGTAATGGCAATTCTGTCCGCAACAGTCCAGCAAATACAAATATTCTAAATTTCTAGGAGTGAGGTTAATTAGAAAGTGTATCCCTGAGAATTTGCCAATATCTGACATAACTGGGGTACTCCATCTTCTCCCAGATCCCTTCTCACACATGTGCTATGGTAACGCCATGTTCTTTTGGGATGTCCAGCTTGTTCCTATGTCCATGTCTCGGATTGCCCTATCTATTTTCTGGCCACAAGAACAACAACATGATGAATTTTTGACTTGGGAATGTGCTGTATGATTTTATAGTTTGGCATTCCGTTTACTGATGGCATTCCATGAATAATAAGGCATTTCATAGTTTTACAACAAAGCCTCCAGGTGATCACGCTGAAATGGATGCAGGATGCGCAGACTGGAAGCTATTTGATGCACTATTCAGAAATGTCAAGCTTATAAAAGGGTCAGATAGACTGGAGATAGCTGAATACACTTACATTTATAGCACCAGAAATTGAAGAGACCATGAAGTGTGCAATATAATAGGAACAGTAATAGGTTCTACTTCACTAAATCGGACTTTGGTAGAGAAACCAACATCTCATCGAGCATCAAAGGTGCCACATGCATGAGAGGATTCAAATTTTTTAATGTAGAAAGTGGAGCTATAAGTAATTAAATGGTGTAAACATATTTATCTTTGTGTCAGTATTATGCAAAATATTAACTAATAGTTTATATTAAAACAATTATGCTTAAATAATTTAAAAAGGCTAAACACTATACATGTTAAAAAATATTGCACAATCACAGTCAGTTTGCGTTACTGAAGTTGTCATTTCAGCCTGCTGAAGAGATGAAAAAGGGGGAAGCAGATGGAGCGGAAAGGGAGATGAGGACATGATTATGAGCTGAAATGCGAGAATGTATATAAGCACCATACTTTCTTTTATCCTTTTCATAATTCGTATCCATTTTTTGCTCATACTTTGAACATGCATTTAGCTTTACACATCAGATTGTTCTAGATCATTGTCCCGAATACTAGATTATTTTGGTACACTGTCAATTGCCAATTATAAGGGGCACTATTTCACCTGGACCGAAAACTCATTACTTACTTAACGTGGCTTAATGCTGCCTTGTAAATAAGGCACCCTTTCACACTGTACTTAGCGTGAAAGGGGAGGGAAATGGGTGTTGTGGTGTGCGTTCCACTGCACTGCAACACCCATTGATTTTGACGCTCCCCCCTATTTACAAGGGTGGCGTAAATAGGAGGCAGCGCCAAAATTAAGACCAGGGTCTTAAACAGGTGAAACAAGGAGAAATGCTTTATTTCTCCTCGTTTTTGCTGTTTCCATGTGTGCTGCGTTGTGCAACACACATAGAAACAGCAAATTGCCATTAATTGTTTATGTGCATGAAGGTGCCCCTTCCTGCACATAAACAATAAAAAAAAAAGAAATGACATTTTGCAACTTCTATGTGTACTGTATTAAGCAGCACACATAAAAGTTACAAAAGGTCATTTAGAGATTGTTTATGTGCAGGAAGGGACACCTTCCTGCACATAAACAATCTTCCCCTCAACGCAGACACCCTTGCACTATGGTTCAAGGGTGCCTGCATTGGCGCTAGGCTGCTATGTGTAGCGCCAGTGCAGGGGGAAATGCAGGGCTGCACCATATTGTTGTAAATATGGTGCAGCCCTGCATTTCTGAGTGCAGCATTAAGCCAGGAAGGCTAACGCTGCACTCCGTCACTTCATTGTAAATATGCCCCACAGTTTTTTGAAATGTCAAGAAGGAAGAATTAGCACTGACAGCAGTAAATTCTCATCAGATTCCATTAAACCTACCATAAAAGCACCAGATAAGTAATCAATTTCTAGATTAAAAGCTAGGCCTTTTTTCAAGACAGCAACTTCAAACTCCATATGATTTATCTAATCACTAAATTTGTGTTGATTACTTTTATTTTTTTTCTTGTGTTCCCTTTGCCTCTTGGAGGGGCTGGGCTCAGGCACAATTATTCTAAATGCTTTCTGCCTACAATGAAGACGTAGACATGAAACGTTTTACTGGGTCTCATCTCCATTAAGAAATGTCTCCTTAATCTCTGACTTGATACGCACACATAGGTCCCAATATAGTTTTAGGGGTACTGAAAAATCCAATTTCTGAAGGAAATGCTACATTAGGAGATGAATCCAGAAGTGGAATTTGCTCAACTATAGGGACAGATTAATGGAGAAAATTCCACCCATTGATTCTTATTTGGATGTGGCACTTCTGTGAAAAATCATAGGATTTATCCATTACATCCCAACTCTAATCAGAAACTTAGGGCCTGATTTAGATCTTGGTTGATGGGTTACTCCGTCACAACGGTGACGGATAGCCCGGCCCCCGAAATATAAATCCCATTATATCCTATGGGATTTATATTTCAACAGAAGGGCTATCCGTCACTATTGTGACGGAGGAACCCATCCACCAAGATCCAAATCAGGCTCTTAGTCTCAGTCCAGCTTTTCATCTCCTTGTTTCTAGGGTTTCTACCCTACCTATGTGTGACTCGTTCTCAAAGGGTTTTCTAATCGGACCATATAATGATATTGTGGATAACTGTGACAGCTACATATTAATTCTGTTTTATGTCATTTAGAATTGTTCAAACATGAAATATCTATTTTCCACAAATGAGTTCAGATTTCCATTGAGTGTGTACAATATTTGTACTTCTGTAATGTGGTCCATTTTACAAGTTGCTTGCATAGGTACAGCAATTGAATTGATTAAATGTTCCCTTCCATGGTTTCCATCCTAAACTCCAATCTAAGCTTAGATACAGGAGTCCGCCATGGAAGATTGAGCAAATGCTTTACTAATGTGCTCGTCATAAATACTAAGTTGTCCTTTACAAAGTTAACCCAGATTTTACTTCCAGACAGGAATATTAATATACACATTATACATTACTGGTGTGCCATGTCCCCAAATTGAATGGTAGAACTTAACAATCCCAGTTTTTGTATGTGCTAAGAGAGAAATTCTGCATATGTGGCTTCCACTTATGATTCACCAATTGGAGCAACACTGGCCCAGAGGCAAGGGAATAGACAAAAGCATCTAGAGGCATTTGTCTCCAGAATGTTGATTTCTAATGAGTGTTGTTAGAAATTGGGTATTGGTTGAATGGGGTGTAAGGCCTGGTCAAGCAGCAACAACAGTCCTAGTCAGGTGAGGCACAAGCAGACCCTAAATCAACCTGTGCTCACCCCCCTGTAGCTTGGCACAGACCAGTCAGGCTTAACTTAGAGGCAATGTGTAAAGTACTTGCACAACACTTCAAACAGTAAAATAGTGAAAAGACCACACAAAATGGATCCCACACCAGGTTAGAAATATGGAGCTTATTTTAATAAATAAAACTAGTCCAAAATGACAAAAACAACAAAAATCCAATTAGCCAATTAGTAGAACTGGAGATATTGAATTTCAAAGTTTATAGTGAAAATAGCGCCAAGAAGCAGAAAGCGCTATTGGGGATATCTGGTCCCGCTGGATAGGGACACAGTCATAGGTTTAGGCCAACCGTAATAGAGTGTGGGCTGCCTAAAGGGACCAAGTTAGGCCCGCTCAACAAAGTACCTTAAATCCTGGTTGAAGAGCGTTGTGTGGTTCCACGTTGAAGTGGTGCCGCACAGCCGAAGTGATGCATCGGTTTCGAGATGCGACAAGTCTGTGGTGCAAGTCCCTGTTGCATCATTGTCAAGGGTCCCGTTGACAGAGCTTGCAATGAGAAGTCTGGCGTAGAGAATGCAGCATGCAGCTGGTGATTCATTGGTTCAGAGGAGCTGCCAGGCCGCAATGCGGAGTCCGGCATCATCGTTGAGGCTGCCATCAATGAGGGTTGTGAGGTGTAGGAAAGTACCCATTTTTGACATGGTTACCCCCACTTTTTGCCTGGTATCTGATGCAACTATGACTGAAAGTGTACTCGGTTCATGCAAACCAGATCCCCAGTACCAGTGTTCATTCGCTAAACTGTACCATTGTTTCACAATTGACACTGCTTTAGGCTCCATGTAAGTCCCTAGTAAAGGTACCCCTGGTACCTAGGTCATTGGAACTAAAGAGGGTTCCAAAAGGGCTGCAGCACGAATTGTGCCACCCTAAGGGACACCTCATCAGCTCATCCCTGTGTGTCATGCCTACCCAGCACTGCATGTGGTATAGGTAAGTCACCCCTACTGCAGGCCTAACAGCCCTAAGGCAGGGTGAACTATACCCATGTGTGGGCATACCTGCACAAGTGGATGTGTCCCTGCAATATCTAAGTTCACCCTTGGATACCACAAGTGCCCAGGGAAGCCATTCAGAGTACATAGGCTGGACAACAATGATTAGGAGTTCCCCAGCTACATGATGGCTTCACTGTACCCCCACATGTATGGTACGAAACATCTCATTTTAATAAACCCATATTGATGCCAGTGTTGGATTTATTTAGAAATGTACCCAGAAGGCACCTTAGAGGTGCCCCCTGAAAACCTACAGACTACTAGTGTGTTCACTGACTGGTCCCGGCCAGCCAGCCAGCCACCTTAGCCAAGTTTCTGAAGGTGAGAGCCTTTGCTCTTGGAGGTCAGGAACAAAGCCTGCTCTGGGCGGAGGTGTTTACACCTCCTCTCTGCAGGATGAGCCTTCCAGGGTGGGAAACTTCAAAGGCCCTGCCACCTTTGTTATGCGACCCAGGCCTCTCCAGATAGTGGAGATACCAGCCCCCCTTGTCCTGACCCCACTTTTTGATGGCAAAACAGGCGGGAAAATTAGTAATATTAGGAGGTGTGCCCACCTTCAGCCGGCACCACCTCTAAGGTGAACCAGCTGATGTGGACCCTACTTTTCAGATTTCCCCATCTTGATTTGGATGTGATTAGTATTCTAGTGTCAGGGCTATGCCCACTTCCCACAGCAAGTGGTCGTATAGAGGGTGTGGACACCCTAAATGTAGGTAGCCCATTGGCTACTACCTGCCACTCCCCTATAAGGCCCCTAAATCGAGTATTTAGATGGCACCCCTGTACCCAAGATCTCTCATTAAATCAATCAAGAGAAGAAGGATGAAGAAGAGTCACTGCCCAGCGAGAACTGCAGAAGAGCTGTGAACTTTTGGCGCGAAACCCGGCTCGCAAACTCTCTCAACAATTGCGACTGAGTGACTCGTCCTGAAAGCTGGAAGACTACCAAAGGCTTGGGTAGCCTACCAGCACTTCGAAAATCACCTACAAGTTCCCTTAGAGTAGAGGATCTACTCCCTTGTAGCCTGCAGGCACCGACATGCAGAGTCTGCTCCACCGTCTTGCAGCTCCCTGGCCCGACCAACACCACAGAAGACCAGGAGAAGGTACTCATGCTCTGGAAGGTCAGATATGTCTCCCCTCCAAGTGTGAAGACATCAGTACCAACCGGAGTCGTGCAGCACCAATACCCAGGGTACCAGGTACCCTGCACCAAGCACCAACAGTGAGAGTCCTGTCCGGATTCTCACTGCACCACAACCAAGCAGCCATCAAGATATGTCAGCATCACTGAGACTCACTTTGTGAGTAGTTTAGCTGTCCTGATTTTGCCCCTGCCTGCTGTTTGTTCCTAATCACGAGGAGCCTCTTTACACACCAGATCAGCCACCCTAACCACTCTGCACCCGATCCACCCGGCCCTGGTACTGAAGAACTGGCTCTGCCCCCTTGCTCCAAGACCCCTTGTGCCCCAAGTCCACATTTTGGTGCTCTCAGACTTGACCCCTGTTTTCAGGTTGTCCCCCCTTCACTGTATCGCACCCAGCTACAACCACACTAGCACCCTGTTCCCAGTGAAACCCAGTCAGTTCCTG
This sequence comes from Calotriton arnoldi, assembly GCA_963921515.1. NCBI lineage: Eukaryota > Metazoa > Chordata > Amphibia > Caudata > Salamandridae > Calotriton > Calotriton arnoldi. Next base: position 264,241 of record CAWUFW010003771.1, on the reverse strand, counting down.
AAGAACTGCTGGTAATACTTTGGACCTTGGCCCTATACAACTCTAACCCTAGAAAGGCGAACCCCTGAAACCGACAGTACTTACCTTTATTGCATCTATGACTTTTCCTTCTATAGAATTGCATTGAGCGTAAAGGCGCATTACTTTAAAAGTGTTACTTACTTGTAAAATTTAATAATGCAAAAAGTTCTTAACTTCGATTGAAGTTCTTGGTTTAAAACATATATAACAAGAAGTGTTATTTTTCTAATTTGGTCTCGGATTTATTCTCTGAGTGTGTGTTTCATTTATTGCCTCTGTGAGTACAACAAATTCTTAGCACTACCCTCTGATAAGCCTAACTGCTCACCCACACTACCACAAAAGAGAGTGTTAGTATTATCTACTTTAGCCTCTGTAAACCAATCGGGGATCCACTGGACTCTCTATACAGTGTCATTCGTTTTAGTGCACTATATGGCGAGCCAGCTTCCTATTCGAGGGTCTGGGATGTGGATGCGCCAGTTCTGAGGTCTTGCGGGGCTACAATGCGGGTATTTTGCGATGGGTCCAATCCACGCAGCAGAGGTGATGCGTCGGTTCTGCTTGGGGATGCATTGATCCACAGAGAAGATGTGTTGGTTCCTCTGGCAAGCACCTTAGGCCCACTTCCAAGGATCCAGGACTGGGGTGGCACCACTTGGCAGGGTAGACTCACAGATGGCAGAGTCAAGATTCAGGAGGTTGGAAGCCTGTTATGTCCCTGAGGCTTCAGATCAGGAGGCCAGCCAACTAGCCCTTGGAGTCACTGAGTTCTGAGTTCAAGAGGTGCAGGTCCAGTTCTTCTCACCCAGGCAATAGAGCAGCAAGCAACAGGTCAGCACAGCAAAGCAGGATTCCAGCAGAGTGGCAATCCTTCAGCAGCACAGCAGTACTTCTTCCTAGCAGGTTATCCAAAGGTCCAGAAGTGTACTGAAGTGGTGGTGTCTGAGGTCCCTCTTTCATACACAGTTGTGCCTTTAAAGTGGGGAGAGGTTTCTAGAGGCATGCCTTTGAAGTGCACAGATGCCCTGACTTCCCTACCCTGTCTCTAGACTAACTACAGGGAGTATGCGGCCCTTTGCGTGGGGACAGGGCACAGCCAGTTCAGGTGTAAGGGAGGCTGAGCCCAGCTCCTCCCTCCCATCCTGCCAGTAATGGCCCACTCAGTCACACCTAAGCTCCCATTTTGTGTGGCTGTCTAGAAGGGATACACAAAGCCCAATTGCCAACTACCACAGTCATGTGACTAGAGACAGGCTGCAGGCACCAAATGGCTAAGGCAAGAAAATACCAACTTTCTAAAAGTTGCATTTTCAGAATTTTAATTTAAAATCCGACTTCACCATAATTTCGGATTTCAAATTAGGATTCCAGAGACACCAAACTTAGATGACTTATATTTTCCCATTTGAAAATGACACGTATAAAATGGAATAAGGTAATCCCAGTGTTATCCTATGGCAGATATAGGCCTCGCAGTAGTGAAAAATGAATTTAAGATTGTTTCACTACCAGGACATGTAAGACTTAAAAGTACAATTCCTGCTTTTTCAATACATTGCACCCCACCTCTCATCTGTCCAGGGCCTACCCTAGGGGTGAATTACATCTATTAAAAAGGGAGGTTTGGGCCTGCCATAGGTTTATTTTGCTAGGTCAAAATGGGTAGTGGAAACTGCACACACAGGCTCTGCAGTGGGAGGCCTGAGACATGTTTAAAGGGCTACTCCAGTGGGTGCCACAATCAGTACTAGGCCCGCTAGTAGCATTTAATTTACAGGCCCTGTGCACATTAAGTGAACTTTACTAGGGTCTTATAAGTAAATTGCCAATTGCATATGAGCCAATGTTACCATTTTTTAGGGAAAGAGCACAGGCACGTTGGCACTGGTTAGCAGTGGTAAAGTGCGGAGATTCCTAAGGCCATCAAAAATGAAGTCAGCAAAAACAGAAGGTCTGAAGGCAAAAAGTTAGGAAAAACCACACCAAGGATGTCAAGTGTTATTACATTAGGTCACATTTGGAACATACAGAAATACCCTTTGAAATTATCCCTTTTCTCTAGGCTTACCTACACAATTTATTTTCAAGTTGGCCTTTAGAATGGTATAGCAAATGCAATAGGCACTACAAGACCAAGTACTGGAGAGCTGCCTAAAGTTGATTGTAGAACACATTGTTAGTGTGTAGTATCAAGTGCAAGAAAAGAGAAAGAAGTGAATTGATTTCAATGTGGTTTCGGTTGCCTCTGATGGATGTAGGATTTGACAAATAAGTAAGGTCCTGTGGGGTATGCACACAGAGTTCCCTCTCCACCAACATATAAATAGGGCACTTTGCTAGAATGTTTAAGCCCATCCTTACAATGTTAAATGCAAAACTACAATTCCCAAAATGCAATGCACTGTTAGGTAAAATAGGAGGGCTGGTTGAGTGTTAAAATAACTGGTGCAAATTAGCAGCTCTGAACTTATTTAGCAAGCCAGTTAACAATGCAGTTATGCTCAGCCTTCCCTTTTTAAAATGCAGTCAAATAGATTGCCAACATGCATAGTGGATCTGTCACCAAAAAATATATAACTGATGGCCCATTATACAACGGCTGATGGCTGTTCTATTTATCTTTCCCTAACACCACAGCACTGTTTTTAGCATGTTTGTTTGTTTTTCCCAGGGGACATAGTAAAGTTTACTCTTGGCCAAAGGCTTGAGTCTCACCCTGATATCAATTCATGCCACCCTGGGAGGCTCACCCAAAAGTTTGAAGATCTCTGTCCTACAGCATGTCTTCCAACTGTGAGACTGACCTTATGAGAGTGGCTTAATTGATCTTGGGGTGTTCCAGGCTCTGGCCCTGTGTAGCAGAGAAAAACACCATTCTGAAAAAAGTGTTGTGTTGTTAGTGAAAGCAAACGAAGTGGTAGTGAGCCACTCATTAATGGGCAATCAGTGACATCTTTTGTCACTCATGTCCTGGCTGGGAGTCAGCACCAAAGTAGAGAGAGGGGCTCTGAAAGTTCCGCTTCATAGTCCCGATAAACATTCACACTGTGGATACTTTTTTATTTTTAGGGAAACCTGGCTACCAATAGAAGGTTGGCAATCATGTATTTGAGTGAATTTTTAAAGGGGATAACTGAACATACATGCAATGTTTGACTTGCTAAATATGTTCTGGGGTGCCAATTTTATAGAATAATTGTGAGAAAATATTTTTGGCATTCTGATGGGCCTGATGATTTTTTATTCACAAGGAGAGCGCTGCACTAAAAAGTTTGAAGACCATTGTCCTAGATGGTAGTTGATGCTATTACCATCTCCAAATGAACCTTGGACCTCATCATTGTGCCACAACTCAATTAAGGTATTTTATCGGTTGTTGATATATGTTGTAAAATTGCTCTAATTTTCTTCAAACGTTTGGAGGTCTGTAAGGTAATCTTCCATTTTTGTCTGTATTTCATCCTCATTCATTTGGGTAGACAGAGAGAACTAAAAGACATCATCCGAAAAACAAAGTTACCACTTATCAAATGTAATATGGTAACCCAATGTTATCCTGTGGGAAAGGCAGGCCCTGCAGTAGTGCAAAACGAATTTGAGAGTTTTTCACTACCAGGACATGTAAAAGTTAAAAGCACATGTCCAAATATTTAAATACACTGCACCCTGCCCTACGGGCTATTTAGGCCCTACCCTAGGGGTGACTTATATGTATTAAAAAGGAAGGTCTAAGCCTGGCAAGGTTTATTATGCCAGATCGAAATAGCAGTTTAAAACTGCACCAACAGGCTGCAGTGGCAGACCTGAGACATGTAAAAAAGGCTCCCTAAGTGGTTGGCACAATCAGTGCTGCAGCCCCATGGGTAGCATTTAATATACAGGCCCTGGGTACACATAGTACCACTTTACTAGGGACTACAGGTAAACTAAATGTGCCAAGTGGGTGTAAGCCAAATCTACGATGCTTAAAGGAGATATGTTAGAACTGGGGGTCTCTAGTTGGCTGAGGTAGGTACCTTAGTCCAAATAGGGACCCTTGCTTCTAGTCAGGGTAAGGAGGGACACACTCTTAGATAACCCCTGCTCACCCCCTGGTAGCTTGGCACGAGCAGCCAGGCTTATCTCCAAGGCAATGTGTAAAGTATTTGCAACCACACTCCCAGTAACACAGTGATAACACCACAAATGGACACCACACTGGTTTCATAAAAATAGCGGTATCTTTATAAAAAGGAATACGATGAGACCAAACGATAGAAATCCAACATATGCGTATTCGTAATATTTCGCTTTGCCGGTTATTAGGCCAGCAATCACTTGTAGGTTCTTGCGGTATTAATGAGCAATTCACGATGTCTAATGCAGTCCTAATGCAATGCTATGCAGTTCGTAATGCAGTTCGTAATGTAGTAATAAGGCAGTCCTTAATGCAAGAATCAGGCAGTTCGTAATGCAAGAATAATGCGGTTCGTAATGCAAGAATCAGGCAGTTCGTAATGCAAGAATAATGCGGTTCTTAATGCAAGAATAATGCGGTTCTTTATGCAAGAATCAGGCAGTTCGTAATGCAAGAATAATGCGGTTCGTAATGCAAGAATCAGGCAGTCCGTAATGCAAGAATAATGCGGTTCGTAATGCAAGAATCAAGCAGTTCGTAATGCAAGAATAATGCGGTTCGTAATGCAAGAATCAGGCAGTTCGTAATGCAAGAATAATGCGGTTAGCCAATCTGCGCGGCCAACTCGGGCACCACTAGGCCCCAACAACAGAGACAACGGTTGCAAGCTTAAAGGGGCGGCCCCTGTACTGCTGGGCAGGTACGGGCCGCTCGGGGGCTCAGCGCGTCTAACGCAGTGCAGCGGGAGAGAGCTCGGAGCACTCCTGTACTCCTCCTGCATGCCTCCCCAGGCCATACACGCTTGCGGCTCCCGACTGGAGTCCAAGCCTTACCTGGGGGGGTGCGCTACCTCGCTCTCTCTCTCCGCTCGTCGGACGTCCTGCTGGGCGATCCCGATCACGTCGCAGCTCTGTTGCTAGGCGACGCTGTAGCCGGACGGGTTATGGCGCTGCCTTCTCTTTCGTTGACGATCTTGGGCAGATTCATTTCGACGAACAACGATCACGATCCCTATCACCATGTAGCTTCCTTAGCTTTAAGAAATCCTTTAGCACGTTGCGGCTCGGGCCAGCGGCGGCGATCTTTACTCACAGCCTCAGTTACGATGACGGCTCGGGCCACAAACAGCAATGCAGCAGCGTGGACGATGTTTCACGCTGCGGGGGCAATGCGGTCACGGGGCACCTCGTAAACAGCACCACGGACCACACAGCAGTCTCAGGCGTGCAAAAAGCACACGCACACAGCGTCGCTGAGACACGGTCCTTAGTTTCAAGTAAGCCTTTAGCACGTTGCGGCTCGGGCCGGCGGCGGCGATCTTTACTCACAGCCTCAGTTACGATGACGGCTCGGGCCACAAACAGCAATGCAGCAGCGTGGACGATGTTTCACCCTGCGGGCAATGCGGTCACGGGGCACCTCGTAAACAGCACCACGGACCACACGGCAGTCTCAGGCATGCAAACAGCACACGCACACAGCGTCGCTGAGACACACTTGGAAACTTTTATGTTCCTGAGTTTCCACAACAGGGGACCAGCTCTCCTCAGGCCCTTGGAGACAAGTTACTTCAGGACACAGCACACAGCAAAGTCCTCTCAAGTAGGGGGACACAGCACACAGCAAAGTCCCTTGCCCTCTCCTCAGTCAAATCAGGAAACTGCAGGCCAGCCCCAGAACACACAGCAAGGGCAGTCCTTCTCTTCAGTCTCTTCAGCTGTTCTTCTTTGGCAGAGGTTCCTCTTGATCACAAAGTAGTTTCAATCCTTTTTCAGTATGGATTTCAGTCTTGAGTTCAGGGGTTTCAGCTCTTACATTTATACCCCTAAATGCCTTTGAAGTCTTTGTGTTCAGGGGCTCTGACCCCGGTCCAAACCAGACCTGGGTGTCTTCCTGCCAGTGCTCACCCTCTTCCTTTGATAGTCAGGGTCTGGGGCCCAGACGCTCAGCAGGAGGTGGAGCCATCCTCTGGGGGCAGCAACACAGCCCTCTTCACATCCAGGGGGCTACTCCTCCCCCCCCCACATCAAAAGCAGGCCAGCCTGTTGCTGTCTCACCTACTCCTCCCTGGGGTCAGGACACTTCCCAGACCCTGTCACATCCAAACCCAGACAGGCAATACACAACCAGGCAGAGGCACACAGGATGGTTTAAGACAAGAAACCAGCCACTTCTAAAAGCGTGGGTTCTAAACACACAATTCAAAAACCATCTTTACAAAAAGATGTGTTATTAAATTCTGAGTTCAGGCACACTAAACTCCATCCCTCCATCTTATGCCTATGGGAAGATATGCTGGAAACATGGGACTCAGCATTCCCCATTCTGTCCTATGGGCAAGATGGCCTTGCAACAGTGAAAAACTAATTTGGCAGTATTTCACTGTCAGGACATGGTACACACCTCAGTACATGTCCTACCTTTCACATACACTGCACCCTGCCCAGGGGGGTACCTTGGGCCTACTATAGGGGTGTCTGATGTGCATAAAAAGGGAAGGGAAGGTAAGGCCTGGCAAGTGGGTGCACTTGCCGGGACAACAAGGCAGTTAACAAACTGCGCGCAGGCACTGAGGTGGCAGGCCTGAGATCTCTTCTTAGGGCTACTTGTGTGGGTGGCACAATTAGTGCTGCAGGCCCACTGGTAGCATTTGAATTACCAGCCCTGGCACACATAGTGCACTTTACTAGGGACTTTAATAGTAAGGCAAACATACCAATTATGGACAACCACTTACCATAACACTTTATACAGGGAGCACTTGTACTTTGACACTGATCAGCAGTGGCAAAGTGCCCAAAGCATCTAAGTCGGCAACATAATGTCAGAAAAAGGTCTAGGAGGAAGGCAAAAAGTTTAAGGAACTTTAGCCAAAAAGGGCCAAGTCCAACACAATAGCACAAGCATTTTAGCACTGGTTAGTCCTAAAAACCAACAAAAATGGGTTGAAAGCACAACGTTTGGGGATGAGCCTGTAGAAAAGGCTTAAGTCCAACACACACCATGTAATTTATTAGTTAGATCTTTTATTTGTTGGGCCTTAGCATCAAACGCTTGCATTAATTTAGTAATAACGTTCAGAGCGTCAAACATTAACTGCTGAGGTCTGAGACACAGGCTTAGGCCCAGGTCGGCCAGCTCAGCCTTTAATCTGTTACATTTCATGAAATAAATACCAGGTTGGATTGAGTGATAATAATTGGATAAAAATGATATTGTCAAAGAGCATTGCAAAATAAAGAAATGATTTTTAATGTTTTAAGAGACTGAGCATTCTCTATATTGATTTCCAGCTTCTGGTTTGCTTTAGCTGGGGTTAAAGCACAACAAATTGGCTCCCTGTATTTATTAACAACTTATCAAAATTAGAACTATTGATACTAGTTAAGGACTACAGGTCGCTAACATGACTCAATTGTTTTTCTGTCAAATTGTTGCACTGTTTATTCACAACACTCCACAACCAGTAGAATCATAATTCAGACAAAATCTGTTGAAAAGGGTTTGCAACTGTTGGAAAGTGGGTTATTAGCAGTTGGAAATATACATCTACCACTGGCAATAAGGCCACTAACATGGTCTAGGGCTCAGAATAGGTCTCAGAAAATTAGTCCCCTGCTCAACCCTTGGTAGCTTGGCTGCGAGCGGGTAGGCTTAACTTAAGAGTTACGCATGTAAAGCATTTAAACACACCAATTCAGTGAATAATTAAGACACAACACACAACAGAAATCCCATTTTATCTTTAAAATGACACCAAAACGACAAAAATCCAATGTAGGAAACGGAACATATGCATGTTTAAAGATTTAGCACTATTTAGCACTTAGAATCCGATAGCGCCACATGAGGACATTTGGTCTCGCTCGACCGGGACAATGTCAAAGTTTCAGGCCGACCGCGATGGAGCCCTTTTTGGATATCCCTCGCGGTAGGCCTCAGTCAGATTTTACCTTCGTACTTATAAATGTTTCTGGAGCTTTTTCTGCCAGGGTCCTTCTATGCTTTTCACCAGTCCGGGTTTGGTAAGGGTTCACCAGCTTACTTTCCAGGGAGCTCCCGGTCAAACTCTGGAAGTCGGAGCTCTAGAGATTTTCAGCAGGATGAACCAGCAGGGCAGGCTGGCTTATGGTTGAAAGTTGCCGACTTGGCTCTCACAGTTGAGTCAGTCCCCTCTGGAGCTTTTTTCCAATGTTGCTCCAAAGTACTGGAATTTCTTCCTGAAGCTCCTCTGGGGGTCCCAAAGTGTCCAAAACACAATCCACGGGTCTGGAATCTCCAAGATGGTCCTTGAAAGTTTGGGACTTCAGTTCCCACAATCCACTTGGACAAAACTCTTACAAATTCACTGGACACACTCCAGGCTGGGGATTCTTGGTGGTGATGGACCGGGTGAGCTCTGTTAACCTGTAGCTTACAGGGAGTCCACTCTTTATTCCTCTTGAAGCAAGGTACATCCAAAGGGCTGTAGTCACAGATAATGCAGCAGGCGCAGTCAGTCAGCATGCAGGGCCTGATGGTGTAAATCAAGTTTCCAGCTTAACAAGCCTTCTTCTTCTCTGAGTTTCAAGCAGCAGATCTGAGATGCTCTGCACCTCTCACATATTTATTCAGGGGTCTCTGGGGTCAAGCAGGAGAGCACTCCTGTCCAGTGAGTTGCAGGGCAACACACCAGAGCATGACCACTTCCTCCAAAGTGTTGCAAAATCTTCTCCTCTATCCCTGGGACACCTAGGGGAGACCCTGGGGGTACCTAATATGCCACAATATTGCAGTTTATCACTTTTTAAGTGCCCCTACCACCAAAGTCGAGTTTGGGCGCAATTTACATTTAAAAGCAGTGCTGCAACACAGGGCTGCTTTTAAAATGACCTCAGGCTTTCAGCAGTGCACACATGAAAGTGCAGAAAGGGCTGCTGACCTCTAAACTGCCATGCCCTATTATATCGCACTAGAAACAGATGGCAGTGGTAAAAAATGAATAGTCAGCACCTCCGTTGTGTTCGCAAATATTAGATGACAAATGTAAAGGTGTCCTCAATGAAAAACACTGTGCCACCAAAACAGTGTTACTCTGTATAGGGAAAAGAGCTTTTCCATATACTTACAAAATCAAAAATACAATTCAGAGCACAGCACCAAGGTAGTTTAAAACTGACTCTGTTGTCAGTTTAATTTTAATTTCAATAACACACTCAAGGAAAGCAAAGTGGACAGAATAATATAGTCCACATGTAATTACAAAGATAAGTGAATTCTTGATTAGTTGACACGTAGGTGGAGCATAGATGCAGACAGCCAACACGTGTTTCGTCGTGTAGACGACTTTCTCAAGGCTTCAATTGTAACTGTTTCGTTTGTGATTGATAAATTCAGAACAGGTTCCAATCCCCTTGGTGTACTGGGGAATTCGGACAGCACAAGCTTCAAGAATATCCTGGGTGCAGCAGATAGTATTCCAAATTCAAGCGTTGTCTCTCAAATACGAGAGTCAAACTTATAAATGCTAGGGTCTGCGGTACTCTACATACAAGGCGGATACACAACAGTACTCTGCCCTATTTGGCACTTACTTGCCTTAATAGTCAGGCCTACCTGCTGCATGTTGGATACAGAATTGCTTCTAGGTTCACTGAATAATAATCAATAATTACAAGCCAGAATACTCAAGCCTTTCAGTAATAATCAATGAAAAAGCGAAGAGAAGAAAAGGCAAACAACATGAATCAAAACAACAAAAAGGAAAAAACGGAAAACAACACCAATATTAAATCAATCAAAGTCTGTATTGTAAGGATACATCCATATGTTTTTTACATTTTATAGTGTCGAAAATGACAATAACAGGCTGTCGAAGTTCATGAACATACAAAGTTGTTCCAACGGCGCAAGTGATATGGTGAAAAAAGGTGCGAATGAAGTGCTAAATGTGAACAAAATATATACAGTCCTGTACAAAATGCTGAAAGGACATCCAACCATTGGTACATAAAGTTTTGCAATTCCCGAGCTGCGCCGGAGAGATACAGAACGATGATGCCCTATTGATGCGATTTATCACCATCTAGGACCCTTCCACAGTCGTTGTGAGTCCAACCCTTGGTGGACCATTCCCTGAAGACCTCTAATTAATTATGGCTGTCCCCTCTATCACCTTTTCCTGAGGAAGACCCGCCGTGCCTATTAGTAAATCACGCACCCCATTGGGTCGAAACGTGGACGTGCTCGTGACAATCCGGACCCCACTTTCTCCGCCCCACGTGAAACGGAAATTTATAATCCCAAGCGGCGCGGAACTTTATGCACCAATGGTTGGATGTCCTTTGAATGATCAATTTCAGCATTTTGTACAGCACTGTATATATTTTGTTCACATTTAGCACTTCATTTGCACCTTTTTTCACCATATCACTTGCGCCGTTGGAACAAATTGTATGTTCCTGAACTTCGACAGCCTGTTATTGTCATTTTCGACACCATATAATGTAAAAAACACATGGATGTATCCTTACAATACAGACTTTGATTGATTTAATATTGGTGTGTTTTTTCCGTTTTTTTCCTTTTTGTTGTTTTGATTCATGTTGTTTGCCTTTTCTTCTCTGCGCTTTTTCATTGATTATTACTGAAAGGCTTGAGTATTGTGGCTTGTTATTATTGATTATTATTCAGTGAACCTAGAAGCAATACTGTACCCGACAGAACCAACATTTTCCACATTCCTATACACCCAGGTTCTGAGGGGCACTGGGTTACCCCATTATACTAGATGCCTACCTGCTGCATGGCCTGAAGCACTTCCCTCAGGTGGCTTAAGTGATCCCCCAGGTAGAACTGTATACAGCTGTATCATCCGGATAAGCTGCACTTAACTGCTCCAACCCAGACAGGACCATGTTCACCAACCTTTGGAAAGTGGCAGGGCCATTCTTTAAGTCAAATGGCATTATCTTGAGCTGATAATGTCCCTCCTCTTGTGTGGAGAATGCTGCCCTCTCCTTTGCTCCATCTGTGAGGGCAATCTGCCAGTAGTCTGAAGTCAAGTTAAATGTACTCAGATACTTAGCAACCCCTAACCTGTCAATAAGCTCATCAGCTCTAGACATAGAGTAAGCATCAGTCTTTGCGACTGCATTAAGTCCTCTGTATTCCACATAGAACTTTAACTCCTTCGATCCACCCTGGGGATTAGGTGTGGACACCAGCATCACTGGGCTGGCCCATGGACTTTCAGAAGGCTCAATTACCCCCAACTCCAGCATTTTAGCTATCTCAACCTTGATGCTGGTTCTGGCATGGTCCGACAACCTGTACAGTTTATTTTTGACAGGTGGGCTGTCACTAGTGTCAATTTGGTGCACACACCACTCAGTGATGTCTGGTGTCAAAGAGAACAGACCAGCAAACTGCTCCAGCACCTGCCTGCAGTCTCTGTGCTGCTGGTCTGTCAATGTAGGAGAGAGAACCACTCCTCCCACTGACCCATCTTGCACATTGTTGGAGAGGAGGCTGGGCACTGTCTCAGTCTCATCCTCCATTCCCTAATCTGTGACCAGTAACCTGGTCATATCTGCTCTGTCATGGTAGGGTTTCAATCTTTGCACATGCAGGACCCTATTGGGGGTGCCAAGGTAGACCAGGTAGGTAGCCTCCCCCTTCATTTCAATGATTGGGTATGGCCCTCTCCACTTGTCATGGAGAGCCCTGGGAGCCATAGGCTCCAACACCCACACCAACTGTCCTTGAGTATACTCTGGCATAGTAGCCTTATGACCATACCAGTGCTTAATGAGCTCCTGGCTGGCCTCCAATTTTCTGCCTGCCTTGTGCATGTACTCTGCCATTCGAGATCTTAGGCCTAGCACATAATCCAGCACATTGTCCTTTGTTTCTTTGAGAGGCTTCTCCAGAGACTCTCTCAGCAGGCAAAATGGCCCTCTCACAGGGGTGTCCAAACAAGAGCTCAAATGGACCAAAACCAACGCCTTTTTGTGGAACCTCCCTGTAGGCAAACATTAGACATGGGAGTAGAACATCCCATCTCCTCCTGAGTTTGTCAGACAACCCATTGATCATGCCCTTCTGGGTCTTGTTGAACCTCTCCGCCACACTATTAGTCTTGGGGGTAATATGGGGTAGTGAACGTGTATTTAACACAACATTCATCCCACACCACTCTCAGATAGCTGGACAGGAAGTTTGTGCCCCTATCTGAAACAACCTATTTTGGAAAATCGCTCTTGTGAATATACCAAGCATTGCCCTAGCAATTGTAGGAACAGCTATTGTTCTGAGAGGTATTGCCTCAGGGTGCCTTATGGCATGGTCCTCTACCACCAAGATATACCTATTCCCTGATACAGCAGTTAGAGTCCAGGGGACCAACAATGTCCATCCCCACCCTCTCAAAGGGAGTCCCAACCACTGGCAGTGGTATCAAGGGAGCCTTTGGCTTGCCCCCTACCTTGCCACTGGCCTGACAGGTGACACAGGAGCTGCACAACTCCTTTACCTTCTCAGACATATGGGGCAGATGAAATGGTTCACCAACCAGTTCCAAGTTTTAATCTGTCCCAAATGTCCTGCCAAAGGGATATCATGACCCAAGGTCAGGATGAACTCTCTGTACTTTTGGGGCACCACCAACCTCCTGGTGGGCCCTTCCTTGAGGTTTCTGGCCACAGTATAAAGCAGTCTGTCTTCTCAGTAGATTCTGTGAAATCCACTGTCATACCCCTCCTCTTGCTTAGAGGCAATCTGCCTCAAGCTTTCAAGGGTGGGACAGTCTCCCTGTCCCTGACAGAACTCTTCTCTGGAGGGTCCACCTGCTCCTGTCGGTTCTGCCAAATATGACAGCTCTGGCAGAGATGGAGTCCCTTCCTCAGAGGCCAGATCCTCCTCATCAGGGTCAGATTTCTCCTGCACCTCAGGAGTTCCCTGGGCTGGCTGCACAGACCCAGTGCCCTTGTTCCAGGGTCCAGACACCCATCCTTTTCTATTTGGATATTTTGTGACCTGGTCACACCACATACACAGTCAGGGAGCTCCAATATTCTTATATGGAGCCCTCGCTCCACCTCTGACCACTCAGATGCTTCGAGATCATTGCCAAGTAAACACTGGACTGGTAGTAGAGGAGACACAGCTACTTTAGTGGGCCTGTCACACCTCCACATTCCAAATCCACCATAGCCATAGGATGGAGTTTGATACTGCTGTCTGAATTGGTCACCTGGTGAAACTCAACAGGTAGCAATCTCTCTTGAGGCATCAGGGTATCTGGGACCATAGCCACACTAGCCCCTGTGTCTCTTAGAGCCTCAACCTCAGTCCCATTCACTTGAGTCCTCTGACTGTACTTATCCATGTGTGGAGGTAAGGCTGCTAGGGATGCAATATTCACCCACCCAGGGACACTAAGGTTGCCTCTGCTGGGGGCGTGGTCTCGCCGTGCTGCAAGATGGCCGCATTGTAGGCGAGCTCTGCCAACCGAGCTCAAAATCCTGAATAATCCACACGATATGGGACCCATCTGGCTGCGGCGCTGAGGGCACGGCACTCTGTGTGCATTGAAGACATCACAGGTGCGACGCATCTCAGCACTGAGCCCCGCATGTGCCCGCCGGAGATTGCTGGGCTGTGGCCGCGGCCCACCTGGTGCCGTGCTGGTGGTGTGGCGCACAGTCCTAGAAAATTCGCTTTTGCTATAAGCCACGCAGCCACCCTCTTCTCAGCACTGCACGGATTCTGGCTAGAGTGCAGAGCTGCTGAACCCTAGCCATCTGCAGCTATGCGGAAACACGAAGGCCGCCAATCCAAGCTCTCCTTCGAGAGGAAATGCAGTGCCAGACAAGCGGATCCCTAGGCTGAAAAATCACTGCCTCTCAACCATCAGAAGATGGTGATGATCAGGACCTGGATCTAAAAGAAATCCTGTTGGAAGGAAAGTCAAGTTTAAAGACCATTGATGCCAAACTAGACATACTTACCTCTCGCCTCGACAAGGTGAAAAACAGAGTAGACGCCCATGACTCTTGACTTGACCATATGGATTCTCGATTATCTGAAGCAGAAGACAACCAAGCTGTTACCTCTGAACACTTCCTGCGTATGGACAAAGTGCTTGACTTCATCAAACAGAAAAATGAGGACCTCGAGGACCGATCGAGGCGGAATAACCTCTGAGTCGTGGGAGTGCCGGAATCTGCGTCGATCTCGAAAATGGAGGATTGCATGGAATCCTTGTTACGTGACCTCTTCGGTGCAGATCTATCTTTAGTCTTTATTGTTGAGAGGGCACACAGGTTGCTGGGGCCTCGACGACCTCCAGGTGTGCCACCTCATCCGATAGTGGCTTGTCTGCTGAACTACAAAGATTGCAATACGGTACTCAGGTTGGCTAGGGAGCGGGGCCAAAACCAATACAAAGGTGACAATATTTTGTTTTATCCTGACTTCATTATGGCGGTGCAGATGGCCCATCGGGACTTCCAACCAGCCAAAGGCCTGTTGCAACAAGCCAACATAAAATATGCCATGTTGTACCCTGCCAAGCTCAGAGTGTCGCATGATGGTAAAACACACCACTTCACTGATCCTAAACAAGCCCTCAAGTTTTCAAAGCAACAAGTCAGGTCGCACCGCTCCCAGGAAGTCTCAGCTCGATCCTCGACGGAAGCACTACTTAGTGACAATGATTAGCCTCAGTCCACTCTTCTTCCCTCCTCCGTTCATGGACTTAAAAGTTGCTTTGTTGTGCCGGAATCAACTCTCCTAAGACTATTGAACACTTCGTTTTTCAAATATGCTGTTCTTCTCTCCTGTCACGGAGTGCCGCCAAAGCACCATGTTAATGCTCTATCTGAATACTCCTGCCTGGGACTCGTGTGCCGTGCCGCAGTCACTCCTCTGCGGCTGAGGGACCCCTTTCCCTGGCTGATGCTCGGCCACGTAGCCTTTCTGGCGGGTAGTGAGCTCGGAGATTCCACTGCCCCAAGGGATAAATCCCAGTTGTTATGTTGCGGGTTAGGGTGTCACAACCTAATAGGGGGGTTGGTGTGGGTAGGGGGTGGGACGGGGAGGGGGTGATTTTTGCAGGAAAGTTAAATGAGTACTGTTTATTGCATAAAAATGTTGTTGGCTTACTGGCACGCACACATACCACTTCCACTATTGCACACGCAGGCAGGGACATGGCACATACCATCACATACACAATACGGAATCCCCCTCGGGAGGCCACCGCCGCCCCCAATATAAGCATGAATAGGGCAGCTACGGTTAAACTCATCACATGGAATATAAGGGGTCTAAACGACGACAGGAAGGTCCGTCTAGTTCATCCTTACCTGAATTCGACATCTGCCTGCTTCAAGAGACTCACCTAGTCAGTAACACCCTACCTACCTCACTCACCATGGGCTAGGGACTATCCTATTCATCCACATACTCCAACTATGCGAGAGGGTTCTGCATCCTAATTCGTAGGGGCCTAGCCATTGCACTTGCGACACTGCAGGTCGATATATCATATTGATGGGCACACTATACAATCATCCTATAACCCTTGCTACCATCTACGGACCCAATGTGGACGACCCTGATTTCTTTGCCAGAGTTTGGCACGTGATTGTTGGTGCTGGCCCGCAGACTATACACAGGTGCAGCGATTTCAACGTTCCGCTAGTTGACGCACTGGACAGAGCTGGTGGTTCCAGACGACCCCACCCCCAAGCCGCCTCCACTCTTACCACGATAATTACGGACAACCACCTCATGGACATCTGGCGGGACGCGCACTGCAACATCACAAAGGCACATGTTTTTCACTGCAACACGGGGCATGGTCCAGAATTGACTATTGGCTGGCAACTAGAGACATATTACCCTGGCAGCCAGCAGCTACCCACTTGCCGCACACTCTCTCGGACCATGTTCCGGTGCAACTGGTCCTTCAGCCCCCCCCACGCGCTCCCCAACATATTCTCATGGAGGTTACCCCAGGGCGCTCTTAGGGACTCGGTTTTTAGAGAGGAAATACATGTAGCTATTCATGAGTACTTCGAACACAATACCTGTTCGGTCAACTCTCCAGCCATGCTCTGGGACGCTTTCAATGCGGTCATACCCGGCTCGTGTATAGCTAAGCAACACGGTATCCTTAAATCTATCCGTGGGGCGATCTTGAAGATCGAGGCTGACATCTCCGCACTTGAAACCCTTTTTTACCGTTCAAATGACCCAGGCACTCTGGCCAGCATACGCGAAAAGATGTCGGCGTTCCAGGAGGAGGCGCAGAGAGAAATGCTCTTCCTGGGAAAAGAAACCCAGGCTCGCAGATATGGCGAGGGGGACCGCCCTGGCAAAACGCTGGCCAAACCGCTCCAGAAGCCTCGTGCCTCATCCTACATCTCTAACCTTTTTGACTCTGAAGGCCAGAATTGCTCCTCTACCCTAGAACTTCTACAAATCATGATCGATTTCTTTGCCCATCTCTACTCTACTTCCCATATGGCAGCACCTCCAGACCTTCAGGCTTATTTAGACGCCTGCAAGTTAGTATGGCTATCAGATGCACAGCGGGAGTTCTTGGACTCCCCCATCACTGCAGAAGAAATACAACAAGCAATCACCTGTCTCCCCTCAGATAGAGCCCCCAGTCTGGATGGGCTATCAGCCGCTTTCTACAAAGAATATTCTTCAATTTTAATTCCCAAGCTCCTGGACGTCTACCAAGACGCCCTAAATGTGGGCTCTCTCCCTCCAACAATGCGGGAGGCTGTCATCTTCACGCTTCTTAAACCTGACAAACCAGCTAACCATGCGACTCTTATCGCCCCCTGTCGCTCATTAACATAGACAATAAAATATTTGCCAAGGTATTGGCGAATCGGTTGCAACTTTTGCTCCCAGTAATGATCAGACCAGACCAATAAGGTTTTATTCCGGGTCGATCCACAGCCCATAACCTCAGAACCATGTTTGCAGTCATGCACTACTTGCACCCCAGCACCCCGGCAGTGGCCGCCCTGCTCGATGCCACAAAAGCTTTTGATACACTGGAATGGGAATACCTTTTCCCGCTGCTGTGCCGATTGGGCCTGGGCCCCAACTTTATTGCACAGATTCGTCTTCTCTACACCCGGACCACCGCCCGTCTCAATGGGCAACTATCAGACCCTTTCCCGGTCAGTAGGGGTACGCGGCAAGGATGTCTACTTTCCCCTCTACTTTTCACCATCGTGATGGAGCCCCTGGCAGCACAAATCTGACAATATCACGCAAACCAAGGGCTAGGCTTCACAACGTGTGGCCTTGTTATATCCTTCTACGCAGACGATATTACTCTTTATGTCATTCGCCCCGAGACCAACCTTTCCCCACATATCCGCGAAATCATACGCTTCGGGGGCTTGTCCGGAATTCAGATTAACTGAGCTAAATCCATGTTATTCCCTTTAACGGATGTCGCAGCTCCTTTCCCCATGACTATCTGCTCCAGTGGGCCAGCGGACCGGTTAAATACCTTGGCATCCTCGTTAGCAGAAATGTTGAGGAACTTTGGCCTGACAACTTTGGCAAAGCCATGGCCTGGCTGGAAAACCGAGTTCCACTGTGGTCCAGGCTCCCGCTGTCCATGGCGGGGTGGATCGCCATAATGAAAATGGTTGTGCTACCTAAATTCCTCTATCTTTTCGTGAACATCCCCATCCCACTCACACAAACCATTTTTAAACGCCTCTGCTCGAACCTCATCACACTGGTCTGGGCGGGCCAACAGCCGCGTGTAAAATATGAATTATTAACACTGCCACAATCACAGGGAGGGATGAGTGCACCAGACTTACAGCTATATGCGTTGTGTGCCCAGGCACACTTTTTACACTACTGGACTCACCCCACACCCTTCCAACCACATGTCGTGGTAGAGACTGATCAGGTTTCCCCGCGGCCAATATCGATAGCATTGTACCGCATGCCTCAGAGATTGACAATCCACAATGCATGTGCTGGGCCTGGATCGGGATGGCACGACATGCAGGAATCTTACACCTTTATGCCCCATCCGTTCCAGTGGCGAGGCATCCCCTGCTACCCCCTCTACACGACAGAGGCACAAGCGCTCGTGCCAGCAAGCTAAGTATTCATACCTTTGCTGACCTCTACCCAGACGATCATTTCCTTTCCCCTCCAACACAGGCCATTGCTACGTGTACACCCCTAGACGCCTTTTTGAATTACCAATTGTGTGCGACATATCGGGCGCTCTATGACACTTTCCCAGCCTCCCCCGAAAACACTCACAGCATTAGACTATATATACACAACGCCCTCAATCCGTAAGCTTATAACATCCCTATATAATCACATGCAGCGAGTAGCACCGGCCGCGGCCACGCCAGCCCGGGATGCTTGGCGAAGCGATCTCACCTCCCCCCTTACAGACGCTCAAAGGGCTTTCTGCTATGGTCAACTTGAGATGCTATCTCCTAACTACAGGCTGCGACTTGTTCATTTTAAATTTCTGCACAGCATATATTTAACCCCTGTACAAATTCACTGAATGGGCTATCCCTAGACTGGATCACAGACATCATATATTGTCATGAACAATTGTCCAACTATTGGGACCTGATGCCCCCGAAGACCCGCCCCCGGGACACCTGGGAATCCTTCACCGTCTACCTTCGCCAAACTGAGAACCCCCCCCATCGTCCTAGATAGTAACGATGAGGAGGGTCCACTCCATATAATACCTTCCAATACGAGTCCAGCGGGGCATGTCGATTGTCTATGAGATTGTACCATACTGGCTTGTGTGCATTGTGCTGTTGCACTTGGAGGCGAAGGGGGGGGGGATGGCCCCACTGAGGTTTAGATGCTGCATACAATTGTGTCATGTTTACAACTGTGTTCCTGTTGTATGTGCACTGCCCAACATGTAATTCTTCAGCTTCATGCCTGTACAATGCCAACCGTTCATAAATAAAGGTTAAAAAAGAAAAGGTTGCCTCTGCTACTTCCCTACCCCTCTCTGGGGCACTCTCCACCCCTACACTTACACTAGCAATCCCTGGGGATGGCCCACTAGTGGGGGGCGTCTGTGTGCAGACAGCATCTCCCTTCTTGTTCTGTGGCTGATTACAGTCAAAGCACTTGCCCACCTTTGAGGGATCAAAGAACCTACCATTCTTTCCCTGATACCCCCTCCCTTTGAATTTGGGTAGGCTCGCCCCCCCCCGTTCAGGTCTTTGTGGGTCTTTTAAGAACTCCTGTTTTTGACCTTCTTTCCCTCAGGCTACCACCTGGAGGGGACCTGTCCTCCTTTATTCTGGTCACCCCCCCAACCCCCCGGTGCTGATAGGAAACCTGGGTTCTCACCCACTCATCAGCTGCTTCCCCCAGCTCTCTGGGGTCTGTCAGCTTAGAGTCCACTAGATACTGGTGTAACTTCTCTTCAGCATAATGAGTCACAATATGTTCTTTCAACAACAAATTATACAATCCCTCATATGTGTCAACTTTGTTACCAACAATCCAGCATTCTAGTGCCTTCCCTGACACATCCGCAAAGTCCACCCAAGACTTTGCACTTACTTTCTGGGTGTCTCTGAATTTCACCCTGTACTGTCTGAAGTCAGACCAAATCTCTTGACTAAGCATGCCCTCATCTGCTGGTATCTGCATCATCCCCTCTCAGGGTCAAGAGCCTATCTATCCCAGCTACTGGAATCAACTCCCACAGGAATGCACCCCAATACTTAAAGTGGACCCTACTCCTTCTAAAGGCCCTCTCAAAGACTGCTAGCCACTTATCAATTTCACCCCCCTCTGTGTACCTAGGTAGTATACCCTTGGGAAATTTGTGGTCAAACTCATCACCCCTGGACATCTCAATCTGTTCATCATTTTCATTGCCACCCTTTCTTTTCGCCTTCCTCTCCACCCACTGTTCCGTAGCTAATTCCAGTTTCTCCCTCTTTAAGGCAATGGAAGCTAGCTGGGCCTCAAGCTGCCTCTCTGCAAGGGAAAGTGGTGGTTCCTGAGTAGGGAAACCTGCCCTCCTCTCACCATCTGGAATTACATAGCAACCACTGGAAACAATGGAGGAGGCATCATCCTGACCCTCCTCCTGGGTGACGTTGGGGGAGTCAGCCTCCACCCCCTCCTTGAATCTCTTCAGCTACCCCAGCCCAGGCCTTCAGGGACTTAAGCAACCCTGCCTTCCTAATCTTGTAGAAGGCAGGCACCCCCCTAAGCCTACACTGTACCCTAAGCTAAGCCATCTTGACTTTAGTTAGTTTAGCTAGGTCCAGCTCCTTGGTATCCCTAGTTTTGGGTCACAACAACTAGCAATCAGACTTAGAACAATTTTGGAAAAATAAACATAATGGATTAAAAATCAGTTTATTCCAAATTCAAAAAATTCTAAAGTTTTGTTCTAAGACAATTTAGAGGATTTTTATAACCTTAATTCACTTCACTGAAAGGTGTACTTTTCAACACAAGTCCTCATCCACATCGCTGAAAACCAAATATTGGAAAGTGGGTTACTAGCAGTGGGAAAAATGCATCTACCACTGGCAATAAGGCCACTAACATGGTCTAGGGTTCAGAATAGGTCTCAGAAAATTAGTCCCATACTCAACTCTTTCTAGCTTGGCTGCGAGCAAGGCAGGCTTATCTTAAGAGACATATGCAAAAGAAACAATTGATGGACGGAATGCTGGGCAATGCAAACATTCACCCCCAGTCACGGATCTGGGTTAAATCCATCATTCTTTTGCTCACCACAACACCCCAGTTTGGACCCAGCAATATGCAAATCAGTCTTGACCCTCTTCCTTGTGGGAACAGTCCAGCCCAAACTGCCAAGCCAGGTCATCCCTGGACCGGAAACAAGCATCCTGGGACCTGTTTCAGGGCATCACCCTTCATCAGCCAGGCTAGCTTGAATCCAGTGGTGTAGTGCGCACGGGACCACGTCTGGCATACCCTTCCCACTTAGGGCGACATTTGCAAAAGAAACAATTGATGGACGGAATGCTGGACAATGCAAACATTCACCCCCAATCACAAGGATCTGGGTTAAATCCATCATTCTTTTGCTCACCACACCACCCCAGTTTGGACCCAGCTATATGCAAATCAGTCTTGACCCTGTTCCTTGTGAGAACAGTCCAGCCCGAACTGCCAAGCCAGGTCCTTGTGACTGTGGGTTAATGTTTGCATTGTCCAGCATTCCGTCCATCAACTGTTTCTTTTGCATATGTCGCCCTAAGTGGGAAGGGTATGCCCAGACATGGGTCCCGTGCTCACTACACCACTGGATTCAAGCTAGCCTGGCTGATGAAGGGTGATACCCTGAAACCGGTCCCAGGATGATTGTTTCCAGTCCAGGGAGGACCTGGCTTGGATTTCGGGCTGGACTGTTCCCAGAAGGAACAGGGTCAAGACCGATTTGCATATGGCTGGGTCCAAACTGGGGTGGTGTGGTGAGCAAAATAATGATGGATTAATCTAGATCCTTGCGACTGGGGGTGAATGTTTGCATTTTCCAGCATTCCGTCCATCAACTGTTTCTTTTGCATATGTCGCCCTAAGTGGGAAATGTATGCCCAGACGTGGGTCCTGTGCTTACTACACCACTGGATTCAAGCTAGCCTGGCTGATGAAGGGTGATGCCCTAAAACCGGTCCCAGGATGCTTGTTTACCGTCCAGGGAGGACCTGGCTTGGCAGTTCGTGCTGGACTGTTCCCAGAAGGAACAGGGTCAAGACTGATTTGCATATGGCTGGGTCCAAACTGGGGTCGTGTGGTGAGAAAAAGAATGATGGATTTAACCCAGATCCTTGTGACTGGGGGTGAATGTTTGCATTGTCCAGCATTCCGTCCATCAACTGTTTCTTTTGCATATCTTAAGAGACAGGCATGTGTAGCATTTAAAAACACCAATTCAGTGAAGAATTAAGACACAACACACAATAAAAATCCCACACCAATTTATACAGATAGGGAATATTTTTATCTTTAAACTGACACCAAAACGACAAAAATCCAATGTAGGTAACCGGAGATATGAATTTTTAAAGATTTAGATAGAGCACTTAGAAATCAATAGCGCTACATTGGGACATCT
This sequence comes from Calotriton arnoldi, assembly GCA_963921515.1. Lineage (NCBI taxonomy): Eukaryota > Metazoa > Chordata > Amphibia > Caudata > Salamandridae > Calotriton > Calotriton arnoldi. The sequence continues at coordinate 241,961 of CAWUFW010003771.1, read as the reverse complement.
GGTCGCGCTTGACTGGGACAAAGTCAAAGTTTCAGGCCGACCGCAATGGAGCCCTGCTCAGTTACCCCTTGCGGTAGGCCTTAGTCGAGATTTTACCTTTGGACTTAGAAACTTTTTGGGAGCTTTTTCTGCTGGGGTTCCTCGATGCTCTTCACTAGTCCGGGTTCGGTGAGGGTTTGCCAGCTTGCTTTCCAGGGAGCTCCTGGTCAAACTCTGGAAGTGGCACCTCCAGATCTTTTCAGCTGGATGAACCAGCAAGGCAGGCCAGCTCATGGTTGAAGGTCACCAGCTTGGCTCTCGTGGTTGAGTCCGTCCCCCTCTGGAGCTTTTTTGCACAGTTGCTCCAAACTTCTTCAAACTTCTGGAACGTCTTCCTGAAGTTCCTCTGGGGGTCTCAAAGTGTCCAAAACTCAGTCCAAGGGTCTGGAAACTCCAAGATGGTTCTTGAAAGTTTGGGACTTCAGTTCCCACAATCTACTTGGACAAAACCCTTACAAATCCACTGGACGCAGTCCAGGCTGGTGATTCTTGGTGGTGATGGTCCAGGTGAGCTCTGTTAACCGGTAGCGTGCAGGTAGCCCGCTCTTTATTCCTCTTGAAGCAAGGTACATCCAGAGGGCTGTAATCCCAAGTAATGCAGCAGGCGCAGTCAGTCAGAATGCAGGCCTGATGGTGCAAATCAAGTTTCCAGCTTGGCAAGCCTTCTTCTTCTCTGAGTTTCAAGCTGCAGATATGAGATGCTCTGCACCTCTCACATATTTATTCAGTGGTCTCTGGGGTCAAGCAGGAGAGCACTCCTGTCCAATGAGGTGCAGGGCAACACCCCAGAGCACGACCACTTCCTCCAAAGTGTGGCATAATCTACTCCCAAAAAGCACTACTTCTCCAAAATTCAATATGGCAGAGGAGCAACAACTAGTTAAACCAGCCTCCAGTACGGTTCATTTCCATAGCTCTCCTACCCCTACCATCTGCAAATTCCTGCCTTAAGCCTGCCACCTGGCTAGGTCAGAGGGCTGATGGGTAGATGGACCTGGTATTCTCTGCCTCTCCTGTCCCCCTTTGAAACTCCATGGTTTACAACCTCTCCCCTCTGCCCTGGCATTCCTGTGTAGAGAGATAGCCTCTCAATTGGTGAGCCACTTATCACTTCATCAATGCAGCCTGGCTAATCCTCTTAACTCTGACCACCAATCAGGGGAGACCACAGGATGGCTGAATTTGAGCTTGCAGACAAAAAGTCTTATAACTTATTTTCTGTATAAATTAGGAGAAATTCAACATTAGCATATTGTTGTATTTATCAATACCATTCTCCTAAGTCCTTGAGTGATATTTTTTCATGAATTCCTAGCGATAGTTATTAATTAATAAACTATTGCCATGTTAACCTATGTGGCTGAGAGTCTACAATGGGGAAAATGAAATGTGCATTATTTCCAACATCAGGGTATATAAAACATTTTTTATAAGGACCCTGCTTATAGCTACATGACCCCCACCCCTGGGACACCTAGGGGAGTCTTAGGGGTCCTGAGTAGGCACACATAGTGTAGATCCTCACTCCACAGTGCTCCTAGCACATAGGTCGATTTTGGGAAGCTCTTTACTACTATGGGGGAGGTGAAATGTATAATTTCTCTATCCCCAGGACAAATAAAACCTCTTTTATAAGGGCACTCCTTATATGTCCCTGACCCGCCACCCCTGGGACACCTAGGGGAGACCCTGGGGGTACCTAATATGCCACAGTATTGTAGTTTATAACTTTTTAATTGCCCCTACCACCAAAGTCGAGTTTGGGCACAATTTGCATTTAAAACAGTGCTGCAACACAGGTCTGCTCTTAAAATGACCTCAGGCTCTCAGCAGTGCACACATGCAAGTGCAGAAAGGGCTGCTGGCCTCCAAACTGCCATGCGCTGTTATATACCTGGTATGTAAAGGTGGTTTTAATCCCTCTGCCCTATTATGTACTAGGGACTTATAGGGTAGGTCATGCCAATCATAGGGATACCCAAACGCATAGTGTACCCTAATGTGTGTGTGTGTTTTCACTGTGTACTCACTGTGTTTTCACCATAGCACTGGCCCTGGGCCAGGTTAGGCAGAGCACAGGAACAGAGTCAGTTACCACCAGTACCAGTCAGCAAAAAATGGGGTTTCAGGATGACTTTGCAACAGTAACACTACAAAGTAATGGTGCTTGGAAACCAGTAAAAATGTCTACTCTGTAACCAATAACACGTACTGTAGCGTTCATAACTGAGCAACAGTGGCATTACATATTTGCTCAAGATCGCACTATGCATCAATTGGGATGGAAAACAGGGACTTCAAATATGAAAGTCTGATGCCTCCGTGCATTCACCACTCATGTGCACATTGTTTGTGAACCAATTGATGATCTGCTGCAAAGTCAAACCGTTGTCAGTGGTCTGGGAAAGAAATGAGCAGGACTGATTTAATGTACATACAGAACAGATTCATGCGAGCAAACATTATCTTTGAAAATATTTCTGGAGGTTGTGAAAGGTGACCCACAACGTGACATTCCTTTAATATTCTGATTTTGGATGACAAATCTGAGCAGCCGGCGGTCTCCAATCACCACTAGGAAATAAAAATACATAAAGGCCCCATCAAAAACTAAAGTCCTGAGGACATACGTGTTATTTTCATAAAGATCGGAAGCCAACAATAAGGGAAAAAATCTAATTAGTTTTGCCTATACATGTGCTATTAAAAAGAGTACTTTATTCCGATGACTTCCTGACTTATAGGCAATAAAAGTGTGGGCAAATGCAAATTATTCTAATGAGGCAATTAGCCTTTCATCAATTTTCAAATGTAGGTAATAAAAGTGCAGGCAAATGCAATCTCCACCAGGCCTCGCAGGACCTTTGATGGGTGGAAGGATGGGATGTGTTTTGTTCTGAAGGGCAGCAGGTGGAACTGCTCAATAGCGGGGGACGAGATATGGCTCCGTCTTCTGGGAGTGATATCTGTATGGATCACATCACATCCAATTCCTGCACACGCATCTTATGATTGGTTACTCGCTGACACTGCAGTGCCATCCTAGGAATGCCTGCGGAGGCAAAGAGCGACTGGGACATAAACTAGCTGCTGCAGTCATTTTGAAAGTCTCTGTTTTCAGGTCTGGTATTAGCCAATGCCTTTTGATTTTACTACAGTTATACGACAAATCTACTTACTTATGGGGGCTTTCAGTCATCCCCCTTCTTCCATTGGTCTGCTGTTGTGTCATTCACGTTTTTGTTCTGCCCACTGCAACATACAGCATGAGACAATGAGTCAGTTCACTTCAGACATTGGCTAACTTCACTGTGAGTGACAGCATTCTGTCACCATAAAGAGCACATCCACACACCAAGTATTTCCCTTCAGTGCCATGGACTACTAAGGTAATGTGTGCTTTTTGAGACCCAAAAGAATTTTTGCCTTCAGCCACTATTCTTTATACTGTCAAAGGCTCAGTAGCTCCCCAAAAATAAAGTTTGACAAAAATCATGACAAAAAAACAAGCATTGACAAAACCAGTCAACACCAGACTTATTGGCTTTGCCGATGCTTGTTTTATATTGCGGCTTGCGTGCGTTGCTGGCATTATATGAGTGTGTGATACTGTTAGCCCTGAGGTGTACATATTAGGGCTTATTACGATGTCGGGCGTCCGCCCGACACCGTTGCGGAAACGGGACCGACCGACTTCCGGTCGGCCGTCCCGACCGCCTAATCACGATGCGACCGCACATGGTGCGGTCGCATACTTACATTTCCATATGGGAGCATGTACTATGGCCGTAAACCGGCCGCAGCACATGCTCCCATAGGGAAATGGGAGGTTGTGTTCATCCCTGCACCGCGTGGCTGGCACCTCAGGGTGCCTGCCACACGATCCCAACCGGTCCCAACTGGAGGCCGCAACTAGAAGGGGGCTGGGCCCCCAAACTCGCTCTCTGACAGTTTCCATGTCGGAAAGCCCGGCATGGAAAGCTTGTCAGAAATAGAGCATAGTAATCCGGACGGTGTAAAACGCCATCCATATGGATTACGTGTCGGTTCCGACTGGCTGGAAGCCAGCCGGAATGACCAGCCGGTTTCACTTCTGACTACCTAAATTGTAATTAGGCGGTTGGAAGTGAAACCGACGTTCTTGGTCGGAAAGCCTCCAACCTAAGGTCGGAGTCTTTCTGACCAAGATCGTAATCAGCCCCTTAGTGCTTCATTTCTGCTGGTGGATGAAGGTGGTGGGCACCAGCACTCAGTTTTGGGGACTAGGCATATCTTTGGTTGTCAGATTTTGAAGAGGGAAAGAAAAGCAGAAACATAGAGGAAGAATGAGGAAGAGAAAGACAGGAAAACAGGGACAAAGAGAAAAAGCAGAGATGAAAAAGACCTTGCAACAGTAGGGAGACTTGATATTCAGCCAGCATAGCATTTGGCTTCACCAATGATGGGCTTCTACGAAAAACCTTGGCCGCTGCGCTTGTTTTTTTTCTTTTTACAAATTTAACACCATTTTGATTGTCATATAGTCTATGCACTCTTGAATTAGATGTATTCCTCACTTTGCCTCTAAAATATAATATTAATAATGTTCTTTACTCATTCCCACAATGTACCTTTGACGAAACTGGCTTCCAGCAAAAAGAGTCAACAGGGCCAGACCATGTGTTCACAACTTTAAATTTTGATTTCCTATGTCTACTGCTTTGGTTTAATTTGGGTTCCATTCTCTTGCACGAGGTTAAACAAACATATGTCAGACTGATAATAAAGGTAATTGATGATGCCTTCTTCATTGCCTATCAGAGTTCTGTAACAGGACCATCCTGAAGAAAGGTACGGATCCTTGTTGCAATGCATTGTGATGAAGCTGTCAGTCATCTCTTATTTTGGCATGTGCTATTTCCAAAAACATAAGATATACGCTGAATGGGGGGGGACATTAACAGTGGTGTCAGGATTGCACTCATGAAAATCTTTTTAGTGAAAAACTTGGGAAACGTGTATGTTGTTTAATCAACTGATAAAGAAAGTAGAATTTGCGCATTCACTCTTATGCTTTTTTAAATATAGGCAAACAGAAAATTTGCTATGCAATCTGATCGAAACACAATGGGTTTTAGAAGTAACTTTAAAATAGGAATGGTAACTCTTAGCCTACAAAATATTTACAAAAATGTGTGAAATGGTTTATTTTATCCCAATAACCTGACTGTCAACGAGAGGCAAATAGACAATCCTGGCAATATGTTGCACCAGAAGAAACCCAGATAGATGCTAATGTACGAGGTGTTCATCAATAAACATCACCCTACCGTATTCCCATTGAGTGCACTTGTACAAGCCAATATATCCAACCTCTCCCCCATAGTACTCATCTAAATGAAATGGCACCACCAACACCCTGGTTCTCACAACTTAGAATCTCAGAGGTGTGTTGTTAAATAAGTTTTCCACAGATCTCCATTTGAAAGCTGCACCTATATAAGAAAGAGGAGGCACACTTGAGCTGAATTCTTTCAAGGAAATGCCACTGTAAGAAATTTACTTGGGAGGCTGTTGGGCAAAAACCTTTCTCCTTGCTATTTACAAGCTTCCACAACTCTGTGATCAGGCACACATCACAGATTCCCACCCAAGAACATCTTAAAGTATTCTTGTTTCATCCTTAAGTAGTGTGGGCTGACCACAAGACATTCTCTGATTAAGGTGCTTGGGGATTCCAGTGATCAGCAATTTAGAAAAACAAGACAGTATGTAAAGTGGCGAAGAAGTTCAAAAAGTCTTAAAAATGGATTCGCTAACAACTACAAAATATGTGAAGAAAATTGGTGAACGAAAAATAAAGAACAGTTGGTATATCAGTTTCAACGCAAGTTAATAGGAATAACCATTAACATGGTACTTTCATGGAACCAATGTTATCTTATTGAGCCCCTCTGGATATAATACCTTGGCAAAAGAGCGCAGTAAGAAAACTTAACTCCCACCTGGCTGAACCACATGCCAGATCAACTAAAGTGTTTTCAAACAAGTTTGCTCTCATAGGGACGATTTGGACTGAAAAGACACAGCTCTTTCCAAACCCTTCCAAAATTCCAATGCATTTTCCAAATGTGGGGTTGGAAGTTTAATTGAATGTTGTTCAGGAGGCAGTTGAAGTCCTGATGTGAGGAGAAAGCCATTGTGACACACTTTTCCAGTTGCTCACCTAAGCAGGATAAGCCAGCTATGTTTTGATAGCCTGACATTATATTGGGTGTGTAAAGGGGTTTACTGAAGGGGAGGTAATGGTGACATTTCTGGATTTCTGCGGTACAGTTCAGGAGGCGATGAGAAAGGAATTATGAGGCCTAGGCTAGAAATCCTTGCATTGCAAATGTCTGAGAGCGGAGGGATGGGGGTGGGGTGGGGGCATTCGTTTTAATGATGGTTTTTTTTCTGAGGTTGGAGTCTTAAACAGTAGAACATTCCCATGGGGAGACATTTTCTTATTTACATTATGCAGCCTGCACAGCTGACCAAGTGTTCAGGGAGATCACATCTCATCAGTTGGGAATATCGACAACAACTCTTATTAAGCATATACTAAAATATATTTTCACAGATCTATGCCAACAAGCATGTCTGAAGCCTAAATGTGCCCTTCATCAGGTTTTTTTCTGGAAGCAGTCTTCAAACTCCTCCCTCTGGTAGTTTCAGAAATACTTTCTCCATCTGAAAAAACATGAGGGAATTCGTCAGAATTACAATTACATTTAATTAGGTTCCCCACTTCTAAGGTGACGATGTTACAACTGACATGTTAAAAAGGTGCATTTAAGAGCAGACATTTACAGTTTCAATCTTCGCACACCATCTAGGGAATTCGTTTCTTCAAGTCTATTAAGTGTGTTTCTCAGTCTCTTCATGATCTAAATTCCAACTATTATATACAAGCATTAGACACAGGTTTTTATTAATGCAGTTCCTTAATTTTCCACATGCATGTATTCTTTATCTTTCTCAGATTTGTCTAGTAGAAAAGATGCATCAGTTCCATTCAACTTTTTCCATACATCAATTTACAATAACTTATCAAACGTTCTAAATCATTTATATTCAAAATTGATATTATTTTCTTAAAAGATTATTTGTGACAACATTTCTTGGTGTTTAATCTTATTAGGGACAATCCAACATTCCATATTACACTGGGCCCCATTGTTCAATCAGTAATGCTAAAATCATCATAACCAAACAGTCTTATTTGAAAGTTATTTTTTATTATTGGATCAGGAAAACAGCTAAGCCCATTTCTTCGTTCATTCTCCACGGCTGTAATTTCTGAAGGCTGCATATCCATTTTGTTTCTCTTGGTCTTAGAGTTAACTCTGTCTCCAGTTATGATGTCAGATTTCACCTTGTCAATCAAATAAAATGATAAACCAGCCAGTTTATCCTCATGAATTCCTACAAAATGTTCTACTGTGGTATATTTCATGTCATTTGTTTCAATTGCTCTTAGATGTTCGATAATTCTTATTTTTAGGAATCTAATTGTGCTTCCAGCATATTGTTTTATACATAGGCATTCAATAAGGAAAACAACATGTGTTGTTATACAGTTTGATAAACCAAAAATGTATAAAAATTATTAGATCTTGCTTGTTTTCAATGAAAATAATTTATCTTATTTCCAGCAAAGTTGCATGCCTTAGAGTATCCACGGGAGAAAATGACTGCTGTTAACAATTGAAACCATGATGTCTGTGATGTTTTCACTCATTTATAACTGATCCATGCTAACAAATCTTTCAGATGTTGTAGTTTTCAGTGAGTAAAGGAGGAAGAGGTTTTTATTTCTAAATCAGTATCTTTTGTTAAGTGCCAATGTCCCTCAATTCTTTTGTGTAACATTTTTGCCTCAGTGTTACAGTTTGTAATCAATCTCATTTCATTCCCAGATTTTTCATCAATGTTCTCTTATTCTCGAATAGCAAGGTCATAGAATAGAATTGAACAGAAAAAGATAGATTTTTCGAAAAACTCTAAAGTATTCTTTCCAACATAATGCCTATCAACTCTGTAGTCCAATGAGTTTCAGATCTCTTCTTGAATGTTTTTGACATCAGCATTATCCAATCTGATAAAATTGGGGTCTCAAAAACCATAAGTACTACACGTAGGCTGATGGGACCAAAGCCACAGAAAATTACTGGATGTATATGGGGATCAACAAAAACTTGTACCTTGGCTCATATTCTCCAGAGGAAGGGTTACAACTGGCATTTGAAAATGCTTGTTAACTGGAGATACTGGGCCACATGTATCAACATTAGGAATATTGGTTACCTAATTGCGATTATCTGAGAATCGCAATTAGCTAATCGCTATTCCTAATGTATGACACTCATAGAGTTTCATTTAGTGATTCCTAGGGGATCGCAAATCGACCTACCTCATTAATATTAATGAGGTAGGTTGCAATTTGCGGCCCCCTACGAATTGCTAAAATCACAGAGATGGTGGCCTGCTAGGGTCAGCAGACCACCATGTCCATGATTACTTTTCAATAAAGCAATATTTTTATTTCAATGCAGCCCATTTCCTTTAAGGAAAATGAGTTGCGCTTAGGAGAAAAAAATGAAAAGTTTTCTTTTATTTTTTAGGAGCAGGCAGTGGTCCGTGGGACCACTGCCTGCTCTTAAAAAACTTTTTCGCCACCATTCCCAAAGGTGAATGGGTCCCTTGGGAACTCCTTCCCATTTGCGAATGGGTTACCACCAACTTGAAGTTGGTGGTAAAATGCGAATGTTTTGTGACCACATTCACGGTCACACAACATTCATACATACTGCTGTGATTTGGCAATATGTAGGGACGCCCTAAACACACCGCGTAACAGGTTACCAAATCGCAAAATAGGGATTGATACAAGGTAAAAGATTTTTTTGCGTTCGCAAACAGACCAATTCTGCAAATCGACCTGTTTGCGAACGCAAAATAGCCTCATACATGTGGCCCACTGTTCATTAGTACAACATGCAAAACATCTCTTCTGTTCAAATTACCAACCTCAATGCAACCTCTACACAAACTCTCTTGGTCAGTGTGCTTTATAGGTGTTTTATTTGACAGTGACAGTCCCTACAGCAAGTCCACAACCACCCAACTCACACCATCGTTGTTTTGAACCAAACTCCTCCTGGCACTCCTGCTCAGTAGACCGCACACTGGCCCCTGATTAAGGGAGCAACTAATTTCACAATTCTTTCAATCATTCATACATCTCTGGGAGGATAAACTAATAGTCAACTCAACAAGACTTCCAAACCAGCCAACCAAGTACATCGCTAATGTTGGCATCACATTACCTTTTATCTATCCCATTCCCTTTTGACTGGTGCTCAAAGTGGCAACTTAGTATGAGCCTTGTTCAAAAACAAACAAAAAACACAGAAAATAAGTGATAAAAATAACACAAAAACCTGTCAGATTACAAGTGTTATCAAGTTTTTACCACCATGAATCATTCAAATGCAATATAAGATTTCCTATCTGTGAGAAAAGTGGTGCATCGGCAATACATACACCCTGGCATGCTTCTAAGTTCTGACAGTCAACCTTGATTTATGCGCAGGTTGAGGGAATCAAAAGACACCTATAGATCAAGGAGCATGAGCCATGATGTTAGTCCCCTGTCTGCAGTTTCTACAGGTAGTCCAAACATTTGTGTGACACCCATGCCCCTGTACAAAGTCTAAACTCTAATCAACAGTACCTAAGGAGGTGGTATATGTTAATGTTTTTCTGAAGATGCATTGCAGCCGTCTTCTCTAGAGTGATGGAATATCTCACCTATTGTGGGCTCTTGCTGTGGTGTTACTGTGTTCTTTAAAGCAGGAAGATCTGTGTTATAAGGGCTCCTGGTTTGTAAGTTCAGAAATATTATATCTGTCTTCCATCCGAGAGAACAGGCCAAATGTGATGCTTTAGCTGTACCTATGCAGGGATATTTGCAGCTTGCTGTCACTGTTTGGGACATTAGCTGGCCTTTTTTAGGTGAGTTCAAGCATTCCTATCAATAGCAGGATATCCCTCTGAGCTCACAGTAACCCAGGATGTTATGCTTCTCTGTACTCCATGTGATCAAAGTAATTGGCCCTCTTCAATTGTTTATTGTCTTTCAAATCCTCAAAGGTTCAGTGTTAAGAGGCGCAGCTTTCACTTAATTGCAATCTTTGCTGGTAACATTAGTGTTTCCTTGTGTAAGCTTCTCACTGTCAGCAATGCTACACGTGCAATGTTTTCATTTTACATGTGGAAAACATCACCTGACAAATTACAGCAGCCTTGGAAATAAAACATGCAAATTAAGAAAAATGGTTTCAGTTCTAAAAACATAGCCAAAGTTTCACAAAAAAGCATAGGGCAAAATGTGCATGCACCAGGAGTAAACTGTGTATGATTAAATTAATTGAAAAAATGATAATTTCACCTGGAGCAAATAATACATGGTGCAACTGTGCATGCAGATGTTTATAAATTACACACATCAGGAATCGTTTTTAAGATTGTGTAAAAGGCTTATAAAAAGACATAAAGGCTTTTGAAACAAAATATAATGAAAATAAGACAGCACTGTAAACATATATTAAATGTGGTATTTCCTATCCATATAAAATCACCTCCTGTTAAATTGCTAAGTCAGTGAGATCACACCCAAAAACTAGGTAGCCCGAACATCAAGATTGTTCCCAATTCAGTGCCTCTTAGTTCACCCACACAGCACAAGAACTTAGTCAACAAGTCTACAGTTCAAGATGCAGTCCCCAGCGTTGTTATCTCTACAAGTGCATTACTGGAGTATGTGGAGTTTTCAACCAAACAACTTGTTAAAGGAAATTTAGAGCTACTTCCCAATGTTGGTAAGTTCGAGCATTCAAACAATATCTGAGAATGAGTTTCAAGTTGGTGATCACATGAATGACAAAATCTTAACTTCTAAAATACATTTTTCTAGGCCCCATTGACCTCCAAGAAAGGGAGAAATTCCATTCCAAAAAGCAAGTATGTTTTTCTCCCAAAATAATACCATCTGTATGAAGGTTTGAGTGACCTTGCAATTGAAATCACGGGCATGTGTTACAAGGGAAGATTTACCTAAAACAACGAAGATCACCATTATTAGAATAGTCACACTGCCAAGAGTGGACAAGACCTATTAAACTGAGCACCTGGCACTTAAGAAGCTTTAAAGACATAATTGAGGCCAAGATGGTCTAAAACAGTCTTAAGACTGTGCACATGATTGTTCTCTATAATTGGGACCTTCTTGATTTACTTCTCCTTAAGACGAATGTGAGATTTACAAACTTCTTTAGAGATGGGCCAATGTGGACATCCCCCAAAAGTGACAAATGTTCCTTCTGTTGTTTTCAGAATGCACTGGTGTCAATGAAACCCTAAATATGGTGATTGGAGCATCCACCACCTTTTGGTGGATATTCTGTACCACCCTCTAAATTAGACCATTAGTCTATCCATGCAGATTTTAATAAATGTTAATGCATAGTGGCCTCATAGGAATTTAAACTCTAAAGCCCCATAGGGTATTTCCAAAAGACCTACAGATAGTGAAATTTCTCTAGGAGGAACATAATGTAACAGAACACAATAATTAATGGATATCAAAAGATTCCTTGATAAAAATGTTTTTTTGTTTTAACTTCTCTCCTAAAAGACGATGAACCCTCGCCCACCCATGGGTACATACTTGATCACTGAGTTTGGTCCTTGCTCCTTTCCAATGTAGAGGAGCATGAACAGGCTTATATCAATGACGAGGGAGTTCTTTCATCAAGGATTTTGCTATAAAGATATGATTGATGTGTTTCAGGGCTCTTACCAAGATGACCCTAACTTGAAAATCACACTATCCTACACCCTGATACTGATATATATATATTTTCTTTTCGTTTTTGTTTTGTTATATCTGTTTTATCTCACATGAATAACATCAACAGTGAAGCCATACTAAAATATATGCAGTATGCAGTTTATAGATGTGCACACAATACAACAAGCACAGACATCTGGAGTAAATATTCAAACATAAATAACATATGTTTGTGGAGCAACAGCATGTGTGGTGGTGGAAAATGGGAGAAGGAGATCACTCATCAGTAGGTGTGGTGGCGGGGTCAGGGAACACAAAGCATTTTAAAGGCACCTAAAGACACAAGCAATGATAAATGGTGCTCCCAGGACCCTGGCTGTCATCCCGATTGCTCAGTGCAAAAGGGGTTGTAAGCCCAAATCTTATACACCACTAGTGTTCCTTTTTCCAAAAATGATTGGCATTCCACTCGGGGCGGGCGGGTGACACTTTTGGCTTTTATGTTTACTATGTATATATACCAATTTTCACCTCTCATTATTGACACCCCTTTATCTCGAAGGGACTGCAATATACCAGCCTCCGCCCATGCCCACTGCAATAGTGTGTTCAACCATTTAATCATGTCCGTAACTACCAATGCCTTCCGCTGCACTGCGATTTGCCGCTTGAAAAGCACAAATGTAAGGTCAATTAATCTATGCAAGTGTTTATCTCCTTTTGCTTTAGGGCGTAGCCCAAGTAGACAAGATTCAGGGGTGGGAGTCAGTGCATGACCTGTCAGTTCCGCAGTGATGGATGTTACCTCGACCCAGGCCAATGGTGAAGGAGGGCAATCTCAGACCATATGATAAGACACGGCCTCTGCTGTTTTGAAGTGTGGGCATTCAGGTGTAACCATCAGTAACATACGCTTTATGCGTTGGGGTGATAGATATGCCTGGTGTACACAATTACAAAAGTACATAATTAAATTGCGTGAAGCGGAATCTAGGATTCTGCGATATTTCCTTCACCTGTTGGAGAGCTTGCTCTGTGGTTTTATCAGTCAGTGGTTGTGGGAGCACGTCATTCTAATGAGCCAGCGACTTCACCTCCGCCAGGCAAGCAGCAGCCATATACAATGTCGAGATAGTATGGCATTGCCCATCAGGCGTGAGAAGGGTAGGCAAGATAGGCGAGTGGGGTGGTTCCTTGTCACCAGCTCCCCAGGTGGTCCACACTATTCGGAAACGCAGAATCGAGTCGCACGGAAGCAAAAATGCAGCCCCGTCCGGCCGGACAAGTACGATGCGCTTTCCGTACGTGCCGAACCCGTCGCTACGCACGGCACATCAAAGCATCCGGGAGAGGCGCACATAAGCTCCGATTCGCGCCACAAGACGATCCACGGCTACGAGACGAACACGCCAGCGACGAGGACGAGGCGAAGCAAAGAGAAAGACGAACCAACCATGAATCCCATCGTGCCGATCCTACCAATATTCTACATCTATTACCGGAACAGGCACGGACGCGTACGGCGCAGAAGGTAAGTCAGACACCAACCACAAAAACAAACTACACGTACTCGACATATCACACACACACAGAGGGATGCAGAAATTACTTACACCAGCAACAGCAGCACCATAGGGGCGGGATGGCCATCACCAATGCCACATATACACATAGGGGCCTGGATGCCAACAACTAACACCACCCCTACACAGGGGGTGCTAGATGCCTACCACTACTACCACCTCTACCCATGGGGGGCTGGATGCCTGTCACTACTACCACCTCTACCCATGGGGGGCTGGATGCCCACCACCACTACCACCCCTACTCAGGGGGTGCCAGATGCCTACCACTACTACCACCTCAACCCATGGGGGGCTGGATGCCCACCACCACTACCACCCCTACTCAGGGGTGCCAGATGCCTACCACTACTACCACCTCAACCCATGGGGGGCTGGATGCCCACCACCACTACCACCCCTACTCAGGGGTGCCAGATGCCTACCACTACTACCACCTCTACCCATGGGGGCTGGATGCCTGTCACTACTACCACCTCTACCCATGGGGGCTGGATGCCAACCACCACTACCACCCCTACTCAGGGGGTGCCAGATGCCTACCACTACTACCACCTCAACCCATAGGGGGCTGGATGCCCACCACCACTACCACCCCTACTCAGGGGGTGCCAGATGCCTACCACTACTACCACCTCTACCCATGGTGGGCTGGATGCCTGTCACTACTACCACCTCTACCCATTGGGGGCTGGATGCCCACCACCACTACCACCCCTACTCAGGGGGTGCCAGATGCCTACCACTACTACCACCTCTACCCATGGGGGGCTGGATGCCTGTCACTACTACCACCTCTACCCATGGGGGGCTGGATGCCCACCACCACTACCACCTCTACCCATGGGGGGCTGGATGCCCACCACCACTACCACCAGTACTCAGGGGGTGCCAGATGCCTACCACTACTACCACCCCTACCCATGGGGGGCTGGATGCCTCTCACTACTACCACCTCTACCCATGGGGGGCTTGATGCCCACCACCACTACCACCCCTACTCAGGGGGTGCCAGATGCCTACCACTACTACCACCTCTACCCATGGGGGGCTGGATGCCTGTCACTACTACCACCTCTACCCCTGGGGGCTGGATGCCCACCACCACTACCACCCCTACTCAGGGGTGCCAGATGCCTACCACTACTACCACCTCTACCCATGGGGGCTGGATGCCTGTCACTACTACCACCTCTACCCATGGGGGGCTGGATGCCTGTCACTACTACCACCTCTACCCATGGGGGGCAGGATGCCTACCACCACCAACACCCCCACTCACAGGATGGCTAATGCATGACACAACAAGCACACACCAACATAAGGAATGCAACAAAAAGACACCCCCCCAACACCATGACAAGCGTGTGTAGACTGTGTCAAATGCCTACAACACTGAACATGACTTTGAACATACAATGTGACCCCCTATCACATGTGTCACACATAAATGTGTGTGGCCCCCATAATGCAAGCAGACCATGACCACTGTGGCAATGGGGTCTAAACCCCCATCATCACAGTGACCAAAAGCTAAGTGTGGGGTACATAGCTGAAGCACATTTTGCACATTGTGGCAATGGGGTCTAAACCCCCATCATCACACTGACCAAAAGGTAAGTGTGGGGTCCATAGCTGAAGCACATTTTGCACATTGTGGCAATGGGGTCTAAGCCCCCATCATCACAGTGACCAAAAGGTAAGTGTGGGGTCCATAGCTGAAGCACATTTTGCACATTGTGGCAATGGGGTCTAAGCCCCCATCATCACAGTGACCAAAAGGTAAGTGTGGGGTCCATAGCTGAAGCACATTTTGCACATTGTGGCAATGGGGTCTAAGCCCCCATCATCACACTGACCAAAAGGTAAGTGTGGGGTCCATAGCTGAAGCACATTTTGCACATTGTGGCAATGGGGTCTAAGCCCCCATCATCACAGTGACCAAAAGGTAAGTGTGGGGTCCATAGGTGAAGCACATTTTGCACATTGTGGCAATGGGGTCTAAGCCCCCATCATCACAGCGACCAAAAGGTAAGTGTTGACATAGAAAAAGCTGCAACTGCCAAACTGCATGGATGATTCCTGGTCACAGAACAACAAACACATCAGTGGCAAAGTAGTGCCTGTGTCCCATAGCAACATAGATTGGGTGAGGCAAACAGTGCAGTGCAAATACGACATACCTTTGGCCATGTGCAGACAAACATCACCCATGGGGGCTGACACTGTCAACATCCATCAATGACACAATGACAGAAGTGACCATCATAATGCAGACCCACATATTCGCACCAATGGGCACACAAATGTAGATACCCTGTGGAGACTGTAGATGTGAGGTGAACAAATAACATACCATGGCAGCAATGTGACACACAAACAATGATCATTGTGCTGACTGATGACCTAGGAGTCCCAGGGACAGCAGGTGAAACCCACCAAACAACATACAGCCAATAGCACACTAAAGATATGCCAATGCAGTGGTGCAGATGCACAAACAGGCAGACCCACACTGCACAACAAACACAACAGGTGAGGGGGGTGCCAGTGTCCCCAGGCAACCACACAACACATGATGAGGCCTGAATACCAATTACACAGATGCACATACAGTGCCACACAAAAGTAACTCATGGATCCAAATCCCCTATGTGGGCAATCAGGCATTGTTAGATGAGAGGGAGCACAAATTACACATGTCACACAAGCTTGTAGGAACTGCAACTAACACAGCAAGAGACATACCCACCACAGCACTACCCCCAGGGACCCCATATTGTGCTGACACTAGCCTGCATGATAATCCCACTGTGATGACAATGTCAGATGTCGTTCACACTTTGAAACCCAGCCATGTGTCCTGAGCAACTAACTACCATCACACCTACACAAGCTCCAATCAATCAGCACGGCCTGCCAGCCAAGGCCAATATGGAGGTAGGGGTCTGGCCGTGCAACAACTCACTTTTGCACACACTCAACACCACACACCCTGATCTCCACCAATGTGCAGTAGTGAAGCTCACATGGACTGGTGACATTGCACATGCACCCATGACAATACCAGGGGTGGTGGTGGGAACCAAGGTGCAGAAACCCATCACACATGGCCAGTCAACAAGACTTGTCAATGTCTGACACACAGCAC
Organism: Calotriton arnoldi; assembly: GCA_963921515.1. Taxonomy (NCBI): domain Eukaryota; kingdom Metazoa; phylum Chordata; class Amphibia; order Caudata; family Salamandridae; genus Calotriton; species Calotriton arnoldi. Next base: position 225,313 of record CAWUFW010003771.1, on the reverse strand, counting down.
AGTATGCTGTACATGGGCATGATGTGAAATCCACCACAATCAATGGGATCCTGGCCATAGTCACACACCAATGAAGAAGCCAAGGTGACACATGAAGAACACACGTACACAACTACCAACATTGCAGCTCTGACCCTGAGGAGTGGCAGCAGTCACACACACAACGTGTCACAATCACTGTAAGCTAACACAAACTGTAAATCACATTACTCGTGTAAACAACAAGTGCCAAGGGGAATCCTGAATGTGTCCCATCTGCGTTTGCCCACATCCCCAGCACTGACAACAAAGACAACCTGGGATGACAACCTCATGAACATTAGTTTGCCATGCACCCACATCACAGAGAAACCAGGTCCAAGATGCTGGATGAACACAGAACAACTCAGCAAGCATCACAAACAGGAACATCCCTAGGGACACAGCCTGTGTAGGAAAAGGGAAGGGAACACGCACAGACATGGTTACACAACACAGGCCCACGCAATGTCACCAGATTACACACTGCCATGAGGGCACACCACTCCTGTGGAAGGTCCGCTGTGCCAAACCTTGTCTGTGCACGACCCAAACATGTCAGCAGAACACTCCGTCAGTGAGTCAACAACCACAACACACAGAAGGCTCTGCTCACATCAGCCTGGGTACGGGGGTGTCACGTCAGTCATCTGCACACACACCAAACACGTGTCAAGCAGGTTGCACTGTATGCACAGATGAGTCCTTCGACATTGATGTGCAAAACTGCATGTCCAGTGGAGCTGGGCACACAGTCAGGGAAATAGGAACATTGAACAGTGCTAAGCCCACCAGATGTGCATCAGTGTAAGACAAAGATGTACATTTACAAATGCAAAAAGGACATCCCTGTCTCAAATGCTGAACATTACACCCTCAGACTGTAGCAAAGGATGCCATAGATCCAGAATACAACAGGACACATATCCCATGAACCACATGGAGTCCATCACTGCAACACTTCATCGTCCTGATGTGAACACTATTACAACTGCAAATGCAGGATGCTACTCATCCACATCATGTACATCAAAAGAAAACCCAAAAGTAAACAAAAAGAGGCTTTATTCAGCAAATGTCCGGGTAAAAACGGAAGTCCAAATGAAACTAAGGCCAATGGCCAGTCCAAAATAACAGTACCAACGGGGTGAGAAGTGACAACTGGTCACACATTGCTTGCCTGCACTGGTACGGTTGGGGGACATCCCCTTGGAGGGGCATACAAGGGACAGGCCAGGCACCGCAGGGACAGGATCAGGGGATGGCAGAGTGAGGCAGTGAAGGGGTGGTGGGTGCAGGAGTGTCACCGGCAACTGCAGTGGAGGTGTCTGACTCAGGGGGGGCTGGCACCACCGTGGTACACAAGTCAGTTGGTGTGGGTGCCGCAACCACTGCAGTAGGCTGGACTGATGTAGTGGACTGGGTACCCACTGCAGTGCCCGAGTCAGACGTGGTGGTTGTGGACTCCACTGCAGTGCATGACTCCAAGGAAGTGGAAGGGTGGGCAGATGAGGTGGGCAGGACAGAGTGGGGGACCTGGTCACAACAACAGTGCCACTAACAGGCAGAGCGTCTGGTTTGGGGGTGGAAGAGCAAGTGGCAGGGGGGGAGGGCCTAAGCAGTCTGGGGATGCGGTATCGGTGTGTGGGGGAACCTGGGGCAGGGTGTGGCAGGGGAACCTGTGCAGTGGTGGCCTGGGGGATGGAGGAGAGAGACTGGGCGCTGGAGCTGCGTGGTGGTGGTGGTGAGGTCTTGCTCTTCCTGCTCCGGGGGACTTCCGAATGGGCTCCTGTGTCTGCCTGCGCCTGGGGGAGGGTGTCCGGGGGCGAGGGGCACTCCTCTCTGTGTGGGTGGACTTCCTCTTCCCCTGGTGTGCTGGGTCAGCAGGAATGGTGGGGAAGAGGCCGAGGTCACACAGGAAGACCTGCTGTGTATGTGTGGTAGCAGGTGAGGCAAGGGAAGGGGTCTTGGAGGGAGAGGATTTGGAGGACTGCGGAGTGAATGTGGATGCCTGTGTGTGTGTGTTCCCCATCACCTGTGTCTGTGGTATCAGTCCCCTGAGGATGCTTGTGTGCACGTCTTGCCTTACTCTTGGGTGTGTCTGTGCTGCTTGTGTGTGTGTGTATGGATGACTGTGCAGGTGTGCATGTGCTTTGGACAGGTAGGGGGGCAGGAAGTGTGGATGGGGCAGAGGTGGGAGGGGTGAGGGACTGTTGGAGGAGGGACACTGCTGCCATCAGGGAGGAGTCCATGGACCTATTACTCCTCTGTAGGGCAGACATACCCGTCGAGATGCCCTCCATGAACGACACCAGCTGTGTCAACAGAGTGGTGTGTGCATGGAGGACACTCAGCATTGCTATCTGCCCTACATGGAGCTGCCGAAGGAGGTACACAGACTCCTCACTCAGGGCAGCAGGGGACACAGGGGCAGGGGCTGCGGTGCCTGGCACGAAGGAGACACGCTCCCGACCACGGGAGCCTCCACGGACCTCAGGAATGGGAGCCGATGGGAGGGCGGTGGTGGTGGTGGCGGGGCCAGACAGACTAGCTGGCCTTTGGTGGCTGCCGAGACCCGCCTCCACAAGGGAGTCATCCTCCGAGCTGCTGTGGTCCCCAGCTGAGGTGGATGGTGCTGAGGACTCCTCGGTGTGGCTCCCCTCGCCCTCCATGCCACTGGGTCCCTCTGACCACTCGTCCGATGCTGACCCAGTCTGGCTCCGCTGCTCCTCCTGGTCCATGGAGCTGTCCCCTCCTGTGGCCGTGGATGTATCTGCAAACAATTAGGGAAACAGACAAACATCAGTCACCTGCACTGACCGCACACACCACAGTAAGTACAGCACATTACAGAGCAAGCCCTGGCATCCTTAGTTGAACATTGCCTAAAGTCCTCGCACAGATTCGGGGAAGCCAATTGTCAGTCTGATGGTCAACCATGGGACTCACACCCCTCCTGCCCTTGCACCCATCTGTCTGGTGACTGTCTGATGGTAAGACCCCAGTGTGGACACAGGCACCACCTACACAGTTGTTGGACATTGGAGGGAACACGGTGAAGCATGTGAACATGCACACATCACATCTCTTGCCACTGAGTCAGTACAGGTGTCCGGATAAAGGGATGGCCAGATTCTAATTAGAAATGCATGTGATGCATACCAGCACCAGACACCATGATGCACCCATGTCCGGATAGTCAATGCCACAATGGGGTGCATGTTGCACATGTCACTCCCCTGCAGGATCAGTCCCAGGAAGTTGAATGCCATGACACAGGAATGCATGCAAAGTCATACATTACTGTCTCAAGTCACATGGCCATGGCAGCCAGACAACAACAGTCTGCACTGTGTCACAATCCGAGGGCATGGGGAATGCAAGTTATGTGACTGACAAGTGCACATGTCCATCCCCCAAAACCACATCATCTGTACAACTATTTGTCCACGTCATACCAACTGGACATATGGGGGACATGAAACACAACTCCCTGAACATGAGCACCTCACAGTGTGCTGTGAATGAAAATACAGCTTCCTGAAAGTCACAGTCGCAAACACCTGTGTGCACAGTCAAGTGATCAGACACCTATAAGTCACAGAAGTATCGTCTATCATGGTCACATCTCAGATGGCATGCTGAGCCCCAAACGATGAACATACCAGTAGTCCTGACAACGAAGACACAGCACAATGAGACAGAGGCAGACACCTGAGGGTACATTTCACTGATCACAACATGCCAGATGATACACTGGAGTGGGAGTACAGAGTGTATTGTATGCACTGGAGTAGGCATGACTGTCCAGCTCCACCTGTAAGAGGGATGAGTCCTGGACAGTAGGCAGGTGGCTAAGCATGTGTGACACACTGGATACACATACTCCTGAGGCCCAAATATTGTTCCCAGCAGCAGCATGGGTGTGTGCTACATTCCCCAGGGACATGTGGTGAGTCAGAGCAGCAAGCGGACCACATATCAAAGTTACACGCAGATCACATGTCAGAACTTAGGCACTGTGTAGGCAATTGACCCACCCATGAATCGCACAACATAGTCACGGGAACAAATGCTGTCCCCCACCTTGAGCAAAGCAAAATGCAATGACACAGTCCCCAAATGACACAGTTTCCTGACTATAAGGGCCACACATATGCGTATCAGAGGAGAAGTGGGCATGTAACAAATGAGGGAAATGGGTCCTGGACCACATGACTGATGTACTGTGGAAGTTTAACCAGGCCAGAGGAGGGCACATAGCATGTCAGACAAAGTGCACAGTGCAGTCATGGACTCACCCCTCCTTGTTGCTGTCTGTCCCTCAGCTGCCCATCCAGGTCAGGGAAGACCACCGCCAGGATCCGGAGCATGTGGGGGGTCAGGGTCCGGTGTCCGCCCCTCCTGCGAGGAGGCGACAGCTTCAGCTGGACCCTTGCGATCCTCCGGGTCCAGCCACGAAGGTCCTGCCACCTCTTTTGGCAGTTGCGGATCCTGCGCCTGTAGACCCCCACGGATCTTACTTTCCGGGCGATGGTCAGCCAGATTTCCTGCTTCTGGTGGGCATCAACCTGTGAGGATGACAAAGTGAAAAGGCCATTACTACACATGCAACATATCCGTGCATCACACAGTTGGATATTCATGTCTCAATTACAGGGGCATATGATGTACACAGGCAGTGCAACAATGGCTATGAACAGTTTGCCAGCAGTCACTACATGGTATCATTGCATGGGAAGTAAACCTAGTTGGAATGCACTGTTACTGCACTGTACCAGTTCAGTGCATGTAACTAAACACTTTGGGGTGTGACAACTACTCAGTGGGCATGCTAGCCAGTGGTGTGCACAGTGAAAGTCCTGCTAGTCAGACAACATGCACAATTAGTGATGCAGTGGACAGCACACTCACCTGCTCCCCTGGTTTCCCATACAGCTTGCTGTACTGTGGAAGGAGGCTGTCCAGCAGGGCCTGGTTCTCCTCAAGGCTGAAGGCTGGGGCTCTCTCCACAGTACGTGCCATTGCAGGAGCCAGAGGATGCATAAACAGCAGCAGTGTTGGTGGCAGATGTCGTCCTGGAGCATGTAGTGCAGGCAAGTGAGCTCTCAGGGGAACAGCCAGCATTATATGTGTGCTGCAGAGGCAGATACTGTCCCATGTGTCCAAAGTGATAGGTCCAAGTCGTTTGCATCTTCTAAATCTGACCAATCCATGGTATAGCAGCACTAATACACGCCCACAGCATCCTTCAAATCTTCAACTTCATGACACCCATGATTTTGCAACATTGTTGTGGCTGGCCAACTGAATTCACTGCATCAGACTCGTTGGAGCTTCGAAAATGCGTCCGTTGCCATGCCAGGCCCCAGCCAATGTGTGCGCACCGATCGGTCCATTGCTGTACAACGCGTACCCGCGATACAACGCGTACCCGCTCACATTGAATGCAATGGGCCGGCCGGGCACACCGATCGGTCCATTGCTGTTCAACGCGTACCCGCGATACAACGCGTACCCGCTCACATTGAATGCAATGGGCCGGCCGGGCACACCGATCGGTCCATTGCTGTTCAACGCGTACCCGCGATACAACGCGTACCCGCTCACATTGAATGCAATGGGCCGGCCGGGCACACCGATCGGTCCATTGCTGTTCAACGCGTACCCGCTCACATTGAATGCAATGGGCCGGCCGGGCACACCGATCGGTCCATTGCTGTTCAACGCGTACTCGCGATACAACGCGTACCCGCTCACATTGAATGCAATGGGCCGGCCGGGCACACCGATCGGTCCATTGCTGTTCAACGCGTACCCGCGATACAACGCGTACCCGCTCACATTGAATGCAATGGGCCGGCCGGGCACACCGATCGGTCCATTGCTGTACAACGCGTCCCTGGACAAGTCACTGGCATATGTCACCATGCCTGTCACAGGTGAACATATGCCAGCCACATATACTTCCCAGGGAGTGAGGGGCACACCTACAACACCACAGCCTATCCACACTGTATCCTAAGGCATGTAAGGCTGTATTACCTATTCCATGTATGGGGGTGAACATGTTGTTCTGTGGGTGTCACTTCGGGGCAGCCACTCCCAGGCTGTGCACGTGTTCATGGGGACAGGATCCTTGGTGTGTCGTGCACATGACCACTGTGATGTGCAACTGTTCATTCCTGAGCATGTGGCATGGTCACATTTCACGGTGGTGTATGTGTATGTGATGTCACATACCCCCTGAGTCCCATGTGGGACGGTATGTATGTCCCAGGGTGACCCATTGGCACAATAGTGATGGTCCTCCACAGTCTGTGTGCATGTTGTGTTTACAATGTCTCTGATTCCATGTGCACAATGGGAGACAGTCTCCACATCCACGTTGTTTGTGCATGAACTTTGATGTTGTGCGTGTGTGTGTCACAGACGTCCATGTCTGTCCTGATGAGGCAACAGGGACCACTACCTGTGGGGGTCATGGTTGTTTTGCTGTGGTGTATTCATGATGCACCATGTCATGCCAGTGTCCATGTGGCAATACAGGGTCCCTGGGAATCTACCTGTCGATGAGCTGTGATGCCTGGGGCACATCTGTCCACACATGTCACTGTGGGGTGTGTTTGGAACGTGGCAGCAGTGGATGGGAACTGTGACACGGCCTCATGATATCCCATGGCACAACATGGGACTTGTTGATGCCACTTGTTGAACTGTGATGTTAGACGTTGGCCATGTAGGTGCCATACATGTCCTTACGGAACTGCACACATCATGTACTTGTGTCTCATAATGATGTATCATGTGATATTGTGTATGGTCAATGCCACATATGTGGGGTGACTGACAATCTTTCTTTCTTCACCTATGCACTGCAGGGCACCAGCTGTCCATAGACCATTCCCTGACCTTGCATCCATGGTGGAACGGGACTGCATCCGACGGTACCGCTTCACCAGGCCGCTGATTGAGGAATTGACGGTGCGCTTGGCCCCACATTTGCAACCTGGCCAGACATACCCCACAGCGCTGACCCCCAAGGTGAAGGTGATGGCAGCCCTACACTTCTTTGCCACTGGTACCTTTCAACACACTGTGGCGTCTGCTGGTGGGATGTCACAGACCATGTTCAGCCGTGTGCTCTGCGATGTTTTGGAGGCTATGTTGAGATACCTGAACCAGTACATCTATTTCCCTAGACCTCAACAACTCACTGACGTGAAGAGTGACTTCTATGCCCTGGGGAGGATGCCGCATGACATTGGCTCCATTGATGGGACACATGTGGCTTTGGTATCCCCCACAGGCCCAAGAGCAGGCATACAGGAACCGCAAACATTACCATTCGGTCAATGCACTGGTGGTATGTCTTGCTGATATGTGCATCTCACACGTGTGTGCCCGTTTCCCCGGTTCTGCACACGATGCCTACGTGCTGAGGAGTAGTCGCATCCCGAGGATGATGTCACAGATGCGGAACCAGCGTGCCTGGCTTGTCGGTGTGTACTGACTTTGTACCATTGTGTGTGTTCTGCGATGTAGTATTCCACCCTCTTTTCCAAATCAGCTAATGTGCAATTGTCCATATGTAGGTGACTCCGGATACCCCAACATGCCGTGGTTGCTGACGCCCCTCAGGAACCCTGTGACACCAGCCCAGATGCGCTACAATGAGGCACATGGTCGGACCAGGAGAGTCATTGAGCGGACATTTGGTCTCCTGAAGAGCCGCTTCCGCTGCCTGGACAAGACAGGAGGGGCCCTCCCATATGCCCCAGCAAAGGTGTGCAAGATTGTCATCGTCTGCTGCATGCTACACAACCTGGCTGTGCGGAAGGAGTTGCCTCTCATCCTGGATGACGATGATCAACATCCGCCACCTGTGGAGGATCCTGGCCTGGACCACAATGCCAGTGATGATGATGATGATGATGATGGTGATGTCCGCACACAGCTCATCACCAACTTCTTCAGCTGAATGTGAGTATCCGGAGATGTCATGTCAATGATGTGAGTATGCATGATATGTGTTGGTGGTGCTCTGGTGCTGTTTGAGTGTGGCCATGTGCTACATGACTGTATGCGTGTAGCGATGTGTCCTTACAGGTAGTCTGTTGTACTCCCCAACAGTGTTGACATGCTAACTTGGTTCTGGGTGGGTATCTTGTGACATGTATTGGGCATGAGTATTGCAGTTCTGTCCTGTTCTTCAGTGCTTTTGACTGTGTGTCATTTCTGTCCTTCACAGGGTAGTTTCAGAGTTGTTTGGTCAACTGTGATCCCCCAACACCGTGATGAAACTTCCAGGGTGGTAGCTGTCGTGTCCCTACAGGTGATGTGCGCCACACCCATGGACTTCCTTCCTTCTACACTTGTTGACTGTGTGCCCACTGACAGGTGGGATTACCTTGCATCTGTAGTGGTTACAACATGTTGCAAATGTGTAATAAACCTGTGCTTCACTTTGTGATGTGCATTGTCTGTGGTCACACATCTGACTGACATTTGCTTACTGCACCAGTGGGCTAGTTGACAAAGACTGTGAATAGGTGTTGTGTCTGTGCATTGCACCGTATTTCCTGGCAACATCAGTGTAGGCGATGAGTCAGGTGGCCTTGGTGTGTATATGTTGTGTAGCCCTGGTGGTGTGTCTCCCTCATATGAGTCACGTTGCCATGACTCACATGCCTGTGTTGTACTTGCTGTAGCAGTTAGCATGCACAGTGTAATTTCGCAGGTCATCATCTCCATGACAGAAACCACGTTGGAATCACAACAGAGGCAGGTATGGTGTATTAGTGTGTTTATTGTCATACATGTGTGAGTATAGTGCACAGGATGGTGGGTGCTGTACATTGTGATTGTAATCCAAAGTTCCTAGATGATTTGGAAGTCCTGGTAGCAGAAATGTCCTGAGTAAAGTCCACAGTCATCTGATACATTGGTCCAACTTGTACTCCCCATGTCATGTGGGGGAGTTGTGTTGCATTGAACAGGGTGAACAATTTGCGCACAAAGGTGATTATCCAGAACAGGTTTTGGCTTCCTGGGGTTGCGCATGGCCATCGGCCTCTCAGTTGCCCTTCCTCGGACGACCCCTCTTCTTTGGGGGGGACCCTCAAGTGCAGGCTGCTGCGGTGCAGGGGACTCTCCGCCAGAGTCACCCTCCCTCCCTGTGGCAGTTGCAGTTGTTTCAGCACCAGATGTTGTGGGCACACAGGGAGGTGTTGACATGTTGCTGCTCATCTGGCGGAGGCATTGTAATATGTCCCTATGCACCGCCGTCATCTCTTGCAGTGTGTCCCACTTGGACTCCATGCGGGACATGTGTAAGTCCAAGCGGGCATGATGGGCAGCCTGCTGCTGTCGTATGTCCCTGAGGATCCCCACTACCTGGCTGAGCTCTCCGGTGCTGGTCTGGTACGCATCGGCTATGCGTACCAGTTGTGGGTCATCATGCAGTCCAGACCCCTCTGCGAGCAGTGACCTATGTCTACCACCCCTCCCACCACCCCTGGCGACATGTGCAGTACCTGAGGTGGCACGCACAGGTGACCCTGGGCCCCCTTGGGGGTTGTTGGTGGTGTTGGTGTCCATAGCCCCACGTTGGGCAAGGGTCCGTGTGCTGGTGGTGGTGGTGGTCCTTGGTCTGTCCGTGTCAGCAGGGGTGGTTTGTGTGTTGTCAGTCGTTGGAGGGGTGGGTGCAGGGGGTGCAGCTGGTGGTCCTGCTGGTGCTGCATGATGACTCGCTCCGGAGGTGCCAGGTAGGTCTTCGTCATCCGAGGAGGGCAGAGGCTGTTCCACACCAGTGAGCTCCGTTTCCCCTGGATCCTGGGACAGGGACTCCTCAGCATCTGCTGCTGTGTCCCCATCATCACCTGTTTTTGGGAGACACACACAATGTATGTTATGTTTCTGCAGGAATTAATGGTTGACACACCTGACAGTTGTGACTGTACCTCTGGATGCGGGCCTGTACATTGCATTGTCCTAAGTTGTCACAGTCAGAGGTTGATATTGGTGTAGCACATTGTCCTGCATACTTTGAGCATTTCAATTTGAATGTTGGGGTGTGTACATGGTCTGCATTGGTTGTATTTGGTTGACATCCGGCCCTCCTTCTCCCCCAGCCCAGTTATCCCACCATGAGGCATGCAACCCTTGCAGTGGGTTCAGGTTGACTCTCAGGATGTCAGTGAGTGGTGTCCTGCTGTTGGTTGGTGCACAGTTCCCAGCAGGGCCTTGTGCTCCCCACAGCAGTACCCAGTGTCAGCCATCTTGTCAGTTCTTTGCCACTCCCTGTGATGTGCGCATGGTTCAGGGTGGTGTTGATGGGACAGTTGTGAGGGTGAACAATATCTGTGACTGCCACTCCCATCATGCTATTGCCTCCACCCCCCTTCCCAGCATGCCCATGCTTCCTTCCTTTTGACTCTGCTTCCCTGTGGGGTTGTGTGCCTGTGCTGACAAGATGGCTGACAGTGTTATCCTGGGGTTAGTTTGGCTACAAGTCCCATGTGTGTCCCTGTGCTTCACACAGCATGACCCAGGGTTGTGGTTCTTTGTGGGATATTTGATTAGAGTGTGAGGCAATGCATTCTCCCAGGTGAGTTGTGTGGAGTTTGTGTTAGGGTGTGTGTGAGTGGAGCTGCTGGTAACTATGGTCAGTGCTGTGAGTCCTCCTTCCCACCCAGCCAGATATCCCACCATGGAATGTGCTTCCATTGCAGGGAGTGCAAGTTGTCTTTCAGGATGTCAGTCAGTGGTGTCCTGCTGTTGGTTGGTGCACAGTTCCCAGCAGGGCCTTGTGCTCCCCACAGCAGTACCCAGTGTCAGCCATCTTGTCAGTTCTTTGCCACTCCCTGTGATGTGCGCATGGTTCAGGGTGGTGTTGATGGGACAGTTGTGAGGGTGAACAATATCTGTGACTACCACTCCCATCATGCTATTGCCTCCACCCCCTTCCCAGCATGCCCATACTTCCTTAATTTTGAGTGGACTTCACTGTGTGTGAGTGTGACAGCAATGGCAAGATGGCTGACAGTGGTGTCCTGCTGTTGGTTGGTGCCCAGTTCCCAGCAGGGCCTTGTGCTCCCCACAACATAGCACCAGTGTCAGACATCTTTGATGTGGCTTTTCACTACCTGGTAGGTGTGCATGCTTTAGTGTGAGCTTGCTGGGCCATGCGGGTGGGGGATGTTGAGCTGTGACTACCACTCCCATCATGCTATTGCCTCCACCCCCTTTCCAGCATGCCCATTCTTCCTTCCTTTTGAGTGGACTTCACTGTGTGTGAGTGTGACAGCAATGGCAAGATGGCTGACAGTGGTGTCCTGCTGTTGGTTGGTGCCCAGTTCCCAGCAGGGCCTTGTGCTCCCCACAACATAGCACCAGTGTCAGACATCTTTGATGTGGCTTTTCACTACCTAGTAGGTGTGCATGCTTTAGTGTGAGCTTGCTGGGCCATGCGGGTGGGGGATGTTGAGCTGTGACTACCACTCCCATCATGCTATTGCCTCCACCCCCCTTCCCAGCATGCCCATACTTCCTTCCATTTGAGTGGACTTCACTGTGTGTGAGTGTGACAGCAATGGCAAGATGGCTGACAGTGGTGTCCTGCTGTTGGTTGGTGCCCAGTTCCCAGCAGGGCCATGTGCTCCCCACGACTGAGCACCAGTGTCAGCCATCTTTGATGTGGCTTTTGACTCCCTGTGAGGTGTGCATGCTTGGGTGTGATCTTGTTGGGCCATGTGGGTGGGGGATGTCGGGCTGTGACTACCACTCCCATCATGCTATTGCCTCCACCCCCCTTCCCAGCATGCCCATGCTTCCTTCCTTTTGACTCTGCTTCCCTGTGGGGTTGTGTGCCTGTGCTGACAAGATGGCTGACAGTGTTATCCTGGGGTTAGTTTGGCTACAAGTCCCATGTTTGTCCCTGTGCTTCACACAGCATGACCCAGGGTTGTGGTTCTTTGTGGGATATTTGATTAGAGTGTGAGGCAATGCATTCTCCCAGGTGAGTTGTGTGGAGTTTGTGTTAGGGGTGTGTGTGAGTGGAGCTGCTGGTAACTATGGTCAGTGCTGTCAGTCCTCCTTCCCACCCAGCCAGATATCCCACCATGGAACGTGCTTCCGTTGCAAGGAGTGCAAGTTGGCTTTCAGGATGTCATTCAGTGGTGTCCTGCTGTTGGTTGGTGCACAATTGCCAGCAGGGCCTTGTGCTCCCCACAGCAGTAGCCAGTGTCAGCCATCTTGTCAGTTGTTTTCCACTCCCTGTGATGTGAGCATGGTTCATGGTGGTGTTGATGTGCCCATGATGCTATTGGCTACACTGACTTGCCCAGCATACACAGGATTCCTTCCTTTCAGTGGGCTTCACTGTGAGGTGGTGTTGTAGTGGTGGCTACATGTCTGGATGTGTTTGTTAGTTATATTTGTGCCACTGCCTAGCTGTAGTTGTAGTTGTGTTTGTACATTTGATGACACAGTTACATATCACTATGAGATGGCATGTGTTGTGTTTATCTGACTGACATACACATTTTGGGATGATTCTGTTTTGGTTGCTGTGGATTTGCTAAGGGTGCATGGTTTGACTCTCCCCTTGACAGTGATGTGTGTGTATTGTCGCACAATATTGTGTACATTTGTTGTGTACTCACCAGGCTCTGGGATGTTTTCTAGTCCATATACGCTCACTGGTGGTAGGATGGCCTGCACCTTCTCCTCCCAGGGCCTGAGGTATACTGGTTTGGCAGGAGGGCCACTGCCGGTATGTTGGCTCAGGAGGTAGTCCTTCTTCAACAGGTCCCTGACCCTCCTGCGCACGTCATACCACCTGTTCTGGATGTCTACCTTTGTGCGCAAACATGGTGATTGTGCGTTCACCCTGTCGACAATCCTCTCCCACATCTTGGTTTTCTGCGACATGGGGGTCTGTTGGACCAGTGTACCAAACAGCTGTGGCTCTACCCTGAGGATCTCATCTACCAGGACTTCCAATTCACTATCTAGGAACTTTTATTCTTCTTTGGGGGCATGGTGATGGGTGGTGGTGGTGTGTGATGTGTGTGGGGGTGTGCAAGTGAGGGTGTGTGAGTGTGTGTTTTGCTGGGTGTATGTGAGGGTGCTATTTGTTGAGGTGCTGCTGGTGTGTGGCTTGTGTGATGGATGAGCTGTGAGTGTGTGTGTGGTTGCTGTCTGTTGGTGTTGAGTGCTGGCAGGTAATTTGAATTTGCAAAGGATCATGGTAGGGATTTGTGTCCTTTATATGGGTGGAGTTGTGGGTGTGTCTTTGTTCCCTGTTTCCCCCCCCCCCAGTATTTATTGGCTTTGTAATTGCTTGTATGGCCTTTTTTTGTGTGTTTTTTCCTTAGTACTTTTTGTGCATGTAGGAGACGTTCTTCTGACCGAGTCGGACCCTGCAGTTGTCTCGTGCGAGCTTCTCTGATTCGTTCACGCTGTGTTTGTGCTGTTTTCTGTGTTGCGTACGCGTCGGTCGCGGTGTATTGGGTTGCTTCGGCTCGCAGTTTTGTATGCGTGTCGGTCGTACGGCTTGGGCTCCGTGCGACTCGGTCGTGTTTTCCACGCGTTGCATCGTACTTGGCGGGTCGGAGTTCGCGGGTATGTTTCGTTCGGGATTCTTCCTGGTGCGTGTCGGTCGGTTCGATTCGCGTGCTTTTCCGGCCGGATAGCTGTTTTCCGCGCGGTTGGGTCGTTCGGCTTGTGTTCCGTACGAGTCGGTCGGATTTTGCACGCTTCTCATCGTACTTTGCGGGTCGGGCTGCACCGGTACGTGTCAGTCGGAATGAATTCCGGCTCCGAGTCGGTCGGTACGTTTTCCGGCCCGAATCGGAATCGGCCCCTATGTGTTGTATGGCATAATATGTCAGGAAGCAGCCTGCACCTATGTTATAAGTGTCCATAAATTTGGCATAAGACATCAGGGCCCCTTCATGAAAGAGATCTCCCAAACTTACTATTCCCACCGTACTCCACAGTGTCATATCATGGTAGTCCTCCAATGCACGCATACCTGGTAACTGATCCAGGGTGATCAGGGGAGAGCAGGGTATGGTGGGAGTCTGCCCATTTACAAATCTATGCCAGCATATACGCGCCGTCTTCATCAGACTAGAGCCCCCTTGTGGTGGATAGGTGCGATCAGTCAGCCAAGTGTATACACCGGTGACACTCAACTGTGCCACCCATTCAGCACCCCATCGAGCCAGCGCAGCAGCTATTGCAGCTGTGCAGTGGCATAGTACAGTTCAAGATTAGGGGCACCCAGACCTCACTCTAAAAATGGTCCCTGTGCTACTGCCAAGGCCATGCATCGGCAACCCGTCCCTCACATCAAGTCCAACAGGAGGCCATTCAATTCACTGAAGAACGGCTTGGGGATCATTACTGGCAATGCGGTAAAAAAATATACCAATCTGGGGAGTACTAACATCTTGGCCAGTGCCACTCAGCCTAGTGGGGATAAGGGCAATGAACACCAAAAAGGGAGAGATCTGAGTATAGATCATAGAGCTCGATCTACATTGCCCTCTCTGAAGGCCCAATCTGTATGGTATATTTAGATGACCAAATACTTGAAGGTTTCATAACACAATTTGAGTCGACACTCCGTAGAAGCTGCTTGGTGGGGTTCAGGAGTTGGGGTGAAAGTCAACAAGCAGGATTAGGCCAATTCACCTTAAGACCAGAAACAGTCCCAAATTTGTCAACAGGTGCATCAATTCTGGAAGGTAGTCTTAGGCACTATCCAAGAAAACTAGTGCATCATCCGCACAAAGCGATACTATGTGATAGGTATCTAATTCCCGGATGCCCCATCGACGCACCTGCAGGCACAGGTGACACATGAGTGGCTCCATGGCCACCGCAAAAAGCAGTGGCGACAGCGGACACCCCTGTCTGGTGCCCCTAAGGATTAGAAAGCTGTCCGATATCACCTGACCGATTTTCACTTTCACTTTTGCTCCTGAGTATAATGTACGGATCCACCCAAGGAACCCACGTCCGAATCCTATACATCTTAACGTCGCTAGGAGGAATCCCAGTTGTGGGTATCAAAGGTTTTCTCGATATCTAGAGATACTGTCACCCTGTAGAAGCCTCCGGGGGTCTATCATGGATAATTCATAGGAGTTTCCGTATGTCGAGGAAAGTGCTACATCTAGGTATAAATCCCGATTGATCCTCATGGATCAATGGATCAATTTGTGGTAGTAGTCTGTTCACTAGGATCTTACCCAGGACTTTACAGTCCAGATTAAGCAGGCTAATGAGTTCCTCTAATTCAGCCCTCTGGTGCGGGGATAAATGAGGCAGGGGAAGGCCCTCCAAGTAGACATCCAACTGCCCAGAAGCCAGGGCTTCAATTGTTCCATATAATGTGCAATAGTAATCCCGAAAGACTTCATTAATTTCAGTCTGTGTGGAGGCCATGGAGCCATCATCTAGTCTGATCGCTCCGATTGGGATACGCTATTGAACTTCCCTAGCTAACCACGCCAGTAGCCTGCCAGAGTGATCGCCTTCTGCATGTAAGATGGCCAATCCCCACCTATAATTATGTTTACTCAAGTGTGCTTTAGCCTCCCTGTATTGCCTGTGAAGTAGTTGGAGTCTGCCAACCCCTGCTTTCCCTGTACCCTAAAATAACTTTATTGAGGGCACCAGATGATAGAAATAAAGACAGAAAATGTATTTAACCATTAGGTGATGGTCGATATGTTTCAGCCTTATCAAGACTGGTCAGAAGGCTTTTTCACTTTGGGGGAAAGTAACAGGACCTTTCTTAGCCTCTAGCATCTGACTTTTTGTGTGTTGTTTTGGTTATATCTTTTGTGTCAAATATTGACCTCGCTTTTTGTGGCTCCTAGTTCCTGTGTATCATTAAATGAATCTCTAATGTTAAAAGCTGGAGAAACACTGCAACATTAAAGTGTGGGTGGAGTATGCCCAACCACAGCAAAAAGTCATAAGCAACCAAAAAAACAAAGTGATTAACAATAATAGTTATTGGACACATTACATTTAACTCATTTGTTTAGCTACCAGTGTCGAAACAATTGTGTGATGGATGTGTCAGCACATTAGTAATAAATACACTGTTATAAGAAGAGTGATACTTAAAAATAGGTTAGGGCAAGATATAAAATTCTCCCACAGCGTGAGAACCTTAGCCCTTAATAAAGATGGGTGAACTTCTCTTGGCATCACCTGAAGTGGAACTTAACACATGTCCCCCTGCAGTTGCTATTCACTTCAACTGGATATCTTTCCATGAAGGGTCTATCATGCTGCAGCTCAGAATCTTTCAGCACTACACTATGAGGCATATTCTCAAGGACTTATCGCCGATTTATCGGCACTTTAGCGCCGCAAAAGTGGCGATAGATTTATCGCCCTATTCTCAAGCTGGTGCAAACTGCTGATATCGCCAGTTTTCCTGCGATAGCTGCCGCAAAAAACATCGCCACGGATGAGAGCGACAACTAACGCTAATGATATGCAGAGTAGGCGTTCCCGTGCAAAAACACACAAAATCACCACTTCGCGATATTCTCAACGACCAGCCATATCGGCGAAGTGATCCAAAAACACGCGATAAGGCGCGTTAGCAGCAGGGATTTAGCACCTGCCTTTTACCGGTGTTAAGCAGGACGACAACCTGCAGAATAAAAGGGAGCCCAGCCCAGAGCCACATCTGAAGACCAACACATGTCATGGAGCTACTGATCATGCAGCTCGAAGACCCAAGAGGTCTACAACACCCACCGCCACTACCCCCAGGCCCCCTCCGCCCCCCCCCCCGGACTACCACAGAGGCAGCGCAGAACAAGACAGCTGACCTTCCGAAAACGGCATGGCCCCTCAGCCACACAATTGCAGAATGTGGGGAGAGGTGGGAACCAAGTATGTGTGAAGGAGGCAAGTCACCCATGAATAAGAATGTACACAATGCCAAGTGTGGCGGTGATGTGCTGGACAGACTTCAGTATGCAGAGCACAGACATGTCCATGTGGACATATACTGCTGGTGTCTGTAGTGTTGTGGACAGTGGACGCAACCATGTTACCTCAGGCAGTGGGGAAGACCTCAGTCATGTAGCTGTGTCGTCGTCCCCTGTAAGCGTAATCGGAGTGGGCTTGTCCGGCGTACGCCAGTCCAGCGTAGGAGTGTGAATAAATAGGCCGGGGCTCTGGGCGTGGTTCACTTTCGGGATGGCCAATGCGTCTGCCAGGGCGGCGCCCCTCACCCTGCCACGAGTCCGCTGCCGTGACCGCCAGCCTCCTCAGCCGATCGCTGGCTTCCGTGACACAGGCCCCCAGTGCACCCAGCGGCACAGCACCGCGGAGTTATGTGTGTGCTGACTACTGCCTTCGGCCTACACTGTGGTCAGCAGGTCCCCCAATTCAAATTGAGTCTTGATTTATTGATGGCGCAGTCCAGTAGGCAACAGACATTGCTTCCAGTGCGGCCCGCCCGGACGACGCATCATCGCAGGCTGCGCACCCGCTGAGCGCTTCAGGTGCCACTAACTCTGTGCAGCTCAAGTCAACGCCACGTGGCTGTGGGCCCTTGCTGACCGCTGCCTCCGGCCTACACTGCGGTCAGCAGGGCTCACACATATCAAATCCAATCCTGACCTGCAAGGACACGCCATCATCGCTGGCTGCACACCCGCCACCACCGCCAGGACCACCTCCAACCAACAACTGCCAGAAGCAGAGGAGTCTTACAGCCAGCCTATCAAAGTTGCTCACACCTGTCTTGGATGCCATCATCAGCTTGATACCCTGCTCAGCTCTTCAGGTGCCACTAACTCAGTGCACCACAAGTCATGGACCCTTTATGATTGAATCTTGTGTGTGTGATTTCAGATCTGGTGCCCCTACCTCAGTGCACTGCAAGTCATGGACCCTTTATGATTGAATCTGTGTGTGTGATCCGATGATCACTGTTCTAGTTGTTGCCAGCACCAACCACTCCCTGAGGGCTGGCTTACACTCACCCCACACCCATCCAGCACAGGCGTCACTGGACATGTGACCCTGGTAATAAAAAGGGGCCGGGCGCACGTGCCCGTAACCAGTTCCACTATCTATCTAAGTGTGTCCGTGTGGTCATTATGTATGCATGATGGCCCCGGGCCCTACCACATTACATTGTGCTGTGGACAGCGGACGCAACCATGTCACCTGAGGCAGTGGGTAAGACCTTGGACACGTAGCTTTGTCATCCCCCCCTGTAAGCGGAGTGGGCTGGGCCAGCGTACGCCAGTCCAGCGTAGGGGTGTGAAGAATTTGCCCAGGGCTCTGGGCGTGGTTCAGTTCCGGCCTGGACAAGGAAGTAACTAATGCGTGTGTCTCTGTTGTAGTGTCGGCGCCACCCGGCCCGCAAACGACAATGTTGAAATGTATCATGCACCCGGAGTGCGGGCCCGCACGAACGGAGAAATGAAGGAGCGCAAGACCGCTCGGGGTCTTGGCTCATACATGCCAAGTGTTGTGTGTATCTGTATTGCTGCAGCATGAGCCAAATGCCTAGCCTTAATCGCAGCGCAAGTTCAGCCAGGCATGAACTCTACATCTGTGTCCGCCCCATCCTTACCTTAGGCCTACACTCACGTGGCCGCCCACCTTCAACGGCCAACATCACAGTGTCGTTGTCAGGCTTGTGGACATGCGCAGACAGGCATGACAATGGTGTGCCGTAGGAGTGCAAGTGATGCAACCGCGCAGCGCACACAAGTAAATAGGCTCGGGGGAGGGAGGAGCAGCTGTGAGGCAACGTAACACACAGTGATGCCGCTCATTTGCCACATGCAAGACATGTCAAACATGAATCCCAAAGTTGCACACATCCCACCCCACCCCCAACAAGCCACATCACATTTCCTGAATGCAAGCAGATGACAAACTAACATTAGGGATGAAAGCTCCTTTGTCTGAACTATCAGGCGGAAGCACATCAGCACCTCCGACCTCGGAATTGCATGTGCCCGGCACCCCCTGACAGATACTATAGCAACTGATGACGACTCCCACACTAAGCACAGCCCAACGAAAGACCAACGTATACACACCCCACACACAGAAGTCCTTGCTCAAAGTTATCTTGCATGGAATGGCCTTCACACTTACTCCCACACCATCCCAGGCGTACAACCGTTGCACACTAAAACAACTCATTGATCCGAGCTGTGGCATTTCATCCACAGAATTGGCGCAGGTCAGAACAGTGCCGCTTCAACCAGAGCCACTAACGCAATGGCAGAACATCCTGGACACATGCACAACCCCTGTCACGTGGAACTGTACCGTGTACGTATGATGCATTTACTGGGGGCACTGCCATTGGCAGTGCTGCGGATCAGTTACCGGCTAAGCTTCCGCCTTGCCAACGTCACCTGCGTTCAGCCTGTGTTGCATTGTCGATCGTGCATATTCGAGTGGTCCATGGATGTCTGCCTATCCAACAGGACGGTAGCTGAACTGGATTTTGACATGTGTGTGCGCCCCTGATGGTCCACGACCAGGAGTGTCACCGTGATACCCGTTTATGGGATGCCTTGATACTTGGCATACATGCTGGCAGCTGGACCTGGGAGATTGCACAACTCCTCGTGTGCAGTGACCACATTGAACCGCTCCCCTATTGGGCTGTAGTGCTAATTGGTGAAAGGGGTGGACGCAGCACATCTGTCCGGACCTGCTAATGTATTGCCTCGCCGTCCTATTTGATGAAGTCGACAACGACCTCATGTTGGAAATGATAGCCTACGAAGCTGCAATCGCTTTCATGGACGAGTAACTACGTACCTGCAGCCACAACAGATTGGAACCCATTGCACATGTCCCAACACCTTGTTGCATCTTGGAGATCTGGTCACATATCCCACGACAACAGTGGACATGGCTGCATTCGCCTGGACTCCGAATACATGAGTGGACAACAACGCGGGTTAACACACACCTGTGAAAGATGAGGCACTCCCCCGGAGTGGACAGCGGCGCTTGGCAACGTTCCTCATTATGACATACTGCTGCATTGGTCTGCATGTTGTGGCACTTATCTTGCCCGTACTGACACGCATATGCTAATAAAGTCTACGCACCTTCACTTGTATTCAACTGTGATGAGTGTTGATTTGAATGACAATGTGTGTCTCACTACCTATCTGGGTCACGGCCATACATGCGCATTGATAGCATTACCCAGGGAGTACCTTTTTGTGGAATCACTGTCCCTACATTCATCCATACTTTCATACTTGATTGATCATAGCCATGACACATCTGTGTGAATTAGAATGTTTTATTCGCATTCAGTGGAGTGTTGAAGCTGGCCCAGTACAGGGCCATGCAAACCCCACTTTACATTGTTGCCCCGTGGAGGGCCAGCCAGAGTCCTTTAGGGATTGACAAGTTCATCAGAAGAGGAAGACTTCAGTCCGCAGTGTGATTGCTGTGTCATTGGTAACCAAACAAAATATGGCAGTCCATGTCGAGGTCCAAGGTGAGTGTCTCTGAGTGTATCGGGGGACAGTGGAAGGTGTTATTCCAGGGCATGAGGCAGAGGGCAGAACCAAGCTGAAACAGGCCATATGGCGGAGATGAATGCTACCACTTCATTCTTACCACAAAGCCAGATTCATCATCATCTTCGTCCTCTGATGTGTCAGGTGCCTCACATGTGGGTGGTGGTGTTTAGTCTGCATCACTGTGTGGCACTGACACATCAGGGGCCGGAGGTGGAATGTCTGCCGCACTATGTGGCACTGACACTTCAGGGGGCGGAGATGTGGATGGAGTAGTAGCAGCAGCATTCATCCGCGCCAGGCCTTGTGGCGGCAATGCCATGACGAGGATCTGCAGGGCATGGAAGATCACAGCTACATCTTGCTGGTGTGCAGCCATGGCAAACATTCTTTCCGCCTGCATCCGCTCCAAGCTCTCCATCATTCTCCTTATGTGTCCCAACTCCCGGCTGACATCGCTGGAGCCACTCTGACTAGACAGTTGTTCTTGGCTCAGAGTCATGACTCCAGCGATGTCAGCCATGGATTGTTGGAGAGCATGGAGCGGACAGTGGGTGTCCGTTAGGGACTGTAAGTCGTCCCTGATGGGACTTAGACACCCACGTATGGCATCTAGTTTGGCTGCCATGAGGTCGAACCCCACCCGCAGCTGATCAGCCATCTTCTCCTGGCACACTAACACACGGCGTTGGAATGCCATGTGTTGGTGGTGGGGGTCCTGGGAGACAGCCGTGGTGGTGGGTGCTTCCTGCTGTGTGGTCTGTGCAGGGGGTGGGGTCTCCTCGATGCAGCTGGGCTGCCCTGCTCCTGGAGGTGGGGTGCCGAAGCTGTCCATGAGCTGTTGGAGGGCGTTGGTGTCGATGTTGGGGAGGTCCTCTTCATCATCAGTGCTGAGTTGTTGGGTCTGCTCTGCAGGAGGTGTTGATTCTCCCTCTGCACTGTGAAGGGGAGATGCAGATTGACATTGTGTTTACATGTATGTTCACGCATTGTACAAGTTTACTAACAGACTGCATGACAATGTACATTGTGACTGTTTGTGAGGAGATGCCTATTTGATGCGGGACAGTTGACATTTCTACACCATCAGGGATGTGAGGTTGTACTTGTACATTATCATCTCACAGTTTCCTGCTATGCCAAATGCGAATGGCCCTTTTCTACACACAAGCGGCAGCAGTTGTGTCCTCTGTTCTGTTGTGAAAGTGTTGCAGTTTGTACCACATTGTTGTCAATGTTGAGGTATTCTGATTCTTATGTGTGTGTGCTGCATTGTGGGTGAGTTGCCCCTTCAGCTCTGATTTGGCTGGCCCTTATCCCTTTCAGGCGGTGTGCCTTTCACTTCTGTGCTTATACAGTGCTGAGATGTTGCAGACTTGGGTAAATTGGGCTCTTGGTCGGAGTTGTGACTCTTGGGCATGGTTTGTCCGCAGATGTGCTATACTTCATTGTGCATGTGTGCCATTGTGCCCATCTCCCCCCGTGCCCCCAGTCCCTGGTCATTACTCACCCTGTTGCTGTTGGCTCAGGTCATGTTGTGCAGTGTCCGGTCCCCCAACTCCTGCCACCGTCTCCCCAATGATGACTCGGGTCACCATTTCCTCCATCTCATCCAGCTCCTGGTGTGTCGCTGGACTCCCACCTCCAGTCTGCATTGCTGCTTTCAGGTTGGCTGTGAGTTTCAGCTTGGTTTTGCGCTTCACATCAGTCCAGCGCTTCTTGCAGTCGTCCACTTCCCTTCTCTTCACTCCGACTGCATTTGCCTTGGCCAAGATGGACCGCCATATTGTATTTTTAGTTGCCAATGACACAGTGGAGGTGATGAACAGTTGGTGGTGGTGTTCTATCACCTCCGTAATGAGGATCTGGTTTTCCTGCGTACTGAAACGTGGGTTCCTCTTCTCCTTGCCCTTCCCTGACCCCGAGGTCCCAGGCTGGTCCTCCGTGGGGCTTGTGGGGTTCTGGTTGTCCTCTGTACTTGCTCCGGCTACCTCCATGGTGCTTCGCAGTTGTTTGTGTTTTGTTCGTGTTTTTTATTGCCGCTTTTATAGTAGTTTTTCCCGCCTGACTTTTGGGACTTGCAGGCCTGGCGCTGCTTATCGCTGAATTTTTTATCGCAGTTGGGCCCATTGTAACTTTTTTCACGTTCGGGTTTAGATTTTTATCGCCGTCCTGGTAATTTTATCGCGGACATTTGACGCGTTATCAGGAAACTATCGCATGTTACCGCCGTGTTGAGAATACGACGTTAACACAGAGTTATTTTCCCGCGATAGACGGCGATATGAAAAATTGCGTTAACCTATTTTGGCGATGATTATCGCACATTCTTGAGAATATCCCCCTATATCCGGTTGAAGGTGTCATAGGCTGAAAACTTATGGGCGGCCAGAAGCAGGGTATTAAGTCGGCCATCTGAACCAGGAGTAATTAAAAATAAACAATGAAACAGGTCCTTATCAGGCTTATTATTCATGTCCTTAACTCTACTGGTAAAAACACTGATTGATTTCTGAACAATGACTATAAAAATCAATTTCTTAACAGTCTTAGTTAATACCAGGGTGTTGAGTTTTTGCATTTATTTTTTGTGTACCATATTACTCTTGCATAGTGCATACTTTGAACAGTGTTACCTACAGGTGTTTATAACGGGCCACGTTTCAGAGCTCTCTAGTTGATGCTGAAGGCAGTGAGAGTTTCTCACAGTGCATGCCAGTGGATCAAAAAGCTGTTCAAAATACATGATCATTCAATCCTTGGTTTCTCTGCTGAGTGCACAGAGAAATGGCCACGTATTCCATTTGCAATTATGATTTTGTGCAAATATGTGTGAAGGAGATATACAGTTGTCAAAATATTGACAAAGCGAAAGTAAAAGAAAATGCAGTGCTTTCAGATGAAAGGGCGTGTAGTGCGTTTCGGGGGTGGTGAAGTGAAGGAGATGCGATGAATTGCATTCAGGGAAAAGTGAGGTGCTGTAGAGAGAAAAAGATGGTAGATGTGTAACAGAGTGACTGAGACACTCTGAAAACCACCATCCCTTTCAGGGGCCTCAGCAATGTTTAATTCACAGACTCACAATTTCTGAACTGAAACATTTTGAATATTAATTATTTACATCAAAATCATCCTTTCTCATTATATTAAATAGATAACAACCATTGACAAAGCCAATAATCCTGGCTGGTTTTAGGTATATGTCATTTGCTGTGTTATATATGGATGCATTAACCAAAAGGTCAGGGAGGCACCAACATACCAGTCAGGTGGCACACTATGAAAATCAAACAAATTGTGTTTATATATTTAAGCAACTCCCTTAATTACATAGGCCCCACCCCTTTTAGAGTCACCCACTTAAAGCCATGGACATGCGGTATGGGGAAGGGCATTGCTTGACCAGTGGCGTAACATTGGTCCTGCAGCCCCCGCGGTGCGGGGGAGTCCCCAAGCTCCAGGGGCCCTCTCAGCACAGTACCCTGACCTGAGAGCTCCCGATTAAGTCAGGAGGGGGGCCTCTCCAGGTACCTTGCAGGGGGGCCCCCTCAAGTTTCATTACGCCACTGTGCTTGCCATGATACTGGTAGGGGTGACTTCAGGTAGGGAACTTTGCCAAGGAACACAAGAGCTCCTGCTTCGAGCATAGGACAATTCTGAGGGTTGGGGACTCTGAGAAGGGGTGGGGAGTAGCTACCCACCAGCAGCCGGCCAACTGCTGCCCTGAGCAGCAATGGGAATGGTTTTCCAATACCATGAAGGGCTAATAAATAAGTGCTTTTTTCTAAACTATGCGAACATTACATTTCGAAAAGATTATATGTGTTTTTTTAATTGCACGAAGTTGCAAGTTAGACGAATTTGCAACTTCACTAACCCCTACGCAAAACTACCAGAAATAGATCATTTGAGCTAGCGTCTTTATTATTGCTGCTACTCACATTTGCAACAGTTTTTTTGCCAGTCCTGCAAATTGCACATGAAATGTTACAAATACTGTTTATTTGTCCCTACCAACATTGGTTCCCTCGAAAAATGATATTTTCTATTGGTGACTTTGAGCACTGCATGCAATTCAAACCAACAAACAAAAAAAACGTTTTGCAAAATGTAATTATGTTGGTGTGATAATGCAGTAATTGAACTACATCCTACATGCACTTGGAATGCCTACAAACGGGCTCCTCGAAGCTCATTAGATATTCCCTGGCCGATTTCGCTAAGTAATTAGATTTTAACAGGATTTGAGCAATCTCAGTGGGTGTCAAAGGGAGAGTCTCCCTCCGGCCAGGCGAGCAGGGCAGCAGGGATAACAGCCAGCCTGCGAGCTAATAGGACAATTACTTCTCTCTTGCAAACGAGCTGCATAAATGCTGCACTGAGACTAAATTGTTTTGCAAATGATTACATTTTAACATCTGTAAAAATAAGAAATCATGATATGCAATCAAATATCGTTGTTTTAATTTCCCAAAAGTAGCACTTCGATTGTTTACATCAATATGCATTAGAAAGCGAAGGAAAAACTTTTCAAAGGTAAATTAATATATCAGTTTCACGGGAAATACTCCATTAAAAGTGTTGTCATTTGCAGATTGGGGAACAGTTGCTAAATGTGTGTGTTTTTAGATAGTGCATTTTTGTGTCAGCCTGTGCAGCTATTCGCCGTGTCTTTAGTAATGAATTTATGGAAACTGTCAGCCCGAAATGGCCAGGGTGAGTATACTTGCTGAACTCGATAAACTTCCTGCTAGAATGGCTAAATTGCATTAACCGCTGCTCATGACACAAATGCTCTGAGCATGAAATGCTAAATTAATCTCATTATGCTGAAGCTCTCTCTGTTTTGAGTGAGCACACAGCGGCAGGGCCGTCTTCGGATTACCAGTTTTAATGACGCTAAAACTGCTAATGTAGGTTAGATGTTTTCTCTTCTGTCAAATTATAATAATTCAAGGGAAACTGTGTTTTTCTTAAGTGATGCACCCCCGAAGCCACTGTAAGAGTTTTCCAAGGAAGTTATTGTGACAAGCTCGGATTGCGCCAAGAAAGGATAAAGTAGGTGTGGGGGGGAAGACCGGAAGCACAACAGTCAGTTAACAAAGTTCCCATAATGCATCAGAAGGCCTGTTTTTTTCTCTGATTGGTTTACAACAGTGCGCAGCAGTAAAACGGTTGCATACTCATCTGTCTAAATCCACTCTGCACGTAATTAACTATTGATTATTTTGAACCTTAAAGTTTCGGAGCATAGAGAAATTAAGACATCTCTTTGATTTGTACTTTGAGATTAAGATAGCTTGAGAGCTGAATATGTAAACGAATTGACAGATGGAGCTAGGGAAGATAGAATGAGGTAGGTAAGCAGATACACTGCTGTCTACCGATGGATGATGGGGTAAAATGTAGGTAGATAGATAGATAGATAGATTGATTGATTGATTGATTGATTGATTGGAGGAAAGCAGAGATACACTTACTAATCTGTAGTGATTGCAGACATATGAGGGAAGAGGACAGGCTTCCAGAGTCATGGCACAATTGCTCTCCAGAGGAAGCCTGACCACTCTTCATCAAAGTATCAACAAACTAGGGACACCTAATTTGCCCCGAGGCTTTGGAACAGATGAACATAATAGTATAGCCTCAAGCTTCTGGGCGTTTTTGGTTACATATTATGCGGCGGTTCCAGGCCGCAGAGGGATCGCACTGCCCGCAACCAACGGGACTAGGGGAGAGGAAGATTCCTCTTTCCGAAGCTGCAGGGTACCTTTAATGAAGCCGGCAGAGTATCATCCAAGGCTCAATGGAGGGCCGAGAATAATCGTCCATAATTAGCTGCAGCGGAGGTAACCCACCAGAGGGCGTTATTTGGCAAAATGAGACCTCATATCCCAGCGTGCATTTGAAAATGAACTTCCACCAAGGGAGGAGCACTGATAGCTCACTAACCACAAACACGCAGGGGAAATGCGGCAGCCATAAATAACCTCCGCTGACATGGCCTCTGAGGAGATGCAAACAGCGGCATCGAAACGCGTCAGGCCATGGACTTCAAAGGGATGTTAAGCTGCCTGCTTGGTTCAAATCGAGTTTGTAACTCACCTGCAGCTGTGTGCGGCCTCAAGCTTCTGGGTGTTTTTGGTTATATATATATATATATATATATATATATATATATATATATATATATATATATATATATACAAACACTTGGTAGTCCTTCTTGAGCAGCACTCGAGATAGCGGCGAAGGTTACCAGCCTTACTCACAGGTATGGACAAGGTTCGTGTAACCGGTAAATTGTAGCAGCCTAGCGTGACGCCTGACGCGTTTCGATTTCCATCTTTATCAAAGGCTTTTCACGAATGGTAAGCATGCTCCGGTGTGCAAACTCCTTCATTTAAAATCGCCACAATGACACGCCCCTGTATGGGGCTGCTCCAATGAGACAGTGCTGGAGGCATTATGGGGGTTGTAGTGCATGTTTATTTTCACCTTCTTTTTAAGCATACACAATTCCTGCTAATAATAAAGTCCTAATTGGACCCCAGCCACTGGAACCAGTCCTCAATCCTGCGTCGCTCCTCCGTAAAGAGGCCAGTGTATCTGAACCTCACGGCCCCCTACATCCTGGGGTGGTGCTTTCTCGACGGCCGGACCGCCGTCTATTGATGCAAACACTTGGTAGTCCTTCTTGAGCAGCACTCGAGATAGCGGCGAAGGTTACCAGCCTTACTCACAGGTATGGACAAGGTTCGTGTAACCGGTAAATTGTAGCAGCCTAGCGTGACGCCTGACGCGTTTCGATTTCCATCTTTATCAAAGGCTTTTCACGAATGGTAAGCATGCTGCGGTGTGCAAACTCCTTCATTTAAAATCGCCACAATGACACGCCCCTGTATGGGGCTGCTCCAATGAGACAGTGCTGGAGGCATTATGGGGGTTGTAGTGCATGTTTATTTTCACCTTCTTTTTAAGCATACACAATTCCTGCTAATAATAAAGTCCTAATTGGACCCCAGCCACTGGAACCAGTCCTCAATCCTGCGTCGCTTCTCCGTAAAGAGGCCAGTGTATCTGAACCTCACGGCCCCCTACATCCTGGGGTGGTGCTTTCTCGACGGCCGGACCGCCGTCTATTGATACAAACACTTGGTAGTCCTTCTTGAGCAGCACTCGAGATAGCGGCGAAGGTTACCAGCCTTACTCACAGGTATGGACAAGGTTCGTGTAACTGGTAAATTGTAGCAGCCTAGCGTGACGCCTGACGCGTTTCGATTTCCATCTTTATCAAAGGCTTTTCACGAATGGTAAGCATGCTGCGGTGTGCAAACTCCTTCATTTAAAATCGCCACAATGACACGCCCCTGTATGGGGCTGCTCCAATGAGACAGTGCTGGAGGCATTATGGGGGTTGTAGTGCATGTTTATTTTCACCTTCTTTTTAAGCATACACAATTCCTGCTAATAATAAAGTCCTAATTGGACCCCAGCCACTGGAACCAGTCCTCAATCCTGCGTCGCTCCTCCGTAAAGAGGCCAGTGTATCTGAACCTCACGGCCCCCTACATCCTGGGGTGGTGCTTTCTCGACAGCCGGACCGCCGTCTATTGATGCAAACACTTGGTAGTCCTTCTTGAGCAGCACTCGAGATAGCGGCGAAGGTTACCAGCCTTACTCACAGGTATGGACAAGGTTCGTGTAACCGGTAAATTGTAGCAGCCTAGCGTGACGCCTAACGCGTTTCGATTTCCATCTTTATCAAAGGCTTTTCACGAATGGTAAGCATGCTGCGGTGTGCAAACTCCTTCATTTAAAATCGCCACAATGACACGCCCCTGTATGGGGCTGCTCCAATGAGACAGTGCTGGAGGCATTATGGGGGTTGTAGTGCATGTTTATTTTCACCTTCATTTTACGCATACACAATTCCTGCTAATAATAAAGTCCTAATTGGACCCCAGCCACTGGAACCAGTCCTCAATCCTGCGTCGCTCCTCCGTAAAGAGGCCAGTGTATCTGAACCTCACGGCCCCCTACATCCTGGGGTGGTGCTTTCTCGACGGCCGGACCGCCGTCTATTGATGCAAACACTTGGTAGTCCTTCTTGAGCAGCACTCGAGATAGCGGCGAAGGTTACCAGCATTACTCACAGGTATGGACAAGGTTCGTGTAACCGGTAAATTGTAGCAGCCTAGCGTGACGCCTGACGCGTTTCGATTTCCATCTTTATCAAAGGCTTTTCACGAATGGTAAGCATGCTGCGGTGTGCAAACTCCTTCATTTAAAATCGCCACAATGACACGCCCCTGTATGGGGCTGCTCCAATGAGACAGTGCTGGAGGCATTATGGGGGTTGTAGTGCATGTTTATTTTCACCTTCTTTTTAAGCATACACAATTCCTGCTAATAATAAAGTCCTAATTGGACCCCAGCCACTGGAACCAGTCCTCAATCCTGCATCGCTCCTCCGTAAAGAGGCCAGTGTATCTGAACCTCACGGCCCCCTACATCCTGGGGTGGTGCTTTCTCGACGGCCGGACCGCCGTCTATATATATATATATATAAAACCTTGAGGGCTTAAGTCAAACATGAACAAATTTACAAGATTTGACAGCACAAGTCAATGATGGTAAATATTCAAAACCTCTCATATAACCCAGCTACAGCTGAAGTTTTGAATATCAATAATGTATTTATGTAAATACTTACCGAACCATCAAGAATATGTCACACCCTTTTACAAAATAAAAATATGTAAGGTATAACACAACCATCAAACAATTAAGACACAAAAGATAAAATATAGTTGTATAATCAGCAACATCTTAGATAAACAAAGAAGCTGTAGATATTTAGTTCATGTGTAGACAGTCCAATCTGTAAAGACAATTGGTATTCAGGTCCATTTCCCAATTTCCCAGTGCCATCATCAGGACAATGGTCAATCAAATGAGAATTAGCAAAGGTGAATTTCCTAACCTGAAATATATCTGGAAATCATACATTCAAACCAATCATTGTTTGAAACTGTGAAGACATCTTTGGTCTGACTGACCTGTTTTTTTCATTACCTTCTTAGAACACTGAAAATGTAATCCTTGTCTCTAAAATATAATTACAGGGTCTTCCAGTTAAGCTATGTCACCATGAACAATACAACCTGGACCATCACCAGCAATGTACCATTATTGCTGGAGTTCTTTTGTTCTTGGATATCATCAAGACAATAAGGAATTTTGCAGGTTAGGATTTTTTACTCTGCAAAATCCGATTTTCCCTTCCCTCCTTTTCCATATGATTCTAAAGCATGGAAAGATTTGTAGCAAAAAATAAATAATGTGCATATGTGTAAAAAAATACTTTTTGTATGCCTGTTTTCAAGCACAAGAATGATCACTCCTATCAGGTGAGAAAACAGTCAGACCCCTGTCTTTCGGAGGGTGCAAAGAAAAATGATAAACGTCCAGTAAATCAAATATTTAAAATGTATTCTTCCATCAAGGCTTCCTAATATCTCAAAAACTAAAGTTGCATTTCCTCTTCTGGCATTAATGGATGCTATGGATGGACCTGGAATACCAAAAATATATGTGGTGATTCCACTATAAAGTGGTATGAAGCTGGTCTACAGGCAGTGTTGGAATAGAACTCTCCAACCGTATTGCATGTAGTGAAAAGTGAGTGTTGCCTGCCTACACATCTAATTCCATATGTGTAAATGATTGTCTGAACATGAAGTGAGTTCAGAAATACATACCAGATGTTGAATGTTCCCTAGCACAGTTTTATGGGTCATTTGTATGCTCTGTTGCTTTGTTTCATTTGCCATCCAATCCCAGGACATACATGCCATATACATCACAGTAGTCAAAGACGGAGCAAGATGGTGTCAGTTTGATTCCTCGTCACTCAGCCGAGCATGCCGTGCATTTCGACAATCGGCCATGCGGACTGATCTAAGATGTCGATGTTGAAGGAAAGCGGGACGCGAGTGCAGCTGCTCCGCTCTTCAGCCCAAAGAAGTCTGGAATTTGTCTGCTATTTTGGAAGAGACGTCGTGCTGGGAGAAACGATACTTTGTTTAATCTGCCTTCTGATTTTCTGCGACATTGTGTCACCGATCCTAGCGCTCCTTCTGGGATCTCCGCTTTTGAGTCAGAGAGAGAGCAGAACACGAGCATTACAGCTCTGCTCTCAAACCCGGGGAAATACAAGAAGAGGAAGACTCGACGCGCTAGGAAGAGCGCTTTATTTCTTTTGCTACCTTCTGTTACTGTGCCACTCGGCTCCCTCGGTGCTCACTCCAGGATTGAATAACAGAAAACTACATCTGAAGCGGCAAATGTCGTCCAGGGGCCCCAGAGCTGTGAAAACCAACAAACCAAGGGTCCCCCAGCCCACGCCAAATAACATTACTCCAGGGGAGGCTGCTGCACCGGACAGTCTAATAAAAGGTAAAAGGGAAGCTAGCTGTTTAAAACGGGTTACAGGAAAAACCGGAGGTGGTGGGGGCATCCGGGGGGCTAAGGAGGGCTCTCAACCAACAATTGCAGAAATGCTTGCAGGACCTAAGACACTATCTATTAATCCTGACGCTGCTCTGAATGACGCCCCAACCCCCACCCCCCCACAACACTCGAACTAGACCACCTGCTTGCATACCTAGGGGAGCACCTGAACCCTGGAGCTAACCCGGGGGAGTCTCTAGAAAGCGGCATTCTTTTTCAAAGGGAGGTATCTCTCGGTGAGCAATCTGTAGACCAAAGTAGCTCAGAGGGCCTAGTGACTTTGGAAAAGGTACCTGTCTATTTAACTACTCCTGCACCGCCTACTGAAGATGCTGCTACCCCCTTAGACTCTGTAATTACTAGGATGATGGCCGTAAGCGAAACTGGGCTAAACCACCTTGCAAAAGGTATTACTGATTATATCCTCAGAGCAGAACCTAATTCTGGCCTCAGAGCCCCATGGACTCCAGAGGTTAGTGGTGAACATTTCTACTCGGTCTCAGACGGCTCTTTATCCACCTCTGACGGAGAATCAATCAGTTCTAGCTCTAGCGAAGACATTAGTATTGACCTCTCTAAAAATATAGGGACGGCACAACGTCAGGTAAAGAATAGAAATCCCCCTAAGAGACGGAGCCAGCTCAAATGGGACTATTCAGATTCGCAAATGTCTTATCCCCCATGTGAAGCAGATGAACAGATACCTATCTGGGAAAACGCTAAATCTGCAATCGCAACCGAACCTACGACAGAACCCTCCTTATCTTCAATCTTGGCCTCTATCAAGGATTTTCAAGAAGAGGTTCGCTCCGACAATCGAGCCGCTAAGGGGGCAGCCAAAAAGCTACAGGGGGGCTTGCAAAAATTAAACAAACTATGTACTGACATAAGTGACCGGGTCAGCATGGTTGAAGGTCGTACAGAGAGCCTAGAAACAGATGTTACCACTTTAAAGAACCAGGGGTCGGCTCATGAGGCATGTCTAGCAGATGTTAGGATGAAAATGGAGGAACAAGAAAATTGACAGCGTAGGAACAATCTCCGACTGCTAGGCATTCCGGAAGGAGCTTAAGGTGATGACCCAGGGCGCTACATCGTACAACTACTACGCGAAACCTTCCCGACTCAAACGAACTGGAACTGGGACTATGAAATCCAGCGAGCGCACCGATTCCCCTTTAACATCAAGCCGAATAGAAGTGGCAGCAACCCTTCCGATGGGAAACCTAGGGCTTTTCTAGTGTTCTTTGGGAACTTCCTCCTTAGACAATTTGTGTATGATCAGGCCCGCCCAAATTCTCCAAAAGGGGCTAATGGGGTGATGTTTTTTGCCAAACCTGACTTCTGCCATACTACGGTAGAGCGCAGGTGGCACTTGCGCCAATTAATCATCCCATTCCAACAGTTAGGCGCCCAAGTCTTTTTAATGAATCCTGCCAGACTGAAAGTTAATTTGAATGGGTCCACACAAATTTTTATGTCTGAGATCAAGGCAGGGGAGTACCTGGGGGAGATCAAGGCGAAAAAGAAGGATAATAAATAAAAGGCTAGAGGGGGAAAAAAAATTTGGAAAAAAAACGTAAGCGATAAGTCAGGAAAAGCAACTCTAGCAATAAGGTGGTGTAATTTGATTATTTCTGTGAATTTGGGTGACTTGTCCCTTGAAGCTTAGAAAATTTGAGGCACAAGGCCGATAATGCCTCCCGTTTAATTTAGGGTGTAGGCTAGCGGCGATGCATCCCAACTGATAACCTTCATTCAGGGTTTCCCTGATTGCTCTAATCGTGGGGGGGAGAGGAGGGGGAAAAGGGGGGTCACGAATGGATGGTGTTGGGGTTCATGACACTGGTAAATTTGATATTGGCTAATGAAAACAAAACACAAAAAAAGAAGGGTAAATCACAAAACAAAAGAAAGGAAAATGGGAAAGGGGAAAAAAATGTACAAATAAGTAAAAAATTTGTATATTGTGGGATACATCAAATGCATGATGGCACAGGATATATATCGAGGAGAAAAGCAGTTAAAAAATGTCAAATATTATGAATAATCAATGTTCCCTAAAAATTGTGTCCGCTAACATTTGTGGCCTAAATGATGCCTCGAAAAGGCAGAGAGTAGCTCAGGGTCTACGTTTTTTAAGAGCTGAACTTATCACCCTACAAGAAACACATGCGGAAGGATCCCAGAAGCATTTACTAAACACACTGGGGTATAGGGTCATCGGAGGAACCTCCCAGGGGGCAAAAACTAGAGGAGTTGGCGTGTTGGTTCAAAATAGACACCCATTGACCTCCAATAGGGTAAAATCTGATCCTCTGGGTAGGTGGGTTATCGCAGAATGTCATCTCCCCCCTAATTCGGCCTTTACACTTTGCTCCATATACGGGAGTAACACGGATGATCCTGGGATCAATAACTGGATCTCGGGAGAACTTGCCCATTGGTCTTTACCACTGGTAATCTCTGGGGATCTAAATATCAATTTGCCCAGCAACTGGAAGGCAACCGATCATTGGCCCTATACAGGCAGGAAGCCCAAAGTCTATCAGGCCCTACTTAACTTAATACAAACACATGGGCTTAGTGACGTCTGGGCCAATTTAAAGTCCACTCAACCGGGGTGCACATATTTTTCAGCCCCACACCTCTCACTTGCTAGACTAGATTATTTTCTTGTGTCTACATCAATACTTCAAAACTGCTCTATTGAGATGGCCCCACGATTTATGTTGGATCACAACCCTCTTATTCTAAACATCAATGGGTTAGGGCTTAGGAAGGAAACCTCGAATTGGAGTTTTGAGAAAGCCTTATTGTATGATGAGGCTTACCGCTTACATATGCAGGGGTGGATCAAAGAGTTTTTGGAAATTAATTTAGGATCAGCAACAGTGAGAACTGTATGGGACGCAATGAAGGCGGGCATTCGGGGCAAGACCTTGCGGTATTCCATAAGACAGAGCAAAAAAGACAAAGCACAGCTAGCAAGGGCACATGACAAGATGAAAAAAGCAGAGGAAAAACTAATCTTAGCAGTCAATCTAGAGGCCGAAATTGAGAATGCTCAGTTAGAAGTAATAACTAGTAAGGCAGAAATAGGGTCCATATTTGCTGAGAAAACTGCCAGGAAATGGGCTTCTACTAGGGAAAAAATATACGAATGTGGTGATAATATTGGCCATCAACTAGCTCTCAGAATTAGACAACAGGTATCTGCTAGCGAAATTCAGTCAATTCAGCTTAGCTCTGGTGAGATCACAAAAGATGCAAGTAAGATCCGTAATGCATTTTGTGATTTTTACCAGAATCTCTATTCAGAAGATAACATAGGGACATCAAAACTGAGAGAGGATGAGAGTCTGGAATATCTAGACCAGATTACCCTGGCGGCACTTAGTCCCGATGACTACGAACAACTTGAGAAACCTCCCGGATGGGAAGAGATAGAGCCCTAGGAAGTCTTCCGGATGGGAAAGCGACAGGTGCAGACCATATACCAGTGGAGTTTTATAAAATATTTGCCCCTCAGATTAAAAACATCCTTATTACACTGGTAGAGTCTATCTTTAGTGGTGCACCCCCCCCGGACTCTTGGTCTAATGCCAAGATAGTGATATTTCCCAAAAAAGATAAATCTCCTCTAAAAATGGGATCATATCGACCAATCACCCTAATTAATTGCGACTCCAAAATATATGCCAAAGTATTTGCTTCAAGATTATCATTGAGAATAGAGTCTCTGGTTTCGCAGTGGCAACATGGGTTTATCCCTAAAAAGAGTACGACTGAACATATTCGCAGAGCTATTACCCTATTGGATGCTGCTCAAGTAACAGGAGACCCGATCTCATTAATTCTACTTGACGCTGAGATAGCGTTAGATCGGGTCTCCTGGTCATTCCTTTGGGCTGTCATGAGGAAAATGTGCTTTGGACCGAAAGCAATACAAGCCATACAAGCTCTCTATAGTAACCCCACTGCTAATGTATTAGTTAATGGTACTCTGACGGAGCAGATTAAAATCTCACGGGGGACCCGCCAAGGTTGTCCGTGCTCACCTCTGCTCTTCGCTCTTTATATAGACCCCTTTATAAAGGCTATTGAAAACAATCAAACAATTCGAGCGGTGAGCAGATTTGGGCTAGACACTAAAATCATGGCTTACGCCGATGACCTGGCGGTGGTTACCCCTGATCCTGTGAGCGCCATTAATGCTTTAGAACTAGAGGCCAAAAAGTTCGGAAAAGTATCAGGATATGCCCTTAACCAAGGTAAAACCCAGATTATTAATAATAATCAAATTGGCTGGGCAGATGCCCGGGTGGTACAGTCTGCGAAATATCTGGGGGTCACTTTAACGGCTGATACAGACTTAATAGTAGAGAAAAATCTGACCCCGTTAGCTACTGAAACCAAACGGGCCCTTAAACGGCTAAATAACTTGCATCTTACCATTGTAGGGAGATGCAATGTCATTAAAATGACTTATTTCCCTAAACTGCTCTATTTTTTTAGAGCTATCACTTTGGAGATGAGTAAAATAATGCTACAGAAATTCGATCATATTTTCTCTCAATTTATCTGGGCATATTCCCGGCCAAGGCGAGCTTTTAAACTGCTTTCTCTTCCTCGAGAGAGGGGCGGCTGGGCGTTACCAAATTCGAGATATTATTATTGGACTGCAGCTATGCAATACAGCGCAGAGCTACTACAAGAACATTTACATGCCCCAGATATAGGCCTACCATCACCCTATCAACTGCTCCTGGGGGAAGAGACCCGTGGATGCCTCTGGAAGCAGCTTTCCTTTGGCTACTACAAACGGGTAAGATTTAAGACCTTAATGAATGCCTATAAAATCTTCTCCAATATACGGAAAACTTTTGGGCTGGGTAATTTAAATTACTACACCCCTCTTAACAACAACCCCAATTTACCATCGATATTCGACGCTTCCTATATACCTGAATGGCATCGAGCAGGTATATTGAAAATGGGAGACTTGATAACTATTGATGGTATTAAATCCTTTTGCTCTTTGAAAACTAAATTTCAATTGGGAGAATATCAGTCTTTTAAATATATGGCTATAAGAGTCTTTCTATCCCGTAAGACCGGGGGAACAGCTGGCTTTTCTAGAGTAGACCTCATTGATAAATTACAAAACTCCACCCTGCCCAGGATTGGATACATATATACTAAATTAGTCAGTTTGATGCCTGATTATATGCTTGCCACTGCCAATAAATGGCAAAGAAAGCTAAATATCCCTTTTAACACATTTAACCAGGCTGTGCAATCAGCCAGGAGTGACTTGCTATCAGCTAAACTGCAGGCACAATTTTTTAAGACCGCCTTTTTTCTATATATTACACCGGGCAGAGTTGCGAAATGGGGAACGGGGGCAGGAACACTCTGTCCCAGGTGTGCAGAGTTTAGCGCGGACTCGATCCATATGTTCGCTACTTGTCCCCAACTTACCCCTCTATTGGGTCAGATAGAAGACTTCTTTAGTAAAGTCCTATCACAGGAAATTCAACTAACACCCCCAACAGTTTTGTTAGGCATACAAGACAAAGTCAGTAGAAAGAACGGAGGCGCACTTATGTTTGTAGCTATGACCATTCTGCGTCTCTGCATAACTTCATCATGGAAAGACCCTAACCCTCCATTATTTTCCTGCTGGTTAGCTCGATTGATCTCTACTTGTAAATTGGAAAAGGCTATATTCTCCAAAATGGGCAATAGGGGGAAAAAAAGGGTCTTGCTATCTGGCAACCGTTATCCGCTTGGCTTAGATAGATAGACTCAATAGGGGCTTTCGCCATTCAAATAATAGTTCTTGTTCTTCTGAGGGATATTCTGAGGGACACTAAGGGGCCGATTCTGATGCGGGTTGGAAAAGCTTCCTGACCGAATCGGTTGGGAAATGGTGTCCGACCCACTCGGATCGGGAAAGTCCGACCGGCGGAGTAGGATGCATCCGGATGCTTCCAGATACGATTTGGTTGAACTCCCATTGACTTCAATGGGAACATTTGTTCCTAACCGCATCAGAATTGGGCCCTCGGTCGGGAAGGCACGTTCCCGATCCGATTTGGAAGGAGCAAATGCCGTTAGGAGGCCTTCCTAACCGCATCAGAATCAGGCCCTCGGTCGGGAAGCTTTTCCAACCCGCATCAGAATCGGCCCCTTAGTGTACCCACAATAACGCTTGATACCGCTCGATTTTAGCTGAGACTTTTTCGTATCCACACTGTTGACGCCATAAATAAGCGTTAAATGTTATAAGTTATATTGTTTCGGTATGTCTACTTTTATCAGCCATTCTTTTCTTTTTTTTCTTTCTTTTCTTTCTTTTCGTCTACTTTTCTTTTTTCCTCCGCGTCTTTTTTCTTTCTTTTTTCCTTTATTCACTGTTTTCTCGATTCTCGATACATTAGACATTGAATACCTGTAATAGGTTACTCACCAACCAATGCCTATCTTGATGTTTTAAGTGTCAGGGGAGGGGGGTGGAGGGAGGGAAGGGGGAGGCACGTGATTGAAAAGGTTTCTTATCTTTGTATTTATCTTTTGTACTCTCAATAAACAAAAAAAAACAGTAGTCAAAGACATGTTTTTATGTCTTTAGCATGAAAAATTATGAATGCCCTCACAGTGCCAAATAGCAAGCACAATCTGGTGTCACCCACACCCTACTTCCCCAGGTGTGTGCAATCTCTGTGTTTGCCTATGCTATGCATTCTTCGACATGTGTATTCTTTTTGCATACTCTCGCAAGTATTTTTGTGTGGCTAGACCACAGGGCAATAGTTCATATTTATTTCTAACTTTGTCCTCATACTTATATTCAGCACCTCACACAGATGCCACACTGAGATGCAAACTCATATGCTGTTGTTAAGGCGTACATTAGTAAATCCATACGCTTTTTCCTGTGTGAGATTTTTTTACACACCACTCTTAGCAGTGGCAATCCGTCTTTTATAGCCATGAGCTTTATACATCTTGCTAACATAACATATCATAACTCTGCATCAGTAAGTTAAGGGCTTGGTGTCTGCAGTCCTTACTATTTATAGGATAAATCTTCTTTTAATAGCTTTGTCAATCTATATATAAAATCTTGCATTGTACCACTGTCTTGTTCTGGTGTGTCTGAGTACAGTAGCAGGAGGCATTTTTGTAGTGGTATATTCAGCTTTCCTAGACAGAGGAATTTGAGCGCTGGTGGTATTACTTAAATCATTGTTGCAATGCCGAACTTGCTGAAATCTAGCATTTGCCTATTCATTACACGTTTGTGCACCATCGCTTATATAGTATCGATGATAAGTGTTGGAATATAGGATGGGAGATCTTGGTGGGAGACATCTTGCTCCAGAACACTGCTCCAGTTCTGTGCTCCCCAGTGGGTGTATAGTTGTCTTACTTTTTCACAAAGAGAAACACTGATTCTTGTATCATAGACTATGATACTTTCTAAATATCAACCCTTGCTAGATGTCGAAGACTGTGAAAAAGCACATAAATTGTCATTATATAAGCTGTTTGACTGTAGAATAGATCTTGCAGCAGATGCAATGACTCCCCGTTAAATGATCTATGTCTAACTGAATAAAGAGAATGGCTTACTTAAATCATAGCTGGGATGACATTCTTCAATTGTGTTATCAGATCCTGAACCTCACCTGTCAGAGTTAATTCCTAAAAGCATGCTACCATGCAGCTGATTATCAAAAATAGTGTGCCATGAATTTAAATCTTTTGATTATTTTACCAACTTGATGCTAGAATTACAGAAGAAGAACATTCATCTACAGGACTCCCTCTTGTGGAACTCTTTACCATTAAAACCTAGACTGCAAAATTACTGACTCCTTAATATTCAGGGGTTCCCTACTAACCCTGGGCAAAGCACTACGCTACGCTCGCGTAGTTTGCGAAGTTTGCGCTACTTCGCACAACGCGAATTGCACGTAGCACAGTGCAAACACGCGTAGCGTAGCGTAGCGTAGTGCAGCGGTCATGTTTGCTTGCTCGCGGTCCTCAACGTCAAGTTGGCGACCGCGAGCAAGCAAAATGACATCCCGGCGAGACTTTTCCTCGTTCGCGATCAGCAACATCAAGTTGCCGATCGCGAGCGTGGAAAATAAACCTCCCGCGAGATTCTCAACGCGGGGAGGTCAGGTTTCTCATTGCGAGTGGTCACGTATGCTAGCGACCGCTCGCGATGAGAAACTACCAGTCCGCGTTGAGAAAGCTGCCGCTCGAGTAAAAATCTACTCGAGCGGCAGTAAAGACAGCTCGCACTGTGCAAGATGCCGTTTTCAATGATTGCACAGTGCGGACAAGCATCCGGCACTGTGCAATCATTGCGAACAGCGCACTACGCAGTTCGCGTAGTGCTACGCGTAGCTCGCGTAGTGCGAATTGCACTTTGCGTAGCTTCGCGTAGCGCTACTTCGCGAACTACGCCCAGGCTTATTCCCTACATCCCCGCAATTTCAACCTGGTCTATGGTTAGTTCATTCCTGTTTCCTACTTAATCAATGGCACACAATAACTTGATTCTTCCATCCTG
Organism: Calotriton arnoldi; assembly: GCA_963921515.1. Lineage (NCBI taxonomy): Eukaryota > Metazoa > Chordata > Amphibia > Caudata > Salamandridae > Calotriton > Calotriton arnoldi. Next base: position 185,629 of record CAWUFW010003771.1, on the reverse strand, counting down.
CCGAGCAGATATCTAAGATCAGCAATGCATTCACCATCTGTGGCTCCTTAGGACTTTGTTAGTTCTCCTCCAAGGCTTTATACTTTTTTGACATATAGAAACAAGGGTACAAACCAGAAAATGTATTCGTTATGCTGATCAATTGTCTGCTTCATCTGTCACAAGGTTTATTGACTAGTCTCCTGCCGATATGTATCTTTAGCCCATAGATCTCAGAGCGTACCATAAGTTGATATGTAACATTTTACAAAACCCTAAATAGAATAAAATAATAAGCCACAAATAAAAATAGATACCATCATCAAAGATCGAGCAGTTACGCATGCTAAGAAGATTCAGTAATATGAAAATGAATCTAATAAAAGCATATAGTTTAATATTATATGCTCAAATCATTTTGGCACTTATAAACATGTGATTTTGAACATTTGGTTGTGTAACAGCAGGCTGATTATCTGCTTTTTTGCATACTACATTTAAATAGACTATTGATGTGTATGTCAAGATGTAAGTGGATAACCTACTAATCTATTCAACCACATATTCTAATCAGACACATCATGTTAAAGAAATTCTGCAAAATATTCATAAGCTTTAAGTTTTACAAATGGAGGTCTCACATCTAGGATACATCCTAAAACAACAACGGGTAGAAATTATTTATGCCAAGATTCTGGACTAGTCTATTACAAAAACAATTAAAAAAACTATAGAGATTTGTGCACTTCTATAAAAAAAAAAATAACTAGAGGCTTATCCAGCCCACATTCACTCCTTGGGTAATCTACTGTAAAATGAAGGCTCCTTTAATGTTCTGATAAAGTTAAAAAATACTTTAACTTTCTCAAGAAATCAGGTGATTTAGTTCATTAAACAAACGGCCATGGGTTTGCACCACAAATATATATAGTTTGATATTTTAATACATGTAGCTAACAAGTATAAAAACTTCAATCATTGCTCTTTCATTTCTTTAAAAGGAAATCTATTTAGTTGTAGAGGTCAAAACATAATTTCGTATTAGTGAAACTATATGTCTGTAAGGCATTTTAACATGTTTGAACCACCCTCCTTGGATTGTTGTATTGAAAAGCAAGTAATTACAACATAAATTAGAAAACAGTATTGGTGACAATAAATTCCTTTTTCTGGCTGCATTATTTAGAAATTCCCTAGAATTTAAAATTGTAGTGTCAGGTTACAAAGAATATGTTTTTTTTTAAAATTACAAAATATCAAATAAAAATGTATAGACTCTTGTATGCAAGATTTTCTTTTCAAGTCCAGGATTTATCATTTCACCAGAATGTAAAGTTTTCTTTCCAGAATTCATGAAACAATAGAAAACTTTGAAACACGTTTCCCAGTGATCAAAACATTTCATTGTATTTTATAGAAAAAATACATTGATAACAATACAAATATATTACTGAAACTGTAAATAATTGTCAGCTTACCCAGATCAAACAATGAGCCTAATATATGCCAGCAATAAACTTGAGTTATAAAACATTAAATAAAAAGTAAAATAAAGACAACGAGCTACAGATGTCAAAGTACAAAGAAACACAATGTCATGGGAAACAGAGCCAAAGAGCAGATGTGTCGAGTATCACAAACCTGAGAACTTGGTTTCCACAGGAGCAGATGATATTAGCCCAAATCCCAACCTCCACTGTCTGCGGACAATAATTATCCACGAGCAGTGAAGAGGGGGAAAGGGGTTTGGGAATGAGAAAACAGAGAGTCTGCCACTGCCACGCCTCTTCCTCACTGGAATCCTAGCGAGGGTCTTCACAAGCATCTGAAATTACAAACACAACATTACTAACTCAAAAACTGGACCCTCCATAGTAAATCTCAATGTCTCTTTCTATATTAAATCCTGTACCTGTACTAAACAGTGGTTTTGCCGCTCTCTGATATATATATATATATATATATATATATATATATATATATATAGGCATATAAGACCTTATAGATAGTTGTAGAATCTTGCAGAATCTTCTTAATGTTCTCTTCTTTCTTTTAGGTTTCGATGAAGATTGTTGGTAAAGTTCTGTTGATGGTAAGTACACATATATATATATCTATAATTACATGTAGTCTCTGTATGCTATGCCGTGTGGTTCAGTGAAGATGACTATACTGCTGAAATGTCACCATAGAATTGCCTCACAGAAATTATGCTTCGTGAAAAGTCTTTATCCAAGCATAGAGTTAAAGTCTGAAAAAAGGTTTCTCTGGAGTGCGTCCCACAGCAAGTGGAGAAGCTGGCTGAAACTATCCCTCTAAGATTGAGGAATGACGAAATGTTGACAGTCACTGTGATACTAACTGCAGACTTGAATCATGTAGACTGACGGAATTAGAAGAGTTAAAAGAACTTACTTGAGTCTCTATTCACTAATGTCCTCAATTACCACCAAGAGGTTTCCCTTCACAGCAGCGGCGCTAAGGAATCTGGTTCACTGTACCTGAAGGAACCGGGAGAAACACTGCAGGGGAAGGGAAAAGGTCTTCGAAATATACGCTGACTAAACAGCTGACTTCAGGAAACTGAAACGCTAGTCTCCGCTGTCAAAACTGACTGAGAAGAGCTGCGCAGAAAGGGAACGCTGCTTCTTCCTCAGTAACGACGGTTGAAGTGCGCTGAACACCAGACACACGAGCGCGTTAACAGCACACTTCTCTTCAGCCTAAAAACACTAGAGGGCTGGCCTACAGATCTCCGATCGGCAAGCCACCATCTTGGAATCCCGCCTACATACGTCTGCCTGTACTACTTCTGCGGGAGCCCCAGCGATATAGAGAGATACTGCCAGCAAGGTGAGTAAGAGGAAATCTTTTAAATCTAGCGCTAAATCTGGAGAAGCGCCGCCTTATTCTGGGCTGGGGCAAAGCGATCCTGACAGTACCCCCCACCAAGGCCCCTTCTCCTCCCTCCTTGGGCTTATTAGGATTAGTTCTGTGAAACTCACGAACCAAACGAGGGGCATGAACATTAATGCTGGGTTCCCATGATCTCTCCTCAGGACCATAGCCTTTCCAATCCACTAAGTAGAAAAATTTTCCTTTGGTTCTTTTAGAGTCTAGAATACGTTTGACTTCATATTCTTCTCCTGCTTGCAAATGGATTGGGGCTGGTGGCAGATCTTTTCTTAACTCTAGAGGATTTCTTTTAACCAATGATACATGGAAAACTGGATGAATTCTTAACTGACTGGGAAGCTTTATTTTCAAACTGACTGGGTTGACCACCTTTTCCACCGAAAAAGGGCCAATAAATCGAGGCTGGAATTTCCTATTCCCTTTCAAACGCATATTACGGGTAGAGATCCAAACCTTATCTCCAGGCTCATAAACGGGATTTTCTCTCCTCCTCTTATCTGCCTGCTTCTTAAAGGAACCTTTTGCTTTTACCAAATTATTGGTGGCTATCTGATAAGCCTTTTGTAAATCTCTGACTACTACCTCTACCGCAGGTACCTCACTCTCAACTTTTCCCACTGACATGTTTGGATGCCTGCCAGAATTCAGGAAGAAGGGGGAATAACCTGTGGAAGAGTGAACCGCATTGTTATAAGCGAACTCAGCCGCCCATCTCAAGGTAGGCCAATCACCCTCTTGGTCCATTAGATACAGGCGCAAATATTGCTCCAGGTCTTGATTCACCCTCTCGGTTTGACCGTCTGTTTCTGGGTGGAAACTGGTAGACAACCGAGAATCTACTCCCAACGTCTTCAAAAATGCCCTCCAAAAATGGGAGATGAACTGTGGCCCCCAATCGGAAATAACCACCTAGGGAATTCCATGCGTCTTGACAATATTTTGGGAGAATAATGTGGCCAACTGTCTAGCATTTGGAATGGATTTTAGCGGGACAAAATGACTCATTTTGGAAAAGTGATCAACTACCACCCAGATGGTAGAATAGCCCTGGCTGGAGGGTAAATCTACAATGAAATATATGGAGACAGTATGCCAAGGGTATGGGGCTACTGGTATTGGCGTAAGCAAACCTTGGGGGGCCTGCCTGATGACCTTCCCTTTGACACATTGTTCACAAGATGCCACATATTGTCTCACCTGAGCTTCAATCTCTGGCCACCAGAATTCTCATCTTATCAATTCCACAGTCTTTTTAACTCCTTTGTGACCAGCCATTGGATTATCGTGACAAAGCTGAATGACCTCTTTGCACAATTCCATGCTTGGAACAAATAATTTTCCTTGAAAATAAGGTTTTCCATTCCTTATTTCCCTTTCCGTACCCAGTTTGACCCATTCTATCATCTCTTCTTCGGAAAGGGCCATCTTGAGTCTGTCCTCCAAGTCAGAGAAAGAGATGGTTCCGATGATCTTATCTTCTGGAATAATCAGTTCCTCCTTAGTAGCCTCCTTAGGTTCGCCTGTATTTAGGCGAGACAAGGCGTCTGCCTTCCCATTAGTCGATCCAGGTTTGTAAGTCAAAACAAAATTGTAATCCACGAAGAAGAGAGACCACCTCAATTGTCTAGGGGTAAGGGTTCGTGCTGACTCTAAAAACTGCAAATTCCTATGGTCAGTAAAAACTGTTGTTTCATGTTTTGCACCAAAGAGATAGTGTCTCCACTCTTGAAAGGCATCCTTCACAGCCAACAATTCTTTGTACGCAATGGTATAGTTTATTTCTGCAGCCGTTAGTTTTCTAGATCGATAGGCAACAGGGTGGAGCTGACCCGTTTGCTTGTGTCTCTGCGACATGATTCCTCTGATGGCTAAATTGGAAGCATCAGCTTCCACGAAGAATGGTTCTTCAGTATTGGGATGCAAAAGAACCGGAGCAGAAGTAAAGGTTTCCTTTAGTAACTGAAAAGCCTTCTCAGCTTCTGGACTCCAAATGAACTTTTCCTTCTTCTTCAAAAGTCGAGTAAGTGGGCTAACTTTTTCAGAAAAATTGAGGATGAAGCGCCTGTAAAAATTGGCGAATCCGAGAAAGCTTTGTATTTGTTTTACATTTTGGGGAGCAGGCCAATCCTTAATTGCTCTCACCTTCGCTTCATCCATTGATACTCCTTCGGGAGACAGAACGAAACCCAAAAATTCCACTCTGTTGGTATGGAATTTACACTTTTCTAGCTTCACATAGAGTTGATGCTTCAACAGTTTCTCCAAGATTGCTCGTACATGCAGCACATGTTCCTCCATGTTGGCAGAAAATATGAGTATATCATCAATATACACAACTGCGAAACAATTCAAAAATTCTCTAAGTATGTCGTTGACAAAATGCTGGAAAGCCGCTGGTGCATTGCACAAACCGAATGGCATTACCTGATATTCAAAAAGACCAAAACGAGTACGGAATGCCGTCTTCCACTCATCGCCCTCTGCCATTCTCACCAGATGGTAGGCCCCTCTCAAATCTAATTTGGTGTATATTTGGGCTTCTTTTACCTGATCCAATAGTTCTGAAATCAGAGGCAGAGGGTAACGGTTCTTCTTAGTGACCTGATTTAAAGCTCGGTAGTCAATGCAAGTCCGAAGTTTTCCATCCTTCTTAGGAATGAAAAACAGTGGTGAGGAGACAGGGGACAGAGAAGGTCTAATGAACCCGTTGGACAAATACTGGTCCAAGTATTCCTTTAGATGGAGGTTCTCCGCTTCTGAGAGGGCATAGATTCTGCTGCAAGGTAACGAGGCACCGGGTTCCAGTTCTATCTTGCAATCTTACTCCTGATGTGGAGGTAATTTCTTGGCCTCTTGCTCATCGAAAACTGATGCCAAATCGCGATATTCTCTGGGAATCTCCTGGACATCATCTGTACCTATCACATGACACTGCTCCGCCAACAGGGACGAAGATGAAGGTTGATGATCCGGGATACTCCAATCGAAGCAATGATGTTCACAATATTCGGAGTTCAACTCCACAGTTCTTTTAGCCCAATCAATCCTTGGATTGTGTTCGGTTAACCACGGCAAACCAAGAATGAGCTGAAATTGAGGAGCATCTATTAGACTAAATTTAAAAAAACTTCGATGACGACCTGGTCCTATTAATAATATCTCCTCGGTGTCATAAGTAATGGGTCCGGAAGATAGGTTGGTCCCATCCACAGCTCGGACTGGTTCAGGCTTTTCTTTCCTTAAAAAGTGAATTCCCAGCGACTTGGCAAATTTAATATCGCAAAAATTCCCTGTCGCCCCTGAATCAATCATGACGGAGACTTTATCAACTTCTGACTTTCCAAATTTAATTAAGCTGGAAATGATTAAATGGGGGCAGATGATTGTAAAGTATTGGTGACCAACTGAGAATCTGGAGTTGACTTATCAGTAGCACTCACCAGAGCAACTCCTCCTACTGGTGAGGCCTGTCTTTTACCCAAGAAGAGTTCTTCGGCTGCTTTGGACACTCTTTAACAAAATGCCCGGAGCTTCCACAGTACATACAAAGCTTCCCATTCCTTCGCTTTTCTCTCTCTTCCTTGGACAAAGGCTCTCGGACCGTGCCTATTTGCATAGGTTCTTCACTTGATGAAGCTTCACTGGGTTTTACCAAGTCAGATTTGACTCTATCGAAGCGAGGAGGAAAATGCCTTACATCCTTCCGACGTTCATTCTTTCTCTCATATTGTCGTTGGTCAATTTGTAGAACCAGATCAATCAATTCGGAAACATCTGTGGGTCTTTTGGGAATCTGAGCCAAACCATCTTTTAATTCATCCTTGAGACCTCTGTAGAAAATGGCAGCTCTTTTGGCTTCAGGCCAGTTGGTTTCTACTATAAGCTTATTAAATTGCGCAAGATACGCAATCAACTCACGGTTTCCTTGCTTGAGGTCAAGAAGTTCGTTATCCGTAGTCTGGGAGATGGTGCATCTGTCAAAAATGCGCAGAAACTCAATTTTAAATCTATTGAAATCATAAAGGATGAGATCGTTACTATTCACCAGAGGCATAGACCAAGCTGCAGCATCTCCGCTCAGGTAAGACAAAATGAAGGCTATCTTGGATTAATCTTCTTTGAAAATTATGGGCCTACATAAAAAATGCAGGGAGCACTGAGTAAGAAAAGTTTGGGCTTTATGGGGATCTCCAGTAAATCTTTCTGCGGCTGCAAGAAGAATTGTGGGGGAAATGGCGTGTATCACCTGTGTAGTTAACTCAGCAGCTGATGGGGAAGGGGAAAATTGTTGGGATTTTTGTTCCTTGGACTGAGAATGGGGCCCACCCGCCAACTCCTCAACTCTCTGCCTAAGATAGGTGCTTTCCTGACTGGATTTCCTTATCTCATCTCTAAGAGCCTTGTTTTCCTCCATAGTTTCACATAACTGTTTTTGTAAACTTTCTAGAACCGACGCTAATGCCTTAAGGTCTAACCCTTCAGCCATTCTGCCCGGGTGGAAGTACTTTTGGTAATGGCACTTCAATCTGTCGAGTACCACGAACCTGAGAACTTGGCTTCCACAGGAGCAGATGATATTAGCCCAAATCCCTACCTCCACTGTCTGCGGACAATAATTATCCACGAGCAGTGAAGAGGGGGAAAGGGGTTTGGGAATGAGAAAACAGAGAGACTGCCCCTGCCACGCCTCTTCCTCACTGGAATCCTAGCGAGGGTCTTCACAAGCATCTGAAATTACAAACACAACATTACTAACTCAAAAACTGGACCCTCCATAGTAAATATCAATGTCTCTTTCTATATTAAATCCTGTACCTGTACTAAACAGTGGTTTTGTCGCTCTCTGATATATATATATATATATATATATATATATATATATATATATATATATATATATATATATATAGGCATATAAGACCTTATAGATAGTTGTAGAATCTTCCTAATGTTCTGTTCTTTCTTTTAGGTTTCGATGAAGATTGTTGGTAAAGTTCTGTTGATGGTAAGTACACATATATATATATATATAAAATGAAAAAACCTCTACTCCTCATCAGGAAAAGAGCACGCACACGAGGGCTATTTGGGTTAAGGCCTTTTTATTAAATGAGCCTCCTCTGACCCAACATAGATACGCGTTTCAGCTGACGCAGCAGCCTTCTTCAGTCTAATATGCGCCATTTTGGTATCAGCTTTTATACATTTGTTAAAATCATAGACATAGAAAAGTACTTGACATCTAAAATTTAAATCCTAAATATGAATACTCTTATGAACAGTGGATCAATACTGAACATTTCATTAATGCTATGTATTAGATGGTTACTATTATCAGCATTTCAATGGTGCATAGTGCATCAAAAATGTTCATAAATACAGTGCATTGTGCAACAACCGAACCATTGTAATACAAATTTATACCTGATCACTGACATTAAAAAGTAGATGCCTTCAGGTTATTCTGAATCTTATAATGCCCATATGTTATTGTAAAAACCCACCGTGCTGGTCACATGGTGATAAATATAAAAACCGTCGCGCTGCTCAAATTTAGAATTCGGGGGAGACACGTAACATTACATTGCCTTTGAACTCCATTGAAGAGCAAAAATGGGGAATGTTCGTGAAATCACGTCTGGCTAATAGTGAACAATACTGAAAATATATGCTGGTGTACAATATCAGAGAATGGAACATATCTGAATAATAGCGCTAACTGCCAACATGCCGCATATTCATTGTAACACATAAGCGCTGGAGTGTACACAAATAAACAACGCTCTCATTTAACAGTTCGAGCCTCATTGACAAAAGTTAATCAATGTTCAAGCCGGGACTTCACCTCCCATAATACCTCAGGGTTGTCACATCACTGTTCGGAGGCAACACCTGTACTGATATCAAAGTTCTTGTTTTTCGTGATAAACCCGGGCACTTATAGACACAAACTTGTTACGGCGGCATGTTGCTAAGAGGAATGCATCTTTCACTTAACCGATTTCCCACCTCTTGTATCGACATAGCAGAGTTAAGCCCGGACTCCCCAAAGGCTCCGAAATAGACTTGATCATGAACATCCGAGGCCAGCTGTAATGAGCCAGTCATCGAAAAGTCTCCTCACCCGCAGCCGCGTGTTGCCATGAAACCAAACACAAAGCGGGGTCAGGGAAGGCCGACATGCAAAAAATTGTTAAGCCCCATAGTCCTCACCGCATAACACAGTGCCCAGTCACCATGCGCCACACCGTTCTACTGAGTAGGGCATATCGAGACAGGGAGAGGACTGAGTCATGCACTGAATGCCAAGTGACCTCCTCCTCGCTGCAGGGTCATTGCCTCCCCCTCTGCTGTCGTCCACAACTTCTCTTCCCGGCGGACATCTTGGGGGCCGTCAGTGTAGCACTCCCATGCTGCTTACTCCAGGTTGCGGCTGGAACTGGCGGCCCAAAACGACTAGTGTTGCGTGGACAGCGTCAACCGCCAACACTGGTATGTATAAAACGAAAAAACCTCTACTCCTCATCAGGAAAAGAGCACGCACATGAGGGCTATTCGGGTTAAGGCCTTTTTATTAAGTGAGCCTCCTCTGACCCAACATAGATACGCATTTCAGCTGATGCAGCATATATATATATATATCTATAATTACATGTAGTCTCTGTATGCTATGCCGTGTGGTTCAGTGAAGATGACTATACTGCTGAAATGTCACCATAGAATTGCCTCACAGAAATTATGCTTCGTAAAAAGTCTTTATCCAAGCATAGAGTTAAAGTCTGAAAAAAGGTTCCTCTGGAGTACGCCCCACAGCAAGTGGAGAAGCTAGCTGAAACTATCCCTCTAAGATTGAGGAATGACGAAATGTTGACAGTCACTGTGATACTAACTGCAGACTTGAATCATGTAGACCAGCGGTCTTCAAACTGTGGGGCGCGCCCCCCTGGGGGGCCGTGGATGTGTTCCTAGGGGGGCGCCAATGGGTCTGCAATTACATGCAAATGAAGATAGCCTGGAAGCGGGAAAGGCTCGTTTCTAGGCTATCTTTATTTACATGTAGCATTTAAGGTCCATAAGAAAGTGTGAGGACCGTAGTACTGAGTGGCATGGGGCAGGTTCAGGGAGTGTGGAGACTGGGTTAAAGACATAGCAAAAAAAGGAAAAAAATCAGCATTTTTTTCACCTTCAGGTAACTGCATAATAAAAACACGCACACACCTCAAAATAACAATAAATGCAAGTTAAACTAATCAAAAGGGAAATACACTCTTTTACCTTTTGAAATCTCGGTTAGCTAATGTGATCACTGCTAATTTCTTTGTGTGTGACCAGAAAGTCACAGAATTAAATCCTTAATGGTGCAGTGAGGAATAGTGGCTTGTTTATTTACAGTGCTACGGGGACGAAGTGTGTGACGGAAAGCACTGTGAATGTCATTATTTTAAAGTAGAATTACACAGTATAAAACAGGCTGCTGCAAAATACTGTTTAAGATAAAACAAGTGCTTTATATTATAAAAAATATATAGTTTAGTGAGAAACATTCAGACTATATCTATAGGAAATATTTGATATGTGTCCATTAAAAGGGTGCACTCTTTTTAATGGACACATATATTAGCTCTCAAAATAAATAAGTATTTGTCACCGTGAAGCTCCAAGTGACTATTAACTAAAACCTACACTGGCTCCAAAGCAGCCTTTATATTTGGTGATTAATCAATTGCACACATTTAGATTTCTTTCAGGTAGGGGCATCCTGGTGAGAAGGCATATTGTTTTTTTAACAGTTCTCTACTCTTCTATCTGCTTCACAGGAGCACCCCTCCCACCGCATGCATGTTCTGTGAGTGGTCCTAACCACTATGTTATGGGGGACATAACTGGACCCCAGTTATGTCAGTCTTACGATGAAAAAGAACGTGGGGGTTAACATTCGGGCCCACTTCACCATTTCTGAACATGGAACAGGGCCCAAACAACAGAGGGAGGGAGGGAGGGGGCTAAATGTACTTTTTTGTTGTTCTTTTACACAAAGCAGCAGAAAACATGATTTGGGCGTCTGGCCTATAAGTGATGGCCCTGTTCAGTTGGCAAAGTAGACAGTTTGCTTTGTAGGACTGTATGTATCGTTGGTGCCACAGCTCCTTTAGAGACCCAGGGCCTACTTGCTGTGCCGGTGTTGCCTTGGTCCTCAGAGCAATGGACCAAGGGAAGGGAAAATTGAAGCGCAGGAGACAACTTGATCTCAGAGAGATGGGGGGTGGATGATGAGAGATCAGAGGGAGAGAGATGAGGTGAGATGGGAGCCCATGTTGTTAACAAAGGTCAGAGGCGACAACAAGTTAGTGGCTATCATTAGTGAAGCAGGAGTAGTGATGCTTTTGCCCAGGGGCCCATTGCATCACAATTATGAATGTTTTACTATATAAAATGGGCATGAGGGCTCATTTTCCTTGCTAGCATCAGGGCAGATGGCACCCTTGGTGCAAAAAGGGGGCAGCATGCAGTAGCTCATTTTTTTTCAGAAAGAGGCTGAGCTTGTTTTGAGATTGAAGTGATGGTCAGACATGGTGGGGAATGAGTGAAAGAAGAGGAAATAGCCAGCTTCTCAGGGCTACTGCCATCATGTGTGCAGTAGGTGGAGTTGCATTGGGGCCCACAGCACCCCTATTATGGAGAGTAGTGTGTTGGTCAATTCTGTTCTTGCTTGCATGCTGTTGCTTTTTTTGTAAGCCCCACACTTAGTGTGCAGTACAAGCTACAGAAGAGCACACCTAAAATGACCTCATGATCCCCCCTGCGATCATCTCTACCCCTTTCCAAATCCTTGCCATATAGTTTTGGGGGGGGTGGCCCAACTTCAAAACATTTTGCTTAGGGGGGCTCAGAGCAAAAAAGTTTGAAGACCTCTGATGTAGACTGACGGAATTAGAAGAGTTAAAAGAACTTACTTGAGTCTCTATTCACTAATGTCCGCAATTACCACCAAGAGGTTTCCCTTCCCAGCAGCGGCGCTAAGGTATCTGGTTCACTGTACCTGAAGGAACCGGGAGAAACACCGCAGGGGAAGGGAAAAGGTCTTCGAAATATACGCTGACTAAACAGCTGACTTCAGGAAACTGAAATGCTAGTCTCCGCTGTCAAATCTGACTGAGAAGAGCTGCGCATGAAGGGAACGTAGCTTCTTCCTCAGTAACGACGGTTGAAATGCGCTGAACACCAGAAGCGCGTTAACAGCACACTTCTCTTCAGTCTAAAAACACTAGAGGACTGACCTACAGATCTCCGATCGGCAAGCCACCATCTTGGAATCCCGCCTACATACGTCTGCCTGTACTACTTCTGCGGGAGCCCCAGCGATATCGAGAGATACTGCCAGCAAGGTGAGTAAGAGGAAATCTTTTAAATCTAGCGCTAAAACTGGAAAAGCGCCGCCTTATTCTGGGCTGGGGCAAAGCGATCCTGACAAGCTGGGAATTACCAAACATAGTAAGCAAAACTGTAAAACCAAACAAACCCATTATTAGAGTTAATGATCAAATGCTTCCCAAAAAGATTTTTGAAATAGGATTATTTTTGCAGATTATGTAGTGAATCTCTATTCCCTTTCATGGTGAATGTAATGGTGAATGTAGTGAATCTCTGTTCCCATTCATGGTGAATTTAATGGTGAATGTAATATGACTCCACCAGAATCAAAATAATATTTAGGGAATTGGCATCTTTCCAATTCAAAGTGATGGGCTTATATAGTAGATAAAACAAGAAAATCAAATAATTTAGTCTGAGCTCATGATAATAAAGAACTTAAGGCAAACAATTTATGATTCACTTATATGAAGTAGGATCAGTGATATGTATAATTCTAACAGTATGTCTCATATTTTCGCCTGGAACTCAAATACAATTGGGCACTCATAAATTAAATGTTGCAATCACCAGCTGTCAGATTTACAAGACCAGTATATGGGATTATCAAGTAATTTAGCCTTAAATAGCTTCTATGGGGTCGTTGTGTTGCTCCATAAACATATATGTTGGTTTGGTATACACCAAGTGACAATCAACTTGAAATATTACAAGACCACATATTCTTCTTTTGTTCAAATGAAACATCTACATTTCAGAATATACTCAGTTTATTCAAATTGTTAACTCTGTCAATAGTTTTTAAAAATAAAAATTAAGGGCATATTAGCAAGACCCACGTTAAAATTATCGCCGTTTAGCTGGCAGGAAACTGCCGCTAAACGGCGATAATGGGCTTGCTAATATGCGTTATGGTATTCAATAGAAGCCCAGGTTAGATGTCCTGCACATCTAACCTGGGCTTCTATTGAATTCTATAACGCATATTAGCAAGCCCATTATCGCCGTTTTAGCGGCAGTTTCCTGCTGCTAAAACGGCGATAATTTTAACGTGGGTCTTGCTAATATGCCCCTAAATTAGGTGTCAAATGACCAAAATGACTGTAGATGTTTAAGCAAAATATAGATTCTGAAATCCTGGTCATGGGCAGCATATTATGGAAGGATAGTAGCATAAAGGATTTCATGTTTGTGAAACTCTGAGGATTGTAATTGCTTTTTTGCATGCAAATTCGAATATGGCAAACATGTTATCTTCTCAAATGTTATGTAAATATAAGATTCCTTCATCATCCAAGACTTCCAAAATCAAATTTACTTTTCGCGTTTGAAAAGGTTCAATGCCAAAGGGTAAAAATGTACAACATTTCATGCCAATATGAAATAATGAATCAATATCAAGTAATGCTGATTTGCTAATCTTTAATATATGTGAAACAGACTTTACATTTTTGATAGACAGTAATAATGCATTGTAAAGGAAAATGGTTGAACAAACATTGTTTTATTATCACAAAAATAATAGGAAATTTTGGAATCAAAGTTGTGTTAGCATTTTGTAGGTAATTGTAATGAAAACATACAAAGTGTATAGAGACTATGGGGCCGATTCCGATCTCGGCCGGTAGGGCACCCCACTTTCCCGACCGATTCGTACGTGCATCCAGCCAAGCGAGTACGATGCGAGCGCACGCGAATTCGCCAACCGACTTGTTCGCGGGTCCGACGCGCTCCGACCGACTCGCACGGACACGACTCGCACCGCGCAATGGAGACGTTCCCCGGCCGGGTAAGTACGATGCGCGCCACGAGCAGTTCGACCGACTCGCGCCGTCCGGCTCGAAGGAGCAGTCGTAGCCGCACTTTGGGGGTCCGTGTCGGACCCCCCTGTACGCCTAGCCACGCGAATCGCACACAGGGGGGACCCATGGGTCCCCCCTACCTGTGCATGTACGCCGCGAGTTGCGTCGAGGCGTACCCGCTGTAGGGGGCACCCTTGTTTGCATCGCACCCATTGAGTCAATGGGAGCCCGCGTACGCCTTGTACGTCCGGCTCCCATTGACTTCAATGGAAGTCCGACCGACTCGAGTCCGAGTGCATGCGTGCGCATCGTACTCGTTCGGTCGGACTGCCAGGGTCCAATTCGGTCGGAAATCTCTCCGGGTCCGGCTCGGTCGGAGAGATTTCCGGCCCGAATCGGAATCGGCCCCTATGTAGGGGAATAATAATTGTATTGCTTCACTCTTGCCCTGCTAGCTTTTATGCTAAGAGGACCAATTATTAATCTTCTTTTTTATTGTAATGTCAAGATAATCAAGAGTTTTCTAATGCCAAACTATCCAAGTATCCATTAGCACATCAGGAGTGCAATGTATATTGAAAGGGAAGAGTTTAGTCTGGTTCACCAAAGACACCAGCATATCTATGAATAATTTACAATAGAGAAGATATGGATGTAGAAGAATGATGTGCAATCTGTATTCAGAATAGTCAAAGCTTCAATAAAGGAACCCGCAACAGTTTGATAAAACTCAGCAGGTATATTATCTGGCCCTGGAGATTTACTTGAATTAGGAAAACATGACACCATGACTATTTTATTTGAGTTAATCAGATTATCCAGCATGTCTTTGTCAATTGAAGAAATAGTAGGTAGATTACAATGCATCAAGAACATATCAATAACATTGGAAAGGGTATTCAGAGGTTTAACGCAAAACTTAGCATAGTATGACATCTCATCATCAGCTATGTCTGACATAAGCCACAATAGCTACCATCTAACTTCCTAATGGCATGAAACTCATTTTATTAGTTCTAATTCACAAGAAAGGACCAAAAGCCCCACAGATCTTTTAGCATTTGAAAAGGTATTTTCATTAGATAATTGTATCTCAGCTCTGTAGCTAAGCATTATATTGTGTTCACAGGAAAAGTTTTGTATTTCGTTTTTGTAAATTGTGTCATTAGATGAAATGAACAAAATCTCCAACTTAGCAATTTATTTTTATGAAGTGTTAAACTGTTAATGCAGATTTGAATAATTTATTTTCATGAGCCTGTATAGAAATACCCACATCTCTAATATGTGCTTTAAATTCATTTCCATTAATTATTTTGGAGGTACATGTAGGAAGATTATGAAAAAGGTAATCATTAGTAGTAGACAACATTTTACTTTTATGATTGTCATTCAAGATGATATATGTATTTAATCTCTATTTCTGACAGTTGTTGGGAAGTCACCTAGTTTACAAAAAATTAAGATTAAATCGTGGCGAGCGCATTCTGTTTTGGGATTAGATATTGAATTACATGAATTTCTTGAAGGTAAAATAAATCTATTTGAGACTGAGATGAATGAGCTTTGAATAAAAATGCAAACTTCTAGGGCCTGATTCACAGAACTGACTTACGTGAAATACGTAAAGTTAGTAATTTTCGGTATTCACAGAATACACTTACCAATACTAACTTTATGTCCGCTCCCAGGCCGGAGATTCCGGCCCTGTGGCGGAATTTCCGCCTCTGGGCCGGAATCTCCGCCTCCGGGCCGGAATACCCTCATTTAGGCCGTTTATGCTCAAATGAGGGTATTCCGGCCCGGAGGCGGAGATTCCGGCCCAGAGGCGGAAATTCCGCCACAGGGCCGGAATCTCCGGCCCGGGAGCGGACATAAAGTTAGTATTGGTAAGTGTATTCTGTGAATACCGAAAATTACTAACTTTACGTATTTCACGTAAGTCAGTTCTGTGAATCAGGCCCCTAATGTGTAGGAAAATTAAATTACCAAATGTCAATGAGCTAAGTATTTTTGAAGAAGGTTTTTAAATTTATAAATGGTTTTAAGTGTCTGAATTTAAAAGGTGATAGCCTACCCAGTTGTGGGTCATGTATTAAGTTAATATTACTACAAGCAGGAGAATACTAAGACAAATAATGTCAGATGTAGTATCTCTCCAAAAACAGGATCATCAGTAGATGGACTATATATGTTTATTTAATGAAGGACGTAGTTTAAGTAGTTGAAGTTTAATTTGAACATACATAAACATCCATCAGAACCATTTTGTTGATGTAAAATTTGAACAAATAACTTTTCAGTGAAAATAATAACAATTCCATTTTTATGACCCATGGATAGAGAGAAACCAGGGCACCAATCCAACCTCTAGTCATACTTCATAAAACATTGCCGTTTACATCTTATAACTACATCTGTGATCTTTTTCTCTTTACTAGATCATGTAAGCCTTTAACTTGAAGGGAAGTAGTTTAAGATAATAGAAACCAGATATAATGGATGAAAAGATGAAAGACAGGATAGGAGAGTAGGCAACAATATAGGAATCGGGCTAATAGAATTAGCTCATATAAAAGTGAAAGGCAAGACAAACAACATAAAATGGTTTGATGATAGGAACCACAATTAATAAACAGGTAAAAGACAGTGGAGTAAGCCATGAAGCCTCATGCAAAGTGACCCTAATTATTTTGATGAATATTACATGGAAACATAATAATATTATCTATATGTTATAGTTCCTGCAAGACTTGGGAGTCCATTGAAAGAGGGTTCTGTTGATCAAGACAGGCAAGGAAATCTGCAGGAGAATTGAAGGACTTTGATCTATCATTCATCCAAATTCTCATTGTCAACTGGTCAAAGATGCCATATTTGTAACTAGTATCTTTCAAATCTGGGTTACAGTGGAGAGAATTCTTTATGTGTTGCAACAGTTTCCTTAATGAAGTCTTGGTGTATATGCATTTTGTTTCCTTATACTATCAAAGATGGCACATTAAAAACTGCTTTTCTAATTGTGATGAGATGACGATGATGACGAAGCACTTTAAAAATGACTGATCTGGGTTTAGCTTGGTTTGCCTTGCAATGTGAGGGAAGTCAGTGGGCATTATTAATTAAAAAAATTTGGGTAAACTTTAAGTTTAACAGATTTTTTTAAAGGTTTTCAAAATACGCCCTACAGTTCTGTTCTTCAACATTTTCTGATATGTTAGAGACATGTAGGCTGTATTGTATATTCCTGTTTTCAATATCTAAAAGTGAAATCCTCTTTGGAGTGACCTGACCAACAACAGAGGTAAGATGATTTATCACGTCTTTATTTTCCTTAATCTTGAATTCATTGACAGACTACCTCATCGATAGACCAGCCACATCTCGTTGGATGGTCTTGATATTAGAACTAAGATCTGTTGTTGCATAAATTGCACACATGCCTCTAAAACTTCCTCATTGGAGGTTTTTGTGGTTCAATGACCTTGGATTTAAGTGGTGGGGGTGATATAGCTTACTTTCTTTAGTAAGACTTATTTGACTTCAAGTTAGAGAAGGATGCAGCCATAAAGGAATTTATGTTATAGATTTGCAGTGAAGTATAAATACGCAAGTAAAAGAATGTAACTCTGAAAGATGTTAAGCAAATGGGTCAAAAATATAGAGAATGGTAAAAGAGCCTCAAGTAGTTTAGAAAGACTAAACAATTGTCAAATGTTCAGGAAAAACATTGAAAGATAAATAATTATATTGGGTTACAGAAATAAAATCACTGTGACTTTCTGAAATAAAAAATAATAGTTTAACTTTAGGTGCAGCAACTGTAACTGACTGGAGGCATTTTAGAGGGGAATCTATTTAGGCCACGCCCTCCTCACTCTGCATACCTTGTCTAATGAGATGCTCTCAGCCTCCCCTGAGAAGACAGTTCTGTACAGAAGAAAAGCTGTCCACAGCCCCTACGCTACAAAACACAGGGTCATTGCCAACCACTCTCCGTTGTGCTCTTGAAGCTTTCCAGTACCTTCAGAGATGGGAGATAGTTGAAAATAGAGTGCTGTTTCACTTGTAAAGAAAAATCCCTGTCGGGAAACTGGAGCTCAGCTGGAGGCAGTCATTTTGGCTCACATGCGCCAAAACCTGCCCCAATAATAATACCCTTCCCGATACGTTGTCCACATTACCAAAACACTAATTTTGACAAGTATGTTGAGGATACACACAATGTGTGTTAAAAACAAAGTTCATGAATTGTCCAAACAGTAGTTAAAATAACAGTCATATCATACTCAACCTGTTGCAGGTAAACCTAATACTTCAAAACCTTTAGAACTAGTATGAAGTCACAGCTGGTAGAAATGGGTGAAAGCTGATGTTTAAAAACATACCCATGAATGTTTAGTCTGCAAATTGAGGAAAGGTAAGTATCAAATTCCTGCAAAACTACTCATTCCACTTGGAGTACCCTCTTAGCTATGGCTTTCTATCACCATGCATCATGACATTGATTTACTCACCAAGACAGTCCATCATGTCCCTTTCGGACTCTGACTATTAGCAAAACACATTTTTAGTCACTGTACATCAGATATTTCCTTTATGGATGTGACAGGTAGAATATCCCAATATCAATAATGCCTGTAAAGGCTCTTTTTCCACTTAAAAGTAGAATTTTAATTTTCATCCAGTTAACATCCTTATAGTGATAGTCAAACAGAACAAACTAATCAAAATAGCAAACATTTTGATGCCACTTTTGCATCCTCCGTGATTAAGATTGGCAAATTAATTTCCTTCAGTGCAGTAATTCCTAGTCAACAAATGTCATTCTGTAACTTGATTGCCACATATTTTGGGCACACTGGATGCCTGCATGGAATATTATCAATAGGCTGATATTGTGCACATGGTTTTCATGAACTGATCACAAATGCAGACCGATGCAGAGAGCTTCAATTCTAACTGTCCTTCCTCCTCACATTCTTATAGATAATGACATCATGAAAAATTCTCCTGACAATCACTGAGGCTACTATACGCCTGATGGTCGGGTATGGTCATTTAAAAAAAAATATATTTCCTTTTTTCATGTTTCTTAACATTTCTAACAGCAGTTCATGCAGTAGAAGTCTGGTTGCTTTTCATCCTATTATCTGGAGTGTTCATGTAGTTTTTAATAGTTTGCTGATGTGTAACGTTCAATTTATTCCAAATGTTAGGCATTGTGCTATCAAGCCTAACACTAACATTTCAAAATTATATTATGGTTTGACCCTGGCAGGGACATTGTTTTACTTGGTAAGCGGGAAGCAGTACAGACCCAAAGATCATGTTTGGCAATTAGAAGCTAGTGCTCATGCTCCTTTGTTGATAAGGGCTTTTCACCTTCAACTCTTCCCTGGAAAGTACAGCCCATAGAGGACCCTGGTGGTTAAAGTGGTGCTGTTAGGTCCCCCTTGGTTATAACACTAAACGACTTGCTTCTAACGCTGTTCACCGGCTTGCCATGTGTTTTCAAATTTGTTTCTCGTATGCATATCCAACTCTGCCATGATTTTCAGAGTCTTGTGTATATATTGAGGAGATCATGAAGGTTTACCTAAGTGTGTTTGGGCAGCAGTGGGATACAGTTCTGCCTAGTAGCTACACCAACAAAGAAGAAATGTTGGAAGCATATAGTATGTAGAATCACCAAGAGAGAGAGGGAATTAGTACAAAGGAACACTCTTAGTCCCCCAAAACAACGTATTTATAATCAACAAAAGAGTGTACTTTCAAGAAAAAAGAAGAGCGAATGCACAGGAACCTGCTGGGTTCTTTCAGAAAGCCCTCACTCACCAACCTAGTTGGTGACATGCTTCATCATTGGGCCCCACCGGGAACAGCCGAATGCCATCCCGGTGTGCTGCGACGCCAGAATTACTGCGGAGCTGGAAAAAAATTGTTGTGATAAGATAGGAACTGTGAAGTGAGTTAAAAATGTCTAAATTGTGTCAAAAAAATTCTTTATTAAATTGCCAATCAGACATGGTTAAAAATACAATGTGTGGACAAAAACTGAATAAGTTGTTCAGTCATGTCCATTAGAGTCTGGTCAACATGTTTCTGCCTATGTGTGCGTTATTATCCAGGCATTCGTCAGGACCGAAAGTGTGATAAAGTGAACCCCGGCGGTATGGACTTACTAAAAGCCCACCCTAACCAGAGGGTATATATGTAAAAAACGACTATACTGGTCAAAAGTACCTCGTGGTTATGAGGGGTCCGGTATAACGAGGGCCAGCACAGGTTCCAAGCGGGTGCCTGGCAACGAAGGCGGTGTGCCATTTTGCCACCACCCCCCTCCCGAGACCCAGGGTGTAAGCAGCTGTTACACCATATAATAAACTCGGTTCCTCATAACCACGAGGTGGCATTCGGCTGTTCCCGGTGGGGCCCAATGATGAAGCATGTCACCAACTAGGTTGGTGAGTGAGGGCTTTCTGAAAGAACCCAGCAGGTTCCTGTGCATTCGCTCTTCTTTTTTCTTGAAAGTACACTCTTTTGTTGATTATAAATAGGAAGCATATAGTATACAGGTTTTGGCACTCTAAGTTGATGAAAGCTATAGCATTAAACAATGGATAACATTCAATTCAAGATAACATGAACCACTGACAGGATCAGATGCTACCCAGAAATTAGTTCATCTTTAGTTTAGATAAAAATGCATCAGATGTTGTTACATCTTCTTTAGTTTAGAATTAATTGACATTTTGAAGTTTGTCTTTGCCATATTGTCTTTGGATCCAGGGTGGGCACTCAGTTAGTGTGCCTCAGATGTGTTCCTAGTGCAAGCCTTTTGTCACCATATTATTGGTAGTATGTCTAAAGGGACAAGGAGGATAAACTTTTTACATTTTGTGTTCCTGTTTTTCTTTCTCCTTGTAAGACATTGTTGGGATCATTCTTTTTGGCACCTTCACGTCTAGTGAGAAGGATCTCATGAGGGTCTCTTCTCACACACCCCTGCAGTATCTGTCAGTATGTGTATGTAGGGGGTATGTCATATGGTAAAAGAATGAAACATGTTAAGGGTGGCCTTAATATACTTGAATATTCTGCATGAAAAGTTTTGATAGTACTGACGTAATACCTATCTAGTTTGATATTGTTCCATCTAAGGGCCCGATTCCGATCTCGCTAGGAAGGCCCTCCGTATGACTCGGATCCGGAGGGCTTTCATAGCGAATTGTGCTCCGGGAGTCCGAGCGACCGATTCCGATGCATCCGTATAGTGACGAACTCGGTTCACTCGGACTGCCATTGAACTCTATGGATGTCTGTATACTGAAAGCGTACACAGCCTCCCATAGCAAAAACAGGTGGGTCGGGAAAAGTGTGCACCCTGTGGCGGGCACCCCATGGTGCCCGCCACACTGTGCATGCATGGAAAGGGGGGACCGATGCATAGGACCTCGGGGGAAGGGGGCCTGCTACAGCCTCCCAAAGTCCGATTCCCACAGCTGTTTTGTCTCGACACAACCGAGTCGATACGGCTGTCCGAATCGTGCATCGTACTCACTCGTTCGGAAGCTGGCTCCATTGCACGCACGTTTCAGCTGCGAACGACTTGGACTGCCAGGATCAGGTTATGGAAACGATTCGGTCGACGCGGCCGAGATCTTCGCATCGTACTTGGTCAGAAACATAGGCTGTGAATCAGATTTGCTTGTTCTGGCACCCGTCTGGAGGCCTTCCTAGCGAGATCAGAATCGGGCTCTAAGACTGGATGCAGTGGAGGTCTGTTCATTTTCCTTCTTGACCGCCTGACCAAATATCGGCTTTTCCCAGTAGCCACAGTTTCACCACCGTACATCACATATGAAAGGTGTCAGGTGTCTCCTTAAGAGGGTCTCAATTAAAAGGAAAAACACAATGGTAAAAAACCTCCTTGGCAATCTGATAGTACTCACTTAGAGATGGAGATTTATGTTGTAGTCGATAACCTAAGCATGAATCTACCCATGATATTAGGATGAAGAAAGAGCCAAGCCACAGAATCCATGAGATAAATTCGAAGGAAACCAGAGACACCTAGCAAAAATAAAGGTCAATAATAGGGAACAAGGGGGGGCGTGGCCTGCAGCCGAGGAAGATGGCCGCATACTGAGTGAGCTGCGGTAGCAGATAACGCCAAATCACCCCATATCCGTTATAATCCGGCCATAGGGTGACGCAGACAGCGGAGCTGACCGGCGGTGAGCCGCTTGCAGGTCTCAACGCGGCGACAGCGAGGACGAGAGAGGCCTCCGAGCCGGTGGGGCAGAACTCGGGGCTCAGCGCCCGTAAGGGAGAAAATGGCGCCGATGGCGTACGAGAGCTCGGCCTGAAGTGGAAGGCCTTGAGATGCGCGCCGGAGCCGGACTTATCAGCGGGAGGTGCTCGGGCTGTGGCGGAGCCTGGGAGTGGTGCGCACACGAGCGGCTGAGAGGCGGCCGGAGGAGATCGGCGGCCGACACAGAGGTGGGTGCGGAAGTGCCCTGGGAGCGTCGCTTGACCAGCTTGGGGCCCGGTGGTGAGCTTGCAGTGCAGGCACATAGACGCTACGAGCGGTCCCGCTGTTGTAGCGGGGACCGCGCTGGGCGCGCTTGATAGACAGCACAAAGCTCCGGAGGCTGGGGAAGCGGCGAAGAGAGCCTGAGATCCGGGGACTTGACCGCATTGGTGGGGCCCGTGAGAGCGAGCAGGGCCTGCTGAGCGTTGCTGCCTCCCACCGGAGGGCCGAGCTAGGATAAATCCGGGGTCTGTGCCCCGCGTACTCTGGGACTCGTTCATTGTGGTGGGAGGCCCGGACCAGCATTGAGGGGCCCGTGAGGTGCTGGGGTGCGAACTCGTCTGCCTACCCCTGGCTCCCCGCTGCAGCCGGAGCGAGTGATCGGAAGCTTGCTGCGTGGCCGGTGGCAGTAGGGCCTGCTGAGCCGGCCGGCGTGTGACCAGAGCAAGGGTGTGCGGTGGTGTCCCCCACGGCTGGTGTGGCGGGAGACCGGGAGTGGACTGAACGGTTCCTCCGGCCTGCGGTTGGACGGCTGCGGCACAGGCAGGGGCCCGACGTGTGCGCCCTCCCACCACGGCCTCGTCTACGGCCATGGGCCGGCATAAGCTGCCCCTTCCGAACCAAGCCAACCAGATCGACAAGTACACGGTGGCCACGGGGAAGGGAGAGGGCCTCCGTGATGGGGGACAACAGGGTGACGACGCGGACGGAGGATCAGACCCGTCACTCAGAGACATCATGCAAGCCATCAAAGACATGCGTGGCACCATGGAGCCCAAACTTGACTCGGTCACTGAGGAGGTTAACCTCCTCCGTGCTGACTTTCGAAACATGTCGGGCAGGGTGGCCGAGACGGAGAGTGGCATCGGGAATCTGCAAGCCAGAACAAAGAAGCTTGAAGAGCAGGTTGCCACGCTAGTGAAGGCCCAGGGCGACGTCGTAGCCCGCCTGGAGGATCAGGAAGGCCGGGCGCGACGCAACAACGTCCGCATAGTAGGGGTGCCGGAGGGATTGGAAGGGCCGTCCATGGATTGTTTCGTAGAGGAACTGATACTGCAACACCTTAAGCCGAAGCGTCTCTCAAAATTTTTCTCCGTTGAAAGAGCCCACCGCGCATTGGGGGAGGCCCAAGCCTGGGGCCCCTCCGCGCACCATCATAGCCCGGTTCCTGAACTATCGGGACCGGGATGCCATCCTACAGGCCTCACGTACCACTGGGGACCTGCGACTAGAGAACGCAACGATCCGTTTTTTCCCAGACTTTACTTTACAGGTCCAGCGCCAGCGTAGGTCCTTTGAGGGCGTCAAGCGAGCCCTTAGGGACCAGGGTGTGCGGTATATGATGCTTTTCCCTGCACGGCTCAAGATCCTGGATGGAGAAAAGGTGTACTTTTTCGATTCTCCGGCGGAGGCGAGCGACTGGATAGAGGGATGGCGGACCGTGGGCCGCCAGGGTGGAGCGCGACGCCGGACCTCCAACGACACCTCTCGTGCGGCTGGGACGGACATAGCACCAACCCGAGAGAGCCAGGAGCGTGAACGCCCGCCACCGGAGGACTGATGGTGACATAGGCCGCACTGAGGGCTACATATGGGTGGGGCGGGTAAAGGCGCGCGCCTCTTGGGCCCTGGTGAGTTGGGGGCCACTAGCCACGCTGCATAAACATTTTGAACATCTCCGAGACTGTAAGTAGCCGCGCTGGCTGATGTGGACTGCTCGTCCAAAGGGTTCTAGGCGTTGGCCCGCTGGGGTTTGGGGGAGGGGGGAGGGTGTGTGCTAGTTTTTCGCTAAGGGGTGGGAATCCGACAGTCAGTTGTGCCAGTTTCTGCGAGTTGTGGGCTTACGTTCCCTCATTTAGTTGAAATGGGATTATTTGGGCGACAGGCACTCTGCAAGTTTTTAAGGTGGGGGTTGGGGGCCCACTTAGCAGGGAGGCAGGGAGGGGGGGCGGAATGGGGGGGGTGGGATTGGGTTGCTGGGAAGTTTAAGTTTAGCTCATGTCAATATACTTCTTTCAATGCTGTTGTATTGTGGGGGCACTACGCAGTGGCAGGGTGGAAATCCGTCGAGGTTGTGGACTCACAGTGGGGATGGGGGATCAGGCTAAGATCAAAATATGGACATGGAATGTCAATGGGATGGGCAACAAGATTAAGAGAACGTTGGTATTGCAGCACCTGAAACGCCATTCCCCAGATGTGGTGCTCTTGCAGGAAACCCACCTCCGGGGTAATAATTGCAGGGCCTTAGATAGGTTCGGGTACAAGATGGTAGCCCACTCTGGATTCACGTCCGGCTCGAGGGGGTGGGAATACTAGTCCGCAGGAGCCTGCCAGTAACCGTATTTGAATTCCTGGACAGAAGACGCTGGGTGCTTCGCGGCGGTGGCGGTGAGATGGGAAGGACGTACGGTGCTCCTATGCTCATGTTATATCCCGCCCGGCCTGCATGCCACACTCTACAAGAAATTGGGGACACATTTGGCGAACCTCCCCAACGGCACTCTGGTCCTGGGGGTGACACTAACGCGGTAATGACCGTCGAATTGGATCGGTCAGGCGACAGACGGGCCAGCGGAGGGGAGATGGGCCTGCGGGGCTTCACGGACGCAATGGGTCTTTGCGATATATGGCGAACACGGTTCCCAGCCCGTAGACTCTACACCTTTTATTCGGCCAGACATGGCTCCTTCTCGAGGTTGGACTATATTTTCACGCGGGGGATCAGTTGGGAGATTTTGTGGACCCGTGTATTATGGCGCGCGGCATATCGGACCACTCACCGGTGGGTGTTCTCCTTAGGGGGACGGTGGTAGACAGGGCCGCATTCCCGCGAATAGATCCATGGCGGTTAAAAGACACTTCGATTACTGATAAGCTTCGGGAGGGCTCCGAAAATTATTTCTCCGAGAATCAGGGGTCAGTCACCTCCCAGCTAACGTTGTGGGAGGCATACAAGGCGGTCCTGAGGGGACAGGCCCAGGCTTTGATCGGTGCCCAGAAGAAAGAGGAATCGCTGCAGATTCAACAGTTGGAGCGTGAAATTGAGTCTCTGGAGCGAGAGGCCAGTGCGTCGCCCTCGCCGGAGCGCAACCATGTTCTGGCCATGAAACACAGGGAACTTCGCTCGTTAGCGGAGGGTGAGGCACGCGCCTACTCCCTCGCCACGCAGCATCGGATATATGACGCAGGGGACAAGAGTATGAAGCTTCTTGCGTGGCTGGAGCGTCGTGACAGGGAGCGTTCTTGGGTTACGGAGGTGCGGGATGGTTCTGGGGCCCTGGCCTCCACGAGCGCGACCATTGCGGAGGCTTTTGCGTCCTACTATGAAGGAGTATATACCCCAGTGTGCACTAGAACTGAGAGAGACTGCGAGGAATTCCTGCGAGACTTTGCGTTGCCTATGCTATCTCAGGAGCAAACTGAGCGTCTGGATGCGGACCTCACGGGAGCGGAGCTGGGAGAGGCCCTCAATGCCCTCCAGGCCGGCAAGGCGCAGGGACCCAACGGACTCCCGGTTGAAATTTTTAAGAAACAGGCGAGTGTGGTACTGGAGCCCATGCGACGCATGCTCCTTGAGGCACAGGGAGGTGGGCGTGCTTCCGCCCGACCAGAGAGAGGCCACGATTGTGGTTATTCATAAGGCCGGGAAACCAGCGGACTGCTGCTCGTCCTATCGGCCTATCTCCCTCCTGAACGTGGAGGCGAAGGTATTGGCCAAGGCCTTAGCGACAAGGCTGCTATCCGTACTGCCCGACCTCGTGCATGTGGACCAGTCGGGTTTTATGCCCCACAGGAGCACTCGGCACAACCTGCGGAGGCTCTATGGTATTCTGCACATGACTAAGGACGTGGGAAATGCGCAGACGGCATTGATGGCGCTGGACGCCTCAATGGCCTTCGATAGCATCGAATGGCCATACCTATTTATGGTGCTGAATAGACTGGGCTTGGGCCCAGTGTTCGGTAGCTGGGTGAGGCTCCTGTACACGCAGCCGATGGCAAGGGTGAGGGTCAATGGGGTGATGTCCCGGGCTTTCGCCCTGTATAGGGGCACTAGGCAGGGCTGCCCCTGTCCCCGCTCCTGTTTGCTCTGGCCCTAGAGCCGCTCGCCCATTGGATCAGAAGAGATAGGGCTTTTGGGGCCTGGCACTCACGGATGAATGGGAGGAGCGTATTTCTTTATACGCTGACGATATTGTCCTGTATATGGCCAGACCCTACCATTCAATGGCGCGGGCTCTCCACCTCTTCGCCCTTTTCGGTAGCTATTCTGGCTATTCGATCAATTGGGCCAAGTCGGTGGTTTATCCCCTGTCGGGTCCGCCTCCTCGCATCCCGCGGGATTGCCCAGCATCGCTAGAGACCGCTGGATTCCGGTACTTGGGAGTGTACGTCACCAGAGACACAGAGGAGTTCTTCGCCCGTAATCTGGAGCCTCAGCTGATGAGGCTGGGGGTGGATATTGGACATTGGAGGTCTCTGCCCTTGTCCTTGATGGGGCGCGTGGCGCTCTTTAAAATGCTGGCGCTGCCACGACTGCTATATATCCTCCAAAACACACCGTACCTGGTCCCGATGGCGACATTCAAGCGGATCTCCCGGGAGTTGCGGACGTTACTCTGGGACGGCGGCAACCCGAGGATTGCACTGCAGAAACTTACGAGGGGGTGTACGACGGGGGCTGGCCCTCCCGGACGTTCAGCTCTACTACTGGGCAGCGCAGTTGCAGGTGGTCAACGACTGGGTTTACGCGCCGACCTCGGAGCCGGCTTATAGAATGGATAGGTACGCTATGATTGGGGGAACCTGCGAGCCATATCTCTACTCCCGCAGGCGGGGTCGTGACCTGCCCGCGCATACTGAGGTGGTGCTCCACTGCTGGAGGGAGGCCAATAAATTCTTGGGCTGGACGAACACCCTAACGGGACGGACCCCGCTTTGGACGGGCGACCAGCTAAAGGAGGTGGCGGGACTATCAGGCTATAGGGGGTGGAAACTGATCGGCATCGAGTATCTTGGTGATGTGTGGAAGGGAGGGGCCCCGGTCCCCTTTGCGGCTCTAAAAAAGAATACCAACTTAATGATTCCCAACAATACCATTACCTGCGCCTTGTACATGCACTGCGAGCCCACATCCGTGCTGGCACTTCCATCCCGGAGTACTCCCCTATGGAGGACAGGCTCCTTCTCGACCCCATTCTAACGAAACCCACGTCAACGATCTACCGAAAACTTATTAATAATATGCCGGACCCCCTTGGTCCCCTGCGGGCGAGATGGGAGGGAGACATTGGGACACTAGACGACGACGACGACTGGCAGGACGCCCTGCAGAGCCCACGTGAAGTTGCGATCCGGCCGCGATTCTGTCTTGTGCAGTTAAAAATACTTCACAGGGTCTATTATCCCCGCACCCACCTGTTCTCCTGGGGTAGGACCCTATCGCCCTTGTGTGTGAGGGGCTGTCAAGGGGAGGGCTCGTTCTATCACATTCTATGGGAGTGCCCACTCATAACTCCGTTTTGGACCAGGGTGACGCAAACGATGGAGGGGGTGGTGAGGTCCCCGGTCCCACTGGAGCCCAAGTGGCTCTTGCTCATGATTAAAGGAGCCACAGACTGGACACGCCATAACGAGATTTGGTTGGGGCTGGCAGCAGGGGTGGCTAAACGCAATATTGCCAGGTGCTGGGGTGCGCAGGCGCCTCCCTCGTGGGATCAGTGGCTCTGTGACTTGGATTGGTGTCAGAGGGCGGAGGAAATGGTCTATAGGTCCCGGGGCTGTGTGAACAAATGGAGGAAGGTGTGGGGTCCCTGGCAAAGGTTTCGAGCCGTACAAGATGGGTTGGGATAGAAGATTGTTGCAATTACTCATATGTATTTCCATGCATGCAAAATATATGACGAACTGTGATCCCTGTGACTGTATCATGAACTGCCGCTGTGTACTGTACTTGAACATGAGCAATGTTAATAAAAAGAATTTAAAAAAATAGATAATAGGGAACAAATTTAATTTGCAAACAAAAACACTTTTTATTAAAAATATGTAAAAGCCTACGTTTAAATAGCACATATACTAAATGCACATTTTTTAGTCGGTAATCAAACTTAAATGTTATAAGCCTGCAAGGAGGTAAATAGGTGCTGAGTTAAGTTTGCATAACTGTTGATGCCATGTTAACTGAAGCTAATGCATTGACATTGAAAGGCCTGTTTCCCACGTTGAAATGTTGTTTTCCACAAGATGTTTTTCTTTTGCTGCAGATGTTGTAATTTACCAGAGGGCTTCTTATAGTTAGTAAATAGGCCTTTGCTTTGTATTAGACAACTGATAGTGAGGTTCTCACAGGGAGGAGAGGAGGCAACAGGAAGGATGATTCATGGGAAGAACAGTCTGGACCGCAGAATGTGGCCAATGTATCTCTTCAAGGTCTTAAGTCGCTAACCATTGTACGGACATGAGAAAACAGGGAGTTTGCTTATTCCCAGATGTTTATTGACATACTCTTGGAGGATGCAGGAGATGAAAGAAAATATGTTGCCACCTAGAATATTGTGTGTTTATATTAGTGCGTGTTCCTAGAGCAAGGCAGAACTTTCCTTTGAACTTTCCTCTCTTTCCTCTTTTGAGCTTCTCTCTCTCGCACTGGCTGGGGACTCATCTCTGAGTTTCCTATCATCGCTCTACATGATAGGGTGCTTAGCCGATTTCTTTGATGTGTGCTGATTTATAGCTGAGAATACTTTACAGCTTGACATGCAAAGACTTTATGCTTATGCATTGATTCTCTCATCAAAACTCTTTATTTAGTATCTTTATTGACACCTTATTTACCTTATTTCAATTTCTTTTTACATTTGTTTATTGTTTTGCGCAAAAGAAGTCTTAGCAATTAAGAATTCATTTCAACATACAAAATGCTGAGAGAGAAGAAATAGAAAAAAGACCGCCATCTATTTTTTTGTTGAATTGTTTTTTAGCCATTTGTATGACAGAATACAAAAAGAAAAAAACAAGAAAATAATATAATACCAGTATAGAAGAGCACCACAAACATTGAGGGGAATAAAGCAATGAGAAAAACATTTACACAATCATGGAGCACGTGGTGTTTGGTTAATACACAAATTCGATACAGCCCATAATGAAAAAAATAAAAACCATACTCCAAGATACAAAGAGTAGACTAATAGAATAATAAAATAATAATAACATTAATGATAGTGGTGCGGGATTAAATCCATTGCAGACTACCCCATATCCGTTTAAATCTAAGCAAGGAGCGAGGGCCTCTGGCCTGAGCTAAAGCTAGTTCAAACTCGAACACCTGTCTGAGCAATGTCCAGACTTCATTCGCATGTGGGCTGGTAGGATCTATCCAGGCTCTTGCGATGCACAAGCGAGCACATACAATGGTGGTAGAGTTTAGTGACCCCTCTTGGCTGTTAGCCCCGATTTGCACCCAAGGAAAGTTTTCTTATCCGTGAGCTGAAACTCCCGGCCAAGATGCCCTGTAAACATTGCAAATACTTTATTTCAGAAAAGATTTAGCCCCGGACAATCAACAAACATATGTTTTAAGTCTGCCGCAAACAACTTACATTTTGGACAGTATGTTTTTGTGGACGATCCAGAGGTTGCCCACATAGAGATGAGCTTGGGCGTATAATATAACATAAATATTGTCCTATGTTGCTGCAATTTCAAATTAAGAGAAGTTACTGATTGATCTAAAGTGTCCAGTGCCTCCTGTATTACTTCTGCAGATATATGAATGTTAAGAAGACGGCTTAATTTAGACTGTCATCACACGCTGTTGTAATAAACTTCTGATACATTGCACTAATAGCACCTTTCCCAGAAGTCAAATATACCCCTGTCAATATTTTCGACGTGTATGGTAATTCTAATATCTTCTGTCGATGTATTAAATAGTCCCTTACTTGTAAGTATTAAAAAAGGAGCTATGCAAGAGCCCAAACTCCTCTTTTAATGCAGCAAACGAGAGAAATCCCTGACTGTCATACAAGTGTCCTAGGTTGTTAATACCCTTCCACCGCCATACTCTAGCAGCAGCATCCCCGAAGATTTCCAGAAATGTTGAGTTACCCCATAAAGGAGTATATTGATGTAGTGTCGGCAGAGAGTATTCCTCAGAGATTTCTTGCCAGATATTAGTGATATCCTTGATAACCTTAAATCTAACTCATTTAAAATAGTTAGGGTCAGAGGTCTTATACAAAATCCAATCGATGGTCCGCAAGCTAATTGATACGCAACTGAAGACAGGCCCGCTTCAAGCCCATTTAGCAGAGTTTGGATCCACCCGATAAATGTGGCCCAATAGTATAACTTGAAATCTGGGAGCTTGAAGCCCCCTTGCTTATAAGAGGGTTTAATGTAGCTTAAGGCCCCCAAATGAAGCTACCTATCGTGCTCTCCAGGCGCTTGAAAAAAGACCTAAGGACTCGTTAGTGGATTGACCGATACAGATATAAGAACTTAGGCAAGACGCACATCTTTATTACATTATACCTACCGAGAATGCTAAGAGGGAGCCGGTGCCAGTTACGCAACTTGGTGACGACTTGTTTAAGGAGTGGCTCGTAATTCAAAGCAAACACATCCTCTACCTGACTACAAAGTCGGATACCTGGATATGAGGCTGTACATGTGGCTCTGAGAGACGTTGGTACAGAATCTGGTTGGTAATTCAGAATTGTCTGGGTCTTAGACAAGTTTAACATGTAGCCTGAGAATGAGCCGAAGAGCTCTGCCGCATCCGTTATACAAGTTATGGCTACATCCGGATCTGCCAAGAACACAGCAATATCATCTGCATATGCGGTAAGCTTTAGTTCTATACTGTTAAGACATACCGGAGAGATCCCCGTATTCTGCAACAAATGTCTGATAAAAGGCTCAATGTAGAGGGAAAATAGCAGGGGAGACAGTGGGCAACCCTGCCGCGTGCCCCTTTGAACAGAGAAAGATGTCGACGACATGCCGTTCAGTTTAACCATAGCAACCAGGTTGTTATAAAGCTTTTGCACCTGAGAGATGAGCCGGGTGCCAAGTCCAAAAGCTTTCGAAGTTGACCAGAGTGTCTCCCAGTTTACCCTGTCGAAAGTCTTCTCGGAATCTAACATGATCATCCCCATAAGTTTATTCAGTTTGCCAGCTACATCGAAAACGGCTATAGCAGTGTTGATATGAGCTAAAGTATCTCTCCCAGGGACAAATTCATGCTGTTGATTGGAGATTAGCCGATGGATAGATGGGGCCAGGCATGCAGCCAAGATTTTAGAAAGAATTTTAGCATCAGCATTAATCAAAGATATTGGACGGTAAGAGCTTCTACCCTCAGTAGTTTTCCCTTCTTGGGGAATACCACTATATTAGTCACACTCCAGGACGCCGGGGCTTCCCCCCGTTGGTAATATAAGTAATTAATTCTGTAAACTCAGGTGTCAATATATCCTGAAAGATTTTATAACATTCTAGAGGGATAGTATCCTTGCCTGCCACCTTGCCCAAGGACAGAGATTTAATTGCATTTTTTACCTCCATTATCTCTATATCTTTTTGTAGTAATGCCGACTCAATAGCATCGAGCCAAGGTAGATGACTTTCTCGTAAGTATTCCGAGAGAAAGTGGTTGTTTTGAGAATTTGATTCCCCATATACTTTGGAATAGAATATACCAAATTGCTCAACTATATCCTGAGGCCGAGAGTAAGACACTCCGCCCTCCCCTTTAATAAATTTGATATTAGATCTTGCTTTCTTATCTGTAATCTTGGCAGCCAAGAGCCACCCTGCCCTCTCACCATATTCATACTGAAGTGTTTTATATATTTGATAGTTAGCAGCCACTTTCTTCTTTAGCCTTCTACTTAGGATAGCACGGGTTTCTAAGAGCTTCAAGAATATAAGCTGTTCTGCGGGATCCCTCGTAATGATTGCCTGTGCGTGTTGACATTCTAGATTTAAGAACTCTGTACGGCATTGTTCTGCTTTTTGAACTATCCCTCTGTTTTGTGCTAGAATAAACTGAAGAGTGGTTCCCCTGATAAAAGCTTTCATGCAATCCCAGACCACAGAGGTAAGAGCGGTGCCCTTGCTATTATCTAAATACTCTTCTATTGCTGATCTAAGATGAGCACGATACTCTAGATTGCTGAGTAGATATCGGGGGAAAGACAAAGCACGATGGGTGTTCCTAGCCGCTGTCTGTATCTGAAATGTTAACATCACTGGATTATGATCAGAGGTAATTTTAGGACAGACCTCTATGTGAGCATTTTCTAGGAGTGATGTTTTTATAAAAATCATTTTGATGCATGAGTATTGTTTATGCGGGGATGAATAGAATGTGAACCCTGGCAATGTTGGACACAGTGTCCTCCAGGCGTCATCTAGCTGATGAATGTGCAAAAGTTCAAGTATGGCTGCTCGGGTCCTAACCATCCTAGCCTGCTTTTTTGTATTAGTAGTATCGATCTTTTCATCCATAATACAATTAAAATCCCCCATGATTACCAGATCCCCATCCCAACCCAATAATTCAGAGCTTAACTAATGAAAGATGTCCAGGTTGTCAGAATTAGGGCCGTACACTACGCATAGCGTACTTTTATGGCCCGAAATCATCAGCTGGACTATCGCCCATCTCCCTTTAGTGTCAGCTAGCTTACGGAGGACAGTGACCATTACATTTCTAGATTTTAATATAGCGACCCCCCGAATGGAAACTGTCTGAGAGGTGCAAATTAACACATCATACCCCAGCTGATTCAGAGCAGATCTATCCTTATAACCCAGGTGGGTCTCAGTTAGCCCTAGTATCTGGGGTTTAGATGCCTGAAGCTCCTCGCGGATTAATTTTCCCTTTCTTGCTTGATTTAAACCTGCAACATTCCAGCACATGTATTTCCTATCAGCCATTGCACCAGTTTGATCCCGCTATCTTCCCCTTTATTCTATCATCCTGCCAAATGTCATCTACATGTGAGTTCCCGACTATCGTCTGGCAACTTAAACACCTCTCCTCCCTACCCCCCCACCCAGGCATAACAGTGAATTAATGGAGAGCTATTCTCCATTGATATCGACCCCCACCGTGATCCTCCTTGACCCACCCCACCATATCTACAGAAAGGAATCAGCCCCTTCCCCTGCTGTCGCTAACTGACAGCTTGCAGAAGACATCCTCCCAGACCCCCCGACTCCCTGAGACCCAACCCCCTCACCCCCCCACCACCTCCCCCACCGTTTACCCATATATGTTTTTTGTTTCCCTTTAGCGTTTTTTTTTTAGGTGGTCGGGTAGCTTAAGAAAAAAGGCAGAAACGAGTTATTCAAGAGCAGATTTGAGTCCCAACTCATAGACTTTGCGAATCCTTCTAGCAATCTCTAAGTAGAGTCAGTCTGCCATCCAGAAAGAGCTTGTTTAGCTTCATTCTCAGTGTTTGAAAAAGTGGGACCGTCCATCTTTGAGTATCTTCAGCCGAGCTGGCTCCTGCAGGAAGACTTGTGAGCAGACGGATTTGAAAGGGTCAACTAGCTGGCAAAGCCTCCACCGTCTGTGCATTGTAGATTTACAAAGATGCGACCTTACAAAAATAGAGAGTGAGTCCAGTTTAACAGGGGCTGAGGGACGGGCTTTAAAGTAAATTGCTTGACAGAGCAGGAAGTTACCTAAGAAAATCAGTATTGGTCGAGGTTGAGTTGACCTAGCCAGGTTCCCTTGTGTAATAAAAGCAGGTAATCGATG
Organism: Calotriton arnoldi; assembly: GCA_963921515.1. Classification (NCBI taxonomy): domain Eukaryota; kingdom Metazoa; phylum Chordata; class Amphibia; order Caudata; family Salamandridae; genus Calotriton; species Calotriton arnoldi. Next base: position 151,242 of record CAWUFW010003771.1, on the reverse strand, counting down.
TGCATGCTGGACCTGCAAATTCATGTCCCAGTCTGCAAGGTCTGGAAATGCCTGCTGAATTATGCTGACCATATAAGCCCTAGGGTCTGAGCCGTCTCTCCCTTCAGGTATACCGAAAACCCTCAAATTGTTTCGTCGCTGACGGTTTTCTAGGTCCTCCACCTTTGTCTGTAGAAAAGCCATTTGGGCCTCTTGGGTTTTAACAAATCTTGCAGCACCAGTATTAACCTCCTCGACTGCTGTGACCCGCTGCTGCAGGTCCAGTACCTCTGAAGATAGCGAAGCAACCTTAGAAGTGACATCCGCCACAGCCTGTTTGATCTCACTACTATCTGCTTTGGTTTGGAGATAGTATTCTAGAGCCTCCGCTCTTTGGGTGGTTAACACCTGTAAGATTCTAGATAGAGAGGGCTCCTCACCCTCCGCCTCAGCAGATCTAGAGTTTCCCGCTGCTGGCCCCTTTACAGAATCCAGTTGATCCGTTGGTGAGGAGGGTACAGACGGAAGATCCCTGGATCGAAAGCCCCGTTCCGGGTCACCGCCAAGCTGTCCCTTTGTGCCGGGCTAAAAGTGACCGAAGATTGATCAGTATGAGATAGATTTGAGGGACCCCCTCCATTAGACACGGTGGTATTCTTTTTGCCAGAGTTAGATAGTTGAGAGACAATGGCTTTGACCTCTTCCTTAGACGCCACCCATTTGCGCAAAGGGCTTGCACCAACCCCAACCTTGGTCGCAGCAAGGTTTTTTGATCGCTCCACCAGAGCCGTAGAGAGGGGTTTTGGAGCTCCTCGCCCTTTACCTCTCCCAGATGTAGATCCCAACGAGGTGCTATCCTTCGTGGGATTAGGCTCTGGGACCTCATCTGATCCACTCGGTTCTCTGTCCTGCTCAGGTTGATTTAGCTGGGCGTTACTAGAGATAGTTAAAGAAGAGTCAATGACATCAGAGGCTGTGGCCCCCATTGTAGGTCCAACAGTTGCCTCTGTCAAACCCATACTCAATGGACTCTGAGGCTCAAGACCGGGAGACGAGTTGACTGGTATCCTGAAACCCATGTCGTCCGGCACTTTTGTACCCGGATTGCCTCCCCCCAGGTGCAAGCATAGGAGTGATACAGAGAGGGTGCTACACGGTGCAGAGGCACCAGGGCTGCAGGATGTGGGTTTATCATAGGCTGACACCTCTAATTCTGACTCACTAAGCTCGCCAGGGGAAGGAATAGCCCCCCCCACTAGTCCATTGAGATTCGGTGGACAAGTTCAGTTCGCTGACAGCAGAGCGAGCCAAGGCGCCAGCATTAGCCCCCCAGCCCTCCTGTACGGCTGCATTTAGTACTTCAGCCATCTCTGATCCTGAGATGGAGTTCTCAGAGTCACAGGATTGGAGTAACCCCCGGCCTTTCCAGAGCGTAGTAAATGGAGTATCGGCTTACCGAGTAGAGAGTCGGTGCCTCTGTCCGGTGCTGGGGCCACTTCCTTTCCTGATCCTGCATGCCTCTCAGCAGGCGCCAGGGGTCCCTGAACTGCTGCCAATACCGTTGCCGCTGCCTCATCTGTTCGTATGCGTCCTTTCTGAGCAGTCGGTCATTGTGGGGCCATCTTAAACTGTGACACAGCCTGAAAGAAGCTACAGTCAAGGTCCGAGCGGCTGGAGCCTACCGCGATATGCAAATCCAAGGAAGCCCACCTGGCCGACCTACTCAAGCGGATATGACCGCGAGCCTCTGCGGAGTAAATCCAGCACATCCGCACCACGGTGCCGGGAGAAAAAGTCCTACCTCTTTTTTTCCTTGCCGCCGGTCTTTTTTTTTTTTTTTTTTAGCCTCGTGTTAACTCATTTCTTCTTTTTTTAAAAAGATACCTGCCGTCTTGAGGTAAGAAGGAGGGGAGTACCGGGGGCAGGGGGAATCAGGAAGAGAGGTCCGCGGGAGGTGTCTTCCTCAGGGGAGCCAATCCGCCATCTTCCTTTCCCTCAAAATTGGAGCAAGAACACCATCTATTCATATACTTTACCTAACAAAAAGGGAAAACAAAGGTCCGATAACCAATTTATTATATCAGGATAAGCCATAACAAATTGTACATGATTGCGTTGCTCAAATCAAAATGTATCATTGTTATGATTATAGAAGCCTAGGAAATCAGCCTGGACGTAATAAGCCATTTCTGGAACAATTCAAGCAGACAATACCATATAAGATTAAGGTTGCGCGAAACATACACATCCAATCAGCTGATAACAACTTTTGATACTAACTGAGCCAGCCCTGTGACCATTCCTCCAGAGGGGCCCAGTTGTTCTTCCCCTCCTTCCTGGCCTTTGTATCCTGAAGAATATATAGGCTGCTCTCTAGATGAAACATTGAGAGCAGTCTAGCCAACGACTGATGAAATTTGGCTGGGTCCTAGACCAGCCAGACTGTAGCGATGCAAATGCAGACACCACCATTGCGATAAACACAAAGAATTGCCCTTCACTCCCCCCTGCATTGTCATAATCTCCCAAGACCATTAGCTGGGGAGTTATTGCCACTTCTGTGTGTAAGATTGTCCGCAAGAAAGGTACATCTGTTGTTTTAGGAAGTCTAGAGCCGGACAGCTAAAATACATATGGATTAAGTCTGCCTCCATGCTCAACTGAATTCCAGATCCACCCCCCTCTCAGCACCTTGAGACCCTCACGGATGAGTAGTCGTGCTTTATAAGAACCTTGATTGATTGATTGATTGACATCGTAGGCAAGAGATGCCAGTGACCAGCTTGCTATTTTGGCAGGAGTGTAATACAAATTGAAATTTTTTTTAAATGTTGTGTCTGCAGCCCCACAGATAGCAGCAGCATATGCCCGAGTTCTAAAGAGTCCAGAAAACTGCCATCTGTTGCCCCTACTCTTCTCAGACAATTAACTGACTGCTTTTCCAAATCATCTGGCATTGGGCCGCACAGATAATCATAAATCTAAGATGTCTAACAGCCCCAGTGTTACAGAGTAGCTCAAGCAATGTTTCCTTGTTGTACCCAATATCTCCACCACACTTTCTAGCAAAAAAATCAGAGAACCTCATATTTTAAAAAGTCTCTCTTATTGAGATCAAACTCCAACTGTAACTCCCCGAAGGACATAATTCAATTTTTATCCAACAGGTCGCCTAACTTCTCTATCCATTTGACTATCCACCTAGCACAATAGGCATCTTGGAAAATTGTCAGTAAGAGTGGGGGCTACCACATGGGAGTTTAAAAATTGAATGTCCCGATACCAAACTTCTTCCTGACCCCATATCTTAAAGACCGCCTGTAGGGTTTTGAATTTCACCTTCTTATGGTAGCTAGGTTCCACCATTTTCAGGAAAAGGGCCTTCGCCTCCTCCCCTAATAATAGTTCATATGTGGAATGTGTCACTTACTTAGCATAGTAATCAGTATGCTGCCCCCAACTAAGATATTCATATATTGTAAGGCGGCAGTCCCCTGGTAAAACATAAAATTGGGCACAGCTCAGCCTCCTCTATCTTTGGGCAGTATCATGTACTTCAAGGCCCTACCCACTTTAGCATAAGACCAGATTAAACTACTCAGTAAATCTTCCATTCTTTTGAACCAATGCCTTCTGAACTCTAGAGGTATATTCCTAAAAAAATAAAGGACCTTAGGCAGGAATAGCATTTTGATAACATTGCAATTCTCAATTATCGAGAGGTGGACATTATCCATTCTTCTGAGAGTAGATTTTGTCTTTTGTATTAACGGAGCCAGGTTTAGGTCCACTACCTGATCAATTTTGTGTGTTATACTAACCCCTAAGTACCCTGCATGATCTATGATCTTATTAACCTCAAGTTGTACCCAATCATTCACTACCAGCTGTGTCTTATTCTAGTTCAACAGATAGCTTGAGACCTTACCAAAGTTTAAAGCCTCCCTTTTTAACTCCTGAATCTCCCACCTCGGGTCAGATGTCACAACCGCAAAATCATCGGCATACGTGAGTATTTTTATATTGAAACCTGACTCTCCATTGATTTAATTAACACATTGGCTTCTAGTTTCCTTATTGGGGGATCGATATATAAAGTGAACAATAAGGGTGAAGATAGGCACTCTTCCATAATACCCCTACATATTTGCAAAGGGTCTGATTCCCCACCCATGATTTGAAGCTGTGCTGTTGGATACTTGTACATCACTTAAATCAATCTAATGAACCCCGGACCAAACTGATTCCATTTCAGCACTGTCCAGAGGTAATCTCATGCCACCCAATCAAAGGCCTTTTCGGCGTCCAAAAGCACTAAGGCCAGCGGGACCCCCACCCCCAAACCTGCTCCGTCAAATAAAGGTATTACTCGTCTAACATGGTCAGTAGTACCTCAACCAGGTATGAAGCTGTGCTGTCTGGGAGAGATTAATATACTTACAGTATGACTTAACCTAGCAGCCAGAAACTTTGAGTACAGCTTGGTGTCACAATTTATGAGGGAGATGGCTCTATACAACCCAGAATCGTGGGGAGGTTTCCATTTTTCTTGAAGATCTCAATATTAGCAGTTGCCCAAGACAGAGGGGGCATGTTGTCCACTTTGCACCTCCTGTAGGGTACAGGCCGGATCCTCTTCTAAGACAGAAAAGAAACACTTTATAGAGCTCCAGGGGAATTTTATCCATACCAGCTGCTTTGCCAGAAGGGAGAGCTTTAAGTACTTCAATGATTTTTTTGTGACTAAAAGGGGCCTCCACAAAAGCCTGATCTTCTGAGTTAACTCTTCTGCCCCTAATGGAATGCAGATAATAAAGAATACCCCGCTCGTCCTCCACTACTTCGGCTTCATACAGATCCTTATAAAATGTCCTGACAACTTACCGAATTGCCTCAGGGGTATTAACCAACAAACCATTCTTGGGTCTGATCTCAGATATTTCCAATGGATTGTTTTCTGTCTGGACCGAACCTCTAACAATCGACCTATCTTTTCATTGTACTTATTTTCTTACAAGCCAAGTACTTTTCAGGGGCCCTGCTTACTGATACATTGTTAATAGCAGATTTAATCACTGCATGTTTATGCAAACTTTCTTGAAGTTCAACCCTTCGGCTGCAGCCTCTGCCAGTTGAGCTTCAGCCACCAAGAGTTCACCACACTTATCCCTCAAAAACTGACTAATGGTCCTTTGCTGGCTAAGACTGAAAGAGAGAGTCTCCCCCCTTATTCCTGCCTTCAGAGTATGCCAGGCCACAACAACAAGGGCACTGCCTCTATTCCTCTCTAAAAATTCTGGGATCCACGCTTTCAAATGGGAAACATATTCTGAATTGGACAATAACCCCTGCCAAACGACCATGTCTGTGTAGACCTTTTACTTCCCAAAGAAGATATTTCGATCACTAGCGGGTTATGATCCGACAAGACCTAAGGGTATTTTTCAATTTGCATTCCACTGATCTAACTCATGGACATAAACAAATATTCCAGTCTGACATGCTTCTTGTGTGGAGAAGAGAAAAAAGTGTACCCAGGATCTGGATCCTTAAGCTTCTCCCAGATATCCACCAGGCCTGGTTCGATTTCAGATGCTTGAGTGCAAGATAGACCCTGGGCATCCTACCAGCCAGCCAAATGTATGTTCAGGCCCCCACAGACAATAATCGATGTCAGCCATAGCGCCAGCTCAGTATTCAAATAATCTAGGATGGTAGGATCATACAAGTTATATTCATAAATGAAACAGATCTTGACAGCCGCCACAGCAAACTGACATTCGGCTATGACCCACCTTCAGTATTTATCGGAGGTGCTCCGTATCAGTCTGCAAGCATTCCTACGTGCCAGTATTGCCACCCCCTGTATCTTTGTGCTCTGTCCAGTGTACCCTAAAAGCTCATATCCAAACATTTCCAGGAGATTTTTCCTACCCCCCTCTATATGAGCTTCTTAGAGACAGACTAAATCAACCCACAACACCTACATTTCATTTTTTTTAATAATCAAATGTTAATAGTCACAATACGTATGTGAGCTACTTGAGCCATCTACATGGATTTAAATACTTCAGACCCCACGGCCCCATCTTCAAGCCCCTATCTGGCAGATAGCACGTACTAACCAAATGTCATCCAAAAAACTGAAGTTTGATAAACCTCTCAACCTTCTCCACCTCTCTTGCATTTCCTACCCTGCCCACCACCTCTCCCCCTGCCCCTATCCAGAACACCCAGCCCCCCAACAAACCCTCCCACTATACCCCCCCTACTTAAGCAATCAGACCGAGGTCTGAGTAATTGCTCACCTGCTCGCCCTCCCCCCTAGTGAACATATTATCCATCACAAACCCCTCTTTCAGAGAGAAAAGATAAGAAGAATCTAAGAGTACACATGTGCAGCACCCATAGAACATTTCTATCTGTGGTCTGCAGATCAATTTCATACACATTATACTAAAAAAATAGAACCATCAAAGGGACATCAAAAACCCAAGAAAAAGAGAGAGAAAAACCAATGGATCCAGAAGTGGTCTCCCCATCTAGGTGTCAGAATCAGCTGCTCAGCCTCACTGCCCCAGGCCATTTAGAAACTCTTAAGCCTGGATTTCACACATGAACACATGAGTCTGGTTCTTGAAAATAACTTTAAACCGCGCCAGGTTCAGCAAGTAGGCCTCGGCACCCTTGTCAAAGAATGGCTTTATGAGTTGCCGCAGTCTCCAGCGGCGTTCGACAGTGACATGGCAGAAGTCTGGCCTTGCAAAACAAGAGCACCCCTCGAAGCTTTGTCTTGAATCTGGGTACTCCTTCTCAAAGACGGCCTGCCTCAGCAGGAAATTACCAAAATATACAATAACTGCCCTGGGCTTGGGGGTACCACCTCCCCTGTGATTGAGATAGATTTTTCAGCATGAGGGCAAATCTTTCGAGTCTCTGCAGGTCCCATTCCAGGTTCCAGGACTCCAGCTCAGGGCAGGCTTCCTTGAATAGCTGAACCACAAAGGGCTTGAAAAACACCCTCAGATTGGAAGTCTTGTCTACTCACAATGATTCCCCTTATTATAACTTGCTACATCTAAAAGGTCCAGGAGGTATTACAGCGTTGTTAATTAACTACTATAATAACACCTTTGCGGGAGAAATGAAACATTTGTTGGCCTATTGGAAGGGAAAATCAATACACTTCTTAATAGTTTTAAACATATACCTTGTCTCTTGTGGTTGGAAGATTTTAACGCGCATAGCTGCCGTTTTTTTAACAAAACAAAACATGTTGAACATTACAAGAACTCACCCCCAGTCAACTGATCTGGGTTTAATCCATCATCATTCTTTAGCTCACTCCGCCACCCCAGTTCAGACATGGCCATATGCAAATCAGTCTGACCCTGTGCCTCATGGGAACAGTCCAGCCCGAACTGCCAAGCCATGCCTTCCCTAGACCGGAAACAAGCATCCTGGGACAAGTTTCTGGCTTACAGCCGTCATCAGCCAGGCTATCTTGAATCCAGTGGCAAAGTGAGCAAGGGACCCACGTCTGGGCATACCCTGCCAACTTAGGGCGAACATAGCAAAACCAAAGGGGATGATGGACGGAGTGTTGAACATTGCAAGCACTCACCCCCAGTCAACTGATCTGGGTTTACTCCATCATCATTCTTTAGCTCACTCCGCCACCCCAGTTCAGACATGGCCATATGCAAATCAGTCTGACCCTGTGCCTCATGGGAACAGACCAGCCCGAACTGCCAAACCATGTCTTCCCTGGACCGGAAACAAGCATCCTGGGACCGGTTTCTGGCTTACAGCCGTCATCAGCCAGGCTATCTTGAATCCAGTGGCAAAGTGAGCAAGGGACCCACGTCTGGGCATACCCTGCCAACTTAGGGCGAACATAGGAAAACCAAAGGGGATGATGGACGGAGTGTTGAACATTGCAAGCACTCACCCCCAGTCAACTGATCTGGGTTTAATCCATCATCATTCTTTAGCTCACTCCGCCACCCCAGTTCAGACATGGCCATATGCAAATCAGTCTGACCCTGTGCCTCATGGGAACAGTCCAGCCCGAACTGCCAAGCCATGTCTTCCCTGGACCGGAAACAAGCATCCTGGGACCGGTTTCTGGCTTACAGCCGTCATCAGCCAGGCTATCTTGAATCCAGTGGCAAAGTGAGCAAGGGACCCACGTCTGGGCATACCCTGCCAACTTAGGGCAAACATAGCAAAACCAAAGGGGATGATGGACGGAGTGTTGATCATTGCAAGCACTCACCCCCAGTCAACTGATCTGGGTTTACTCCATCATCATTCTTTAGCTCACTCCGCCACTCCCAGTTCAGACATGGCCATATGCAAATCAGTCTGACCCTGTGCCTCATGGGAACAGTCCAGCCCGAACTGCCAAGCCATGTCTTCCTGGACCGGAAACAAGCATCCTGGGACCGGTTTCTGGCTTACAGCCGTCATCAGCCAGGCTATCTTGAATCCAGTGGCAAAGTGAGCAAGGGACCCACGTCTGGGCATACCCTGCCAACTTAGGGCGAACATAGCAAAACCAAAGGGGATGATGGACGGAGTGTTGAACATTGCAAGCACTCACCCCCAGTCAACTGATCTGGGTTTAATCCATCATCATTCTTTAGCTCACTCCGCCACCCCAGTTCAGACATGGCCATATGCAAATCAGTCTGACCCTGTGCCTCATGGGAACAATCCAGCCCGAACTGCCAAGCCATGTCTTCCCTGGACCGGAAACAAGCATCCTGGGACCGGTTTCTGGCTTACAGCCGTCATCAGCCAGGCTATCTTGAATCCAGTGGCAAAGTGAGCAAGGGACCCACGTCTGGGCATACCCTGCCAACTTAGGGCAAACATAGCAAAACCAAAGGGGATGATGGACGGAGTGTTGAACATTGCAAGCACTCACCCCCAGTCAACTGATCTGGGTTTAGTACATCATCATTCTTTAGCTCACTCCGCGACCCCAGTTCAGACATGGCCATATGCAAATCAGTCTGACCCTGTGCCTCATGGGAACAGTCCAGCCCGAACTGCCAAGCCATGTCTTCCCTGGACCGGAAACAAGCATCCTGGGACCGGTTTCTGGCTTACAGCCGTCATCAGCCAGGCTATCTTGAATCCAGTGGCAAAGTGAGCAAGGGACCCACGTCTGGGCATACCCTGCCAACTTAGGGCGAACATAGCAAAACCAAAGGGGATGATGGACGGAGTGTTGAACATTGCAAGCACTCACCCCCAGTCAACTGATCTAGGTTTAATCCATCATCATTCTTTAGCTCACTCCGCCACCCCAGTTCAGACATGGCCATATGCAAATCAGTCTGACCCTGTGCCTCATGGGAACAGTCCAGCCCGAACTGCCAAGCCATGTCTTCCCTAGACCGGAAACAAGCATCCAGGGACCGGTTTCTGGCTTACAGCCGTCATCAGCCAGGCTATCTTGAATCCAGTGGCAAAGTGAGCAAGGGACCCACGTCTGGGCATACCCTGCCAACTTAGGGCGAACATAGCAAAACCAAAGGGGATGATGGACGGAGTGTTGAACATTGCAAGCACTCACCCCCAGTCAACTGATCTGGGTTTAATCCATCATCATTCTTTAGCTCACTCCGCCACTCCCAGTTCAGACATGGCCATATGCAAATCAGTCTGACCCTGTGCCTCATGGGAACAGTCCAGCCCGAACTGCCAAGCCATGTCTTCCATGGACCAGAAACAAGCATCCTGGGACCGGTTTCTGGCTTACAGCCGTCATCAGCCAGGCTATCTTGAATCCAGTGGCAAAGTGAGCAAGGGACCCACGTCTGGGCATACCCTGCCAACTTAGGGCGAACATAGCAAAACCAAAGGGGATGATGGACGGAGTGTTAAACATTGCAAGCACTCACCCCCAGTCAACTGATCTAGGTTTAATCCATCATCATTCTTTAGCTCACTCCGCCACCCCAGTTCAGACATGGCCATATGCAAATCAGTCTGACCCTGTGCCTCATGGGAACAGTCCAGCCCAAACTGCCAAGCCATGTCTTCCTGGACCGGAAACAAGCATCCTGGGACCGGTTTCTGGCTTACAGCCATCATCAGCCAGGCTATCTTGAATCCAGTGGCAAAGTGAGCAAGGGACCCACGCCTGGGCATACCCTGCCAACTTAGGGCGAACATAGAAAAACCAAAGGGGATGATGGACGGAGTGTTGAACATTGCAAGCACTCACCCCCAGTCAACTGATCTGGGTTTAATCCATCATCATTCTTTAGCTCACTCCGCCACTCCCAGTTCAGACATGGCCATATGCAAATCAGTCTGACCCTGTGCCTCATGGGAACAGTCCAGCCCGAACTGCCAAGCCATGTCTTCCCTGGACCGGAAACAAGCATCCTGGGACCGGTTTCTGGCTTACAGCTGTCATCAGCCAGGCTATCTTGAATCCAGTGGCAAAGTGAGCAAGGGACCCACGCCTGGGCATACCCTGCCAACTTAGGGCAAACATAGCAAAACCAAAGGGGATGATGGACGGAGTGTTGAACATTGCAAGCACTCACCCCCAGTCAACTGATCTGGGTTTAATTCATCATCATTCTTTAGCTCACTCCGCCACCCTAGTTCAGACATGGCCATATGCAAATCAGTCTGACCCTGTGCCTCATGGGAACAGTCCAGCCCGAACTGCCAAGCCATGTCTTCCTGGACCGGAAACAAGCATCCTGGGACCGGTTTCTGGCTTACAGCCGTCATCAGCCAGGCTATCTTGAATCCAGTGGCAAAGTGAGCAAGGGACCCACGTCTGGGCATACCCTGCCAACTTAGGGCGAACATAGCAAAACCAAAGGGGATGATGGACGGAGTGTTGAACATTGCAAGCACTCACCCCCAGTCAACTGATCTGGGTATAATCCATCATCATTCTTTAGCTCACTCCGCCACCCCAGACATGGCCATATGCAAATCAGTCTGACCCTGTGCCTCATGGGAACAGCCCAGCCCGAACTGCCAAGCCATGTCTTCCCTGGACCGGAAACAAGCATCCTGGGACCGGTTTCTGGCTTACAGCCGTCATCAGCCAGGCTATCTTGAATCCAGTGGCAAAGTGACCCACGTCTGGGCATACCCTGCCAACTTAGGGCGAACATAGCAAAACCAAAGGGGATGATGGACGGAGTGTTGAACATTGCAAGCACTCACCCCCAGTCAACTGATCTGGGTTTAATCCATCATCATTCTTTAGCTCACTCCGCCACCCCAGTTCAGACATGGCCATATGCAAATCAGTCTGACCCTGTGCCTCATGGGAACAGTCCAGCCCGAACTGCCAAGCCATGTCTTCCCTGGACCGGAAACAAGCATCCTGGGACCGGTTTCTGGCTTACAGCCGTCATCAGCCAGGCTATCTTGAATCCAGTGGCAAAGTGAGCAAGGGACCCACGTCTGGGCATACCCTGCCAACTTAGGGCAAACATAGCAAAACCAAAGGGGATGATGGACGGAGTGTTGAACATTGCAAGCACTCACCCCCAGTCAAATGATCTGGGTTTAATCCATCATCATTCTTTAGCTCACTCCGCCACCCCAGTTCAGACATGGCCATATGCAAATCAGTCTGACCCTGTGCCTCATGGGAACAGTCCAGCCCGAACTGCCAAGCCATGTCTTCCCTGGACCGGAAACAAGCATCCTGGGACCGGTTTCTGGCTTACAGCCGTCATCAGCCAGGCTATCTTGAATCCAGTGGCAAAGTGAGCAAGGGACCCACGTCTGGGCATACCCTGCCAATTTAGGGCAAACATAGCAGAACCAAAGGGGATGATGGACGGAGTGCTGAACATTGCAAGCACTCACCCCCAGTCAACTGATCTGGGTTTAATCCATCATCATTCTTTAGCTCACTCCGCCACCCCAGTACAGACATGGCCATATGCAAATCAGTCTGACCCTGTGCCTCATGGGAACAGTCCAGCCCGAACTGCCAAGCCATGCCTTCCCTGGACCGGAAACAAGCATCCTGGGACCGGTTTCTGGCTTACAGCCGTCATCAGCCAGGCTATCTTGAATCCAGTAGCAAAGTGAGCAAGGGACCCACGTCTGGGCATACCCTGCCAACTTACGGCGAACATAGCAAAACCAAAGGGGATGATGGACGGAGTGTTGAACATTGTAAGCACTCACCCCCAGACAACTGATCTGGGTTTAATCCATCATCATTCTTTAGCTCACTCCGCCACCCCAGTTCAGACATGGCCATATGCAAATCAGTCTGACCCTGTGCCTCATGGGAACAGTCCAGCCCGAACTGCCAAGCCATGTCTTTCCTGGACTGGAAACAAGCATCCTGGGACCGGTTTCTGGCTTACAGCCGTCATCAGCCAGGCTATCTTGAATCCAGTGGCAAAGTGAGCAAGGGACCCACGTCTGGGCATACCCTGCCAACTTAGGGCAAACATAGCAAAACCAAAGGGGATGATGGACGGAGTGTTGAACATTGCAAGCACTCACCCCCAGTCAACTGATCTGGGTTTAATCTATAATCATTCTTTAGCTCACTCCGCCACTCCCAGTTCAGACATGGCCATATGCAAATCAGTCTGACCCTGTGCCTCATGGGAACAGCCCAGCCCGAACTGCCAAGCCATGTCTTCCCTGGACCGGAAACAAGCATCCTGGGACCTGTTTCTGGCTTACAGCCGTCATCAGCCAGGCTATCTTGAATCCAGTGGCAAAGTGAGCAAGGGACCCACGTCTGGGCATACCCTGCCAACTTAGGGCGAACATAGCAAAACCAAAGGGGATGATGGACGGAGTGTTGAACATTGCAAGCACTCACCCCCAGTCAACTGATCTGGGTTTAATCCATCATCATTCTTTAGCTCACTCCGCCACCCCAGTTGAGACATGGCCATATGCAAATCAGTCTGACCCTGTGCCTCATGGGAACAGTCCAGCCCGAACTGCCAAGCCATGTCTTTCCTGGACCAGAAAAAGCATCCTGGGACCGGTTTCTGGCTTACAGCCGTCATCAGCCAGGCTATCTTGAATCCAGTGGCAAAGTGAGCAAGGGACCCACGTCTGGGCATACCCTGCCAACTTAGGGCGAACATAGCAAAACCAAAGGGGATGATGGACGGAGTGTTGAACATTGCAAGCACTCACCCCCAGTCAACTGATCTGGGTTTAATCCATCATCATTCTTTAGCTCACTCCGCCACCCCAGTACAGACATGGCCATATGCAAATCAGTCTGACCCTGTGCCTCATGGGAACAGTCCAGCCCGAACTGCCAAGCCATGTCTTCCCTGGACCGGAAACAAGCATCCTGGGACCGGTTTCTGGCTTACAGCTGTCATCAGCCAGGCTATCTTGAATCCAGTGGCAAAGTGAGCAAGGGACCCACGTCTGGGCATACCCTGCCAACTTAGGGCAAACATAGCAAAACCAAAGGGGATGATGGACGGAGTGTTGAACATTGCAAGCACTCACCCCCAGTCAACTGATCTGGGTTTAATCCATAATCATTCTTTAGCTCACTCCGCCACCCCAGTTCAGACATGGCCATATGCAAATCAGTCTGACCCTGTGCCTCATGGGAACAGTCCAGCCCGAACTGCCAAGCCATGTCTTCCCTGGACCGGAAACAAGCATCCTGGGACCTGTTTCTGGCTTACAGCCGTCATCAGCCAGGCTATCTTGAATCCAGTGGCAAAGTGAGCAAGGGACCCACGTCTGGGCATACCCTGCCAACTTAGGGCGAACATAGCAAAACCAAAGGGGATGATGGACGGAGTGTTGAACATTGCAAGCACTCACCCCCAGTCAACTGATCTGGGTTTAATCCATCATCATTCTTTAGCTCACTCCGCCACCCCAGTTGAGACATGGCCATATGCAAATCAGTCTGACCCTGTGCCTCATGGGAACAGTCCAGCCCGAACTGCCAAGCCATGTCTTTCCTGGACCAGAAAGAAGCATCCTGGGACCGGTTTCTGGCTTACAGCCGTCATCAGCCAGGCTATCTTGAATCCAGTGGCAAAGTGAGCAAGGGACCCACGTCTGGGCATACCCTGCCAACTTAGGGCGAACATAGCAAAACCAAAGGGGATGATGGAGTGTTGAACATTGCAAGCACTCACCCCCAGTCAACTGATCTGGGTTTAATCCATCATCATTCTTTAGCTCACTCCGCCACCCCAGTACAGACATGGCCATATGCAAATCAGTCTGACCCTGTGCCTCATGGGAACAGTCCAGCCCGAACTGCCAAGCCATGTCTTCCCTGGACCGGAAACAAGCATCCTGGGACCGGTTTCTGGCTTACAGCCGTCATCAGCCAGGCTATCTTGAATCCAGTAGCAAAGTGAGCAAGGGACCCACGTCTGGGCATACCATGCCAACTTACGGCGAACATAGCAATACCAAAGGGGATGATGGACGGAGTGTTGAACATTGTAAGCACTCACCCCCAGACAACTGATCTGGGTTTAATCCATCATCATTCTTTAGCTCACTCCGCCACCCCAGTTCAGACATGGCCATATGCAAATCAGTCTGACCCTGTGCCTCATGGGAACAGTCCAGCCCGAACTGCCAAGCCATGTCTTCCCTGGACTGGAAACAAGCATCCTGGGACCGGTTTCTGGCTTACAGCCGTCATCAGCCAGGCTATCTTGAATCCAGTGGCAAAGTGAGCAAGGGACCCACGTCTGGGCATACCCTGCCAACTTAGGGCAAACATAGCAAAACCAAAGGGGATGATGGACGGAGTGTTGAACATTGCAAGCACTCACCCCCAGTCAACTGATCTGGGTTTAATCTATAATCATTCTTTAGCTCACTCCGCCACCCCAGTTCAGGCATGGCCATATGCAAATCAGTCTGACCCTGTGCCTCATGGGAACAGCCCAGCCCGAACTGCCAAGCCATGTCTTCCCTGGACCGGAAACAAGAATCCTGGGACCTGTTTCTGGCTTACAGCCGTCATCAGCCAGGCTATCTTGAATCCAGTGGCAAAGTGAGCAAGGGACCCACGTCTGGGCATACCCTGCCAACTTAGGGTGAACATAGCAAAACCAAAGGGGATGATGGACGGAGTGTTGAACATTGCAAGCACTCACCCCCAGTCAACTGATCTGGGTTTAATCCATCATCATTCTTTAGCTCACTCCGCCACCCCAGTTGAGACATGGCCATATGCAAATCAGTCTGACCCTGTGCCTCATGGGAACAGTCCAGCCCGAACTGCCAAGCCATGTCTTCCCTGGACCGGAAACAAGCATCCTGGGACCTGTTTCTGGCTTACAACCGTCATCAGCCAGGCTATCTTGAATCCAGTGGCAAAGTGAGCAAAAGACCCACGTCTGGGCATACCCTGCCAACTTAGGGCGAACATAGCAAAACCAAAGGGGATGATGGATGGAGTGTTGAACATTGCAAGCACTCACCCCCAGTCAACTGATCTGGGTTTAATCCATCATCATTCTTTAGCTCACTCCGCCACCCCAGTTCAGACATGGCCATATGCAAATCAGTCTGACCCTGGGCCTCATGGGAACAGTCCAGCCCGAACTGCCAAGCCATGCCTTCCCTGGACCGGAAACAAGCATCCTGGGACCGGTTTCTGGCTTACAGCTGTCATCAGCCAGGCTATCTTGAATCCAGTGGCAAAGTGAGCAAGGGACCCACGTCTGGGCATACCCTGCCAACTTAGGGCAAACATAGCAAAACCAAAGGGGATGATGGACGGAGTGTTGAACATTGCAAGCACTCACCCCCAGTCAACTGATCTGGGTTTAATCCATAATCATTCTTTAGCTCACTCCGCCACCCCAGTTCAGACATGGCCATATGCAAATCAGTCTGACCCTGTGCCTCATGGGAACAGTCCAGCCCGAACTGCCAAGCCATGTCTTCCCTGGACCGGAAACAAGCATCCTGGGACCTGTTTCTGGCTTACAGCCGTCATCAGCCAGGCTATCTTGAATCCAGTGGCAAAGTGAGCAAGGGACCCACGTCTGGGCATACCCTGCCAACTTAGGGCGAACATAGCAAAACCAAAGGGGATGATGGACGGAGTGTTGAACATTGCAAGCACTCACCCCCAGTCAACTGATCTGGGTTTAATCCATCATCATTCTTTAGCTCACTCCGCCACCCCAGTTGAGACATGGCCATATGCAAATCAGTCTGACCCTGTGCCTCATGGGAACAGTCCAGCCCGAACTGCCAAGCCATGTCTTCCCTGGACCGGAAACAAGCATCCTGGGACCGGTTTCTGGCTTACAGCCGTCATCAGCCAGGCTATCTTGAATCCAGTAGCAAAGTGAGCAAGGGACCCACGTCTGGGCATACCCTGCCAACTTACGGCGAACATAGCAAAACCAAAGGGGATGATGGACGGAGTGTTGAACATTGTAAGCACTCACCCCCAGACAACTGATCTGGGTTTAATCCATCATCATTCTTTAGCTCACTCCGCCACCCCAGTTCAGACATGGCCATATGCAAATCAGTCTGACCCTGTGCCTCATGGGAACAGTCCAGCCCGAACTGCCAAGCCATGTCTTCCCTGGACTGGAAACAAGCATCCTGGGACCGGTTTCTGGCTTACAGCCGTCATCAGCCAGGCTATCTTGAATCCAGTGGCAAAGTGAGCAAGGGACCCACGTCTGGGCATACCCTGCCAACTTAGGGCAAACATAGCAAAACCAAAGGGGATGATGGACGGAGTGTTGAACATTGCAAGCACTCACCCCCAGTCAACTGATCTGGGTTTAATCTATAATCATTCTTTAGCTCACTCCGCCAGCCCAGTTCAGACATGGCCATATGCAAATCAGTCTGACCCTGTGCCTCATGGGAACAGCCCAGCCCGAACTGCCAAGCCATGTCTTCCCTGGACCGGAAACAAGCATCCTGGGACCTGTTTCTGGCTTACAGCCGTCATCAGCCAGGCTATCTTGAATCCAGTGGCAAAGTGAGCAAGGGACCCACGTCTGGGCATACCCTGCCAACTTAGGGCGAACATAGCAAAACCAAAGGGGATGATGGACGGAGTGTTGAACATTGCAAGCACTCACCCCCAGTCAACTGATCTGGGTTTAATCCATCATCATTCTTTAGCTCACTCCGCCACCCCAGTTGAGACATGGCCATATGCAAATCAGTCTGACCCTGTGCCTCATGGGAACAGTCCAGCCCGAACTGCCAAGCCATGTCTTTCCTGGACCAGAAAAAAGCATCCTGGGACCGGTTTCTGGCTTACAGCCGTCATCAGCCAGGCTATCTTGAATCCAGTGGCAAAGTGAGCAAGGGACCCACGTCTGGGCATACCCTGCCAACTTAGGGCGAACATAGCAAAACCAAAGGGGATGATGGACGGAGTGTTGAACATTGCAAGCACTCACCCCCAGTCAACTGATCTGGGTTTAATCCATCATCATTCTTTAGCTCACTCCGCCACCCCAGTACAGACATGGCCATATGCAAATCAGTCTGACCCTGTGCCTCATGGGAACAGTCCAGCCCGAACTGCCAAGCCATGTCTTCCTGGACCGGAAACAAGCATCCTGGGACCTGTTTCTGGCTTACAGCCGTCATCAGCCAGGCTATCTTGAATCCAGTGGCAAAGTGAGCAAGGGACCCACGTCTGGGCATACCCTGCCAACTTAGGGCGAACATAGCAAAACCAAAGGGGATGATGGACGGAGTGTTGAACATTGCAAGCACTCACCCCCAGTCAACTGATCTGGGTTTAATCCATAATCATTCTTTAGCTCACTCCGCCACCCCAGTTCAGACATGGCCATATGCAAATCAGTCTGACCCTGTGCCTCATGGGAACAGTCCAGCCCGAACTGCCAAGCCATGTCTTCCCTGGACCGGAAACAAGCATCCTGGGACCTGTTTCTGGCTTACAGCCGTCATCAGCCAGGCTATCTTGAATCCAGTGGCAAAGTGAGCAAGGGACCCACGTCTGGGCATACCCTGCCAACTTAGGGCGAACATAGCAAAACCAAAGGGGATGATGGACGGAGTGTTGAACATTGCAAGCACTCACCCCCAGTCAACTGATCTGGGTTTAATCCATCATCATTCTTTAGCTCACTCCGCCACCCCAGTTGAGACATGGCCATATGCAAATCAGTCTGACCCTGTGCCTCATGGGAACAGTCCAGCCCGAACTGCCAAGCCATGTCTTTCCTGGACCAGAAAGAAGCATCCTGGGACCGGTTTCTGGCTTACAGCCGTCATCAGCCAGGCTATCTTGAATCCAGTGGCAAAGTGAGCAAGGGACCCACGTCTGGGCATACCCTGCCAACTTAGGGCGAACATAGCAAAACCAAAGGGGATGATGGAGTGTTGAACATTGCA
This sequence comes from Calotriton arnoldi, assembly GCA_963921515.1. NCBI lineage: Eukaryota > Metazoa > Chordata > Amphibia > Caudata > Salamandridae > Calotriton > Calotriton arnoldi. The sequence goes on along the minus strand of CAWUFW010003771.1, from coordinate 132,879 downwards.
AGCACTCACCCCCAGTCAACTGATCTGGGTTTAATCCATCATCATTCTTTAGCTCACTCCGCCACCCCAGTACAGACATGGCCATATGCAAATCAGTCTGACCCTGTGCCTCATGGGAACAGTCCAGCCCGAACTGCCAAGCCATGTCTTCCCTGGACCGGAAACAAGCATCCTGGGACCGGTTTCTGGCTTACAGCCGTCATCAGCCAGGCTATCTTGAATCCAGTAGCAAAGTGAGCAAGGGACCCACGTCTGGGCATACCATGCCAACTTACGGCGAACATAGCAAAACCAAAGGGGATGATGGACGGAGTGTTGAACATTGTAAGCACTCACCCCCAGACAACTGATCTGGGTTTAATCCATCATCATTCTTTAGCTCACTCCGCCACCCCAGTTCAGACATGGCCATATGCAAATCAGTCTGACCCTGTGCCTCATGGGAACAGTCCAGCCCGAACTGCCAAGCCATGTCTTCCCTGGACTGGAAACAAGCATCCTGGGACCGGTTTCTGGCTTACAGCCGTCATCAGCCAGGCTATCTTGAATCCAGTGGCAAAGTGAGCAAGGGACCCACGTCTGGGCATACCCTGCCAACTTAGGGCAAACATAGCAAAACCAAAGGGGATGATGGACGGAGTGTTGAACATTGCAAGCACTCACCCCCAGTCAACTGATCTGGGTTTAATCTATAATCATTCTTTAGCTCACTCCGCCACCCCAGTTCAGGCATGGCCATATGCAAATCAGTCTGACCCTGTGCCTCATGGGAACAGCCCAGCCCGAACTGCCAAGCCATGTCTTCCCTGGACCGGAAACAAGAATCCTGGGACCTGTTTCTGGCTTACAGCCGTCATCAGCCAGGCTATCTTGAATCCAGTGGCAAAGTGAGCAAGGGACCCACGTCTGGGCATACCCTGCCAACTTAGGGTGAACATAGCAAAACCAAAGGGGATGATGGACGGAGTGTTGAACATTGCAAGCACTCACCCCCAGTCAACTGATCTGGGTTTAATCCATCATCATTCTTTAGCTCACTCCGCCACCCCAGTTGAGACATGGCCATATGCAAATCAGTCTGACCCTGTGCCTCATGGGAACAGTCCAGCCCGAACTGCCAAGCCATGTCTTTCCTGGACCAGAAAGAAGCATCCTGGGACCGGTTTCTGGCTTACAACCGTCATCAGCCAGGCTATCTTGAATCCAGTGGCAAAGTGAGCAAAAGACCCACGTCTGGGCATACCCTGCCAACTTAGGGCGAACATAGCAAAACCAAAGGGGATGATGGATGGAGTGTTGAACATTGCAAGCACTCACCCCCAGTCAACTGATCTGGGTTTAATCCATCATCATTCTTTAGCTCACTCCGCCACCCCAGTTCAGACATGGCCATATGCAAATCAGTCTGACCCTGGGCCTCATGGGAACAGTCCAGCCCGAACTGCCAAGCCATGCCTTCTCTGGACCGGAAACAAGCATCCTGGGACCGGTTTCTGGCTTACAGCTGTCATCAGCCAGGCTATCTTGAATCCAGTGGCAAAGTGAGCAAGGGACCCACGTCTGGGCATACCCTGCCAACTTAGGGCAAACATAGCAAAACCAAAGGGGATGATGGACGGAGTGTTGAACATTGCAAGCACTCACCCCCAGTCAACTGATCTGGGTTTAATCCATAATCATTCTTTAGCTCACTCCGCCACTCCCAGTTCAGACATGGCCATATGCAAATCAGTCTGACCCTGTGCCTCATGGGAACAGTCCAGCCCGAACTGCCAAGCCATGTCTTCCCTGGACCGGAAACAAGCATCCTGGGACCTGTTTCTGGCTTACAGCCGTCATCAGCCAGGCTATCTTGAATCCAGTGGCAAAGTGAGCAAGGGACCCACGTCTGGGCATACCCTGCCAACTTAGGGCGAACATAGCAAAACCAAAGGGGATGATGGACGGAGTGTTGAACATTGCAAGCACTCACCCCCAGTCAACTGATCTGGGTTTAATCCATCATCATTCTTTAGCTCACTCCGCCACCCCAGTTGAGACATGGCCATATGCAAATCAGTCTGACCCTGTGCCTCATGGGAACAGTCCAGCCCGAACTGCCAAGCCATGTCTTTCCTGGACCAGAAAGAAGCATCCTGGGACCGGTTTCTGGCTTACAGCCGTCATCAGCCAGGCTATCTTGAATCCAGTGGCAAAGTGAGCAAGGGACCCACGTCTGGGCATACCCTGCCAACTTAGGGCGAACATAGCAAAACCAAAGGGGATGATGGAGTGTTGAACATTGCAAGCACTCACCCCCAGTCAACTGATCTGGGTTTAATCCATCATCATTCTTTAGCTCACTCCGCCACCCCAGTACAGACATGGCCATATGCAAATCAGTCTGACCCTGTGCCTCAAGGGAACAGTCCAGCCCGAACTGCCAAGCCATGTCTTCCCTGGACCGGAAACAAGCATCCTGGGACCGGTTTCTGGCTTACAGCCGTCATCAGCCAGGCTATCTTGAATCCAGTAGCAAAGTGAGCAAGGGACCCACGTCTGGGCATACCCTGCCAACTTACGGCGAACATAGCAAAACCAAAGGGGATGATGGACGGAGTGTTGAACATTGTAAGCACTCACCCCCAGATAACTGATCTGGGTTTAATCCATCATCATTCTTTAGCTCACTCCGCCACCCCAGTTCAGACATGGCCATATGCAAATCAGTCTGACCCTGTGCCTCATGGGAACAGTCCAGCCCGAACTGCCAAGCCATGTCTTCCCTGGACTGGAAACAAGCATCCTGGGACCGGTTTCTGGCTTACAGCCGTCATCAGCCAGGCTATCTTGAATCCAGTGGCAAAGTGAGCAAGGGACCCACGTCTGGGCATGCCCTGCCAACTTAGGGCAAACATAGCAAAACCAAAGGGGATGATGGACGGAGTGTTGAACATTGCAAGCACTCACCCCCAGTCAACTGATCTGGGTTTAATCTATAATCATTCTTTAGCTCACTCCGCCACCCCAGTTCAGACATGGCCATATGCAAATCAGTCTGACCCTGTGCCTCATGGGAACAGCCCAGCCCGAACTGCCAAGCCATGTCTTCCCTGGACCGGAAACAAGCATCCTGGGACCTGTTTCTGGCTTACAGCCGTCATCAGCCAGGCTATCTTGAATCCAGTGGCAAAGTGAGCAAGGGACCCACGTCTGGGCATACCCTGCCAACTTAGGGCGAACATAGCAAAACCAAAGGGGATGATGGACGGAGTGTTGAACATTGCAAGCACTCACCCCCAGTCAACTGATCTGGGTTTAATCCATCATCATTCTTTAGCTCACTCCGCCACCCCAGTTGAGACATGGCCATATGCAAATCAGTCTGACCCTGTGCCTCATGGGAACAGTCCAGCCCGAACTGCCAAGCCATGTCTTTCCTGGACCAGAAAGAAGCATCCTGGGACCGGTTTCTGGCTTACAGCCGTCATCAGCCAGGCTATCTTGAATCCAGTGGCAAAGTGAGCAAGGGACCCACGTCTGGGCATACCCTGCCAACTTAGGGCGAACATAGCAAAACCAAAGGGGATGATGGATGGAGTGTTGAACATTGCAAGCACTCACCTCCAGTCAACTGATCTGGGTTTAATCCATCATCATTCTTTAGCTCACTCCGCCACCCCAGTTCAGACATGGCCATATGCAAATCAGTCTGACCCTGGGCCTCATGGGAACAGTCCAGCCCGAACTGCCAAGCCATGTCTTCCCTGGACCGGAAACAAGCATCCTGGGACCGGTTTCTGGCTTACAGCTGTCATCAGCCAGGCTATCTTGAATCCAGTGGCAAAGTGAGCAAGGGACCCACGTCTGGGCATACCCTGCCAACTTAGGGCAAACATAGCAAAACCAAAGGGGATGATGGACGGAGTGTTGAACATTGCAAGCACTCACCCCCAGTCAACTGATCTGGGTTTAATCCATAATCATTCTTTAGCTCACTCCGCCACCCCAGTTCAGACATGGCCATATGCAAATCAGTCTGACCCTGTGCCTCATGGGAACAGTCCAGCCCGAACTGCCAAGCCATGTCTTCCCTGGACCGGAAACAAGCATCCTGGGACCTGTTTCTGGCTTACAGCCGTCATCAGCCAGGCTATCTTGAATCCAGTGGCAAAGTGAGCAAGGGACCCACGTCTGGGCATACCCTGCCAACTTAGGGCGAACATAGCAAAACCAAAGGGGATGATGGACGGAGTGTTGAACATTGCAAGCACTCACCCCCAGTCAACTGATCTGGGTTTAATCCATCATCATTCTTTAGCTCACTCCGCCACCCCAGTACAGACATGGCCATATGCAAATCAGTCTGACCCTGTGCCTCATGGGAACAGTCCAGCCCGAACTGCCAAGCCATGTCTTCCCTGGACCGGAAACAAGCATCCTGGGACCGGTTTCTGGCTTACAGCTGTCATCAGCCAGGCTATCTTGAATCCAGTGGCAAAGTGAGCAAGGGACCCACGTCTGGGCATACCCTGCCAACTTAGGGCAAACATAGCAAAACCAAAGGGGATGATGGACGGAGTGTTGAACATTGCAAGCACTCACCCCCAGTCAACTGATCTGGGTTTAATCCATAATCATTCTTTAGCTCACTCCGCCACCCCAGTTCAGACATGGCCATATGCAAATCAGTCTGACCCTGTGCCTCATGGGAACAGTCCAGCCCGAACTGCCAAGCCATGTCTTCCCTGGACCGGAAACAAGCATCCTGGGACCTGTTTCTGGCTTACAGCCGTCATCAGCCAGGCTATCTTGAATCCAGTGGCAAAGTGAGCAAGGGACCCACGTCTGGGCATACCCTGCCAACTTAGGGCGAACATAGCAAAACCAAAGGGGATGATGGACGGAGTGTTGAACATTGCAAGCACTCACCCCCAGTCAACTGATCTGGGTTTAATCCATCATCATTCTTTAGCTCACTCCGCCACCCCAGTTGAGACACGGCCATATGCAAATCAGTCTGACCCTGTGCCTCATGGGAACAGTCCAGCCCGAACTGCCAAGCCATGTCTTTCCTGGACCAGAAAGAAGCATCCTGGGACCGGTTTCTGGCTTACAGCCGTCATCAGCCAGGCTATCTTGAATCCAGTGGCAAAGTGAGCAAGGGACCCACGTCTGGGCATACCCTGCCAACTTAGGGCGAACATAGCAAAACCAAAGGGGATGATGGAGTGTTGAACATTGCAAGCACTCACCCCCAGTCAACTGATCTGGGTTTAATCCATCATCATTCTTTAGCTCACTCCGCCACCCCAGTACAGACATGGCCATATGCAAATCAGTCTGACCCTGTGCCTCATGGGAACAGTCCAGCCCGAACTGCCAAGCCATGTCTTCCCTGGACCGGAAACTAGTATCCTGGGACCGGTTTCTGGCTTACAGCCGTCATCAGCCAGGCTATCTTGAATCCAGTAGCAAAGTGAGCAAGGGACCCACGTCTGGGCATACCCTGCCAACTTACGGCGAACGTAGCAAAACCAAAGGGGATGATGGACGGAGTGTTGAACATTGTAAGCACTCACCCCCAGACAACTGATCTGGGTTTAATCCATCATCATTCTTTAGCTCACTCCGCCACCCCAGTTCAGACATGGCCATATGCAAATCAGTCTGACCCTGTGCCTCATGGGAACAGTCCAGCCCGAACTGCGAAGCCATGTCTTCCCTGGACTGGAAACAAGCATCCTGGGACCGGTTTCTGGCTTACAGCCGTCATCAGCCAGGCTATCTTGAATCCAGTGGCAAAGTGAGCAAGGGACCCACGTCTGGGCATACCCTGCCAACTTAGGGCAAACATAGCAAAACCAAAGGGGATGATGGACGGAGTGTTGAACATTGCAAGCACTCACCCCCAGTCAACTGATCTGGGTTTAATCTATAATCATTCTTTAGCTCACTCCGCCACCCCAGTTCAGACATGGCCATATGCAAATCAGTCTGACCCTGTGCCTCATGGGAACAGCCCAGCCCGAACTGCCAAGCCATGTCTTCCCTGGACCGGAAACAAGCATCCTGGGACCTGTTTCTGGCTTACAGGCGTCATCAGCCAGGCTATCTTGAATCCAGTGGCAAAGTGAGCAAGGGACCCACGTCTGGGCATACCCTGCCAACTTAGGGCGAACATAGCAAAACCAAAGGGGATGATGGACGGAGTGTTGAACATTGCAAGTACTCACCCCCAGTCAACTGATCTGGGTTTAATCCATAATCATTCTTTATCTCACTCCGCCACCCCAGTTCAGACATGGCCATATGCAAATCAGTCTGACCCTGTGCCTCATGGGAACAGTCCAGCCCGAACTGCGAAGCCATGTCTTCCCTGGACTGGAAAGAAGCATCCTGGGACCGGTTTCTGGCTTACAGCCGTCATCAGCCAGGCTATCTTGAATCCAGTGGCAAAGTGAGCAAGGGACCCACGTCTGGGCATACCCTGCCAACTTAGGGCAAACATAGCAAAACCAAAGGGGATGATGGACGGAGTGTTGAACATTGCAAGCACTCACCCCCAGTCAACTGATCTGGGTTTAATCCATCATCATTCTTTAGCTCACTCCGCCACCCCAGTTGAGACATGGCCATATGCAAATCAGTCTGACCCTGTGCCTCATGGGAACAGTCCAGCCCGAACTGCCAAGCCATGTCTTCCCTGGACCGGAAACAAGCATCCTGGGACCGGTTTCTGGCTTACAGCTGTCATCAGCCAGGCTATCTTGAATCCAGTGGCAAAGTGAGCAAGGGACCCACGTCTGGGCATACCCTGCCAACTTAGGGCAAACATAGCAAAACCAAAGGGGATGATGGACGGAGTGTTGAACATTGCAAGTACTCACCCCCAGTCAACTGATCTGGGTTTAATCCATAATCATTCTTTAGCTCACTCCGCCACCCCAGTTCAGACATGGCCATATGCAAATCAGTCTGACCCTGTGCCTCATGGGAACAGTCCAACCCGAACTGCCAAGCCATGTCTTCCCTGGACCGGAAACAAGCATCCTGGGACCTGTTTCTGGCTTACAGCCGTCATCAGCCAGGCTATCTTGAATCCAGTGGCAAAGTGAGCAAGGGACCCACGTCTGGGCATACCCTGCCAACTTAGGGCGAACATAGCAAAACCAAAGGGGATGATGGACGGAGTGTTGAACATTGCAAGCACTCACCCCCAGTCAACTGATCTGGGTTTAATCCATCATCATTCTTTAGCTCACTCCGCCACCCCAGTACAGACATGGCCATATGCAAATCAGTCTGACCCTGTGCCTCATGGGAACAGTCCAGCCCGAACTGCCAAGCCATGTCTTCCCTGGACCGGAAACAAGCATCCTGGGACCGGTTTCTGGCTTACAGCCGTCATCAGCCAGGCTATCTTGAATCCAGTTGCAAAGTGAGCAAGGGACCCACGTCTGGGCATACCCTGCCAACTTACGGCGAACATAGCAAAACCAAAGGGGATGATGGACGGAGTGTTGAACATTGTAAGCACTCACCCCCAGACAACTGATCTGGGTTTAATCCATCATCATTCTTTAGCTCACTCCGCCACCCCAGTTCAGACATGGCCATATGCAAATCAGTCTGACCCTGTGCCTCATGGGAACAGTCCAGCCCGAACTGCCAAGCCATGTCTTCCCTGGACTGGAAACAAGCATCCTGGGACCGGTTTCTGGCTTACAGCCGTCATCAGCCAGGCTATCTTGAATCCAGTGGCAAAGTGAGCAAGGGACCCACGTCTGGGCATACCCTGCCAACTTAGGGCAAACATAGCAAAACCAAAGGGGATGATGGACGGAGTGTTGAACATTGCAAGCACTCACCCCCAGTCAACTGATCTGGGTTTAATCTATAATCATTCTTTAGCTCACTCCGCCACCCCAGTTCAGACATGGCCATATGCAAATCAGTCTGACCCTGTGCCTCATGGGAACAGCCCAGCCCGAACTGCCAAGCCATGTCTTCCCTGGACCGGAAACAAGCATCCTGGGACCGGTTTCTGGCTTACAGCCGTCATCAGCCAGGCTATCTTGAATCCAGTTGCAAAGTGAGCAAGGGACCCACGTCTGGGCATACCCTGCCAACTTACGGCGAACATAGCAAAACCAAAGGGGATGATGGACGGAGTGTTGAACATTGTAAGCACTCACCCCCAGACAACTGATCTGGGTTTAATCCATCATCATTCTTTAGCTCACTCCGCCACCCCAGTTCAGACATGGCCATATGCAAATCAGTCTGACCCTGTGCCTCATGGGAACAGTCCAGCCCGAACTGCCAAGCCATGTCTTCCCTGGACTGGAAACAAGCATCCTGGGACCGGTTTCTGGCTTACAGCCGTCATCAGCCAGGCTATCTTGAATCCAGTGGCAAAGTGAGCAAGGGACCCACGTCTGGGCATACCCTGCCAACTTAGGGCGAACATAGCAAAACCAAAGGGGATGATGGATGGAGTGTTGAACATTGCAAGCACTCACCCCCAGTCAACTGATCTGGGTTTAATCCATCATCATTCTTTAGCTCACTCCGCCACCCCAGTTCAGACATGGCCATATGCAAATCAGTCTGACCCTGGGCCTCATGGGAACAGTCCAGCCCGAACTGCCAAGCCATGTCTTCCCTGGACCGGAAACAAGCATCCTGGGACCGGTTTCTGGCTTACAGCTGTCATCAGCCAGGCTATCTTGAATCCAGTGGCAAAGTGAGCAAGGGACCCACGTCTGGGCATACCCTGCCAACTTAGGGCAAACATAGCAAAACCAAAGGGGATGATGGACGGAGTGTTGAACATTGCAAGCACTCACCCCCAGTCAACTGATCTGGGTTTAATCCATTATCATTCTTTAGCTCACTCCGCCACCCCAGTTCAGACATGGCCATATGCAAATCAGTCTGACCCTGTGCCTCATGGGAACAGTCCAGCCCGAACTGCCAAGCCATGTCTTCCCTGGACCGGAAACAAGCATCCTGGGACCTGTTTCTGGCTTACAGCCGTCATCAGCCAGGCTATCTTGAATCCAGTGGCAAAGTGAGCAAGGGACCCACGTCTGGGCATACCCTGCCAACTTAGGGCGAACATAGCAAAACCAAAGGGGATGATGGACGGAGTGTTGAACATTGCAAGCACTCACCCCCAGTCAACTGATCTGGGTTTAATCCATCATCATTCTTTAGCTCACTCCGCCACCCCAGTTGAGACATGGCCATATGCAAATCAGTCTGACCCTGTGCCTCATGGGAACAGTCCAGCCCGAACTGCCAAGCCATGTCTTTCCTGGACCAGAAAGAAGCATCCTGGGACCGGTTTCTGGCTTACAGCCATCATCAACCAGGCAATCTTGAATCCAGTGGCAAAGTGAGCAAGGGACCCACGTCTGGGCATACCCTGCCAACTTAGGGCGAACATAGCAAAACCAAAGGGGATGATGGATGGAGTGTTGAACATTGCAAGCACTCACCCCCAGTCAACTGATCTGGGTTTAATCCATCATCATTCTTTAGCTCACTCCGCCACCCCAGTTCAGACATGGCCATATGCAAATCAGTCTGACCCTGGGCCTCATGGGAACAGTCCAGCCCGAACTGCCAAGCCATGTCTTCCCTGGACCGGAAACAAGCATCCTGGGACCGGTTTCTGGCTTACAGCTGTCATCAGCCAGGCTATCTTGAATCCAGTGGCAAAGTGAGCAAGGGACCCACGTCTGGGCATACCCTGCCAACTTAGGGCAAACATAGCAAAACCAAAGGGGATGATGGACGGAGTGTTGAACATTGCAAGCACTCACCCCCAGTCAACTGATCTGGGTTTAATCCATTATCATTCTTTAGCTCACTCCGCCACCCCAGTTCAGACATGGCCATATGCAAATCAGTCTGACCCTGTGCCTCATGGGAACAGTCCAGCCCGAACTGCCAAGCCATGTCTTCCCTGGACCGGAAACAAGCATCCTGGGACCTGTTTCTGGCTTACAGCCGTCATCAGCCAGGCTATCTTGAATCCAGTGGCAAAGTGAGCAAGGGACCCACGTCTGGGCATACCCTGCCAACTTAGGGCGAACATAGCAAAACCAAAGGGGATGATGGACGGAGTGTTGAACATTGCAAGCACTCACCCCCAGTCAACTGATCTGGGTTTAATCCATCATCATTCTTTAGCTCACTCCGCCACCCCAGTTGAGACATGGCCATATGCAAATCAGTCTGACCCTGTGCCTCATGGGAACAGTCCAGCCCGAACTGCCAAGCCATGTCTTTCCTGGACCAGAAAGAAGCATCCTGGGACCGGTTTCTGGCTTACAGCCATCATCAACCAGGCAATCTTGAATCCAGTGGCAAAGTGAGCAAGGGACCCACGTCTGGGCATACCCTGCCAACTTAGGGCGAACATAGCAAAACCAAAGGGGATGATGGATGGAGTGTTGAACATTGCAAGCACTCACCCCCAGTCAACTGATCTGGGTTTAATCCATCATCATTCTTTAGCTCACTCCGCCACCCCAGTTCAGACATGGCCATATGCAAATCAGTCTGACCCTGGGCCTCATGGGAACAGTCCAGCCCGAACTGCCAAGCCATGTCTTCCCTGGACCGGAAACAAGCGTCCTGGGACCGGTTTCTGGCTTACAGCTGTCATCAGCCAGGCTATCTTGAATCCAGTGGCAAAGTGAGCAAGGGACCCACGTCTGGGCATACCCTGCCCGGGGTGCATTTGTCACCCCGAGTGGGACGGGTATGCCCAGACGTGGGTCCCGTGCTCTCCATGCCGCTGGAGTCAAGCTATCCTGGCTGAAGAGGGGTGAAACCCCGAAACCGGTCCTAGGATGCTTGTTTCCAGTTCAGGGAGGACCTGGCCTGGCAGTTCGGGCTGGACTGTTCCCATAGGGCACAGGGTCAAGACTGATTTGCATATGGCTGGGTTCAAACTGGAATGGCATGGTGAGCAAAAAACGATGGATTTAGGCCCAGATCTCTGTACTGGGGTGAATGTATGACATTGTTCTGCATTCTGTCCATCAATTGTTGTTTTTGCATTTGTCACCCCGAGTGGGACGGGTATGCCCAGACGTGGGTCCCGTGCTCTCCATGCCGCTGGAGTCAAGCTATCCTGGCTGAAGAGGGGTGAAACCCCGAAACCGGTCCTAGGATGCTTGTTTCCAGTTCAGGGAGGACCTGGCCTGGCAGTTCGGGCTGGACTGTTCCCATAGGGCACACGGTCAAGACTGATTTGCATATGGCTGGGTTCAAACTGGAATGACATGGTGAGCAAAAAAACGATGGATTTAGGCCCAGATCTCTGTACTGGGGTGAATGTATGACATTGTTCTGCATTCTGTCCATCAATTGTTGTTTTTGCATTTGTCACCCCGAGTGGGACGGGTATGCCCAGACGTGAGTCCCGTGCTCTCCATGCCGCTGGAGTCAAGCTATCCTGGCTGAAGAGGGGTGAAACCCGAAACCGGTCCTAGGATGCTTGTTTCCAGTTCAGGGAGGACCTGGCCTGGCAGTTCGGGCTGGACTGTTCCCATAGGGCACAGGGTCAAGACTGATTTGCATATGGCTGGGTTCAAACTGGAATGGCATGGTGAGCAAAAAACGATGGATTTAGGCCCAGATCTCTGTACTGGGGTGAATGTATGACATTGTTCTGCATTCTGTCCATCAATTGTTGTTTTTGCATTTGTCACCCCGAGTGGGACGGGTATGCCCAGACGTGGGTCCCGTGCTCTCCATGCCGCTGGAGTCAAGCTTTCCTGGCTGAAGAGGGGTGAAACCCCGAAACCGGTCCTAGGATGCTTGTTTCCAGTTCAGGGAGGACCTGGCCTGGCAGTTCGGGCTGGACTGTTCCCATAGGGCACAGGGTCAAGACTGATTTGCATATGGCTGGGTTCAAACTGGAATGACATGGTGAGCAAAAAAACGATGGATTTAGGCCCAGATCTCTGTACTGGGGTGAATGTATGACATTGTTCTGCATTCTGTCCAATCAATTGTTGTTTTTGTGTTTTTTTAACAAAGCAATATGCGGTCTTACAGACCAGGCAGGTGAGATCATACCTCATTTTATGCATAACCTATACGGTGAGGCATTCAATTGGCTTATTATCACAAAAGACCTACAATAAGGAACCCCGTTGATACAAGCACCAGTTCACTCCAAAAAACCTTTGGTAACACAACTCAGGGATCTACCATCGACTATATTATAGTCTCGGATTTTATCAAAAATCTTATATCTGATGTCCAAAATGATTTTTCCAATTACAGTGATCATGCTGCTATTTCCTGTCAATTGGTATGGGAGGGTATTGATAGCAAGCAAATGAGGCATGTAAAACCTAAAATAACAAGAAAAATTGAACTACCCTCAAATGGGCATTAACCAACAAAGAAAAAATTATTCCCATCATGGTCGCAAATAGATATAATGAAATCTTGACCTGTTTAGATATGGGCAATAATCCATCCATGGTTATGACTGCCTTTGACTCATTTTTAGCAGAGGTGAAAATCAATCTAATTAGAAAAGGCCTCACTGCTAACTCTGTAGCTCCTAGATGGTTTGACCAAGATTGTACAAAGCTATTATCTAGTCTTCGTAAGGCACTTAGGATCGTCCCTAGGGATGTAGAACAAGTGAAGTTCCTGCGCCATCAGTGTAAAGAGGCTAGGAAGACTAGAATAAAAATGCTGAAGGAGGAAGCATGGCTTCTGGAAGGTAATTAATGCTCCTTTTCTAAAAGCACCCACAGACTAAAATTTAAATTCCCATGTAGACGAAGAATCTTGGGTCGCCCATTTTCTAATACATTTGACCTTTTTGATGTAGGAGGGAACCAATCGAAGATAAATACAATGTCATCATTAAAATCTATTTTACATTTCAGTCACACCGAGGTCAGGGAAGCCCTTTTGCAGTGCTCCAGTAATAAAGCGGCTGGACCGGATGGCACCCCAATAGATTTCTTTTTGGACCAGACGGATCTTTGGGGCCTGGTACTGACAAATGTATTTAATGCGGTGGTTACTTTGTGTCTGCCAGATTCGTGGTCAAGATCTATTTTAATTCCCATATACAAAAAGGGTGATAAATCTGAGCCAAAAAAATATATGCCGATTTCACTTTTAGATAGCACTGCAAAACCTATGGGCCGAGTTTTATTAAATAGGTTGGAGGAATGGGCCATCGATAATGATGTCCTGATTCCAGTGCAATATGGTTTTAGAAAGGGGAGAGGTACCCAGGACCAGTGCTTAAATTTAAGTCTCCTGATTGCTAAGTATGCCCAAGCCAAACCAGGCAGGTTATACTTAGCATTCATGGACTTATCCGCAGCATTTGATTGCGTTGCACACCACCACTTATGGAGAATAATGAAGGAGATGGGCATTGATGAGGCAATCATTACTTTTATAAGGCAGCTATATTCTACGGCTTCAGCATGCGGCCGCTATGGGAGAGAGGGAGAGTGCACTAGGTGGTTCGACAAAGTTCTGTCCTGGCCCCATTTCTTTTTTCAATTTACATGAATGGAGTGGAAGCCTCCCTGTTAGAAGCCACACAGGATATCCCAGTGATGAACCAGGAGCGCATCCCCATCCTCCTCTATGCGGATGACGCAGTGCTTATTGCTCGCACTGGGATAGCACTCCAGAAATTATTAGACACCTATGTTACCTTTATGCACAAATTGGACCTGAAAACTAATGAGGCGAAATCCTTCGTTTTAATTACTGGCCGTAAGGAAAAGGAGGCTCCATCATTTTATATAGAAGGCAGGAAAGTGGCCCAGACAGACACTTTTTCATATTTAGGAGTGACTTTCGATAGATCACTAAACTGGTCCCACATGCTAACTATTAGGGGCCTAATGCTAGAAAAAAGCAGTAACGCCCTCTACTCCTTTATTAAAAAGCTGGGTGCAAAACCATTAGACATGGTCAAAAAAATATATATGGCTAAATCAATTTCAGTTGCAACATATGGGGCAGGAATCTGGGGATATTATAATGTTTCAATTTTACAGATTATTGAAAACACCTTTTGAAAAAAATTAGTAGGCCTTCCAGAAAGTATTTCCAATCTTATTTGCCATCTAGAATTGGATGTTCCATTCATATCTGTTCTGAGTAGACTTGCTCCAATTCTCTTATGGCATTCAGTCTGGAGAAGGGAATCTGTCAATTTGACCCAAAAGTTCACTTCAGATTGTCTGTCATTGGAATATTCGCATAAGATCCCTTGGCCCATGTATGTCAAAGACAGTTTAATCTCCCTAGGCTTAGAACATATTGTTGTATTCCTCTTAGGGTGTCCATACACGGGCTTTCCTGTATCATGTCCTTATATAGGCACAATTCGCCCTGCCCTTATATAGGCATAAAATTCCAGTCCTTATTTAGGCATTAAACCGTGCACTCCAAATACAGGCATGGTCTCCGACATCCGTCCACCCTAACGTCACAACGAGTTCTTGAAGAACAGACCCTTAGGCTTCGGGAGTTTCCCTAGCACAGGACTATTGATTTCTTCAAGGACTCATCTATTATGCATGAACCGTTATACCTTAGGGGTTCATTCATGACGTCTTCCGCTGTCCGATTCACGTCAATGCTAACATTCTGACGTACCTCTCAGGTATAAATATACCTTCCCTAGCCCTTGTAAACTAGAGGAGACCTCGACTTCAGAGGAGCCTGTATCCCGGCCTGACGCACTGAGAAGACGCTGTCATCCCTGCACGCAGAGAGTCCAGCTTCCAGTGATCTAACTTCCCTTGCGGGGTGTTGGAGTTCGAGTCTGGAAAGAGATTCCCACCTCTCTCATTCTTAAGGTATGGAGATGACTAGAACCTAGAGGGACTCTTGGCATACTTGGCATACTTGGCATACTAGGCATACTAGACTTAACATATTCTTAGTATACCATAGTAAGGAATACTTCACCTACTTCATACCTCTCCCTACACCTAGGTTAGGTTAGGTACATTGGGGTAGAACTAGCTTAGAAACGCATCGTATGAGTACTCGCATTTTTAGTCTGTGTTATTTATGTAAATGAATATCTACTAAAAGATCATGCTAGCGCAGTATTATTTATTTCTACTGCTTACACTGTACATTATTTATCTTGCATACTGTCTTGTGATCATAACAGCACATTTTACTTACACGAGAAACAAGACTGTTCAATAAATCTTTTATTGAAACGCCCGTCTATTCTTTCTGTGTAACTTTGAGGAAAACTAAGCATGCACGATTGAGCTGAGTGAAATAGTTATCTATTGTTTCCACGACTCTGGGACACGTTCTGATTCTAAAGGGAAACAAAGTGGTCATGTTTTGCGGCTGCCAGAAACTACTCCCTTCTTGTTATCCAAGGAGTTTCTAGTGGCCTCTGAGCTAGCTGGCACAAGTAATTAAGTTTAATATACTCGATAGGGACATACTGACCTTAGTCCTATGTCAAACCTTTAGGATATATTATTCCAATGCGCAGAGCCTATTAGGGAAATAGGAGCTACACTACATGGCGCCCAACGTTTGGTAAGGCGGTAATTTAACGCTAGATACTGAGTAACTCAGCCGTGCTTTTCTCTCAGAGACCCCTACCCATATACTCCAAAAGACGTCTGGAGTGGGCAGGGTTAAGTATCCACCACGGCTACATAGGGAAACACCCTATATATTAGCTGTTTGGTTTGCTCAACGTTGAAGGATACAGAGTTCCAAAATATTGTGCACCTTATCTTTGTTTCCTTGAAACTTGTTCTACATTTTTCAAACAACAAAATGCCTGACTCTGACAATGCCACCGGAAACGGTGGAGCTGTGGCTGATCCAGCCCAAGCAGCAGTTTTTAACAATACAGGTTTAAATGAAACCGAGGAGGGTGTTATAGACATCCATCCAAACTTAAAAAGAGCCATTACTCTAAAACTTATAAAACATGGCCTACCACCAAGAGGTGGTAGAGCAGTTTTCGTGATAGAGGCACACGAATCCTTTCAGACAGAGGTATTCTATTCATGGGTAATATTTCCTGAATCCAATCCAGTAACACACATGTTTCACTTCTACAAAGAAGATGATCCACCAGAGGAATACATTCCTTTCGAGGATATAGAAATTCCATTAACATACCAGGAGCATCAGTTCTGGTTTAAAGGCGCCCTAAAACATCACAAAAACATTACCAGGCTCGGTCCACTAGGTAGACCAGGAGCAACATGGCCGATTCTAGCCGGCTATACACCTCATCCCGACATTGAAGAAATGTCAGACGAGGAACTACTTGTTCAACTACAAGAATTAATAAAAATCTACAGACAATTGGTTCAATATGTCATGCGGACTTTCACAGTCCAGCAACCACTGACACTTCCAAATCCAACTCCCCAACAGGGGAATACACTAAAAATTACACCACAGACTCTCTACGCAGTCATGGGTAAAATGCCCACAAAACGTGAGCAAATTCCATTCTGGATAGCTCAAAAAATTACTCAAATCGAAGCAGTGTTTCCGAATACTAGCCCGTACCACAACTGGAAGACTGCACCACTTGGGGCTCAGTCTTTGCTGCCATCTATACTAAAACACATGGTATTCCGTCAATTGCGATAATCCCAGATGTCCTGAAACAAATTCAAAACGAATACGGGGCAGAGCCTGCTCTTAATTTAGGTATGAAATTACTGAAAAATTTCGACCAGGTCTCAACAATAATATTATCCAATATTAAAGGGGAGGCAGCAGCAGTGGCGATCCGCCAAAAATTAAGGGACTTCGATGTTACAGAACATCAAACTGAACTACCCAGAATAATTGAACAATCTTATGCAGAATTAGGCAGAGATAGTTTGGGTGGAAGACCAGTGAAACCAAAACTATCTGAAAGTCCTGAGAAGGACTCTATTAAACAAACTCCTACATCTTCTAAAAAGAAGTGGGAGACTAATAAACAAAACTCAAACGAGAAACATTCTCAATCTCGAGGTAGGTCTCCTCAAAAGGAGCCCTCTGAAAGGAGGTATAACCTCAGGAATAGGGATAATTTGAGAAAACCTGACAGGTATCAAGATACTGATACACGTTCCTCTCGTCCCTTTCGGATCTCGTCAAGGACTTCGGAAAGAAGAGGACGATCAGAACATAGAGAAGAACGCGTGAAATCCAAAGAAGAAAAACACGCTCCAAAAAATAAAACAAAACCTCAATTCTCCAAAAGAAAGTAGCAGGTCTGAAGATCAGACATGCCGAGAATACTGAGAACACAACTCAAGAACGGAGATTGGGCTCAGACAATGCTGGACAGTGCAGCAGAAGTCACAATAGTTCACCAGAACCTGAAGGAACTTCTGGAGATAGTGGACTTGAATGAGTACATTACAGTCGAGACTGTAGACACCAGGGTTAGTACTCCACAAAGGTTATATGAAATAACACTCCGGATGGAGGGAGACAAACCTAGACAGGTGAAAGCACTTTTTGGGAAAGACTATCAAGAGGCTATGACATACTTCTAGCAGAAAAAGACTGGCCACCACAATTTGTCAGGGAGTGCCCACACGGCGAGGACATTATTATGCCTGCCTTCTCCAACCATATTCCAATTCATCTAAAATATACATATGCCAGGAAATGGGCAGTAGCCCAGGCCCCAGCATTATATAAAAATCATGTAGGATGGGATGAGGACTCACCTCACCATAAAATACATCTGAAACATGAACCAACTGCACAAAGGCAGTATCCAATAAAGCAAGAAGCTAAAAACAGGTCAGGGAGATCTTAGATCAACTTGAATACCAAGGGGTGATTGAAACATGCACCTCCTCAATGAACAATCCTTTGTTTCCTGTCTCCAAACCAGACAATACATATCGTCTAGTTTTGGATTACAGACACCTAAACACTTGTTCTAAAACCTTTGCAGTGCAAAATGCACATAGCACAGCATTAATGAATAACATTGTGCGTAAAAAATATAAAACAACATTAGACATCTCAAATGGTTTCTTTTGTCAAAACATAGCACCTGAAAGCAGGTACTTAACAGCATTCTCCTTAATGGGGACCCAGCGTCACTTTGTCGACTCCCACAAGGGTTCAAGAACAGCCCAGGTTTATTCTCAGCGAGGGTAACGGAGTTACTACAAATTTATGACAATGAGGCATTGTCCTATGTCGATGACATATATCTGACAGACGATGACCTGGACAAACACTTGAACAGGGTGAGCACCATTATACTGGGCTTCGCCTCTGAGGGCTACAAATTCAACTTTAAAAAGTCCCGAATTGCCCATCTCAATGTCCTATTTCTAGGATATGAGCTTTCAAGTGAAGGCAAGAGCTTGGCAGCTAACTTTTAGAAAAGTGTGCGCTGCTTCAACCTCCAAAAACGTACAATCCATCCTGGGTTTCCTAAACTTTGGAAGAACATACATTCTAAATTACGCAGAAAGGGTTAAACCTCTCTACGCATTAATCAAACCTGATTTTTCAATCAAAAATTGGACAAACGAACACACAGAAATCTTGCGTTCACTCCAGGCTAACATGTTAGTAACAAATCACTTACAAACACGCGTAAGTCAACGCAATTTGGTGATCCGAATAATTTCGGGTCAATATGGATTCACCTACTTAACCCTCAATGAGGGTGAGAAAATACCAATTGCATACAAATCTCATTTGTACACACAAGTGGAAATGCGCTTCAGTTCAACTGAAAAAATTCTAACAGCAGTTCAAACCGCTGTAGCAAAAGAAAGAGCCTTAGCCCAAGGGAAACGCATTATTGTCATAACCCCAGTACCAGCTTTAGAAGCGGTCACAAAAGCAAGCATTCCCAATGCTAAAGCACTACATCCAAGATGGATACAATGGGTTAATTCTCTTGCTGCAACAGATGTTGAATATGTTTTTGATCCAGATTTAAAAACACAAGCATTCCTGCAATATGAACAAGAATGTCCTCTGCCCACTGAGATTCTGCCTCTCAATCAGTACGAATTCATAATTTACACTGACGGATCCGCACAGCCCGCAACAGGGAGTAAGCAAGCTTACAGGGCAGCGTGTGCTATTGTTAAAGGTCGCATGCGAGATGGCATCTTCAGACCTATGGTCACAAAAACACAGTCTCTAGGAGATTGTACAGCTCAGCGAGCTGAACTACAAGCATTCAAACTGGCACTTGAAAGTACAGATCGAGAATTCCCCACACTGATAGTGTGCGATTCCTTTACTGTGTTCAGTCGTATAATGACTATATACAAAACTGGCTTGAAAATGGTTTCAAAGATGCGAAAGGTGGCACAATAAAGCATAAAACGCTTTGGGAACAAGTAGTTCAGTTGAAAAACGAACTACCAAAGGCTCACGTGATCCACACACTGAGTCATCAACGTGATGGCGTTCACGTTGCAGGGAATTCATTGGCTGACGAAGCCGCAAAGGGGGCTGTTCAGACGGCTTCCGTAGCTGCGATCACTCGTTCAAAAACAAAAATAGACAGTGAGATAATGTTGGCTGTCAATGCTACAAGCAAAGGCAGTGGTGCAGCGTTACCGAAAAATTTCCACTCAAGTACTCTTATGTAATTGATGCGAACAACGTTCCTTTTGCTCGAATCCCTGGAGTGGGGGATAGGGTAATTCCAAACAAGGAACGCAGATTAGGACTAATCCTAGCAGCACACGAAGGGATAGCTTCTGCCCATGCAGGTGTTTCTGCAACAGTATCTTTACTCAAGCAAAGATATTGGTGGCCTGGCATTTGGAAACAAACTAAAAACTATGTTTTAGAATGTGATATTTGCCAACAGATGAAAGTATCTACAGTGAAACGTCCTGCGCAGACACCCCTGTTAATTTCAGACAAACCATTAGCTTGTGTTTACCTGGACCACTGCGGTCCCTTGCAAAGGACGGTAACTATAAATATATCATGGTTGCAGTGGATTCATGCTCTAGGTTCCTATGGATATGGCCTCAGCGCTCGGCTGACGCTCGAACTGTTATAAAAGATTTGCGAGTCTTTATCGGCACATACGCAATAGGCACGCTACATTCTGACCAGGACCCTGCGTTTAGCTCTCGGGCTTACAAAGAAGCCATGGCCAGTCTGGGTGTTGCATTGCGGTACTCCTCTCCATTCCATCCTGAGGGAAATTTGGTTGTGGAAAGGAAAAACCGGGACAAAAAGCAGTCTATAACAGCTAGGGTATTAGGTTCGGGTGATGGGTGGGTCAAACATCTTTATGGGGTCCAACGCTCATTGAATAACCTGCCAAGAAGTTCTCTAGGGGGTCACTCCATATGAGGTCCTATTTGGGACAAGAATGTGGGTACCAGATCTCGATGACGTAGGCACAGTGGTGGAAAATAAAACATTTGATATCAAAGATCGTTTGCCTGTTTTACAGGAACTGAATGAGTTAAGAACGAAACAAAGCAACGTATTCCTACAGCCAACCACCACTGGGGAAAAAACAGCGGTCCCAGCAAGGCCTGTCTGGATTCCAAAAGTTGGGGATCTAGTCAGAGAAAAGATTGCGGACAAGAAGGAATTTGGACCTTCTTACAGACAACCAGTATCTGTCCTAGCAGTTCAAGGAACAAGAACAGTACTTCTGCCGCCCCTTGCTGGAAGAAAGGAGAAAAGATTTGTGTCCATCGACCTTATCAAACCACAGTATGTGGCCAATACTAAATAGTAGGCCTCGTGGACTCCAACCTAGTAGCAGACGCACTCCTCTTGCTACTATCCAAGAGGTTCAGACTGAAAGACTGATAACAATCGAGAATTCAGCTGTAACAGATGGAGGACTAAGCAACAACGCAATAACATAACATAACATGTGTATTTGTAAAGCGCACGATTACCCTTAGGTGTCCTGGCGCTGAATAACAGATGTTTATTGTTACCCAACTCAATGGTACTCATTTTATCGACCTCAGATGGATGAAAGGCTGAGTGGACCCGCTGGGATTTGAACCTGTGACCATGAGGTCGAACACAGGCCCCTGCAGTGGCTGCTTTAGTCCACTGAGCCACCAGACCCGGCTTAAACTCATCCCTCTTGAAAACCAAGTAACAGTTCGTCCAAATACACCTGTCTACACTAATGTAGCAAGTGATCAACTGGTTCCAGCGATTTCTACAAATCCTAATGCAATTCCAACAATTGACAGAACTGCTTCTGGCTATTTCATTAACTTTGATATGTTCTCAGAAGATCCGAGTGAACCTGAAACGACGCCAGCATCATTGAAATTCAAGCAGCAAGTACAAGACTTTCTTCACTTTCTGAAAAAGACTTATCTGGTTTCACCATGGATTGAACTCTGGATTATATCTGGACTTTTGTTTTCCTGCTCTGGCTAGCTTTGGTTACAACTGTAAGCGTGCTTATAAGTGGCAGATACATCCATGTGAATACAGAAGGAAAAGACGTGAACGTACTTTTGAAACCTCATAAATCTTCCCATCGTGAAGCAAGAGACTTGTCATCAGTGAACATCACAGCTGTTCCTATACAGGATGGTATAGTGTGGGACAAAACAGATTTTGATATCTTCGGCCCGACGGAACAATTGAACATTCCACATTTGTTTAAAATTTCACTAAGTGATCTCATTTCGTCCAGTACCTATTCTGATGATTGGGACTTTGAGACTGTTAACGACATAATGTTTGACCTAGAAAAATCTGCTGCATTTTCTAAAAATGAATATTTAGAGGGTTCATCAGACTATGAACAACTGTATTGTTATAACCACTATGGTCATCATTATTTGCATAAATCTGCATACCCTAGAAATGTGTTTATGTTTAACCAATGGGAGCATTGTCCTACACCACCAAAAGGTAGTTCAAAAACATTTGTCAACAAGTTTCCATATTTTTCAGGTTATAATACATCTGATCCAGAAACGTTTTACTATAAAAATGTAAACAAAACAGGACTGAAAATTATGTTAACAAATACAAAACAGATTTATTCTGCATTATTTATTGCCCAACTGTCTAGACAGGGTTTCGACTTATGGAAAGACACTATAGACACAAAAACTGTCTGGGGTACTAAAGATTGGCAAGTGCAGGGGATAGAAGCTTTATTTAGAGCCTGCATCATCCCTGAACAAATAATGTTTTTGAATGAAACTGTCCAACAAACATCTTGTCTTGGACTAGCCAAGATCAAAGAAATGAAGACACCTTCTGTACCAACACCTGCAAGTGATAATAATACACAGGCAGTGGTGACAGTTGACAATATACTACAACTCAACAGATCTAATCCTGATTGGAGAAAATGATTGATCTGGCCCACAGACACGAACAACTGTCAGGAAAGATTCCTGAATAAAACTCAGGGCTTTACTATTCATAGGCCAGACCCAAGATACGTCCAAAGACAGCATCCGTGGGTAGTAACAACATACAGTGTAGGTAAATTATGCCTCGATTGGCTGCAGAAATCTACACTACAGGATGTGAAACAACACTTATCCTTACTTAAAGAAGACGCAGACCTTAGGGAATTCTTGCTTGGACCAAGAAAACCGCATCAAAAACGTTTCATATATGCCGGCATTTATGCTGCCTATAATGAAGCATGGAAAGTGTCACAGATGGAGGCCGCAGAACGAATACGTGAACTTGATCGTATTAATTTAGAGAAAACCCTCTCTGTGGTCGACAATGGGTTAACAACTTTGTCCTCCAGAATATATTTATTGGATGGCATTGTATCCTCTGCTCTCGACATACTGGAACACGATTTGGCGATGTTACAGCAAGGCCAATCTCAATTACGTTCTATTGTGTTATTAAGCTGGACGCTGCAATCTTTGCGAGCGGGCTATGTGCCTTGGCGTTTCATCAACACATCGGCTCTGTTTGCAGAATACAATCTAACTGATAAACAGATAGAACTGGCACAAAGAGGAGCAAAGTATACAGTGCTGAGCATTGAAAAACTGGAAAAGTTACCATTCACAGTGGCAGATAAACCAGCTACAGAATGGCTTATTCATGGCAAAATCACATTACCTGTGACTACTTTTCAGTTTCAGTATTGCCTCAAACAAATGCAAGCAGGCAAATATGAAAGGTTGGGTAAGGAATACATTAAGACATCTTGGGATTTACCGTATACATATAGATGTTGGAGTGGGGATCGTGAAGTGTTTTTGAGCGGTACACTCTGTAAACGTGCACTGAGCGGTCCACTTATATGTCAGGACATTTCTTTACACGGGACTTGCAATGGTTCTGTGGCAAATTTGTCTTGCCATCAGCAGGGTACACCAGCTGCTGTGATTAATCCAACGTTTGGACAACTTTCTAATGGGAGTTACCTCATGTTGAATGATCAGAGTTGCTGCGGCATGTTGCCAGGCATCCCATATCTAGTAACGGTCAACTCCAGGGTCACTTGCTGTATGCAAGTATTGTTTCCCCAATCGACACAGTCAGGGAGTCGCCTTTGTGGCCTTCGCTGAACGTCTCTTTTATAAGATTTGATACTTTGAGCAGAATGAAAGCCATGCTTTTACAACAAACAGTGCCTTTGACCTCGGCCAAAGAAACCTATGATCTACAAGTAGCAAGGACTTCGGCTGAGATACAGACTTTAATACGTACAAACTGCCCATACATTTCGTAGAAATTATAACATGTATCTTCAACATGTCTGATACAAGTGGAATTGTACATGTATTTAAGAGCATCTGTACCGGTCTGTTAGCACCTTTCCAGGCAATACTCGGAATAATCCCGAACTTTGCACATTCGGTGTTTGGTGGCATACCGTTAATTCTAGCACTTGTTGCCGGAATTCTATTTCTCTTCCTGCTATTACGCTATGGCCAGCCTATTCGCAGACTCCGAGCGAAATGGAGAAAGCTCTCCTTGAACGAAAGTGCCGTGAGCGAATAGTACAGCTTTTGGGCATGACTCGTCTACGGGAACTTAATACCACGTGGTTCCTGTCATTCAGACCAATCTGGCAAGATTGCATCTTACCTGTTCTACGATGCCTGCTATGCGGTGAAGAATGCATGTTGGACACCTGTCTAACATTTCCATCAGCAACGCCAACGGATGTCGATACTCTGCTGGTCCCAATAACGGCCCATGCTCTGTGTTGTCCCCAGAGGCTGCCAATCCTGATGTCAGCATTCATTGAGATCTCACAGACGCTTCCGGCTGCTGCTGAGATACGAGAAAGATCTACAGGCACACAGGTAACAACGGATGCGAACATTGCTGCGGCAACCTATGCTGAAAGCAATGCTTCACATCTCTGTGCAATTAATCTACTACACGAGGTGTTCCAACTGACACCAACTTCAGTGGACGATGTTTTGTCTACGGAAATAGATGATCTCATGTTTACACCAGACCCGTAAACTGACTCTGATTCAGCCCACAGTGTTTCAGAGATGCAATAACAATTTGGCCTTCATACTTCAAAAACTTGGAACTCTTCCCAAAATTGAACCGTTTTCCATTTTTCGAACTAAAATGGCACTTCAATCTGCTTAAAGTAGAACTAGCCTTATAGTACAGACTTCGCGGTACTTCCTCAGACACTTTTATCATCGTGTTAGTCTAAAAAAATTCATTGATTTCCATGACATGAAATGACTTTTTATTTTGAACAACTTATCGATCATTTTTTTTGTCACATGTAAATATTACTGCTTATTTCTTTCAAATTGCATTTTATTTTAAATATATGCCTCAAATGAAAAGCAATGCTTCAAATGTACAGTACCTTTTGCATTCTAATAGGCTTTTTAAATGCCTTTTAAATAGTTTTATGAAATATTTTAGCCATATGCGGTACTCCATTTAATGTTTAGCATTTTAAATGTTTAGCATTTTAGTATTATCGTACACACGAAAGTGGAGTGGGTGTTGTATTCCTCTTAGGGTGTCCATACACGGGCTTTCCTGTATCATGTACATAGGCACAATTCGCCCTGCCCTTATATAGGCATAAAATCCCAGTCCTTATTTAGGCATTAAACCGTGCACTCCAAATACAGGCATGGTCTCCGACATCCGTCCACCCTAACGTCACAACGAGTTCTTGAAGAACAGACCCTTAGGCTTCGGGAGTTTCCCTAGCACAGGACTATTGATTTCTTCAAGGACTCATCTATTATGCATGAACCGTTATACCTTAGGGGTTCATTCATGACGTCTTCCGCTGTCCGATTCACGTCAATGCTAACATTCTGAGGTACCTCTCAGGTATAAATATACCTTCCCTAGCCCTTGTAAACTAGAGGAGACCTTGACTTCAGAGGAGCCTGTATCCCGGCCTGACGCACTGAGAAGACGCTGTCATCCCTGCACGCAGAGAGTCCAGCTTCCAGTGATCTAACTTCCCTTGCGGGGTGTTGGAGTTCGAGTCTGGAAAGAGATTCCCACCTCTCTCATTCTTAAGGTATGGAGATGACTAGAACCTAGAGGGACTCTTGGCATACTTGGCATACTTGGCATACTAGGCATACTAGGCATACTAGACTTAACATATTCTTAGTATACCATAGTAAGGAATACTTCACCTACTTCATACCTCTCCCTACACATAGGTTAGGTTAGGTACATTGGGGTAGAACTAGCTTAGAAACGCATCGTATGAGTACTCGCATTTTTAGTCTGTATTATTTATGTAAGTGAATATCTACTAAAAGATCATGCTAGCGCAGTATTATTTATTTCTACTGTTTACACTGTATATTTTTTATCTTGCATACTGTCTTGTGATCATAACAGCACATTTTACTTACACGAGAAACAAGAATGTTCAATAAATCTTTTATTGAAACGCCCGTCTATTCTTTCTGTGTAACTTTGAGGAAAACTAAGCATGCACGATTGAGCTGAGTGAAATAGTTATCTATTGTTTCCACAACTCTGGGACACGTTCTGATTCTAAAGGGAAACAAAGTGGTCATGTTTTGCGGCTGCCAGAAACTACTCCCTTCTTGTTATCCAAGGAGTTTCTAGTGGCCTCTGAGCTAGCTGGCACAAGTAATTAAGTTTAATATACTCGATAGGGACATACTGACCTTAGTCCTATGTCAAACCTATAGGATATATTATTCCAATGCGCAGAGCCTATTAGGGAAATAGGAGCTACACTACAATATATTTGAAACCTCAAGTAACTGTTCTATCATTTCTAAAAAGGAGATCAAAATGTGATTTCTGAATCAGATGGCAAAAGATAGATTTAAAACTAATAGTCTAAATTACTCAGTAAATTCTTACCTAGAGGGTCCGATTACTTACGAAGGAATAGCCCCATATTTACTTTCTGCAATAACTCAATGACATAGATTTATTTTAATCATGTTTCACTTAAATTTTATTCCCTGCATGCTAGCTTATCCATCGGGAATTTATTCAATAAAGGAATTCCCGCCCTGTCCATGTGACTGTGTGTCCACACAAACCAATTTGCACATCCTTTTTTTTGTAAGTTGTATGTGGAACATCGTAAAAAATTTATATTGCCATCATGCGTAAATATAATTTTAGGCAATGTCAGCCAGGGTTGTACTTTTTAAAATCTTCGCCTGACCTCTTTGTCTGCTATAGCGTTGCGTCCTTTTTATGTATGTTTTATCCTGTTTTTTTAATAGACATTTTAATATGATATTTTAATAATCTGTATAATGACAAATGTGTTGTTATATATACTTTATGCTTTTCTGATCTTATTGAATAAGGATCGAATAAAGTAATTGACTGACTGGCTTGATGTCATTGCCCTCAACACCATCATCGAGGCCCAAGATACATAGATTATTTCAACGGTGGTTATTCTTGAAGTCCTTGAGCTTCCATTGAATGTCTGAAATCTGTGATTCTTGGGCCTCTGATTGAACCTTGAGCCCCATCAGGTCTGACTCCAGCAATGAGGTGCGATAAAAGCCTTTCTCCAATCTCGACAAATGCTTCAGAGATCTTGCTCATTGCTCCCTGGCTTTTTATCCATCAGCACGACCTTCTTCCTGGTGTTATTTAATGGACCGATATATAAGCCTCAATGACAGCTCTTCTGCTGGGCCTGGCATGGGACTCTGTTGTAGATTGAAAGTATCATCATATACTTGCAGATTCACTGAGTAATATCATTTTAAAGCGGAGGCGACTGGGTTCCAATTTTTGTTGGCTTTAGGAATCTGGGCACTTTACCACTGCCAACCAATGCTAAAGTGCATGTACTCTCTCACTAAAATGTGGTAACATTGGCTTATCCACAATTGGCTTAAGCATTTGGCTTATTTAATTTACATTTAAGTCCCTAGAAACATGCACTATATGTGCCCAGGGCCTGTAAATTAAATGCTACTAGTGGGCTTGCAGCACTGATTGTGCCACCCACTTCAGTAGTCCTTTAAACATATCTCATTTCTGCCACTGCAGAGCTTGTGTGTGCAGTTTTAAGCTGCCATTTTGACCTGGCAATTTAACCTACTTGCCAGGCCCAACCTTCCTTGCATATAAGTCACCCATAATGTAGGCCCTAGGCAGCCCTAAGGGCAGGGTGCAGTGTATTTAAAAGGTAGGACATGTACTTTTGAGCTTTACATGGCCTGGTAGTGAAAAACTGCTACATTCATTTTTTACTCCTGCTAGGCCTATCTCCCCCCCCAGGTTAACATTGGGATTGCCTTAAAAATATTTCTTCCAATTGGAAAAATATAGAAGTTTGGAGTTTGGTGTCTCTGGACTCACAGTTTAAAATCACAACTTATGATGAAGTCGGATTTTAAATTATATGTCTGAACATGGTACTTTTAGAAAGTTGTCATTTTCTTATTTTAACCATTTTGTGCCTCTGCCTTTCTCTGAATACACATCCGGGTTCAGTGACAGCTGGGCTTTGTGCATTCCCTCTAGACAGTCACACAAAGGGAGCTGGGGTGTGACATTTGCATCGGGATGACCCATCACCAGGCTGTTGGGCCTTCCTGAGGTAGATTGGGAGGGAGGACCTGACACTTGCACCTGATTTGGGCTGTACCTGTCCCCACACAAAGAGCTGCATACCCTCTTGTAGTAAGTCTGGAGCTTGTGATCTCGGAAGCATCTCTTTGACGTCTTCCTACTTCAAAGGCTAAATGAGATATAAGCACTAGACCCCTTACACCACCAAATCAGAACTCTGCTGGAACCAAGGACATTCACGAAGAAGAGATGTTGTGCTGTAGGAGGGACTGCCACTTTGCTAACTGCATTGCTGTGTTGGCCTGCTGTCTGCTGATTACTGTGCTGTAGGAGGGACTGCCACTTTTCAATCTGCTTTGCTGTGTTGGCCTGCTGCTTCTTGCCTGGCAGTGAGAAGGACTGGACCTGCACTTTACAACCTTGAACCTGAGTTCACCAAGGACTTGTCTGATTGCCTTCTGTTCTGAAGTCTCAAGGACAGCAAAGATTTCTAACAACCCTGCAACAGCACCTGGACTCTGCTGTCTGTGAGTCCTATCCTGCCATATGGTACCAATCGAGTCCTGGGCCCTTGGAGGTGGGTCTTTGGTGCTATGTCTCTGTGGTCTTCATCAGAACCAACGCGAAGCATTGCAAAGCCCCACAAAGTCTCGCCACACAGCAGCCAGCCTCACCAGAAACGACGGCAGGTGGCGAGAACCCCTGCAAAGCCTCACCGGGCAGCTGCCAGTCCATTGAAACCGCCCCACAGCGATGACAAGCCCTGCAAAGCCTCACTGCACAGCTCCCTGGGATCAATGCAAAGGGACGTCAAGCCCCGCAAAGCCTCGCCACACCGACGCCAGATGACGGGAAGCCTCGGAAAGCCACACAGAAAGCGCACCAGGATTGAAGGTACTGTGTTCAGAGGGCCCAAGTTGGTTCCTGTAGCCACCCTGTGCTCCATTGCGGTCGGCCTGAACTTGTGACTTTGTCCTGGTCTGGTGCGACTGGATAATCGCAGTTGGCGCTTTGTGCTTGTGGGCCAAAGCCACCCGCAGCACAAGCTCCCATTGAAAAATTGAAGTTTTGAAACATCCCTGCACCATGTGGCAGGCACCTCAGGGTGCCTGCTACACGGTGCAGGGATGGGCCACATGCAGAGGGCCGGAGGGAAGAGGGCCCTGCTTGGGGCCCCCAAAGACACTTTCTGACAGCAGTTCCATGTCAGAGAGGCCGACATGGGCCTGCTGCCTGAAAGTGCCATCATAATCCCGACAGCGGAAACGCCGTCTTTAAGGGATTATGAGGCCTTTCCCACTGGCTGACGGGCTCCTTGAGCCCGTCAGAACCGAGTCGGGTTCCCCGGCCAGTTTAAACTCCAACCACCGTCATTGTAATATGGCGGTTGGAGTTTAAAACTACAATGTCGGTCGGAAAACCTCTGATCAGAGGTCGGAGACTTTCTGACCGACATTGTAATTAGGCACATAGTGTAACATAATTAATTAAAATATTTATTTTACATTTATACATTTACTAAAATACTATAAATATTAAAATACATTTTAATATATAAACAAATAGTACAAAATATAAAAAACAAACAATTAATGCTATAAAATCTATTTAACTAATATTATGAAAACTGTTGGAGTCTAACATTGAATATACTATTCCCACTCAACTTTATGCAACAGTAGGGAAAGTGTTGGACTTCGGAGAGGTTACATTTACTATTCCTACTCCTGTCTAATCAACAGTAGGGATAGCATTGGACTTTGGATGGTTAAATATACTATTCTCACTCCAAACAATGCAACAGTGGGGAAAGCGTTGGACATTGGAGGTGTTAAATTTACTATTCCCACTCCAAACAGCACAAAAGTAGGGAAAGTGTTTGACTTTGGAGGGGTAAAATTTACAATTCCCACTCAATTCTGTGTAACTTTAGGGAAAGTGTTGGACTTCGGAAGGGTTAACTTTACTATTCTCACTACAAACAGGGCAACAGTAGAGAAAGTATTTCAGAGGGGTTAGACTTAGTGTTTCCACTCCAGACAGCGCAACAGTAGGGAAAGTGTTGGACTTCGGAGGAGTAAAATTTACTATTCGCCCTCTCTGGTCTGTGCAACAGTAGGGAAATCATTGGATTTCGAAGGATCGAAATGTACTATCCTCACTCCAAACAGCGTAACAGTAGGAACAGTGTTGAACTGCACAAAAGAGGTAATTTTACTATTCCTACTGCACTCTAAGCAACAGTAGGGAAAGTACCTCACTTCAAACAAATTACATACATGAGTTACCCCAGGAATGCAGAAAAATTATTAAACTCCTAATATAAAAAGTATTAATTAACATAAAAAGTATACATTTATATGTATTAAAAAAACTAAAAACAATTAATCAATTTGCATAACTACAATTCAATAATATAATTAACTATCAATTAATAAATAATTGTTATCCAATTGTTAATTAATTAACTTCCCACCCGATACCTCTACAAATGTAGCAGCCCACATCTAAAATATAACAAAAGAAATGTATTACATAATTTACATATTTAAAATCAATTAAATAATTAATTAACAATTAAATGTTAATTAATTGTTACTTAATTAACTTCCCTCCATAGACCCCTAGAAACCTAGCATCCTACAACTAAAATATAAGTAAAATAAATCAGTATTCCATATTTTACATAATTAAAAATTGATTAAATAAATATTAAATTCAGTAATTATTACCCAAATAACTTTCCACCCCAGATGTCTACAAACCTAGCAGCCCACAACTAAAAGATACATAAAATAAATACGTATTCCATAAATAAAAAAATTAAAATCAATGAAATAATGAATTAACAATCAATAATTAGTTGTTAATTAATTATTACTTAACTAACTTTCCACCATATACCTCTACAAATCTAAGAGCCCACAAATAACATATAAGAAAAATAAATTAGTATTACATAATTTACCTAATAAATATCAATTATATAATTAAATAAATGTATTAAATAATTCATAATTATTACCTAATTAACTTCCCACCCTATTCCCCTACAAACCCTACAGCCTGCTACAACACTATAAATTACTATTAATATTTAAATAAAAACTTCTGAATGACTTAAAATTACAAGCTATATTTAAAAAAATAACATTTATATAAACAATAGTAACACTTAGATTAATGTATTAACTAAAATACATTAAAATAAAAAAAATTAAACGCTATTTTAACAATTAAATTACTGAAAAAGATATTTAAAACATCGATATTCTTAAAAACGATATTACTTCAAGAAATAATATTCTTGTCAACGATATTTAATTCCCAATATGTTAAACTAGATATTTTGTCTAAACACCGAGTAGCACTACTGCATGTGTGCCTACCACACATAAAATATTAATTCCTTGTTCCTTTGCCTATTTTATTTCCTTCAGGAGTTTAAACTCTTGGCCTATCCATTCTGTGAGTTAGGACCCACCCCTTTTCATTGGTATAGGCCATTAACAGTGGGTAAAAACACCTGCAATCACTACTCCATATGTACCATAAATTGCTCAAAGTATGTCTGTTTGTAATTAGAATTTCTCCAGATACTAAATACGACCGCCCTACATGGCCATGTGAGTCTCTCACACTTTTTGATTCACTACTACTTTGTGTGAACCACTATGAGCAGCAAGCAGTTTATTGCACCAATCACATTTCACTACTTTTTAGTGTTATATCTTTTTCTATAAATATACTTGCATATGCCCGTACTTTGTATATGTTTATTATGAAAAACTGTGCTCTCACTATAATCCTTTACCTCTGACTCATGGTATCCCTCATCTGGCCTATAATTAATTGCATGTGACACTAACAGTCCTAAATTTCAAGGCTAACCACACTTACAGGAACCACTGTTTTGCTGTAGCTCTGCATACCTGGGCTGCTAATGTTCCACTCTCTCGATTCCTATATATCTTGTAGGGGGCTTGAAATTGTTACTGGTTGAACTGGTCACCTTGTTATGAAAGGGAGGAGTTCACTCAGGGGGGACACTTTTAGGTTTAAATGAGAGTGCAAGGTTGAATTTAGCGCCTGATTTGGATTTTGGCAGACGGGCTACTCCGTCACAGCGGTGACGGATATCCCATCCGCCGAAATATAAATCCCATAAGATATAATGCGATATATATTTCGGTGGAGGGGAAATCCGTCTCTGTGGTGATGGGGTAACCCGTCCACTAAAATCTAAATCAGGCCCTTAGTCTCACATTCATAATAGCGAAAACAACTGACTGTAGTCAGTCTCTATAACTGATTGTTTATTATATTTGTATGGGGTGGAGAATGAGGGAAAGTCTGCAAATTTTATGTATCAATTTTTTAATTTGTGTCATTTCTTCTCAGTGGGTGATGAAATGTGTTCTATTAATATGCATAGCTATTTTTTCTAAAAGGAGACAGTCTAATAAAACATTCTTTCACTGACTGACTGACTACTTAAGAAACACATCACCAATTGCTAATTATAATACACTCATTGAGCATTGAAGGCAGATAAGACTCACAAAAGAAGATACAGTACTCCCAACAGCAAATTAGTTTATATTTACAGTTTATAAGGAATTAAATGGCAATGACTGGTTTAAAAATCAGTGTGAGTAATTCCTGTTTCTTTTTCAGACTTACATTATTTGGCGCTAATAAATATCATTTATGAAGACAGGAGTGCTCACCCAAAGCTCTTATGCATTATACATCTTCTTGTAACAACCCCAAATAAGTGATATATGTGTTGGCTTAATTATGCAATTATATTTGTTCTGCAATAAAACTTACAGCATTCGGAAAACTTAGTAATATATAATGGTAAATTGGCTCACAGATAATTAACATTTGGAAGACTCATTGCTGCCTTCGATGAATCTGCAACAATGACTCCAAGTTATTTATACCCCTTGATTTGTTCAGCTGTGACATGGTAATAAAACCAAATTGTGTTGTTGAATTTAGCTACAAACAAAAATAATCGTTCAATGCCTACAATATTTTACCAAAGAACAATACTTTGCTGAACATGTGTGATTGACTTCGCCATCATCCAAATGTCGGTGGACTTTGTGTAATGAGTTTTCAAAAACCACACACAGAAAATGTTATAATGCGCCAGTAAGTGGCACATTTGTATTACCAGGCTTCCCTAAGTGGCCATTAATGGAATGAGCAGCGCATCCATATTAACTAGGCCCAGGAGAAATGTCCATTATGCTTGCATAATCTCATGACACTTCAGGAACTTTGCATTATGCTTGTTATGCAAAATTCGTGAAAGAACGCCATGTGGTGTAGTTATGCCATGTTTGTAACACGGGAACAACGTGGAACAACCAGAACACCAGCAGCTGTAGTTCATGGCCCTTTTGGTTCTTGCACTACTTTTTAGAACAAAAATGCATCCTTTCGTCCAACGTGGACACAAGGAGGCATTTCACACTAAAATATAGCGCTAAATGCTGATTTTGCTTTTTATGTAATTTTGTGTAATTTGTGCATAATTTCACATATTTTCCCATAATTTTGCACATCCCACCCTCACCTCCCAACCATCAATAAATAGAGTACCACTTTTGACACAGTTGTGGTACATTTGAAAGAACTAGAACTGCCAGGGTTTCTTGCTGAGTACCTGAATCTCCACATGCATGTCATGTGCGGGCAAACATCGAAATTCTTAATGCTCTCATTTGAAACATCTTACAATAAGTAAAACGTATGTTTATTTTATTGGTGGTATTATGGGGTTTTATAGCAGGCAGACCAAACCCTGGAGGACAACAGAGCACTGTACATAGCAAGAGGAGCTACTTGTTCCACATAACAGATTACAGTCATGAGAGATCATCTCCAAAAGAAAGTGTGGAGCAGGTTGCATGGAAGTCGGGGAGCAGATGGGTTGGTTTAGAGCAGTAGAAGAGGACATTGGTATCCGTGACTGTCGGTAAAAGTTCAACCCTATGGCTACATCCGCAAAGATGTTCAGTAGTGTAGTATGCAAAAGAAATGTAATAAAAATACAACATTTTTATATGTATAATCACGCATACACATATATAGAACATTATATTTCCAAACTATAATAGAATTTTGGCAATGTCTCCAGGCGAGGAACCCCTGTAGGCGAAATTCCACACCCAATAGCATTTAATTCTCAAATATTTTTTGCCTCATAAGCCTAAATTAGATGTACAAAAAGAGCCATTTGTCAATCAGAAATTTAAGATGAGACATTGCTTATGGGCATTCCGGCATACACACTGCCTGCAAGGCAATGTGACACACACACTCACACACACACCCACACTCATGGGATTATGGTTATTCACATACATTTGCAGTTAGTTTCTGATACTAGAATCTGAGGTAAATGTGGAAATAAGGGAGGAAAGATTTCCTATTTAATGCAGCTGTAGGGGAAGATATATTTTCTTGAATAGAATATTGTCTCAGTTGAGACAGAAAAAGACAACTAAATGTGAAAAGGTGCGTCCATGTTATATCTCTAGATTCAGAATCTGCCAGGTGCTGTAAATTCCTATTATACACATGAGTACTTCTATAAAATAAGTGATGTCAAAACCAATAGGTCTGGCTTATAACTGAAAGTATCTATCCACATATACCCCCGAAAAGGACTCAGGGTAGGGCACAAGAGGCGCGGGGTACTAGGAGCAGGCAGCCTCCAACATGCAATGTTTACCACAAGAAACCTCTCCTAGTTCAGTGACCTAAGTGCTTACAGAGTTATGTGAGTGCTGGCATCTCACAAAAAGTGAAAGACTGGTCTCACACACCACCTGGTGTCATGTTTCATCATTGACCAGTCCTCGCCCCCTAAAAACTTGGTTTGATAAGGGGCGGGCATACACCTGAAGACAGGGATGCACTTCTAAATCTAAGTGGGGGCCCTTACAAAAGAAGTGAGTTAAGAAACCATTACAGATGTCAAACTAAATTTTAATGTGACTGGCATCCATATGGTCATTAAAAACAAAAGTGCGGTGAAATGAGGAAAATTACTGTCCTCCCA
This sequence comes from Calotriton arnoldi, assembly GCA_963921515.1. NCBI lineage: Eukaryota > Metazoa > Chordata > Amphibia > Caudata > Salamandridae > Calotriton > Calotriton arnoldi. The sequence goes on along the minus strand of CAWUFW010003771.1, from coordinate 97,784 downwards.
CCGAGTGAGTAATCAACATGTTTCTGCCTAATGGCCCATATGGGTCCGTGGCATTCATCAGGACTTATCAAAAAGAATAATGGGCTCCACCATTACCGGAATTGGTTAGAGGGTTCCACTGGGTGGGGTGAAAATATCACACTCCACCTTTTTGAAGTAAAAATTCAAACCTGTAAATTAAAACAAATATATATATATATATACATGTATAGTAAAGCAGATGGTCATCATGAAATCCAAACAGCCACATTCACATGCCGTACATGGTAAGTGGCTATAGTGTGCAGCAAACGTGTCACTCATCTGTGCGCCTCAACATCAGTATTGGGAGGCAAGTCCCATTTTGCTTACCCTTGTGGTGGGACCTACTTGCCCCATAGGAGGCTGTGGACGGAATGCCACTTGTGGCAAAACGCTGTCAGGAGGAAAAGATAAGAAAAACTGAAAGTGCCTGGATGCTTCCATTCATTAAGTTTCTAATCCAAACATCCATGCACTCAACTCTTAAACCAAGCACTCAGTCTATCTTGCACTAATCTATCTATTTATCCACCACTTGTCTTATTCTTGCATTCACTCACACCTGTCCACAATATCAAGCACATACAAAATCACCACTCAGTGAAGAAGCTCTTTCTCTAGCTGCCATACCAATTGGTTTTGCCGGTAGTTTGTGAGGAGTGTATTCAGTAGTGTGTGACTGCTAAACTATTAGGTGTATGAGAGTGCTGTGTGTTGTGTGTGACTTCTAGTTAGGTCACCTCCTCTATTTGTGTTTTGTAATCTGTATAGAACATAAACTCTATAGAACACACGGTGGGCTGCTCCGTTGTGACTCCTGGGTAGATTCTATAGAGCACTAATTGTGGCTGTATTTACTGAGGCAGCGTGTATCAAGTGCATGCCTGCGACTTGCTCACCTGCTGCTCCAGGTAGAATCATACTTTTTTTTTTTTTTTAAACCTTTATTTATCATTTTATTGCATGAGTACATCACAGTGATCATGGTACATAGTCTCGAACGCCTTGTAGAGATTACAGTTGCGTTACCTGCTTGGTCATAGTAATCCGTAAATTCAAAGTATAATTATCATTAAGTATGATTAACATATAACAGCCGCCATGAAGAGCATTCATCTGTGCATGGTGGTCCATCGATACAATGCAACGGTATGCTATACACAGACAGCAGTCAGATTTCGGCATATTGTGTATGTGTATTCAAATATGGCGGTCATCTGGTATATCTAACAAGCAGTCTTGACTGGACAGTATCGTAGGAGTGTACACCTTCAGCCCACCCCAGTTGGCACTATGCCTTGTTCGAGTTGTGTGGCTGCATTGTCGTGTCGTGATGCGAGATGAGCTTTCAACGGCCCCCAAATGTCTCTGGGTCTGGAGGATGAGGGAACAGTCGCGGAGTAGAGGTCGCTGTTTGTGTTACAGGTGACCATGCTTTTCAGCCATCCTTGCACCGAAGGGGCCGTCCTCCGGCCCCAATGGATTGCAACTTCCCTCTTGGCCAGCAATAAACTAAGAGCCGCGAACTTCCGGACTTTTTTGGGGAAGTTTACCATGTACCCCATCTCAGGGACTGGATCAAGTGGTATGTGTATAATGTCGCCTAACTCTTTATGAACTTCTTTCCAGTACGGCTGTAACCGCGGGCAAGTCCACGACAGATGTGCAAAGTCAGCATGTGGAGATCCACACTTGCAGCAGTTGTGGGGACGGGACGGATCTATCTTGTGCACTTTGGCCGGGGTGATGTAGGCCCTGCGGAGAAACTTAAAGTGGAGCAGCTTGTGCCTACTGTTTAGGGAGATGTCTTTAGTGAGAGCACAGCACGCGGCCCATTGGTCGTCTGTGATCTGGCCTCCCAGGTCTCCCTCCCAATCACTGCGGATCTTTTCGTCATTGACCGGGACAAGTTTCGTGCATGCTTTGTACAGCTTGGAAATGAGGTGGGAACCTTGTGTGCTTTCAATGACCAGCGAGAGGGGGGCGAAGGAGTCCGGCTCCACGGGGAAACTGTGTATTGTGGCACGCAGCGCTGATATAAGCCGTCTAATCACAAATCGGTCCATGAATGTGGCGTCGGGGAAGCGGGCGTCATCGTTCCCCAGAAATGCATGGCCATCAGGGAACTGGTCCCCAGCCTTCGTTAGTGCGAATTTGGTTAAGGTGCGCTGCACTAGAGTCTCGCCCGTCAGTGGTAGCCAACGCGCATTGGGGAGTGGAAGAGCCGTAGAGTATAGAAAGGCAGTGCCTGTGACTCGCCGAAGCTTTTCCCAAGCCCAGCTTGTTGTAGAGACTGTTTGGATGTCGTTGGGATCTCTGGGGAAGCCTCTGGGAAGGACAGTAGACAGGCGTTCAGGTAGGACGAGGTCCGCCTCTGGGCGGAGGTATGGAATCCTGGCGTTGGGGTGGTACCAAGCATGGGCGTAGCTGCATTGGGCTGCTAAATAATACAAGTGGAGATCAGGTACTCCGTAGCCACCGCGGTCATAGGGGAGGGTAAGAACTTGCCAGCGAACTCGGGCTCGGGCATTACCCCACACCAAACGTATCAAGTGTGATCGGAGAGTCGCAAAAAAACTGTTTGGGAGAGGGATGGGGATATAGTTGAAGAGGTATAGGAACTTAGGGAGAACAACCATCTTGATTATGGCCACCCTACCCCCTATTGATAGTGGTAACTTTAGCCATTTGTCTATTTGTGTTTCCAGGGCAGAAATCGCCTGTCCATAGTTGAGGCGAACTATCATTTCCACGTCCAGATGGATGTGAATGCTCAAGTATTTAGCGGAGTCTGTACACCACTCTAGCGGGAACTCCAGCTCCCAGTGGGCAGTGCTGCGGGTAAGGGGAAATATGACAGACTTGTGCCAATTAATGCACAGGCCAGAATGCTGGCCAAAGCGAAGTATCTTGCGTATGAGGGGGTCTAAATTGACACGCGGCTCACGGACATACAGAATAGTATCGTCGGCGTATAAGGAAACTAGGAGGGGGCCTGTATTAAATTGCAAACCTCTCTGTAGGTGTTTCTCTTGAAAATGCCTGATCAGCGGATCCATGGCAAGGATGAAAAGTAAGGGTGATAGTGGGCAGCCTTGCCTAGTGCCCCGTGACAGCGAGAAGGGGTTAGAGAGTGTACCGTTCAATCGAAGGCGAGCAGTCGGGAGGCGGGAAAGAAGCGCCGTAGTGGCCATGAAGCCCATCGGCATGCCCATGCGACGCATGATTGACATGAAAAAGGGCCACTCCAGTGAATCAAAAGCCTTTTCCGTGTCAAGCAGAATCGCGGCAGCCGGCGTATCCGGGTTGATCCTGTGTAGTACTGAGAAAAGCGTCCTGAGATTCAATGAAGTTGAGCGGTTAGGAACAAAACCGGATTGTGCAGGGGAGATGATGAATTCAAGTAATTGAGAGAGACGCCCAGCAAGAATTTTGGCAAGAATTTTGTAATCTAAGTTTAATAAAGATAAAGGCCTATATGAGCTACAAAGTAGTGGATCTTTACCCGGCTTCGGTAGGAGGATAATGACGGCTTCTCGAAAGGTGGGCGGTAATACCTGTCTGTCTTTCTAGGGCCTATGCGTACACTTCAATGAGCTGCGGGGCTAGCAAGTCCTTGAAGGCCTTGTAGAAGTCGCCCGAGAACCCATCCAATCCTGGGGCCGAGGAGGATCGGAGGGAATCAATGGCCCCCAATACGTCGTTCACGGATATGGGTTCAGCCAGGAAGTCCTGCATATCTTTCTCAAGATATACCAACGCTATCTCGGACAAGTAGGATTCCAGGGCGGTATGGTCAGTCCCAATTCTGGAAGTGTATAACGTTTTGTAGTACGTCAGAAATTCATCTCTGATCTCAGTAGTGCCCGAGAGCGATCGGCCCGTTGGCGTTCGTAGCTCGGTAACATAGGCTTTACTGTATGGGGGTCTGAGCAGTTGCGCCAGAACCCTCCCCGGTCTCTCCCCCTCCCCGTATTGTTTTGCCGTGTGATACTTGCCCATGTATAGAATCTCACGGTCGGCAACCTCCTTGTATTCTGCAAGCAGGCCCAGTCGTGCCCGTTCAGTTTCGGGGCAATTTGCCTGAGCCAAAGTGGCGTCCAAATCAGCGAGCCTGCGCTCCAATCCCGACAACGTGGTGCGTAGAGCACGAAGCACCCCAGCCTGCTTTGAGATACACACCCCCCGTATGTACGCCTTGAACCCCTCCCAGAGAACCGCCCTGGTGTCGACCGTGCCGGTGTTTATGAGAAAGTAGTCTTCGATCGCCTCGCGGATCTCGTGCTGAAACAGGTCATCCGCCAGCGCGCGGCCTGGGAAGCGCCATTGCCTCTCGAAACCTTCTGGGCGAGGCACCTTAAGCGCTAGCACTATCGGGGAATGATCTGAATATGTACGCGGGAGGGTCTGAATCCCGTGGTACCAGCCGGTGACGCCGGGGGATATTAGCCAATAATCAATTCTGGTTGAGGTGTTGTGGTATCCTGTGTAATGAGTGTATGCTGGGAGGGTTGGGTTGCGCGAGCGCCAAACATCTAGCAGGGACAGCTGATCGCATAAGGACTGCAGCGCGCGCCACGCGTGGGGCTTAGAGTCCGCAGCAGTGGATGTGCTGTCCAGGGATAAGTCGGGTACAATGTTGAAGTCTCCCCCCAGTATGATGGCCATCTGGCCCAGCTTCAAAAGCTGAGCCAGTAGAGAATGGAAAAAAATCAGGGGAGTCAGTGTTTGGGCCATAGACGCTTACCAAGCCCACCGTCTGTCCCAGTAATGCCCCGACAACGATGGTGTACCTGCCGTCTCTGTCGTGTATAATCGTGCGCGGGCTAAAGGAGACCCTCTTGTGTATCAGGACTGCTGTGCCCCTGGCGTAGTTGCTGTAGTTGGTAAAATATCTATGGGCACCCCAACTGGCTGCGAAGCGTGAGGGGGCCGAAGCGGGCAAATGGGTTTCTTGCAAGAAGGCAATGTCAATGTTATGACGCAGGAGATAGTGCAGGACATGGCGTTTCTTGTGATTGTCATTGAGGCCACGGACATTCCATGACAGCAGTGACAGGTCTGAGGGCCCACTAACATTACCTATGGTGGCCATGGAGGAGTAAAAGTGAGGACATACAAAGCAGTGTGCAACATTTCAATAGGAATCGAGACAATGATCAAACATGTGAGCAACCAAGCAAATCTGATCAGTAGCAATCACCCCTCCCCCACCCCCCACCCAACCTTACGACCCAACCTGTAAGGCAAAACTATCATTAGCAAATAGGCAAGGAGTGCCAATCGTAAGAACAAAAAGGGTCTGAATAACCCAACAAAGGCACTTCAAATAACAAAAAGGAGAAAATATGGTATACACCAACGGGGGGAGGCAACGCCCCATCAGTTCACCAGCAATATGGAACAATGAGTGTACAAAGAAACATCCCAAGATCACTTAGTGCAATAGGCAGGATAGTAAAGGGTGGATCCTGGAGCCAGTCAGCCATGCCCAGACCCAGTGAAAAGTTCCATGCTGGCCTCCGATCCGTTCTGCGACAAGGAGCGCCCAGCGCCATCTGCGACCGACTTAGTGTTGTTTTTGTACGTGCGACAAAAGTCCAAGACTTCCGTGGGGCTGTCAAAGATGCAGGCTTTACTGTTGATCTCCACGCGCAGTCTAGCCGGGTACAGCATGCCATATCGTAAGCCAAGATTTCTCAGTGTCGCCTTTGCGCCAGTAAACTTGCGGCGGGCCTCCTGGACCATGATGGTGAAATCTGGATAGAGGGACAGCTTGGAGCCCTGCCAAGTGGCGTCTCCTTGTTCACGGGCTAGGCGTAGCGCAGTGTCACGGTCTCTAAAGTTCATGATTCGGGCGATGATGGGCCGTGGAGGGCAGCCAGGGTTAGGGCAGAGAGCGATGAGCTCGCTCCACCACAAAGCCGGGAGTGAAGGCGGCCCTCCCGAACATATCGGCCAGCAGTGTCTCGACAAATGTGTCCATTCGACCTGTGGCAGTGGACTCAGGCACCCCAAGAATGCGCAAATTATTCCGTCTGCTGCGCGCCTCTAAATCCTCGTTCTTCAGAGCTACGTCTTTCAGGACGCGTTCAACTCTCTCCAACCTCTTGAGTGATTGCGCTGTGCCGTCTTCGATATCTGATATGCGAGCTTCTGCGACGTCAAGCCGCCGGTCATGCGCCTGGAGTTGGACACCGAAGTCAGAAAGGTTCCGGTCTAGGGCATCAAACCTACCACCCAAGGCCTTGAATCCCGCCCTCATCTCTTGAAGCAGCGATCCATCCTGTCCCATGGTGCCTCCAGTAGGCAGCGCATCCTGTCCGCCCTCTGCCATTATGGGGCTCGTCTCCGGAGCCGTTTCCGTTAGTTTCTCGAACGGGAGGGTCCTTTGTTTCGGGTCTTTGCGGCCAATGCCGCTAGGAGATTTGGGAGACAGAAGGCCAGGTTGCGCAACAAGTAAGGATCTTTGACGAAGGTTAGAGATCAGGACCGTATCAGTCGTGGTGATCGCAGGATAGGCCTGCAAGAGGCACGGTGTCGTTGCAGAGGGAGAGCAATGTAGACTCGGCTGGGAGAGAAGTCAGTGACTGCAGGAGGCAGGTAGAGCACACAATCACCACGCACGTCGTCACAGTCTATTCAAACTGGATACCGGTGCAGTCTCAGTGGGCGCCGACACAGAGGTCAGGCCAGAGGCAGGAGTTGCGCAGTGTAGTGTGTCTCAGCGCCGCATCGCCCAGGGCCCGGTCGTCAATGGAGGGTAGGATCCGTACGGGCCATCCGGCGTGGACCCCAGAGCCGCAATGGAAGCAGGCGAGATCCCGGCAGCGCTGCAGCACCAGAGCCAGGGATCACCAAAGCCGCCGAAGAGACTGCTGCAGGCAGTAGGGAGGCAGCCAGGCGCGGGAGAGGCCAACCCCAGTTAGTCGCGGCAGGTCCAACCCGGCAAGCAACTCCCGCAGCAGGGCCCGCGCGAGCCCAGCACTGCGCAGGAGCGCCCCCACAACCGGCCGGCGAGTGATCAAACAGACCGCCGCCCAAGCCGGTAGCGGATCTTCACAGGCCAGGGATGGGGGCGGGGGGGAAGGACTTAGCCCCGCGCCCAGTGCACTCACCTCGATTCAGCCCCGGATAGGATGGTGCATCCCAGGGAGAACCCCAGCGGCGCCAAACGCGTCCTCCAGCGCAGATAGACGAGTACACCAGGCCCGTAGCATCCAGACGCCCCGCTCTCCATTCACGGCAGCAGGAAATTCTCGGTCTGCGCCGCCGCCATTTTCAGCAGCCGGGCTCGAGGTCTCCCAGGTCAGGAACCTCCGCAACACGGGCCGCGATCCTCAAACCAGCGGGATCGCCGGGATCACGATGGGTTCCCCGGTCCGACGGCGCCGAATCCGCCGCAGTTGGAGCATATTAAATGGGGGGTATTCGTTATGCTGCTGGTGAAGCCGGAGGAGCTTCAATGCCGCGCGGCCATTTTGGTCCACGGCTTGGCCACGCCCCCCAGGTAGAATCATACTTAGCATCAGCCAATCACTACCCAGGTCCTTTGCATGCCTTATGGCAGCGGTTCTTAACCTTGTAACTTCTGGGGACCCTGCTGAATCATCAGCAGCAGCCAAGGGACCCTGCCTAAGAAATGCTTAAGATTTGAACATTAAAGCAATACACACAAATACAGAAACAAGTGTAAATCAAACAAATACATGATATATGAAATGTTTTATCTAATTTACACACAAAAGTTTTTTTGAAACTGTCATTTTAATTTTAGCGGGAAGACTGGAGCCTTTCAAAATGTAGTTTTATTTCTAAAAGGTGAAGTGATACCCTAGACTCTAGCAGATGTCTTTGTCTTTAGTACTACTAATACATGATCTCTGTTTTGTCAGCATATACCAGTGCTTGAATTGAGGCCGCCAATCACCCATACTAGATTCCATTTGCTGAACCTGCACTGCTCCCCCTAATCAAGCTAAGGATACCAACTTAATGTTTAGCCTCCAATTTGAAATTGCTTCACATTAACAGAACGTTTTACATTTTTAAATGTTTTATCTTTTTTATGTTTATATACTTTATTAATCTACTAATATTATTTATTGTTCTAGACATTCCTGTACTTCCTGAATAGGCGTTGTGGACCCCCAGGCTCTCTCTCTCCCTCCTGGGTGGACTTGACAGAGAGCCACACCCCAATAAATGTATGTAAACTGCAAGCTGTCTTTCTTTCACTCAGCTCCCCACCATTACACACCAAGGTGCCATGGCCTAAAACAGGATAAGAGTGCCACTTTAGTCAATCATGCACAGCCCCAAAATGCTGTCCACATAGGCCACTCTGGAATCAGTGCTCTTCCAACCAGGCCCTCTTCCACAGTGTAGCGTGCAACCCATCCACTAATGCACTTCAGCACCTTGTTGGGGATATGAAGCGCTATATAATTGATACCATAATACAATGTATTGCCACTGGGACTGTGCAACCCTATACCAACATTGATGAGAACTTCAAGCTGGAGAGTTGAAATCAAGAGCATGTTATCTCCACTAATTCAGAGTTTCCACATTAGCAAAAGAAGTATTCTGGGGAAAATGCTGAGTGCATGTGGCTGTTAGAAATGATCAGATCTGTTTCTAGGAGCTATATGATGAATGTGATGTAAAATTCGTAGTGCGGAGAGGCTGATTGGTCTCAGGCATTGATCATGTTCGTAAGAACCATTCACTTTGTCTGAGACACAGCCACCTACAGGGATCTTCCTTTGGGTCAGGAAAAACTAGGAGGTGAGACCTGCATACACACTGCATTCCTGGCATTTCCTGACATTTTAAGGAGTAAAGTGCAGGGACTCAGGGCAAAGGGAGATCACCTGTGATACAGGAGCACATTTCTCAGAGAGACATCAGTGCAGAAAAGCAAAAAGTAAAAAAAAACGTAGAGGTAGTTAAGTGGCTACTGTATTGCATAAATCTGCGGTGTGAATCTGCTCTGCAATAAAATATGCATGTATATTTCATGAATGATGCTGATTACATTTTTAATGTACGCTGCCCCGTGTGTTCGATTGTGATGAGCATGGCGAGGTAATTTTACATCCAGCACAAGCATGAAAGCTATTCCAGCAAGCCTTCGCAATTATCGTTGCAGAATTACAGCTGGTATTTACTAAGCATCATGACCGCAAATTGGTCATTTTGCAATTGTTGCCATCTTTTCTCTGTACATATTAGCACCAGTTAAAAGGCAACAATGTAGAAACGGGCTCACGTGACAATATCAGGCATCCCCTGCAGCGACTATTTCTTCCTATCACCGAATTAGCATTTTTAGTGCATGATATAATATCTGTGGCATTAAATCAAGAGCCCCGAGCCTACCAGGATGGCAAGAAGTGAAGTACCCTTTAGAGAGAACAGCACACTTGTGAAATATGGAAAAATGCATTTCAACAGAGGAAAGGTAGAAAGACACCTTTAACAACAAAAAGCAACACATTCAGGCGTTAAATGAAAGGTACATGTCAGGTGTGAAACCTTTAATTGTCTATCACAACGTTATCACAACTGCTTGCACTATTATTAACCAATGGTTGCAGGGCCTGCCTTTTAGCGCCTCATTCAGATACCCCTGTTCTGAAAGATCACTCAGTGCACGGCTTATTCCCAGGCCATATGTTGTAGTATTTAGCGGGTAACCTGCCCATTCCAAACTTCAGAATCGGCATAACACAAACATTTTCTGTGCTATCCCATTTCTGGTGAAAAGCTTGCAGTATGTGGGTTTTCCACTCACATAAATTTCACAAGGCTTTACCTGACAAATGTGTGCGAAGAAAAATTCTGTAGGAGGTAACTTTGCCCTCAGTACAAATCACGAGAAATATAGAGGGTCTAAATCTGTGATTTCTCTCTCTCTCTCTCTCTCTCTCTCTCTCTATATATATATGCTCTTTTTTAAAATGTTCAGTAGAACAGATACATGTTCTGCAAACATGTACACACTGCAGAGCACCCTCGGAAGCACTTTATTGAGGAATTTACCTCCCTCAATGTAGTGTTCCTGGATACTCCATGTTACTGTGACTCCTCGTTTCCTGTTCTGGATTCCCAATTAACAAACCATAGCATTCTGGGAGTTGTAGTCTTAGTTAAGATCAATTTACCACTGTGACGAGAACTCTTATCAGCTATCACTTGGGAAAATAAAGTCCAAGAATGGAAAATGGCAGCGTTGGTGAAATGGAGTAATCGGATGACTACCAAATTAAGACACTTTGGTCCCCTTTACAAATTTGTGGAAATAGGGCAAGGTAATTACCACACTAGGTAAGTGCCAGTACCCTAAGGGGAGATTTTTAACACATGAGGTAAACAGGGGCTGCTCCTCCTTGAGCGTGAAGGAGCATCTCCCACCACTTAAATTTCCCACCAAAGCCCCAGACATGAAAAATAAAATAGTAATTTAATGATAAGGTAATTTATTGCCATTTTATTTTTCATCCCCCCCCGTCCCGAACCGAGGGTCAAGATGGGGCGGACCTTGCAGAGTGACGACAGCAAGGAGGAGGGTGGGCTGCCTGGGCAATTTTCAAAGTATGCACGTGCATTTGGCAGACCGTCTTGCGATAGCCAACCAGACATGCACACTTTGAAAACTCTAACCCAGCTGTCTTATGACAGCTGAGTTAGAGTAAGTGCAAGGCTCCAGTGTCCTCGAAAGCTGTGAGAGAGGCCGCTCCCTCCAATCCTGGCGCTTCTCTCATGCTGGTGAGAACTGCGCCAGAATCGGTTCTGGTAGTTGCCTGGGGCCCGCGTCGGACTACAGCAGCAGGAGGAGGAAGTGCAGCGAGGAGAAGGCCGTGTAAGTGTTTTTTATTTTTACCCACCACCCATTTGCCAGCACCAGCCGCAACTATTCCGAGTTTTGAGCAGGAAGCGAGGCATAACATGCAAAATCTGTTGTTAACACCGAATTCCGCATGTTTTGCCTTTTTTCCAGTCCTTTTCCTCTAATAAATTTCAGCAGTTTTGACCTGCTGGATATTTATCACTGGAAAACTACGAGGGTGTGATAATTGTCACACAACTCATAATTCTGATTCCGAACATGGGTTTGAACAGAGATCAGATTTAAATCATGAACTTGTATTGACGGCCTTTGTGTGTTATCACTTGAAAACTATATAGTAATGTCATAATCTTTAGGAAGTTTCGGGTTGGGTTGTGCTTCCTTGTAAATATTAAAGCCTGCATATGCACCTCTTGCATAGCTTACTTTATGTTTAAGATTGTCAATTCATTATCAAATTGTGGTGTTTTTCCATATATCACAAGAGTTTGTACTTATTGTTTGAACATTTAAAGACTGTTGTAAACTAAAATACTGAGGGGCATATTAACAACGGCCAGCGATAATTATCGCTGGCCGTGCTTAGCGATAATTATATTATCGCTGGCTATCTCTGGCATTTATCGCCCTGGTAGCGCGTTATTAACAACGCGTTACTCCAGGGCGTTAAAAATTCCAGAGATAGCGATGTTATCGCCCTTTTGCAGGGAACATCGCTGGTTTTCCAGCGATGTTCCCTGCAAAAGAGCGATAACCTTGCTGATACGACCCACAGGGTCGTATCAGCAGAATCCACCTCCTATGGCTAACATAGGTAAGTCGGGATATAGCAGACGTTAGATTTTGGCGAAAACGGTCGTTTTCGCCAAAATCTAACGTCTGCTATAATCCTGTGGGCTGCCTTGTAAATATCGCGATGTGCACATCGGCGATATTTACAACGTAGCCCATCTGGGGTACGCCAGTAACGCCCACTTTGCATCTCATTAGAGATGCAAGGATGGGCGTTGGGGGAAAGGGCGGTAGTGCAGGGATTCACGCGATAGCGTGACCTTGCTGATTAGGCGATAGAATTATCGCCGCTTTCCGTCCGAAAACGGACGCTAAAGCGGCGATAATTGTCTATCGCCTCGTTGTTAATATGCCCCTATATTTACCTTTCTTTGGCTTTCTTAGCTATCTTGATGAATGTAATTCTCAATGCAGTGTTTCGTCTTTTTCTCTGTCTCTTGTCTTTGGTGTGACAATTTCCTGCTCTAGGAATTTAGATTTTTGTTTTGAAATACATAGAAGTAATGTCATTTATGAAAGTTCTCTGTTGAACAATATAAAACCATGGTTTAAAAAGTGAGGGGAAAATTGGGCACCGAATATTGCTCATTAGATCTGCTGGAAAGGAGCTTTAACTCTGTTTATCAGCTCTTGCATGTGCAGTAACCAGGAGTTCAATGTAAACACACAGGCAAAAGGCAGCAAGGCAGAGTTGTTCTAGGGTACTGGCTTTTATTGATTCCTGCCCTGCAAACGTCATGGCTGACATAATTAAACTAAATGTTACTGATCATGGCTTCTTAGCTTTTCATTTGTGCTGCGGAGTGTAAATTGAGACTTTCTCTGTGGAGGTTGGGTGTACATGAGGCAAGGGAATCCTGCCTGCTCCCTGGGGGCACTAAAAACACAGTGACATGTTGGAATATTGAAGTAAGAAATATCTTAATTCAAACGGGGGTAGCTGTTCCAGGATTGGGTGCAATAGTCACCCAAAACAAGAAAAATAAGGAGAAAAAGGAATAACGGAGTGGGGTCCTAGGTTTAAACCCTGTAGGCTAGAGGCAAGAGCAAGTCTTAATTTTTTTTATTTTTTTTTATTGTTAAATCCTCATTCGCCTCTGACCCCAGACAACTAGGAGACTGGTAGGCTGCCGCTGTTACTCAGTTACGAGACGTAGGCCCGCAAGGTGTGAACCCCGCCTCTCTGTCACCCGCCTACCAGTGGCAAACAAACCCGCTCCTGTTGCTGACCTCTCGTTGTCAAGGAGAGGGTGGTCATGCTCTCTTCTGATTTCTCGAAACCGGTGACTGATGCTGTGGGTCTTTTTGCAATTGGAGATCGATACTAAGAAGACGCAACACAGCCTGACACAGTCTGAGAGCTTCCCGTGAGGCTTAATCATAGGAACAAGGGATTATATAAATTATATAAATTATCTTATAATGTAAGACAGATTATCGTTATTAACGTTATTAACCAGGAGACCAGTTTATCAAGTGATCCCAGATGGATTTCTTCCTGCTGTTTCCCAGTCTTGCTAAATCGGTTCTAGAGGTTTTAAATAGAGAGATCAGCCAGTCTGAATGCGTGGGGGATATGGTCTCAGCCCATCTATTGCATATTTCACGTCTGGCTAGCAGGATAGTATAGAATAAAAAACTTCTGCTTGAGCCTATGACTTCACTTGATATACCAAAGATGATAAGCCTGAGGGAGATGCATACTGGGCACCCTAAAATATCCGTAAGAGTGGTTTCTACTTTCTTCCAGAATTCTGAGATAGCTGGACAATCCCAGAACATATGTGTGTCTGGGGCGCTTTCAATGTGGCACTTTTTGCAACTAGCAGGAGGACCTTAGATATTTTAGTAAGTCTTGCCGGGGAAAAATAGGCCCTATGTGTAGTAAAGTAGTGATTTCTTCTTAACCAGGCTGGTTTCACAACTGAAAATAAGGTGTTAAAGGAAATTTGCCACAAATCTGCCCAGTCTATATCCGGGATGGCATCTCCCCATAGTTCCTCGGCTAATCTGAAGTCTCCATCAATGGTCTCTTCAATAGCCAATAAAAGAATGATACTTCCTTCTTTCTTCCTGGCTTCTGTACCAAATGTTCTTCAAGAATATTGCCCATACCTATGGGTTTATTAGAACTCTGAAACCAACTCTTTAATTGTAAGTATTTGAATCTAGACATACCTTCCTCCATTTTCTCATCAAATGATGCCCAGGGCAGAAGTGCTCCCTCAGAGACCAAGTCTCCCCATACCAGGAACCCCGCTGTTTTAAGGGGGGCTGCCAATTTATCTTTCAAGCAGCTTGGAGCTCCCGGGTTGTCCCACAAAGGAGCCAAGCTTGAGCAATACTCTAGGCCCGTGGATTTTTTAATTCTGGCCCAAGTTTGAGCTGCACTCAGTAATACCTTCAACCTTATTTTCTTAAAGAACTTCTGGTCTCCATATTTAAAAAGAAAGCCCTCACGTGATAACCCAACTTAGTCTAACATAGCTGAAAACATTTTCCCCCTTTCTGATGAATCCGGGCATTTTAGTAGCATTCTAGAATATGTTAGCTGAAAGGCCCAGGCATAATACTGGATGTCTGAGAGTGTAAGACCGCCTTTTTCTCTCCTGCGCCTCAGCTTTTTCCACGCTATTCTTGTCGATTTATAGGCCCACACAAATGAATTAATAGATTGCTGAAATTTATCTATGGCCTGCTTCTCAAAGTATAGCGGGATGGTATTGAAGAGAAAAGTGACTTTTGGTAAGATTACCATTTTTATTAAGTTGATTCTACCCATGATAGTCAGGGGAAGGTGTGCCCAGGACTTCATGAGTTTTTGACATTCTCTCACAATGTTTAGAAAATTGATTTCTGCAATCTTATTGATGTCCTGGACAATCTTTACTCCCAGATATCGCATTTCATTTTTAACCTGATGTCGACACCCTGGTAGATTCCATGTCATAATTTCGGTTTTGTCAGCATTAATTTCGTACCCCGAGACCTGACCAAAATCCTGCGCTAGGCGAATAATATGAGGGAAAGATAGCTCCAGATTCGACGACAGAATTAATATATCGTCTGCATATAGAGCTACCTTCCTCTCCCACACTCCACTCTTGAATGGTATAATATCTGTCTCCTCTCTTAGGCGTACAGCAAATGGTTCTATATACATGTTGAATAAGAGCGGGGAGAGGGGGCAGCCCTGTCTGGTTCCTCTTTCGATTTTAAAGGGTCTAGTTAAATTTCCATTGACCACAAGTCTCGCTGAAGGGTCACTATACATGAGTTTGATGGTTCGGCAGAATTTTGAACCAAAATTATACTTCTCGAGTACCGCTGTTAAGTAGTTCCAGTTGACCCTATCAAATGCCTTGGTGGCATCCAGGGTCATTGCTGTCAAGGGAAGTGAAAAAGTAGAGGCAAAGTCGATAGCGCCTATAAAATCGTGGGTGAGGTCAAAAAGATTCCTGCCTTTCAAGAAACCCTTTTGGTCTACATGCAGCAGGCTTCCTGCTACTCCGCTCAGCCTGTCTGCCAGTATTCTAGAAAAGATCTTGTAATCATTGTTTAGGAGTGAAATAGGTCTATAAGACCCGCAATTAGTTGGAGATTTACCTGGCTTTAGAATCAATGTTATATTAGCTTCGCCCCATGAAGTGGGAGGTCTAGCACCTTCTACCAAAATTTTATTGAAGAGGGTTGTCATACATGGAATTATTATCTCTCCCAAACTCCTATATAATTCCATAGGGAGGCCATCCGGCCCAGCAGCCTTACCTATCTTACAGATTGATAACGCCTTCCTAACCTCCTGTTGTGAGATCTCAGACTCTAGGTTCTCTCGTTGGGCGAAGTCTAGTGAAGTAAGATTGATCTGATTTAGCCATTCACGTGCGCTGATGCTGTCTACCTCCTTATCCTCAGTGTACAGATCTTTGAAGAAGGTGAAGAAAGCTTCTCCTACCTCTTCGTCATTAGTTGTTGATGATTTAGTATGCTCGTCATCAATCTGTTTGATAAGGTTACGAACTCTGTCAGTTTTGGTCTTCCATGCCAATAATTTACCGGCCCCCTCACCGTATTCAAAATGGGCAAGCTTGCTAGCTTCCCATCGTTTAGAGATTCTAGCCTGAATAATATCCTCCAACTGGTCTTTCAAGATTTTCAGTTTCTCTTCTAGTGCCTGGCGAGTAGCCTGATCGGCTTCATTATTAAACTTCCTTTCTACCTCCTTCATTTCACTCTCAATGGATATCGTTTCTTCTCTATACTGCCTGTTCTTATAAGAGGTCCTATTGTTATCAAGCCTCTCAAGTACGACTTCAGGGTGTCCCAAACCACTGCAGGCTCCGCCGAGCCTACATTTATGTTTAGGAAGAACTCTGTCTCCTGGGATAAATATTCTCTCTCAGCCTCATCTAGGAGGAGTGTGCGATCGAATGTCCACACCCTTCATTGTTCTTTGTCTAATACCTTTAGTTTTATCCAGACCACCGCATGGTCCGAAAGGTGGGGGGTCAAATAGCCTATATCTTTGACTTTTCTCCTTAAATCATTACTGATAAGGATGTAATCGATCCTTGATTTATGCCTATATTTTTTATTATAGAAGGAAACACCCAGTTGGGTACCTGATCTTTCTCTCCAGATGTCTGATAAGGCGTTCTGCCTCATCATCATCTTTAGGTATGTCCTAGATTTAGACAGGACGTTTGCCCTACTACTGGGTGATTTATCTTTTTGAGGATCCAGCACTATGTTGAAATCCCCCGCAAGAATAACCGAATCAGGAAACCCAGAAGATTTGAAAAGATAGTTTTTAGTGTGGAAGGGTCATCTTGATTAGGACCATAGTAACCTACTACCGTTATGGGTGCACCTTCTACAGATAACTTAACAATGACCCACCTGCCACTTGGATCTGTCATAGGTGTTAGGAGACAAGCATTAGCTTGTTTTTTAACTAAAATAGCTACACCCCTAATGTTAGTATTTTGATCAGAACTAACACAATGTTCCACCCACCTGAGCTTCCTACATATGCCGGTAATCTCTTCCCTCAGAAGGTGTGTTTCTTGCAAGATGATTATCTGTGCAGGTGAATCTTTAAGATATTGGAGGATTTTTCCCTCCTACTTTTGACCCGGAGACCATTTACATTCCAAGATAGACATTGTAACGTTCTCATGGGGGATTAAGGGATTGGGCTCCAAACCATCTACCTTCTCCTGAGTGTCGACACCAAGTAAAAACAATAGCCAAAAAAAAATAACACCGGAGTTATGACGCGAATGAGAATTTTCTTTTTTTCTTTTTATCCCTATGCTCCACCACCCATGACCCCCTCCCCTTCTCCACCCCCCCTTATCCCCTCCCTGGAGAACCCTACCCCCATTTGCCTGGACTTCATCCAGATTGTGCCTGCCGGTGTGCCCCACTTTAGCCCTGAGGTTAATCTTTGTCAGTTGTCAGGGACCATATGTAACTGAAACTCCCACTATGGCTTCCACTATTTCTAATGGTTTTCCCACATCTTGTTATCCTATTTCATACTGTAGATTTTGCAAATGTATGCGATATATATGGGTCTAGAAGGTGTATATTAACATAGTCAATTAACTATCTCTTAGACTCTTAAAGATTTGTGGGGTAGTTTTCCCAGCTTGGGTGTTATTTTAAGAGCTATTTTAAGCTTTTCAAAAGCTCTTCAAGTCTTGTCTCTTGATGCCCTCACACACCCCGAAGGATGTCATGCTTCATCATCGGGCGGTTGCTCCTCATCGGACCGGCGCTGCAATGCCCTACGGGTCTCCCGAAGGGTCACTTTGGCGGAGATCTTTTATTGGTACTGCCGTATGATGAGTGAGGGTGTAAGATAGAGGGTTCTAAGAAAACAATTGCGTGAGTGAGTGTTAAAACTAGCTAAGGGATACCGAAGTGAATTGAGTTTTAATATAAGGGTTCCCTTGCCAGGTTAAAAAGACCCGTAGGTCGTGTTACTGATGGGGCATAATGTGCCGCAGTAACTTCAGGTCACCATGTTTTGCGCCGTCCAAGTGGTCAAAACAATCCCTGGCGCTTCTTCAGGACCAGTGAAGTAAGTTAAAAAGGGACCGTCAATGGGTCAAGAACCCTGCTCGGGGGGAGCAAACCACCCTTGTGTGCAGCCACAAGGTGACTAAAGCTCAATTGATTGGCCGCTCCTGTTGCACCCTAGGACTATAGAGAAAGAAAAAATTGGAAAACAAATGCACAGAGTGGGAATCAATGTAGTCCTCTCTGTGGACAGACAGTAGAGGGTATCACATATCTGGATTGTTTTCATGCCAAATGAATTCAATGAAAAACACATGAGACAGATAACATACATTATTGACCAAAACCAACGTTAGACACATTCATGGTCCTGCCCCATCATCAGAATCCGGGGGGAGGCTCAATTCTGATCAGGCTGATGGTTTAACTTTATGTAGTATAAGGCCGCTAGTGGTGGAGCGCAGACTCTATTGTACGAAAAAAGGTCTGTTGCATTTGGGGCATCACATCGGTGGTTTGATAGTGATACCACGGAATTGATATCAATTATAGTGCACTAGTTCATGAAATGTGGTTTCGCGGTTCAGAAATATCACAGGACTCCAGTAACAGGCAAAGGTTCTTACCTAGTCTAGAGTGATAAGTTGCTCCATAGGCTAGCACGTGTAATCGCCCGCACCGTAACGGACTGAAAAAAGAAAGTGCACGCGGAGAGTAGATAAAGTTGACAAAGCTGCTCAAGAGTAACATACGGGAAGTGAGCGCGACCCGATCATGGTCGTAAGAGTGCCCATCCTGTTAGTACTTACGGTTGCCGTCGGGGGCTTCGCCTGTCAGCACCTACCCCTTAAACACATCTGCCTGCATATTACCAGCCTCTGCACTGCCGCCGTCTAATATAGAGCAGGAATCTCGTCTGGGGAGTGTTGGGCTTCCGGTCTCGTAGAGCCCATGCATGGGCGCCATCTCTCGATGCCTGTGAGTGGTCTGTTTTTTCAGGAGCCATCTTTGAATGCTGAAACCCGTGTATTAACAGTGTGGTGGAAGGGGACACGAAGTGCCTCATTGTCCGTGAAGGCCATACGGAAAGTTGAATGACATGGCTCTGAGGAGGGCAAAGACTACTTAAGCCAAGGATATACATTAAATGGTTGTAAGTGTGCAGCAGGAACACGATGTAAGGTGCTACTCAATTTGTGGTGCCCATGCGCGGGCGCCATCTCTCGATGCCTGTGAGTGGTCTGTTTTTTCGGGCACCATCTTTGAATGGTGAAACCGGTGTATTAACAGTGTGGTGGAAGGGGACACAAAGTGCCTCATTGTCCATGAAGGCCATACAGAAAGTTAAACGACATGGCTCTGAGGAGTGCAAAGAGTACTAGAGCCTAGGATATACATTAAATAGTTATAAGTGTGCAGCAGCAACACAGTGTTAGGTGCTACTCAATTTGTGTGGCCCCCGCCCATATAATATAACCAGGGAGTGCATTGTCACTACCCTGGGTATGTTGGACATATGTGAGGATGAAATACAGAGTGGATATTGCCCGAAATGGGGAAGGTCTGGGGTGCACAGCAGGATGTTGGTAACAGAAGGAGTTATATGGATGAGCCTTTAGAGTTTTACCCACGGAATCTCATCATTCAGACCCCTAGTGTTAGTCTGGAGGCGGTGTACCCAGCGTTGTTCACATCTCAGGAGGGTGGTGTTATTCCAAGTTGGATTGGCTTCGAGGATTGTCCATTTTATGTCAGCAACTGAGTGTTTCATCTCAATGAAGTGGTTGCACATTCGTGTGGCCGTGCACCCACAACGTATTGTGCTCTTGTGTTCACTGATCCTCGTCTTGATTGGTCTGGTAGTCATCCCCATGTAGAGGAGGTCACATGGGCATGAGATAAGATATACACAATTCTTAGAATTACAGTTTGTGTGTTGGCGTTGTTCCCACATGAAGTCCCCAAGTTGTAGTTTCCTAGTGTGCTTAGTGGAGGAACATGCATTACAGTTGCCGCAGGGGTAGTGTCCAATGACAGGTGGTAAATTCCACAAGGTAGTGTCTGTCGGTCTGCTACATGGACGAGGTTGTGTATTGACCAGGTGATGTCTCAAGTTTGTGGTTCTTTTGAATGCGAACCTGGGTTTGGCTACATTGAGAGAGTCTGAGTTCAAGATCCTCCAGTTTCGTAAGATGATGTTCTTGACTTGGTTGGACAGGGGGGTGAAGGTCGTCACACAGGTCATGACATCGTCACTCTGGTGTTCCTTGGTTTCCAGTAGGCCCTGGCGGTGGTTGTTTCTGGCTCTTTTTCTATCCTTATGTATAACATTCACTGGGTAGTTCCTCTCTCTCAGATGGGAGGTGAGAGTGGTTGCTTGCGAATCAAAGTCGGTGATGGAGCTGCAGTTGCGCCGGATCCTCAGAAACTGACCATATGGTAAGTTTTCTTTCAGGGCCTTAGGGTGGTGGCTCTCGAAGGATAATAGGTCCAATAGGGCAATATTTTGTAGATGATATTTAGGAAACAATATTTGTCAGACCATGTTCTGACAACAATATGTTGATCCATGTCTTACAACACCTTCCTGCATTACTAGGCTGACTTTTCAAGAGACATCTCCTAACACATTCTGTGAACAACTGCCCACGACACTGCACTGCATTCTGGGGACACTAACCACAACTCTGCACCAAAGAGACTCCAAACCACTCCACAGGACTACATCCTAGGGACTTCAATAGTCCTAGAGCAATGTATCGGAAGAGCACTTACTCACCACACTGGACCGTTCCCTAGGAACTATCACTTTTAACTATTTGTAAAACATTTTCCCTACTTTAGCTGCTCTTCAGTTTGTGACCACCTTTCAACCTTAGTAGCAGGAACTCACACAAGGACAGGAAGTGCATTGTTAAAATTTATTACAGAAAGAAATTAAAAAGTGGAATACTCCTCTTTGTTTTCCACCAAGAAGATGCAACTTTTTACTTTCTGACTTATAACACAGTTTCAGAGGTTCAATGCAATTCACAGAATGGGGGACAGCCAAAGTAAGAAAAAAAGCTTTTGAACATTTTAGAAAATAATATGGACAGAAAATGTTGTTGATTGGAAAATCCAATAGAAGTAAAGACATTAATGAAAAGGACCACCATATTCCATTTTCGTAAAACAGGCATGTCCTCTTTAATGTACCTGTATTGTGGAATACAATGTTTTCATTCCCATTGTTAAAGAAAGAGTGTATTGGTAATCTTGTACATGAAAGCTTGTGCACTTCATAGGTATATGATACAGGGTGTCTGTCTGAGCTTTCATCTGTGCTTGACCTGACCAACGATAGAGAACTGTAAGACTTATGGATGAGGACATGTGAATACTATATCTCTTGCTGCTCAACCTACAAGTTGAGCATTCCCCGCCATAAGTGCTGTGTTTGTTACCTAGAAACCAACAAATCATGTGATTCTGTGCCAATTACTTCCAATCCTTGTGCTCTAAATTGTAAATAGGTGCAATGTGAGGCAAAAATAGCTAAAGTTAAAAAAATCATATGTAAAATGTCTGCTGCCTAGTATTGTTACATTTACAAGTTCTCATCATCCTTCCCATCAGGTTCTATGGACATCATTTAGGGGTCACCGGGAGTCACAGCTGTGGCTTGCCCCTTGCTTGCGACCCCTGGCACTGCCATTGCGACCCTGGCCTCAGAGGTGGCAAAGGCAATCCTAAGAACAGAACAGAAGTTGAACGGTGCTGAGATGTGCACTGATTACTTTTTGAAGCTTGTGCTGCGAACTGAGACACTCAACTCTTAGATTGGTAAAACAAATAAGTATACAGCAGTAGTAAGTGTACTCTGCTGAATAAAATAAAAAAATACAGATTTTTAAACAAGATATTGCAGATTTTCATTATTATGAACACTTTGAAAATGTTGTTTTTGAACAAAAACCTCACCTGCATGGAGTAGTGAGTGATAATGCCTTACACGTGTTGCTGATCAAAATATATTAAAAATGCCAAGGAACAATTTATGTCAATTAAATTGTTCACATTGATCTACATAAAGAAAAACAGTTGGACAAAGCCAATAATGTTTTTTAAGGCTTTTTGTGTGTCTTTCTGTAATTTTCCAATAAATTTTTACGCATAGGGTATATACTATGGAAATTATTACATTATGACAGTTTTTGAGGTATAACTTTGTTACAGTTTTATTTTATGTTTTGGTGGCACTATATGTTTCTCTTCGAATCCCCGACAATCCTTATCACCGAGAAAGTCCCCCAAGTTTTCATAATGTCTCCTGTCATTTTTAAACTCTATATGAAGCCTCTTGGTGTTCTACTTACGGCTAGCAGTATCAAGATTCACCAATATGCCAATGACACACAAGTCTACTTGACAGTTTCCTCTGCTTTCGACATCCAACATCCCACACACTGCCTGCACATTATCCAGTCTTGGATGAGCAGCATCTATCTGAAGGTCAATCCGACCAAGACAGAATTCCTGTTATTTGGCAAGAACAACAATTAACAAAGAGTAAATACCTGAATCAATTATATGAACCTTGACAGGGTTGAATCTCACCTTTCACTGAATGCTTAGTCACTATGATTCACCCTGTACTCTAACCTCACCCTCAAGGAACACCTAGCCAAAAAACACAAAGATGGTCTGGTACCAGTTCTCTCGTCAGAAGAAAGTGAAACAGTTTCATCCAGAAAGTGACTTTAGAATTCGATTCAAGCCATCATATTCTCACATCTAGATGGTGGTAACGCCCTGCTCCATGGCTACCCAGGCTCCAGACTGGCATTCCTTTACGGCATCCTGCATGCCGCAGCATGTCCAAGGTCTGAGGAAATATGTTCACGTCCCCCCTTTCTGATGGAAATCCATTGACTCCCCTTGCCAGGCCACACCATCTCTTTCATTAAGTTCTTAAAGATGGGACTAATAGCTGGTTGATTCCATGTACCCTCGACACACAAATGACCAATGTTTGTGAATAAATAAGTCAGCCAAGGAAAGGAACTACCATTATGTCTATTAGACATCTCAAGCCATATATCATTTTTAGCCTGTCTTAAACAGAGGCAATGATTTATATATAGGCAATCCATGAAAAATGCTGTGCTCATAAACCAAACTCAATCTGGAATTGCCCCCCGAGAAGGGTAATGGTAGATTAAAGTCTAATTTTCTAGGAAGGACAGCAACGTATCTCTAAATTATATGAATCTAAATAGTATAAAAAAGGGGAAACTGATGAACTATGAAGATTTATAATATTTTGTTCTCATTAGCTACTGCAAGTAGATACCTTTATTTTTAAGACCATTTAAATGAGCTATAGAAGCCACTTATCGCCCTTGACATAGGCACAAGTAATTATAGATAGCAACCTGTTCAGTGGTAGTTTAAAACAATCAGAATGATGTTTTCGTCTGACTATACAAACGTAACTTAATTTTTTGTCATTACTATCATATTGTTTCTTTAATTATAATCGTTGAAGTCTGACAGAACTCTTAGAAGTCCAATGAAAGAAGGCTGAGATGCAGAGTAGGGGGCATGGGGAAGCATACAGCCCTGCTTTAATCTATCATCAGTCATAATGTTTTAGTCGATCTGGATCCATTGCCAACTTTGACACATACCGTGGTAATTTAAAAGTAAAGAAAGTGTGTTTTCTCTGTTTCTCACCGTATCATCAAACCAGTTTGCGCCATGTTTGTCTCATTGCCCATTTCAAAAACAGCAAAATGGTACAATTTGTTTTTTAATTTTTTTCCAAATAAATGTAAACTTTTATGAATATAACCCTGATAAATTAGCTCAAATTCCTGCAAAGAGAGCTAAGGGGCAGATTAATATGTTGGCAGTGAGGGAACTCCATCACAGTGGTGACAGAGTTCCCTCCCTGCCAAAGCAGTGGTCCACCTGCCCGATTTATATGCAGGCAGACCATAGGTCTAGCGACGGTGGTGACTACTCTATCAATGCTGGAGCCAAGCTTCTCTGATGGCCCAACATTTTTTTTACTGTTCATCACCACCAGGCAAACCCTGGAGCACAGTAAAAACAAAAATTGCCCCCCTCGCCATGGGAGATGGCTCCCATGGGAAGGGGGAACATTATCTATTATATTTTCAAAAAGAAAATCTCGATTTTCAAAAAGAACCCAATTTGGTGCAATTTCAAACAGCAACAAAACTGAAAACCTGCTTTAGGAATGACCGCCAGCTTGACGGTCATTTCTAAATTCGGCAGGCGACATCTCTGCTAAGATATAATATCGGCACCTTAGTTTTCCAGTGTCACAAAGAAGAGGAAAGAACCATTACAGTCTTGAAAGTTTGTGTGCTGTTGTATTTACTGTGTTGATTTGTTGGCAGACATCACAATCTAGATCTACAGGAATGTCTCAGAGTGAAATGAAATGACAATTGAATGCCATTGAATAACACTCCCACCAAATAACTGGCACTAATGCACTTTTTATGAACGTGTTAAATAAATGATAATATTTGTTTTCATAACATATTTCTATTATTCTTTTCAAGATGACTATTTCCTGGAACTGTTGCTGTACCATGCGCGTTGAAAAACCTTCTTACACCTGCATGCTCTATACTGCACTTAACTACGTAATGACTAAGTCTAGTTAAGGTGTTCTAGCCTTCTTTCATCAGAGATATGCTTACACCCTGCAGTATCAACAAACAATAAGGCATACTTTGCCTTTAGCTTGCTTTATCAACTGCACAACTTAATTAGAATTCCCCGAGGAGCACTTCTTTCCTGGCTCATTTATGTTCATATACAAGAGCAAATGTGCGCCCCACACACAGTTGTTTGAAGTGCATCCCCCCCCAAAACCTACTGTTCTATCTGTGCACAGGACTGTAACATTAATACTCATCGTTTACTGTAGAAAGATTACTAGACTGATTTTCATAAGAAACACTACCATTTCTCTACCAATACTTTGTGTTCTAATATCCTTCCTCAACCAATAGACTATTGTCTGTTGGACTCTTAACAACTTTGCTGCACTTTCCACACTCCTTTCTAAAGGATTTTAATTTAAATTCACTGCTGCCAACTTAAATAATTAATTGTCCAGGAATATCGAACACCATCCAGAACTCTCCCAACCACTCCATGATTAAATGTCCTCCCTCTATCTTATCACCCTGAAGTATAAGCTAAAGCATCCCATTAGCATACTATGCCATTCACATGTACACTTGTACATTGTATATATCCTTTAAACTGGAAATTGAAGCACCACCATTCCAAAATATCATGATTATATATAAGATTAAGTACCCCCTGCTGTACATTAGAAGGATATTGAAGTCGACAAGGAGTTCCATGATCATATTAGAGGAACGAGATCGAAGGCTTCATTCCTTAATAAAGTTATGGAATTCTGAGGTGACTTGCAATATCCTTACATGTACAGCAGGAGGGTACTTTAACCCATATATATTCAGAATATTTCGAAAAGGTGGCGCTTCAATTTCCCAATACATGATCACACCATCACCTTTCCCCCAAACCACTTAAATTCTTGGTGCATGGCTCTTTCATATGAAAGAGAGAGCATGTTTGCAAACATGAAGAATAAGAACGGACTCTCTAGTGGAAAATTAAACACATCAAAAACTCTATTAGTTATTTGTTGCAAGAAAGATATTAGAAGCAGTTTAATACAAAAAGGCACAAAAACACAGTAGAAAGTTACAGAAAAATTATATTTTCTTTAATTACCCAAAGGGTGCAAAAAAGAAACATGTTGCCATAAATATCTCCTTTCTCCTTGTCCATGTACTGCTAGAAAACAGAGCAGAAGAAAGAAAACCAAGTTTAGTTTGTTGTTATTTAAGCAGCTGCTT
Source organism: Calotriton arnoldi (assembly GCA_963921515.1). Taxonomy (NCBI): domain Eukaryota; kingdom Metazoa; phylum Chordata; class Amphibia; order Caudata; family Salamandridae; genus Calotriton; species Calotriton arnoldi. The sequence continues at coordinate 72,173 of CAWUFW010003771.1, read as the reverse complement.
TAATCATGCTCCTTCACCTGTACTGCTTTGCCATCAGCTGTTGGCAGCAGGCATTGTGACCTTATTACAGTTGAGTTCTAACATCATTTCTTGATACTCAGCAACTAGGTGTGCTCACGAGTCACCGATTTATAAAGAAATAAGGGACAGGTTTTTATACAGGGATTGCAGAATATTTCTACCCGCTACTGGTTTCTGTTATGGGTCTCAATACATTGTTTCTTTCCATCAACAACGTATTTTTGTTTTTTATCAAGATATTTGCGAATTTTTCCTTCTGTATTAGTAGACTCGCATCTGCATTTCTTTCCTCACTCTCTGCTGTTTCTTAGGTTTCTTATTTGTCCTTTGATGCTCCAAATCTTCTACTTTCAAAGGCTGATCGATTTTGGCTTGTCTACTGTGATGTCACTATAGCTGGTAAAGATGGGGTCAGAGAGGTGGCCATGGGCTTGTGTGGGCCCTTTCACTTGGTGGGTGAGCCCGGTTTGGACAGGTTGGTCGTGTTGGGATCGGTGAGGTTTTCCAGGTAGTAGCTGAGGTTGCTGAGGAAGATGAAGGCTTGGGAGTCAAGGATCAGGGGGCGACAAAGTCCGCGATGGTGCTACATGGTCTGGGGGGCAGTAGATGAGGGTTCCACTCAGGGTCCAGTTGGCAGTGATGAGGAGTTTGAAAGTCAAGTGTTCCATGTTGCTAGTTTTGCTTTCCTTGGTGGTGGTGCAGTGGATGAACTCTTTGAAGATGACAGCAATTCTGCCAATGGATCTGTTTGTCCTGTTTTGTCTTGCAATCTAGTATCCTGTGAGATTGACATGGCTATGACGGGGGCTGACGAGGGAGTCAGCTAGGTTTCAGTCAGGAAGAGCAGGTTCAGTGAGCGGTTGTATAGCAGATCCCAAATGTTGGTGGCCTGTTCAGTGAGTGAGTGAGTCTTGAGCAGTAAGGAGGCCAGGGAGGGATGAAGTGTAGCGAGGGGCAGCTGTGTGTGGCCATGTGTGTTATGTGTGTTGAGTGTGTGAGGTGAAGGGAGTAACATGGGTGCGGGAGGATACATGTGAACTGGGAAGGGGTGCAGGGAAATGCAACTTCAGTATTGAGTTTGAGGAACGGCAGCAGTGCTGGAAGATGCGACCAGGATTCAGGGCATAGAGGGTCACGGTGGAGTAGCAACTGGGGAAGGCGGGTGAGAGGAGGACCAGGGGTCCTGTCACTGGGCATGGGTGGGTCGTGGATGGGCACAGAAAGGCTTCCCTTTAGGTCACCTTCGGCACGGCTTGCCCTCTTGCGTATCCTCTCTACGTCTGCACTGCGGCTGCCTTTTAAGTGAAGACAGCTTTGATGGGGAACCTGTCACTTCCTATGCAAATGGATGATGGGAAATCCAGTGATGTGGCTTCCTGTGCCGATGGATGATGGGAAATCCAGTAAGGTCACTTCCTGCTCAGATGGTAAATGATTCCTCCTGCTTGGCTTTATCTTTTAAAGGAAGCTTTGGCAGAACACCAGTGATATCACTTCCTGTGCAGATGGATGATGGGAATGCCATTGATGTCACTTTCTGTGCAGATGGATGATAGGAATTCAGGTCAACAATCATAGTCCGGACTGTCTTAATTGAGTGAAATGTCAATAACCACCATTGTGAAATGATGAGTATACGCAAAATGACTATGTCTCACCATGTCGCTCCAATGAAGAGCAGTTACTGGCAACTGACAACATAGTTGCTGGGATACTCTCCACTCCCTACCAGGAGTGCATGACTGTAACCTGTCTTTCCTCGCCTAATTTTCTTAATGGTACATTGGGCTTTATGACTGGTGAAAAAATTCTAGTAGCAACAGATTGAATGGTTCTTAACAGAACCTTAGGAGATATGGTTCTATGGTTAGACAAACCATGGGCCAGATACAGACCATGGCAAACTGTAGTCTATCCTTTTCAGACATGATGGTGACACAGTGGCCTTTTCTGCATGTTGAAAGGAACTCCATGACAGTGGTTCCCTTCAAGGTACAGAAAGTTTAGTTGATGACCACCATTTGTTTTGACAGCCATCTACCAAACGTTTACCATTTTTTGTTTTTCAATAACAAAGTCCTAAACAAAAAACGAATGACCCCCACACTCTGGGAGAAAACTCTCATGGCATGGGGGGTTAATCATTTTCTTTTCTGACCCTCACTACCAGGTTTTTCCTGATGGTCACTCCGATGGTCCATGCTCTGCCAGGTCTTCCGAGGCAGCTTTCCATTGACTGAGCTAATTGGCCTAGTACTCCTTCGACAGAGAGCTGACAGTCACCCCAACCCTTAATAGGGTGGGCAGACCATCAGTTTGTTCCTAAAGTATTGTGTCAACATATAAACTACCCCCATTTTGTGAGAGTAGGTATATATAGGCAAATATACTTTTCATAACTTTATTTCTGTATAACTTGATAAATGTATTTTCAAGGTACCTAGATGTGGACTTGTGAATAGAGAAAATTAAACTACTGAAGACCATGCGGCTCAAGGCCCCTACAAATCCAGAGGGCATCAATCTATTATCAACTACACCCTCATTCATGTGGCAGATTTTATTATTTTCACGGACTTTCAAATAATTGTAACACAAGAGAGTGAGCTCAACCCGCAGCTAATTATCACTCTAGAATTATTACTCGACCAACAAGCTTCACAGGGAGCAATTATTAGTGAAAAGTGGAAAAAGGATTGTAAGGAATTCTAAATTAAATACCCTGTTACTGAAGACCTGGGTAGAACTCTTTCCTACCACACCCATGAAAGCCACTGCAGTTGTGAAAGGAAATCCTGTTTCCTAATTGCACTAATCTCCTTATGGACATGTTTAACTTCATTGCTACATCATCTGGGAAGGGAACAAGAATTGTTATCTATGACACCCGCTCCAGCAAAACATCTACAGCGCATAAAAACGATATAGCCAAAAAATAAGATGCCTTAACAAGAAGGGACCTTTAGAGGACCTATGTAGGTCGGTAAAACATCTCAGGAAACGTCAAAAAAAGGAAATTATTAAAATCAAAAGGACCCATCAAGAACAGATCGGGTCAGAGCTCCAAGATGTAATTCTTCAAAAAAATTAAAAAATGTTCAGGTTACTTGTGGGTACTTGAACCAAGTGTCACAAATTACGTGGAGATTATTACATCCCATACAAGACCTGGAAGGGTTATCTGACTGATCTGTATGGTGGTCCTCAAAGTGATTGTAAGGGCTTGGACTGTATAATAGAGTTGGAAGAATATGCTATCTGACAATCAGAAACAGAAAAAATGTGGGTGCTCTGGTTCCAAATGGACTGTCAGGGCACTTTACTAACTATCATAATTACCTCTGTCATCTATTCAGGTTATGTTTCACCATACTGCTAGGGCTCAATTTTATATCCCATTTCTAAAAGAGGCATCAGAGGTGTTCCTCAAAGTTATCGACTGATTGCACTATTAGATACTGAGGGAAATATTTTTGCGAGCAAGTACTATATAATGTTCAAAATTGTGTGAACAAAACTAAGAGAATATCTTTTCATCAGACGGGTTTCCATCAGAAATATCCCACCTTAGATAATTTAGTGGCACTATCCCTCCTGGCCCAGAAAAGCTTGTCAGAACAGGGCTTCAAAACTCTTTGCATGCTTCATCGATGTTTCTACCGCTTTTGATAAAGTTAATAGATCCATGTTGTGGTCCAAACTGAACTTGGGGGGAAGCTCAAGGCCTATTGAAGATTTTAATTGAACTGCACAGTGATACATGGGTAAGGGTGAAACTATCTAATGGGAAAGGATTGACCCCAAAAACACCTTTAATGGTCTAAAACAAGTAAGCATCTTGGCCCCTTTATTATTCAGTCTATTCATCTCTGATCTAACTGAATTTTTAAAACAAAACAGGGGAGATCCACCCAAATTGTCCAACACAAAAGTCCCGTATTTGGCTCACACTGATGATTTAAGGCCTGATTTACATCTTGGCAGTACTCCCATGTCCCAACAAGGCGGAGTTTACAAGTACTCTGCTAAGCTGACGGAATCCCTGCCACTGTATTTAGATGTGTGCTGGTTGAATCGCCGTCCGCTTCAACAGAGAATTTTCCATCACGTAACCGGTTCACGGCTGTCGACGCGGCGGACTTCTCTGCTGACTAACATAATTCCGTTGCCATCAGGGTGGTGGGATTGCGCCAAGCATATTTAGATATAATAGTTGTGCTGGTGGTGTTCTAGCGGTGAATTGCTGATGGAGTGATTCTGTTGCGGGACGCGTTCAACATTGGACTATTCCTGTGGCTGTAGGATGGATGCTAGCATCACATACCTGATGTGTTTTAGCTAATTGTGTTTACCTGCAAACCACACTATAATACACAGTCCATTTCAGACCGTGATCATTTGCCATTCCACTGCACCACAACATTTTCAAGCAGAACATTTCCCAGTTAAGTCTGTTTTTTTTAGCTTTCTCTGTTTCTTGTCCTTTATTTCATCTCACATTTATTTTCTCGTGGGTCATATAATTTATATAATTTTTGTTTGTTTGATAATGGCAGAGAGGAGAAGTCCCTGTTTTACAGAGGGAGAATTTTCAGTCATTGTGGATGAAATTATTAGAGTAGAGCCACAATTATTGGGAGCACAAGTACAAAATAAAACCATATCTCACAAAAGGCAAATGTGTTCCAGAATAGTTGACAGAGTGAATGCTGTAGCAAACAACCTGCACACACAGGAGGAAATTAGGAAGAGATGGAATTACCTGCAGGGGAGAGTGCATTCCCTGGCCTCTAAGTGTCACCTGGCGGCCCAGAGGACTGGTGCTGGTTCTCCCAGGCCCCCCTTACAACATTTTCCCTGGAAGGAAAAGGTCTTGCAGATCCTACATCCTGAATGCTTGACAGGAATCTCTGGTGGAATGGAAACTGGCAAGTTACACTTTTGAATGTGTCACTAAACCTAATTCTCATTTTTGATTTTCAGTTAGCTATTTCTGATGTGTTTTGCACCTTTTGGAAACATACAAACATTTATATATTTTTATCAATTCATTTGTTGTCTTGTTTGTTGTTTGAATGTATTTTGCTCAATATAAGATTACAGGTTTCAATGTTCATAACATTTCACATGATGTAATGTGACTAAGCAGAAAGTGAATACTGCGACGCTGCTAACCCTGTGTCCCTGAACGTTTTTCCTCAATAATCAGAGTGAGTGTGGTGTTTTCCTGTTTTTCCGCCCTCCGGACCCCATGGCTGCCTCCCCCTTCCGGGGCTGCTGCTTGGGGCCCGAGTCGCTTTCCCCTGACAAAGCAGCGGGTGAAGGCTGAGTCGCTGCTGCCTCTGTTGTCCCCGAGTGATTGCCCTGACGAACCGAGTGAGAGCGGCGATTCCCTGTCTTACTCCCTCACTACCTTGTGGCTGCCTCCCCAATCCAGTCCAGCTCCCAGAGGTTGGTTTCCTCTCTGATTTTTGGCTTGGGATTTTGTTAGATCGGCATTTCCTCCATTTTGTGCTGGAGGTATTATGGGACCTCCATCTTGATGGCATCGGTCGGTTTCTAAGTTCGCCGCATACTGCCGGTCTACGTCCTGTGTCGCCAGCCTGTCTCTTGCATCTCGTCGACCCCTCCGGGACGCCTACACCCTTTCGGCAAGGAGGGTGACTGTGAGATATCCTTTTCTCCCCTTCCTTCTGACCCGCTCTACAGCCAAGGTGCTCCGGCGCTGAGAGTGAGTCCGGCCCCTGTTGCTGTGGAATCCGTGACCCCAACTGGCCTGTGGGCTCTTTGACTTGGACGTTTGGTGGGTCCCTGGATGTATTACCTTCTCCATTACCGGTAGGCCTGACTCGGACAGTTTGCCAGCTTCTAGCTCAACTCCCCTCCCCCACCTCCCTCTATGCTCCATGGGACTTGTTTTTGTTTTATTTGTTCCCTGTGTAACCGATGTAAAAAGATCAACTGTTTTATTTCTCGACTTCCATGTAAAGCACTCTGATACCTCCGGGTATAGCCAGCGCTATATAAAACTCTTCAAAAAATAAATAAAATAAATAAATAAGTGTTGTTACACCAAATAACATATTGCATATATGTTTTTTAGATTGTAAATACATGTTCTTTTTAACAGCCTATTTACACTAGGTATGTTTAACTTACAAATTTGCAAATGTTGTTAATGTTTAATTGAAATGACTACAACTACCATGATGCCTTGTTTTTGTACAGTCAAAATAATATTGCAAAGTTATCTTGCTCATTCTCTCCTTCCTATCACATTTTCACATTTGTTAAAGTGTTATGTATTGATTGATCTCAATATCATGCTAGGTTATGAAATGTTTCCGTGTTTAATTTTGTATGTTGTACTATCCCTGTTATTTTATGAAATTGATGTAAGTTGTTTCACAAATCAGTTCATTTAGGAAAAAAATGTAAGGTATTTAATTTTGTATGCTGAATATAATTGGTTATTGTTGTGAAAATGTACTCTGCAATGTTCATATGATGACTAATGCTATATATCCTTCTAAGTTGTGTAAAGGTCAGAATATTAGCCGGTCAGAATATTAACCTTGGAATGGTTGAATTCACATTGCACCTCTCTACTGTGTTGTGTGAAATGCTTGGTATATTTTATGTATACTTTCTAATCATCTTATTGCATTTCAGGACATCTCTTCACCTGCTTTTTTGAAGTAGTTGTGTTTGTCATTTAAACTGTTTGTGTAACCTGTTATAATACCACCGGAAGATACAATCATTAAAATCTTTTACTTTTAGGTTGGTTCATATTTTTGCCTCAAAATAATTGGATGTATAATCCAGATTTTTAAAAGTTGTATATTTTATTAATTCATAATAGGTCCAGCAGCTAGAGTACGTAGACAAACATCTACCACTGAGGATACCTCCACTGCAGACCAGGATAAATCCTTCAGTGAGGACTGCACTCTTCCAAGTCCGGTTGCCGAGGAGCAACCTGGTCCATCTAGTCTGTCTGGGCAGATAGTTACAGTGAGTTTTACTCGACCCACACCTACACCTCCCACCCCAGCTGTTACCACACCCCAGCCTATGGATACCTCCACTTCCTGTGTCCAAACCAACATCACACCAATCTTGTGCCCCCTAGTCCTGCTTGCTGTAGATACACCACCACCACTACCTCCAGTTCAGCCAGGAACCAGTGGGATGGGGCACACTTGGTCATGGGCACATGGTAGTGGGGGTAGAGGTCATAGGAGGGAATTTGTGGGCCAGCAAAGTGAGGCCACTGGGTTCACTGTCACCCAGGCCACCATCAACCAAGTCATTGGATCCCTCCATCAGTCAAAAAGACATGATGGACCAGGTCCTGACAGAGCTCCGGGAGATGAAGCAGTTGCAGAGGGAGCACAATGTACAGATGGAGAATCTGAACTCCAATTTCAGCTCCCTGACTGGGGTGCTGCATGATACTTTCACCCATATGTGCAGGGCTTTTCCAGCAACATTTTCCTCTTTCTGTGGTCCAAATACATCTGGCCCAACTACATCTGCCTCCGCCACGGAAAGGGAGGCCCTACCACAGGAGGAAACATCTGCACCCACCTCAGTCCCTGCAACTGTGGATCCCCCCCCCCAGGAGGGGGGGTTGAGGCAGAAAACCCAGAGCAGATCACAACACCTCCACCACCAAGAGACACAGAACCTAATTTCTTCCAGTGTGTGACTACCATTCACTCAGTGAACTATTTTCGGGACACATTTACCTTTCTGATGCCAGTTGTATTTTGGACATTAGACTTCAAACAATTTTGGCTCTGCAATAATAATTTCATTAACCGTGATTGACAGTTGTCATTTTTGGTTTCGTTATTTGATGTCATCCTGTTTTTTTATTTTTGGTTATGCTGAATAAAACAAAACTGACAAAGTCAAAGACTGTTGTTGTATTTCATTGGTTCATTTTTTTTACATCATACATCTTAAAATGTAAACATCAAAATGATTGTTTAATCACAAATAATTTCCATGTAGGTAATATGTTCCACATTTTTCAAAAATAAGCACAAATTACAAAAAACACAGCTCATTAACTAGTAGTTGAATACATTGGACGAAATTCATTTTTGTAATCTTTTTACATTACAACCCATGCTTAACCCAAATACTTAGTGCCTTTTTCCATGTACAGTTCCAGACCTTGCCACCATGGAAGAATTGATTGTAATCAAACACTTCACATTAAATAGGCTAGCTATTATTGATGTATGCCATCAGCTGGAGCCAGATCTCCCAGCCCACAATGGGAACCCCACATCAATAACACCAATAGTCTAATTCTTGGCAGTCCTCCATTTAGTTGCCACAGGATCATTCCAATACAGAGTTGCAGTATCTGGTGCAATGTCACAAACAATTTTAAGTGTTGTGCTACAAGAAGTTCTTTCCACAATGACAACACACATCAAAAGTCTCAGACACTTAACACAAAATTTGGTTTTTGCAGATGTCAAGGATAGCTGTATGTATGTGAATGCTTTGTGTTGACTACCGCGTCTGGTTAGAGCAATTTAAGCAGCACATATTGAATTGGTGCCAACATTCCACAGAAAAAAGTCTAACACAATCTTAAAAACTTCAATTCAATCACTGTGCAAGTAGTCTTTGTACAAGACATGTACACACAACGTCTGTGTGTGTCTTTCACAGGCTCACCCCATGTTCCCGTTGTACTTTGCAACAGCAGCATATAACTGCAAATGTCACAAAATTGAAATGTCCAAATGAAAATAACATGGCGAAGGCACCTAAACCAGATTATAAAACAAAAGCAATTAGTTGATGGCATTACAATATTTTCACATAAAAAAGAAATCATTTTGAGGACACATTTTATAAGAACAATCAAAGATAAACAATGTAAATCAACAGAGTACTCAATGTGTCAAAACTTTGATCAACACTCATCTCTGAACTGTATTTTCCTCAACTTGCCCTTTCTAAAAAAGTTCCAGCACAGATTGTCATCCTCATTAGATTAAAAGTTGGTTTAACATGTAATGTAATAAACTGTAAATATATACTCACATTCATGTGAAGAAGTTGTCAATAACATCTTGATATAAGGCAATTCCTTCCTCTCTGCCGTTATCATCTTCATTTGGCATTTCAACATCCTCCCCCTGTGGCTCTTCATGGTCTCCATCCTCTGCAATGTATGGGATGCTCCGTCGCAGGGCTATGTTGTGTAAAAAGCAGCAGGCCATTGTGATATGGCACACCTTATCGGGTGAGTTGAGAAGGGTTCCACCAGTCTAATCCAGACATCGAAATCTGGCATTAAGAAGCCCAAAACCCGCTCCAACGTCCTCGATGTTATTCCATGGGCCTCATTGAAGCAAACTTCCCTTGGAGTTGTTGGATTCCTCAGCGGTACCACCAACCATGGTCGGTTAGGATAAGCTGAGTCTCCTATAAGAAAAAAAAAATATTTATCCAATGAATTTAACAATATTTTAGATCATTAAACTTGAAATTAACCAAACAATATTCTGTAGTACAAAGGAATCATGGGTGGATCCTGGCAAACACGCACACACACTCACTTGTGATGTACAAATCTGATAAGCAGAAAACTTGCACATTGATTGCATGGAAGTTCTTTCGATTAGGGTACACTCGTTCTCTGGCGTGTGGTGGCACTAAGACCATATGTGTGCCATCAATTGCTCCAACCACATGTGCTAGGCCACCCAAAGCATAAAAAACACCCTTAACATTGGCAAAATTCTCGTTTCATGGAAACTGGCTGAAGCTGTTAATGTGTCTCATCATTGAAGAAACTTTTAATAGCACACCACTGAAAGATGGTTGTGACATTCCTCCAGATACTACCATAGTGCATTGGAAAGAACCTGTGGCCTCAAAATGTAGTACTGCCATGATTTTGACTGTTGGTGTTATTAATGTGGTATTCCTATTGCGAGACAGAAGATCTGTCTCCAGCTGATGACATAAATCAAGAATTGTTTGCATACTCAATCTGAATTTTTTGATAATATCCCATTCTTCCATGGCGGCAAGGTCTGGAAATTGTCTGAACACTTGAGACTGTTGTCTCCTGACTCTCCATGAGCTCATATGTCTGCAGGTATGTCTGCAGTTAAAATAATAAGAATGTTGTAAATGTTTGCTAACATTTTTTTAAAAATAAAACACACATTTCAACTCGTTTTAAATAAAAACACATTTTTTTAAACATAATTATACAGTCCATTAATATTGTCAAATTAGTTTTTAAAAATACATTTTTTTACATGTGTAATTTTTTAATATGTAAATAAAACTTTCTTTTGTTAAATATTTTTGTCATCCCAAACTCCGTCAATGGCGGTATAAACAACACGCGCAAATATTGCATCTTACCAAATTAACACACTACATAACACTTTTTGGGGAAAAAGAAGAACAACATTAGCATTTTGTATATGTAAACAAAGTAGCCACCATTTTGAGCGGTGGTGATGCACTTAGCATTCATAAACACACTACCTGACCTTTCCATAAGGACATTTGCTATCAGATGCCCACGGCAAAGGGTTGACCGGGTAGTGGGTGTGATACTCCACGATGGATACAGCCATAGGCTAACGTGTGATAGCAACGTACAAAAGACAATGGATGTGTCCGTCTCCATTCACGATCGCGCACGTCGTGTACATCTATGCGGCGTTTAAAAAAAAATAGCTCACTTTCCCCCTAACACTGCAGTCAACAAAACCTACTCAACTTTTGCTGCTTTTTCTGATCTCTGGGAGCCACGATGCTCGGTAAAGCAGGTGACAGTCCCCCAGTTTTCTTGGAAGAGGAGCTGGAGTTGCTGGCTATGGAGGTCTGTACAACCAGCTGCATGGCTCAAGAGTAACAGATACATGCGGAAAATGAATATGTAACTTATATTTACTTTTTCAAAACAGGCTAGAAAGCCCCTTTTAGTTCCTGAGTGAAATGTAGTGATTGAAGTTAAATTTCAGTTAATTTTAAATCACCTAGAACTATGGTGGTGTGCATTTTTAAAAACATAATTACAGAACACCCCAGGCCAATATTAGTATGTGTTGTGTGTTTGACGCCCTATCGTTTATTTGGTGTGTATTTCTATGTGTATATATGTAGATTTGATATTTTCATGTGAAGTCTACAAACTTAACATCATGTTAATTTTGAAAACACATTTTATTTTCTATACAAATTAAGATATATAGACAACAAAAGAACACAGGGTATGGGGCAATATCACTGCACCTATCGAAAATCAGGTACAGATGAACCCAACTCTTAGGGTGCCAAGGACCTGAGGCTCAATACCCCTAAGCCTCCAAGGGAAAATTCCCACACTTTTATATAAAACACAATGGTCCAGCACTCCACTCAAAGTAAACAATAATCAAGTTCAACAAAATTGAAATCCATTCAGCAGGTCTTTGTATAGAGTTTCTTTATTCTTAATCTTCTTAAAAAGCACACGAACGTAGCCAACGCGTTTTGTCCCTAAGGACTTCTTCAGGGCTACAAATAAGTATACAAAATATACATTATATTTACAATAATATTTACAAACATATATACAATTAAAAAATGTATTAAAAACATACGGACATTTTCTATGTACAGTCTTTATGTATACAAAGAAGATTTTTCTATCAATATTGCTGTAGCCAATGTTGGCAATTTCTGAAAGCATGTCATGATAGTTAATATATAACCCATCTTATCATTGATACATTATTATCAAAAAATGACCTACTGAAAAGACACATTCACAGAAAATACGTTGTTACATAAAACAAAACTTGGTGAGGGTCATTCAGTCATATTCTCTTTTCTTTAATGTTATATATGCTTTGGGAAAGTTATATCCTAATAAACATTTATTTTAACATAAGAAAACCTTTCAAAGCCTGCATGTATCCTCATTGTTTTGTTTTATGTAACAACGTATTTTCTGTGAATGTGTCTTTTCAGCAGGTCGTTTTTTGATAATAATGTATCATTGATAAGATGGGTTATATATTAACTATCATGACATGCTTTCACAAATTAAGATATGTATGTATAAATATTTTTTATATCAAATAAAATTGTAGTATCCCACAAATCACTCATCTTAGATCATGTGTCTTCAACCGGTCGATTGTGAGCTAACATTAGCTAACATTAGCTTCCAGACACCTTCAGAGTAGCTCATAGCCTTGAGTTAACTTTTAATATAGCACAAGGTCAAATTCTCCTTTAAAAGTTAAGGGAAGTCTGTGTACCATTTTACATTATTATCATCAGGCTGTAGATAGCAAGGCCTGATAATGAGCAGTGCGCAATCAGATTGATTGCCCAGCCTGGGACTGGGTCACGGAAGGGAACAACTGAAGCACTGAGGTATGTAACTCTGAAATAAAAGTTCTAGTCAACTCAATATTGGAACAGTGAACAAAATGATGTTTCTGAATGCTTTGAAGTGGGAGAAAATGAAAATGGAAAGTTACCTTAATGAGTAAGTTAACTCTTCATTTCAATTTTCTCCCATTTGAAAGTGTCGCATTTACAAACAGCAGGTCCCTTTCTCCCAGTGGCCAGTAGATACTGTTCCAGAAGTATAATGGAAAAATGCAGCCAATTTTTAATAAGCTAGAAAATTAAAGTGTATAAAAATGTTTGATATTATGAACTTTTTGGCAGATTATTTTTCTGCACTTTAAAGTTCTCCCATTTAAAAAAATGTAATTGTATGTTTGTGTTATTCATGTAACGGTGCCACATATGGTGAAAGGTATATCCTGTGCTGAAAGTACATACGACATAGGCTCTCAGTCACCCGTACAAATATGTCCCATTCATATGCAAACATGCTCATACATCCCCTAAAGACTAGGCCTGGGCGGAAAACTACACTACGCTCGCGTAGTTTGCGCAACTACGCGCTACGCGAATTGCACGTAGCACAGTGCAAAAACACGTAGCGTAGTGGGCATTTTTTGCTTGCTCGCGGTCCTCAACATCAAGTTGGCGACAGCGAGCGAGCAAAATGACATCCCGGCGAGACTTTTTCCTCGTTCGCGATCAGCAACATCAAGTTGCCGATCGCGAGCGTGGAAAATAAACCTCCCGGCGAGATTCTCAACGCGGGGAGGTCAGGTTTCTCATTGCGAGTGGTCGCGTATGCTCGCGACCGCTCGCGATGAGAAACTACCAGTCCGCGTTGAGAAAACTGCCGCTCGAGTAGATTTGTACTCGAGCGGCAGAAAACGACCGCTTGCACTGTGCAAGATGCCGTTTGCAATGATTGCACAGTGCGGACAAGCATCCGGCACTGTGCAATCATTGCGAACAGCATTTTCTACCGCACTATGCAGTTCGCGTAGTGCTACTCGTAGCTCGCGTAGTGCAAAGTGCACTTCGCGTAGCTACGCGTAGCGCTACTACACGAACTACGCCCAGGGTTACTAAAGACCTCACTCTCACTGACACACATGGCAACCCTTTCATAGTGCCCTTAGTCATAGAATGTTGTCCAAACCATAGCATGTGGCTCTATGGACATTAGACTTAAAATGCATGAAGCTGGGCGTGGGGGTGTCTGGTAACAATGCACACGTTGTTTAGCCTTCAGTATTTCACAATGATTTTCACTGATCAGAAGTAGCTCTTACAACAGAAAATATTGTAGACCCCTGGCCTAGATAATGTCAGTGGGCTGGATTAGTAAGATAAGGACATGCCAAGGGATACTGGTACTCAACAGGCTACCAGAATTTTGTTTCATTATATAAACACAAAATGTAAATGCAGTTGGAAGTTTTTACTCATGCTTGTGATTGATTTCTCAAAATTGTTTTACAAAAAAATACAATCAAACTAAAAATCACAAAACAATTTTTTTCTTTCTTTTTCTGTATGCATATAGGTTAACGCCCATCAAAATAAATCAGTCTGGAAGGCCATCGCTAAGAAGGTGCGGACCCTGGGGGTCTACAGCAGCATAGCATCCATTTCAGGAAGAGGTGGGAGGACCTACGTTGCTAGACCAAAATGTTATCTGAAGTCCAGCTCACCCAGTCCTCCCAACATGAGATGCGTGTGCTCCGCACCCTGACCCCCCCTAATGGCCCTCATACTTGCGGTGACCTATCCCCAGCTTGATGGGCAGTTGAGAGCCCAATAGCAGCATCAAGGGAGTAAGTTGTTTGTGGAGTTTTTCATGTTACATAACTATTTTTTGTTACAGCAACAAATGAAGGAATCAACATAAAGGTTGACACATGTCCAATGCACAAGGAGAGTTTTTGAAGGTGTAAGTTTTGCACAAGGTGTATGACGATGTGTTTTGTATATGAATTTGTGGAACATGATTCCACTAAATTTCTGTTCCGTACCAAGACTGTTTTGGGCAGACACATGCCTGTCTAAACAATAAATATACATGAGTTTCTTAGGTGTTACGAAGGATAGTTATACCAAACAGGCCACGAGTTATAACTGTGTTAGGTGTGATGCTCCATCACAATTGTGAAGGATGTTACGTTAGCCCTATTACAGGTGATATAGCATTAAATTCACTTATGATACAGTGGATGTTTCACATTGGTGAGTTTGTGGTATAAACAAACAATAGTGAGCATGTGAGCCAAAATGACTAGAAACATTAAATTAAATGTCTACATTTTTTGATTAAAAACATCTCACAAATATGTTTTGAATAAAAAAGACTATGTTCAAATTGACAGATGTGCATGATGTCTTATTCCTTCACAGACGTGCATGTAAGCCTGTCTGTTTTTAAAAAAAGGTTTTGATAGGCATACCTTTTTTGAAAAACAGGCAGGGATGTGTACACATTGGTGATAGAGTAACACATATCCAAAAATGACTTTTACAATGTCCTTTGTTATGTCCAGATGATAAATCAATGATGAACAAAGATAGGGTACTTAAAGGGACTTTTGCAGATGGAATGTTCTGTCACATATATGTTGGAGTATCCCATTTTGAAAACTCAAAATCAGGCACAACTCATGACTCATTATGAAATTGTCGAAATGCATCAAGGTTTGATCTGTTGCATATTGTGATTTGCATTTTGATTTTTGAATCAAAAATTATATATGAATCAGTGTCTGACATATTTATTGTGATGTTATATCAATTTTTGCCTAAAGTGAAAGCCAGCATATTTTTGGAATATGTTCACAATGGGAAAACAAACTGGAAATAACTTAAGATATTTTGGAGTCAAATGTAAAAATATTTTTGCTATGTACTAAAGTGGATTAGAAATGTGTCAGTCCCTATGTATTTACTTATGCTGTAATTTGCAAATTCCCAGAAAAGTATTCTTAATTTCTTCGACAGTATAAGTGAATATATAGGGCGTGATACATTAATAAGCAACTTCAGGTTGTACAATGTCTTAGAGTCCACCTAAAGAAGAAGGAAAAGGGCGGACAAATTTTACAAGCCCAGAGTAGAAAGCAAATGGGCTGGTTTGACTCTGTATGTAGGGGGAAAAAAAGGATATTGAGGAAAGAAGAAAGATGTATGAGGCTAAGGTATGATCAGGAGGGCTTTAATAATTTAATAAATTTGAGGAAAGAATATAAAATGTTAGTGAGATCCAAGAAAAGGAGGTTTAAAGAACAATGCTGGGACTCCCTATTGGAAACTATAGAAACAAAAAACATTAAAGGGTTCTGGAAACTGATCCAAGATGCTTCGGGTCGATCCCCGGGAACCATGAGCTGTGTAGTTGACGAGGCATCCTGGGAGGAGTACTTAGGCCAATTATATATGGCCAGTAATGTGCCAGTATTAAGTGAGGAAAGAGTTCGGATGTGGCGGGTAGCAAAATAACTAATACCTTCATGCTCCATTGAAAACGTGAAGGACACCATTAGGAAGTTAAATTTAACCCGAGCAGCAGGGCCCGATAATTTACCCGCGGTTATAATTAAAACAGAGTTAAATTGGTGGGCACAATTTTTCTCTAAGATGTTTACCGCCGTTCTAGATTCAGGTACTATCCCAAAATCATGGAGGGGAGCGGTAATTAGGCCCCTGTATAAAAAAGGGGACAGAAAGGATCCTAAGAATTATAGATTAATCAATCTATTAGATATTGGTGTGAAAGTGCTTTCTAAAATTATTTTAGGCAAATTGAAGGATTGGGTTGACCTACATGCGATTGTCCCTGTGGAACAAGGAGGATTTAAGGAGGGGCACTCAACCTTGGACCATTGCTTTGCCTTATGGGCAGTAGCTCGGAAGTCGGTAGAACAGCAAGGTAAATTATGCTGCTGTTTTGTCGACTTTCGGGCTGCATTTGATCTAGTAGATAGAGAGTGCCTATGGGAGACGCTAAAAAGATATAATATTCCTGAAGAACTCCTAGTAGTCATCCAAGAGTTGCATAGTGAGAACTGGGCACAGGTCATCAAAGACACAATGGGGGGTTTGACACAAGAGATAGCAATCAATAACGGCCTAAGACAGGGATGTGTTTTGGCACCACTCCTTTTTTCAATTTTCCTTGCCGATTTGCCGTCTTTTTTAATGACGGAAAGAGGTGCAAGCCCAAAGGTAAACGGGAAGCATTTGTCCTGTTTACTGTATGCAGACGATCTAGTCATTCTTGATCAAACTGAATTAGGTCTGCAAAGGAAGTTAAATGCATTTGATATATATTGTACATCTAAAAACCTAACAGTGAACATGGATAAAACGAAATTAGAAGCTGTTAATGAATACAAATACCTGGGAATATGGTTTGATAAATCTTTAAATTGGGGCACGCACCTACAGGCCCAGAAAACCAAAGCCCTAGCCTCAGTTTGTGGGTTGAAAAAATTCAACTGTAATTATGGAGCTAGGTCCCACAGACCTATGCTGAAGGCCTATAATGCAATGATTCCACCTCAATTGCAATATGGAGCAGTAATTTTATGCTTAGGAGGGAAACGCTCCTGGACAGCGAGGAAGGGAAATGCTTAAAAAGCTTGTTGTCACTGCCCAGCTCATCAATGTTACAGGCCATTAGGTTGGAGCTAGACTTACTATCATGAAACATTCAGGTTCAAGTAAACTTATGTAGGTTTTGGAAACGGTTGGGGGCAGGGGAAGATGAGAAAGTGTCACGTTGGTGTATGAAGGAGATTCAGAAGAGTGAATTAAAGTGGGCAAAAGCAACAAGAAAGAAACTCTACTCCACCTGTGGCAATTTGAAGGTGAAAATTGACCCCCTGTCGCTGTATATTGAAGAACCTAAGAGTGTACTAAAAGTCTTGGGGAAGGAAAAGTCTAGACAAATTGATATGGTGTATCTGAAACAAAAAGAGTCTGTGCAATTTATGTTAAATAGCTGGAGCAATGATAACTGGTACCCTTATTTAGATACCCTACCAAATCAATAGTTGAGAATGGAATTGTTAAAGGTGAGAGTAGGCATTAATCCAGCTCGTGCTAATGAAGAAAATAAAAAGTATATTAATGGACCGTGACGGTAGATGTACATGCGGGATGGGCATAAAATGTACCTGTGTACACATTTTAATGGATTGCCAAAACTGTTGGCTCTGCGTCAACTATTTTTACGACTAGTTTTTTTAAAGTATGGTACAAGGTGACGGATGCAAGCAATCGAGCTCCTTGCTGATATGCAGTTCCTTGATATTGCAATTGCTTTGGCGAAGTTTATCCAAGCAGCAAAGAGGTTCCTTATGGAATAGGGAATGAAAGAGTGGATCAAGGAGTGATAAATAGAGATTACTTGGGTAATTTTAGTTGTTCAAAGCAGAAACTAAGGGGCATATTATCAACGGCCAGCGATAATTATCGCTGGCCGTGCTTAGCGATAGATTTCTTATCGCTGGCTATCTCTGGAAATTATCGCCCTGGTAGCGCGTTATTAACAACACGCTTCTCCAGGGCGATAAAAATTCCAGAGATAGCGAGGTTATCGCCGTTTTGCAGGGAACATCGCTGGTTTTCCAGCGATGTTCCCTGCAAACGGCGTATAACCTTGCTGATACGACCCTGTGGTCGTATCAGCAGAATCCACCCCCTATGTTAGGGATGGCTAAGTCAGGATTTTAGCAGATGTTAGATTTTGGCGAAAACGGCCATTTTCGCCAGAATCTAACCTCTGCTAAAATCATGTGGGCTGCCTTGTAAATATCGCGATGTGAACATCAGCGATATTTGCAACGTAGTCCATCCTGGGTACGCCCAGTAACGTCCACTTTGCATCTCATTAGAGATGCAAAGATGGGCGTTGGGGGAAAGGGCGATAATGCAAGGATTCACGTGATAGCGTGACCTTGCTGATTAGGCGATAAAATTATCTGATTAAAAGGCGATAATTGTTTATCGCCTCATTGATAATATGCCCCTAGATGTTGGACCATATATGTATTTGGATCGCGCTCATTACTTGAGTATGGAATTGGTTTAACAAATTAAGATCGATGCTAGGAAAACAAGCCTTTATAAAATAAAGAAATATTGAACTTGAAATATTGCTAACCCTGTTTTTATGGTCCCTTTATAGAATTTTAATCTATATATTGTATTTTATGCTGTTTTACTGTGTTTTATGTGGTTTAAAGACCAATGGTCATAATAAACTTATTTTTGAATTGAAATTGAACTTCAGTACTGATTCAATTTAATATTTTTGACATTTGAAAAATACTTAAGTGACTTGAAGTAAGTGTTACCATTGTGAAATGCCCAAACAAAGGTAACAGGCATTCAGATTCTACTAATATTGGTACAACATTGCAGTAATGGTGAACACACATTGATTCATATTTGAATTTTTATAAATACATATATTTCAGATTTTTGCCTTGTACACACAGTACAAAGGTATTTTTCCTTTATATCATTTTTGTGGCATAAGTTCACTATTCTAAACAACAAATCAGAACAATTCAGAGGTGTTAAACAGTTCCTAAGACAAGATCATACATGATATAGGAGCAATAATGAGAATTTACAAAAATGTGACCAAATGGTTTCTGAAGATGTTCCCTACATGTATGAGATAATGATAATAATGAACGAAAGTTTGAAAGCTTTGAAGCAAGTGAAATCTGAAAATTTGGGAAACGCTTTGAGAAAAAAGTTCATGATCAGTTCTATTTACACAGATACAATAAAACTATTGTGTATGTCTCTTCAGCATCTTCATGAGCAGGCAAAGGGAGCAGTGGTCACAAAGGTGGGGAAGCAGCTAGCCACTGTGTTTCGGGTGGTGAGACATGGACACCGATCGACACAATGGCACAGAGGGTGAAGGGAATGGAAAGAAGCCACCAGCTCATCAACATCTTCCGAGGCCTCTACAAGCGACCAGTCCCTAGTGGTGGCAGACCCTACAGGAACTGTACTACCTGCATCCTTGTCCACCACCCGGAGACCCATCTCCACCCTCCCTCTTGCACTCCCCCTGTTAGCCAAGCCCACCCCCTAAAAGGACTGGGGTCTCCTTCACCACAGGCACCTCACCCCCTGACCCTGCCACCCTGGCCGCGCTGAGTGAGGAGGCTATTGACCTTTTACGCAGCATCTCTGTAGGCCAGACTGCACTCCTGAATGGCATCCAGGGCCTTAGTTGCCTGATGCAACAAATGGTAGCATACCCGGAAGCCATTCATAGTGCTATGTCTGGCCTGCAGAGATTATATGCAAGACTAACATTCTCACTGACTGCAACCTTCCAACCAGCTCAACCTGGTGCCCCGACTCAGGTCCCTTCCTCATCCTAATTCCAAAGTCCCAACTCTACCCCAAGCAAACTCACTTTTTGCCAGCACCCACTCCAAAACACACAAGCAGCATACTCACACATACAGATAAACAGAAGCACACAAAGAAACACAAGCAAACACCCAAACAACATACAGACACTATAGACACTACACTCACAGGCACCACAACCATCTCCACACCTACAACCACCACCACACCCACAACCACCACAACCACCACCACACCCACAAGCAACACAACCACCAGTACATCTACCACCACACCCACCACCACACCCACAAGCACCACAACCACCACCACACCCACAACCACCAACACACCCACCACAACCAGCACCACAACCACCAGAACACCCACAACCACCACCACACCCACAATTATCAGCTAACCCACAAGCACCACAACCACACCAACCACCTCAACAGCAGACTCATCCAAACGCACACCTACATGCAAAACAACACCTACCAAACACAAACACACACACTCATCCAAATACAAAACACCTGCGAAACCACACACATCTAAACATACTCCATACCCACATGCAACTGTAAAAATATACCCACAGACACCTCAACCACAGCAACCACCTTAAAAGCACACTCATCCAAAACAACATTCTCACACACAAGCATACCTACATGCAAAACAACACCAGCCAAACACAAACGCTCACACTCACCTGAACAACATACACCTGCCAGGAAAGAAACACTCAAACAAACACAACATACGCCAGACCGACATGCAACTGCAAAACCAACAGACACACAAACATCACACACTGCCGTTCCCTCTACCTCCCAAACCCAATCCTCTCACACCCCTCCTACCCGTACTCCTCCTCCTGAATACATGTCTTACCTGTCCAAGACATCTGTCAAACCCAAACCCACCACTCCCAAGAAAGATTCTTGAGGTGCCTACTCTGTGCTCACTTGATGCCACTTCCTGAGGAGGTTCTCCTTTGCCAGTCTGTTTAGGAGGCAAGTTAGGGTCAACACCCCAATCTCATGTGATGTCTTTGTGACAATTTTTGTTACTGTTTTATGTTTTGAAATAAATATATTGATTTTGAGAGAAGTGTCTCATTTCTTAATAAAAAATATTTTAATTTCACCAAGTTTTTATGACAGAAAATGCCCAAGTTTTTTAAATGTCTAATTTGTAAAGTCCATACACTAGTAACTAAAAGTATGTGATGATGGTCTCTTACACCAACAAATGGATTTGTCATTTTTATTTTTAAGTGTTAATACAGATATGTTTATTTGTACTTGATAAGTGATGAAAATAAACACATATGCATTGCACCTTAAATTAATACTAACACAAATAACATTTAACAAAATACAGGACATGCACTAGACAAGGGGAAAAGTTAAATTGCTAAATATATCAATTGGTTAAAGTTTGGAACTAACATTGATCTTACAGTTATTTGAAAACAAATGTTTCACCTTGTCAAGTGCAATTTCTACATTATATTACATTTCAATTATCCCAATAATGTGTAATGCATATGTTAATGATTTTATAGTTTAGGAAAATTAATTTAACATTACTGTGTGCTCAGTTTTGGATTTTTTTGTTTGAGGTCTATTTTTGTGTAAGTGCCCATTATCATGAAGGCAACTTGCACCAAATTTGAAAATACAATTAAATAGGTGTGTTTCTTTAAATTTTTTAAATATGCATTACACATAGGCCTGGGCAGTGAACTCCGCTCCGCTCGCGGAGTTTGCGGAGTTTTCTGCACTCCGCGTTACGCGGAGATCGCGGAGCTCCCAAAAACTCCGCTTTGCGTTGCGTAGCGTAGTTTTTTTCCTCGCTCGCGTTCGTCAACGTCAAGTTGGCGACCGCGAGCAAGGAAAATCAGCCTCCCAGCGAGATTTTTCCTCGTTCGCGATCGTCAACATCAAGTTGGCGAGCGCGAGCATGGAAAATTAACATCCCAGCGAGATTTCTCAACGCGGGGTGTCAGGTTTCTCATTGCGAGTGGTCGCGTATGCTGGCGACCGCTCGGCGTTGAGAAACTGCCCGTTCGCGTTGAGAAAGCTGCCGCTCGAGTAAAAATCTACTCGAGCGGCAGAAAAGGAAAGCTTGCGCTGTGCATGGTGCCGTTCGCAATGATTGCACAGTGCGGACAAGCATCCGGCACTGTGCAATCACCGCAAACGGCATTTTTCTATTATACTCCGCCGCTCGCGGAGCTCTGCGTAGTGCGACTGAGTTTTTTTGCACTTCGCGGTGTTCCGCGTAGTGCAACTCCGCGAACTCCGCCCAGGGTTAATTACACATTGGTATATTATTGCCTGTAAGAGAGATTTCAACATGCATGAGTCCAGATCAAAGGTAAACAGACAAGTCAAAAGGTAACAAGTAAAAATAGAAGTTTATCTTCGATTCTGGCGACGACGGGGTTGATTTGCTTCATGGTCAAGTAGCAGCAGCCAAGGTAGGACTTGTACGTTCGGCTCCATGATGGAAAAGGAAGCGTGAAACAGAAAGAAGGTAAGTTTTGTCCTTATATCTGTTCCAATCCGCCAACTCAAGTGTAGAGGTTTCCACGCCACAGTTATGTCAGCTTTTGCCTATGGCACCGTCGACGCAGGTGAAAAAATGTGGTGGAGACGGCGGCACACCGATGATCTTTTGTCCAGCGACCCGCCAGTGCCTAGTAGGTGGGTGGGGAATCTGACAGAAAAACAACAGTGGGACTGATTATGCCAAGATCTAAATCAGGCCCTTAGTGATTCTACTCACTTTATAGATTGGCTTACAACCTCAATTAATTAGGGTATTTTCTTTAATTGTGGATCATAATGTACACATTAACACTAATAATAAGGCTAAGATCTTTGCATTTGGTTGTTGTAACCCAAAATATACCTGGACCATAGGTCCCAATAAAATTGATTTGGTGCCAACATACAATTATTTAGGCTTGATACAGGACAATAAATTAAGCTGGAAGGCTTACTTAAAGCACTTGCGACACAGAATGACAGTAATAACAGGAGTATTAAAAAGATTTGCTATAATATATGTTGGGGAAGAGATGAGCCCTACACTCCTAATCACCAATTCTAAATTAGCCCCGGTACTCATTTATGGGTCTGTCTGCTGGTCTCCAGATACAATTGGAAAGGTTCAAATGATATTTATTAGCAGTATTAGAAAATTATTTCATCTATGGAACTCAACTCCACAAAGTCAACAAAGATTGGAGTTTGGCATTGTATCCCTGCATGCTTGGGCCAAAATCAATCGCATTAAGTACTTTACTGATTGCTGCTTAGCATAGGACGATACCCTAAAGTTCCAAATTAAGAAAGAACTGCTCAATCTCGCCACCGCAGCACCCATAGCGGAGTACTCTATCAAGACCGACTTGGCCAGCCACTATTTGCCAGATTTAATGGACATTTACACAATGACTATGTCTGCCCAGAAAGCATTACTAAATTAGGAAATAAGTTATTTGAGAGGTCACGTTAAAACAAGAATAGGAAGTACATGTTGACATCCATGTTCTTTGCTGCAACAACCATACATTGATTTTGTATGGGTACCAAGGAGAAACAATGTTACCTACATTTTAGACTCTTTTGCTTACCCTTTTATGAATTTGACGGTCAATGCAAAATGCTTCAGAGAGTCGACAATATATGGCAGCAATGCCATGTGGGGCAGGAAACCTTGGAACACATTTTCTGCCTGTGTCTTTAGCTCCTGACCTCTGCAGAAAGTACTTGAAACCTATTTTTACAGTGAGGGAGTTAGAACTATCACTGAAGCAATTCTATTTTATTTCAGGGGCTCCACCCCAAAAGGTATTGGTCATATAACAAACTATTTGTCACATGCAATCAAGAGATGGGAAGCTTTATCGACATGGAGAAATTTGATAATACAGGGTGCCTGAATGTGGCTGCTTTTATATATAATGCTTCTTGTTCAGTTTTAAGGAGGCACATTTGTATATATTTTATTGAACTAGTGGCTAGATGTACATACAACTAGTCGCAAATGACTGACAGCAATTTGCGACCAGTATTTTTGTGACCAGTGTGGTAATTTGTGAAATGACCTATGTACTGATAGGTCATTTTGCAAAATACTGATTTGTAGTGGGTCACAGTTCGACTTACCTCACGAACATTAATGAGATAAGTCACAAATGGTGACCCACTAGGAATCACAGTCATCACAGGGATGTTGGCCTGCTGTGGTCCGCAGACCACCATGTCTAAGGTTGCTTTTAAATAAAGCATTTTCTTTCTTTAAACCCATTTTTCTCAAAGGAAAACAGAACGCATTTAAACAAAGATAATGAAAGTGTCATTTTTATATTTTAAGAGTAGGCAGTGACCTATTGGACTACTGCCTATTTTTGTTTTAACATTCACAAAGGGGAATGACTCCATTTGGGGCCCCTTGCCCTTTGCGAATGGGTTACCACCGCCTTTGGAGTGTAATATGATTTAAAATGTACAAACTATCTTCAATGGTAGATAAAATTGCATAAGTATAATCTTTATGTTAAGGTGTCTAACTATATAAATATTTGGCCTATATTTGATAATGTGGGTATGTATCTATGTATATCTATATATATATTTTATGTTTAAATGGGGGTACATTTATATATATATATATATATATATATATATATATATATATATATTCACTGAAAAAACCATAGGTTTCAGGGACGTTATAGTTAGCTGGACATTTCACTCGTACAAAACCATAGAAATTCCACTGTTATAGTTAGTTCAGCTAACTATAACTCGCGCCCCCACAATGCACTGCTGATCACATCACATATTACATCATTCATGACATGGTCAGTGACATCATTGATGACATCACTGATCACATCTCAAATGACATCACTGATGACATCACCCAGTGAATGTGTTTTTCTTTAAAGTTTAAATATGTATTATATATATACCAAGGTGTATTGAAGAATGAGTGGGTGTATAAGTGTCTGGATGGAGGATTTAGTAGGTGTGTGACTGACTGTTTAACTGAATTATTACATGTGTCTTACTGAATGCATGGGTTAGTGACTAAACTGTGTGAATGTCTATATCAGTCTGTTTGCTGTTGTATAAGCTGCTGCATGGGTTGGTCAGTAGCTACATGAGTGTCTATATGGGTTATTAATTGGTTGCCAGAGTATTTGTATGGGTGCCTCAGTGTGTGTGTGGGTGCGTGGGAGGTGTGTGACTCTGTGCATACATGTTTGAGTGGTTGATTCACTGGGTGTATGTGTTCAAGAGTGCATGTGGAAATACCTGTATGCGTGGGTGAGTGTGTGTATGGGTGTGTTAGTGAGTGAATGGATGTCTCAGTGGTACATGTCCAACTAACTACATATGTAAAAGACAGTGTATGTGAGAGTTGGAGTATATAAATGACTATACCTGAGAGTTAGTGATTGTGAGAGTGGCTGTATGGATGAGTGTGTACTTGTATCAGTGATTGTATAAGAGACTAATTATGTGTTTCTTTCTGTTTGCATAAGTGATGTGTTGTGTGTATAACTGTATAGGTCAGTAAATGGAAGTGTGATTGATTATTTGCATGACTGACTAGGTGTGTGAGTCACTCTGGATGAGTGCTGCTGTGTGAGTATCTGTGTAGGTGTATGAGTGCATATGATAGTGTTGTATTGATGAGTGACTGCATGTATGAGTGATTGTATGGGTGAATGAGTGGATGAGTGTGTAGACCTAAGAACCAGTGATTAGATATGTAGTAAGTAGTATTGGTGTGTCTATGGTTCCAAAAATGGTATTCTGTTTTTTGGAGTGGGTGTATCAAAGGTTATATTAGGGTGTGAGAAGGTACATCACATGGATGATGTCATCAGTGATGTCATTTGAGATGTGATCAGTGATGTCATCAGTGATGTCACTGACCATGTCATGAATGATGTAATATGTGATGTGATCAGCAGTGCATTGCGGGGCGCGAGTTATAGTTAGCTGAACTAACTATAACAGTGGAATTTCTATGGTTTTAAACGAGTGAAATGTCCAGCTAACTATAACGTCCCTGAAACCTATGGTTTTTTCAGTGAATTTCAAAGGTTTTTTAAATGATAATTTCTAACTATAACGTCGCTGAAACCTATGGTTTTTTCAGTGAATTTCAAACGTTTTTAAATGCTAATTTCTAATTATAATGTTCATTAAACCTATGGTATTTTCAGTGATTTTAAATTATCATTCCATTCTCAACCTAGTGAAAACAGCCAATATCGCCAGTTTTCCAACAATAGCTTTCGCAAAAATATTCGCCACAAATGAGAGCGACAACTAACGCTAATAATATGCAGAGTAGGCGTTCCCGTGCAAAAATAAAATGAAAACACCACTTCCCGATATTTTGAACGAGCAGCCAAATCTGGGGTGCGATCCAAAAACAGGCGATAAGCTGCGTTAGCAGTAGGAATTTAACATCTGCCTTTTACTGGTGTAAAGCAGGACGACTACCTACAGTGTGAAAGGGAGCCCAGCCCAGAACCACATCTGAAGACCAACACATGTCATAGAGCTACTGACCATGCAGCTCTGACACCCAAGAAGGCCACAACACCCACTGCAATCACCCTCAGGACCACCCCCCCGGACCACCCCCCTCCCTACTACCACCGAGGCAGCGCAGAACAGGACAGCAGACCTTCCAAAAACGGCATGGTCCCTCAGCCACACAATAGCTGAATCTTGGGAGATGTGGCAACCAAGTATGTGTGAAGGACGCAAGTCACCCATCAATAAAAATGCACACAATACCAAGTGTAGCGGTGATGTGGTGGACAGACCTCACTATGAAGAGCACAAACCTCTCCATGTGGACATATACTGCTGGTGCTTGTAGTGTTGTGGACAATAGACGCAACCATGTTACCTCAGGCAGTGGGGAAGATCTCGGTCATGTAGCTGTGTTGTCCCCCCCTGGAAGCGGAAGCGGAGTGTGCTGGTCCAACGTACGAGTATGAATAAATAGGCTGGGGCTGTGGGCGTGGTTCACTTGTGGGAAGGCCAAAGCGTCTGCCAGGGCGGCAGCCCTCACCCTGCCACAAAGCCTCCGCCGTGACCACCGGCCTCCTCGACACAGGCCTGCTGTGAACCCAGCAGCAGAGCACCACAGACTTATGTCTGTACAGACTGCTGCCTTCGATCTACACTGCGGACAGCAGGGCTCACAATTCAGATCGAGTCGCGATTGCAGATGACGCACTCCAGTAGGGAAGAGACATTGATCCCAGTGTGGCCCGCCCGGACCACGCATCATCGCAGACTGCGCACACACTGTGGCACCTGAGTGCTTCAGGTGCCACTAACTCAGTGCACCACAAGTCAACGCCACGTGGACTTATTAAGACAGAATTCATTAGACAAAAGACATTGCTACCAGTGCGGCCCGCCCGGACCACGCATCATCGCAGGCTCCACACACGCTGGTTGCTTCAGGTGACAGTAACTGTACAGCTCAACTCAACACCACGTGGCTGTGGGCCCTTGCTGACCGCTGCCTCCGGCCTACACTGCGGTCATCAGGGCTCACATTTAAAATTGACTCTTGATTAAGCCTGGGCGTAGTTTGCATAGTACCACTTCACGTAGCTACGTGAAGTACATTTTGAACTACACGTAGCTATGCAAAGTAGTGCGTAGGTGTGTGCTTGACTGCACTGTACAATAATTGCCAAAGGCATCTTGCACAGTGCAAGTTAAGATAAAATAAATATCTCTGTCTTTATATGCTAAAAATGCAAAAGTGAAAACGATAAATTAACAAGCAGTGAGAGAGGTGATAATTTTGGGATCCTCCCTAACCTAGGGAGAGAACCAAGCAGATGCCTTGAAAACAAAAAGCACATCTTTTGAACGATTCAGTGGTGGTCCCATCCTCTTAGGACCACCCCAAGCACAGTTATTGGCAAAAATACAATCCCAACCAAAGGCCCTGCAAAGCATTATGGGACGAGATTAGCAGTAGGCAGTGAATATTATAGTATCCAATATCAAAATAATTCTACAAAGAGCTGCAGTTCCACTAGTCGTTACTAGATGTCCCTCACGAGTCAAATGCAAAAGCTTCATGAAAAGGTTTCAATGCATTTTGCATTTGACTCGTGAGGGACATCTAGTAACGACTAGTGGAACTGCAGCTTGATGTATTAATAATTTCAATGCTTTTGCATTTGACTCGTGAGGGACATCTAGTAACGACTAGTTGAACTGCAGCTCTTTGTAGAATTATTTTGATATTGGACACTATAATATTCACTGCCCACTGCTAATCTCGTCCCATAATGCTTTGCAGGGCCTTTGGTTGGGATTGTATTTTTGCCCATAACTGTGCTTGGGGTGGTCCTAGGAGGAAGGGACCACCACTGAATCGTTCACATGATATGCTTTTTGTGTTCAAGGCATCTGCTTAGTCCTCCCCTAGGTTAGGGGGACCCCAAAATCCTCACCTCTCTCATTGCTTGATATTTTATTGTCAAAGTTCACTTTTGTGAATTGGTTATATGCATTTTAGCATAGAAAATTGCTTTATCAAAGCATTTGTAGGTGTTTATTATACTGCTGCTACGCTATGTCAATTAGCACAGTTTTTCACTCTGCTACGTGCAATTTGTATAGTGCGTAGTAGCACAAACTTTGCATGCTCCGTGAGCGTAGCGAAGTATTATGACCAGGGTTACTCTTGATTCATTAATTGCAGAGTCCAGTAGGCAACTAAGTATTACGTCCCTAAAACCTACATAATATCCTTTTAGTATCCTTGCTTCAAGAACTTGTTTTATATCAGTTATAGCTTTAGTACAATGACCAACTTCATCTTTCAAGTCCAAAGGAACACTGAATGGCAGTCTACACTGCGGACAGCAGAGCTCACAATTTGAATTCAGTCTTGATTTATTAATTGCAGACAGAATTGTACTCTATGTCCTCGAATTTTGTCAAGAGGAAGTGACAAAAAGCATTCCTTGATGTCTGTGCTGACTACTGCCTTCGATCTACACTGCGGTCAGCAAGGCTCACAATTCAGATCGAGTCGCGATTGCAGATGACGCAGTCCAGTAGGCAAGAGACATTGCATCATCGCTAACTGCGCACATGCTGAGCGCCACACCTACCACTAACTCTATGCAGCTCAAGTCAACGCCACGTGGCTGTGGACTCTTCCTGACCACTGCCTCCGGCCTACACTGCGGTCAGCAGGGCTCACAATTCAGATCGAGACGCGATTACAGATGACGCAGTCCAGTAGGCAACAGACATTGCTCCCAGTGCGGCTCACCCGCACCACGCATCATCGCTGGCTGCGCACACGCTGAATGCTTCTGATGCCCCTATCTCAGTGCAGCACAACTCATGAACCCTTTATGATACAATGTTTTGTGTATAATTTCACATCTGCTGCCCCTACCCCAGTGTACCACAAGTCATGGACCCTTTACGATACAATCTTGTGTGTATTATTTCACATCTGTTGCCCCTACCTTAGTGCAGCAGAAATCATTGACTCTTTATGATTGAATTTGTGTGTCTGATCAAATGATTACTGTTGTACTTGTTGCCAGCACCAACCATTCCCGGACGGCTGGCTTACACTCACCCCACACGCATCCAGCACAGATGTCACTGGACATTTGACCCTGGTAATAAAAATGAGTCGAGCGCACGTGCCCGTACCCAGTTCCACTATCTATCTGTGTCCGTGTGTTCATTATGTATGCAAGATGCCGCACCTGGGCCCTACCACATTACATTGTGCTGTGGACAGGGTATGCAACCATGTTACCTCTGGCAGTGGGGAAAACTTTGGTTATGTAAATTTCTCTCGGTCATTGGACAAGTACGTACGTAGAGACTGGATCATTAGAGTACTGCAAGGAGAGTGTATAGTGAATTTATAAGTGCTTGGAGATTGGCGGAGTAATTGTATAATTACATATGTTGGGGGCGTGGCTACGGCGCGTTGCGAGATAGCTGCATGGTGAAGGAGCTCCGCAGGCCAGGCCTAAACATCCTACGAATACCATCCTTAAAACTCACCAGATCTCAATGAAACCGGGCACACCATCGGCCGGTCACACCTGGAGCACTCGGCTGTGAGCTGGAGGCTCGATTGCTGTGGAACGCGGAGTTGGCGAGAGGAATATTAACGCGGCAGGGCCTGAGGGAAAATGGCCGCCACATCACACGCTGAAGCTGCGTGAGCTATGCCTGCCCCAGGGGGTGACTGACACTGCCGCACCGAGGACTGCACGCCGGATGCTTGGCTCGGTGGGGCAGGACAGCAAAGGCGGGAGGAGTGCCCGCGGCTGATCTGGCGGCGACGGACTGAGCGGTCTGCTGAACCACCCGGCTGGACATCGGGAGACGGAGGTTGGGCTCTGCAACGCGTGGCTGCCGCTCCGAGGTGCCTCCTCGCGCTGACGCCTGCTGTGGAGGGCCGTGTGGATGAGCGGAGTGAGCGGCGGTGCCTGCTGGCCTCCGGCGCACATCGGAAACAAGGTGAGAGCGGGGGGGCCTGGTTTTGGGGTTGGGACTGGGCTAGCTTGGGTGGCGCGGCCTAGGTCTTGCCTGGCCTATCTGCCTGGTGGGACCCGGAGCTAGCGGCGTGAGTTGGCCGGGCCCGACTGAGATCCTAGGCTCCGCCGACTTCCTCCATCAGGAGGGCTCTCTGCTGTGCTGTTTGGTGCCGGGGGGGAGACACCCGAGGTGGGCTACGGGCAGTGCCTGGCTTCTCCTCTGCAGCAGCAGAGGGGGGCCGTTGTGGTGGTGTGCGTGCCCGCAGGGTCTCCGGTCCCTGGTGCTGCGGCTAGGTGGGGTCCCCCTGTGACATCGGCTGGAGCTGTCGAGGGCTGCCTACCTGCTCAAAGCATTCACGCTCCTCGCCGGATTACTCGTGGAGGGGTGTGCGGACGGGGGCCGGCTGCCACGGGCCATCTACATCGCAGGGACACTTGCTGACCACTTCAGAGGATACTGGGGGACAGACTGCTGCCTTATATGGTTGTGTGCCCGGCTGCTGCGCCGCGGAGGAGGGCCCTTGTTCTTCTGGGTGTTGGACACGTGCAACATACACCACTGGCTACTGCGCCGGGAGCGACAGCGGCGGAAAAATAAAAAGGCTGGGGTCCCGCATCAATTAGGATACCGCTGAGTCTACCTCGCATTCCGGAGTTCACAAGCCGGGGCTTGGATCTGGCCTGTGCGAGGCATCGTGGCTCGACATCACGGGGCATAGTGCTCGGACGTGCTTGACCAACTGTGTTGTGACCAGCACGAGACCATGGGCAAGACGGACCCCAAACAGCCCAAGATACCGTTCGAATGCAAACGCCACACTGGCACAATGGAATCGTCGTCGGAGCTGGGTGCTGCTCAGGGTACAAATGACAGTGCTGATAGTCCTGAAGAGGACATGAAGACTATTTTGCTAGAAGTACGATCTGGTCTTAAAACTATAGATAGCAAGATTGATGCCCTTGCGTCCAGCCTCGACACAGTAAAGAGAACGGTAGACGTCCATGAAACTCGGCTTGATGTTCTGGAGAATAGATTGTCTGATACACAGGACTATCAGTCGGAATCCAGGACGCAGATCCTCAATATGGAGAAGGTGCTGGAGGTAATAAAGGCGAAAAATGAAGATTTGGAGGCACGTTCTCGACGGAACAACCTCAGAATAATCGGTCTTCCGGAGTCGACAGCCATCTCGAGGATGGAGCCCTTCATCGAAAACTTACTGCGGGAGCTGTTTGGTCCGGTACTCTCTCCGGTCATGGTCGTGGAGAGGGCTCACCGTTCGCTTGGGCCCCGGCCGGTACCGGGTGCCCCCCCCGCGCCCGATCATTGCACGACTCCTCAACTATGCGGACATAGATGCTATTCTCCGTGAGGCAAGGGCTAAGAGCCCCATAACTCATCAGGGCAACAATTTGTCCTTTTTCCCGGACTACACTCCGACAGTGCAAGCTGCACGTAGGGAATTCATGCCGGCGAAAAGAATTCTGCAGTCTGCCTCTGTGCCCTATGCAATGTTGTACCCCGCCAAACTGAAGATCACTCATGATGGACAAGCACATTTTTTCACGGACTCTAAATCGGCTATGAAGTTCACAAAGCATATATGTCCACGTAAGACTCCTCAGGTCGCTTCGAAAAGTTCAACGATGGCATCGAATCTCAGTGATGCTGACTGAAAGCAAATGGCTTTGATGAGCCCTATTGTTGTCTATTCACATAACGGTGTGCATGGGCATAATAGACTGCATCACGGTATGAGGGCCAGTAGCCCAATTGCGTTGATATGGTACCAGAAACAGGCCGGTAGTACAGTATAAGTATGTATTAGCCCGGCCTATTGCACAGTTAATTGTTCTTAGAAACTAGAGAATCGGGATTGGGTTTAGTACTAATATAGTAGCCTGGCCACCCTGCCGTCTGGTAGGCGTATGGCGTTGTTCCTCCCCCCCAGAGGGTGATCCCCCATTTGGTTGATATCTCATAGGGGGCTTCGGGTAATAATTGGGAGGGTGGGGGGGTTGTATTCTCAACCTAATTGGGAGGTTGTAGTGGGTGGGCAGAAGGGAGCATTACTCTTACCGTTACCAACTGTTTAGTTGCAATATGTCAGAAGATTGTTAGCTGCGAATGTATTGACACCGGATTTGGGGATTGCATTTTTCATACAAGGTACCATGACAACCAGTTGCTAGATTCACATGTGACAAACAGCATAGGTGAGGCCCATGGGTGAACGCTACAGATATATCACATGGAACATTAGAGGGTTGAACACCCCGAAAAAAATTCACCAGGTCTTTGCATATTTGAACCGCCATGGCACTCAGATTGCCCTTTTGCAGGAAACACACCTGACCAAGGCTACAGAGGCGCACATTGCAATTAAATGGGCAGGATTCAAGCTGGCGTCCTCATACTCCTCCTATGCACGGCGGGTTTTAATATTAATAAAGAAGGGTATCCCGTTTACACCACTTAGGACTCACGTGGATAGTGAGGGGCGCTGTGCTATGGTGCAGGGTAAATTAGGGAACACACTGATAACTCTCATAAATACATATGGGCCTATAGCGGATGAGCCGGAGGTGTTCCAGCGAATGTATGGCATACTGAGAGAATGGCCCGAGACTGCCATTATGTGGGGGGGGGACCTTAACACATACCTGGATCCCACTGTGGACAAATCAAACCCGCAAAGTGTTCGCACACCTAAAGTGGCTCAGAGCATTAATAATGCACTGGTGGAGTTTGGGCTGGTGGACGTCTGGAGGCTTCGCAATGGTGCAGCAAGGGAGGGCACACACGGTACACCTTCGCATAATAGTTGGTCTAGGTTAGATTACTGGCTCTTGAGTGAGGGCGCGACCGCATGGGTATCTGCTGTAACTACATATCCACGCACTCTGTCCGATCACAATCCAGTGCAACTAGATCTCCATATCCCCAGCGTTGTCCATCGCCCCTTCACGTGGCGTTTTTGCTCTGAGGCTTTGCTTGACCCAATTTATAACGACACTATTCGCAAGGCGATCGAACATTACTTTGAGGCTAATAAAGGCACAGTGGATAGTCCTGCAACGCTGTGGGAGGCGTTTAAGGTGACGATCAGGGGAGTATGCATTGGCACCACAGCCGGCATACTGAAAGATCTCAGAACCCAACTCACCCAGATAGAGACCACGTTGAAAACCCTAGAAAGTGTATACACGAATAACCCCTCTCCGGATACGCTCTCCCACATTCATGAGCTGGTTCTGGAATATGACACAGTGGCGGAATCGGAAATTCGCTATATATCACGTAGGCCTGTCGCCAGGAAATATGGAGAGGGTGGTAGGCCTGGGCGTCATCTAGCTGCAAACATCAAAACTCGAGTGGATCACCATCATATCAACAAAATAACTGACTCTCAGGGTGGGGAGCATTACAATCCTCTGGAAATAGTTGAACAGTTCAGGGGATACTATGCGAATATCTATGCCTCACAGGAGGCGACTCCACAATCCGCAGTGGAGGAGTATCTGAATGACATTGCCTGCGCATGGCTGGCGGACAATCATAGGGAATACCTGAGTCAACCGATAGATGAATCGGACATAAGAGCAGCAATCCACGCTCTACCAAATTCAAAAGCACCAGGGCCCGACGGTCTAACAATAGAATTTTATAAAGCGTATACAGATCTTTTAACGCCATACTTACTGGAGATGTATCCAGAGGCCCATGAGGCTGGTGTTCTGCCCCCATCTCTGCGTCAGGCTTTAATTGTTACTCTTCTAAAAAAGGATAAGCCTCCTGACTCTTGTGATTCATATCGGCCCTTATCTTTGATTAACATTGACGCTAAAATACTCGCCAAGATCCTAGCTCCTAAATTGCAGCCCCTGATGCAGAGCCTGGTCCTACCGGACCAGTCAGGCTTTATACCAGAGCGATCTACGTCTCACAATTTGCGGACCATCTTCGCGATGATGCATGTTCTTGACCCTAAGCTGCACGCTGCGGCCGTCCTGCTTGATGCTGCTAAAGCGTTTGACTCCATAGAATGGAACTACATGTTTCATATTTTACAGCGCATGGGGTTTCCCCTACTTTTCTTGGGTTGGGTGAAGATACTGTACGCTGACCCGTCGGCAAGGGTCCGAGTGGGTGGCCTAACGTCTGAGCCGTTCTCTATTAAGCGGGGCACCCGACAAGGCTGCCCGCTATCACCACTGTTGTTTGCTATAGCAATAGAGCCCCTGGCATGTGTGATACGTCAAAGACACAGAGACACGGCTCTAAACTTTAATCACCGTCCAGTTGGAATATCTCTCTATGCCGACGATATGGTGCTTTTTGTTAGAGAACCGGCTCGATATCTGGCGCAGGTGCTAAGAGAATACATCAGATTCGGATTGATTTCAGGTCTCATAATCAACTGGGAAAAGTCCATTATCATCCCTTTGACGGCGGCTACCCCTCCCCCAACTCTAGATTATCCGATAGTTTGGACTGCAGAACCGGTCAAATATCTGGGGGTCTGGATTCATCGAGACCCTGACGTCGTTATAAGGGAAAACTATGGACGGGCAAGTCTCTCTCTGGAACAACAAATTGATAAATGGATAGCATTGCCGCTGTCCCTAGCGATCGCATCACGATTATAAAAATGGTGGTACTGCCGCGTTTTCTATATCTCTTTTCTAATATACCGATAAAACTATCACAAGGGTTCTTCAAGACTCTACGAACGTCATTGCTTCGCTTGGTTTGGGGGGGTAAACAGGCACGGGTGGGGTGGAATACTCTTACATTGGACTATGCCAGAGGGGGATTTAGTGCACCAGACCCTTATATCTATTATTTAAGCGCTCAAGCACAATATGCATACTACTGGTTTAACCCGCACGCCTTTACTCCACATGTGGCAGTTGAAAATGGCGATGCTTCTCCGACCCCCTTGCACAGTCTTCTCACTCACACGCGCCGGGGTACCCCCAGAACAGAAATAAACACAATAGACACAACGGTGGCAGCTTGGCAATCTATCGGACGACTTGCCAATAAACTGCCCATATATGCCCCAGCAATGCCCCTGGTGCACCATGCGGCATTATCGGTGACGCAGGAGGCAGGTCCACTGCGACTGCTTCGGGAAGCAGGTATAAATACCATGCAAGACCTGTACCCAGGCGGTGTTTTTCTTACCCCTGAAGATCTGCGGTATGTTGCTCACCCTACACTGCTTTTTCAGTTCACTGTTCATAGATTGAGGCATGCTATTAAATCACATTATGATACCTACCCGGCCGAACCTCCGGCGCTCCAATCCCTACAGTTGCTGTTGACTACACCTACACGTACAAAATTAATAACCAAGCTATACAGGGCCATACGAGCTGAGACGCCCAGCGGATCAGATAGGAGTCTTGCACGCTGGAATGATACATTGACCCCTCCTATGACACTGGTGGAATGGGAACATGTCTGCAATCTCACAGGCAAGCTCACACCGAATGGAAACCTCCGCATAATACATTTTAAATATCTGCATCAGACGTATCACACGCCCCTTCGTCTACATGGCTATGGTTTACAGGATACTAGTGGATGTAGGAGGTGTGGTCGATTGGAAGCTGATTTTATGCACCTTGCTTGGGACTGTGGGAGAGTGGCAGGTTTCTGGAGACAGGTGGTGCAAACTATACAAGAAATGTCTGGAACAGCAATACAATGTAGTCCGTTGGTATGCCTTTTATGTTATGTTCCTCATGTGAAGGGGGTCATGGGTAAATATATACGAATTGCATTGTTGATGGCTAAGCGTAGAGTTGCTATTACGTGGGGGGACACGGTCGCCGAGGGTGGCGCACTGGCTCAAAGACATGGTATACTGCAAAGAAAACCTGGAGTTATATGCGGAGGAACTGCCCACGTCTTCCAAACCCAAAAACATTTGGGAGCCATTGCGACACTATCTTCAGCAGCAGGCCATGGCAGGTTCGCCAACCGGAATAGAGTAAATGTTGTCTATGACAGGGAGTTGGCACTTTGACTGTGAATTGATATTACTGGTATGCTATGTACTGTTTTTCCCCTGTGGTGTCGAGCAGTTGCAGCTTGTTTTTAGTTGGTTCAATACGGTAGCTGCACTGCGTGGTAGCATTGATGATTATTTTTGAAATGCAATAAACAGAATTTAAAAACAAAAAGTACATATGTTGGCGTAGCCTAACCCCGAACACAAGCTTGGCTCTAATTGGCTGCCCTCCATGTGCCAAATACTGAAACTTGAACTTTGCATGGCCCTGTATTGCTACAGCTGCAACACTCCACTGAATGTGCAATAAACATTCATATCCACACAGATGTGTCATGTCCACCATCTTTCATGTGTGGAACTATGGATGAATGTAGGGTCAGTGATTCCCCGTACCTTCCATGTTGGCCATGTTGTGGGACTTGGCTCACAGAGTGACACATTGGCGCTTGTGACCCGGGTGATGTCAGCACTACAACAGGGACACCCGCATCAGTTGATTCCTCATACAGCCCAGGACGGAGCCTTGCCCATAGCTCCGGAGTCATTCTTCACAGCCTCACGCAGGACTGGCATACGCCAGGCCAGCCCACTCCGCTTACGCTTACAGGGAAGGACAACAACGCTACATGGCCCAGATTTTCATTGCAGTGATCTGCTGGTCACACCCTAGTTGTCAGTACGCCACAGCCACTCCCTCACGGCTAGTATACACCCACACCCATCCAGCACAGGCGTCACAGGACACGTGACCCTGCCAATAAAAAAGACCGGGCACACGTGCTCAACGCCATTTCAGAGTTGCTAGCACCGGATGCACTGCGGCCGGCATAGGCACACCGGCACGGGACGGTGACTTTCGGTCCACTGAGGTACGGGTACCGTAACTGCTGAGCGGGTGTACAGCCTGCGGTGATGGCCCGTCCCGGCGGTCTGGACAGCTCAGGTTTTGTGTGCCCTGCTGGACCGCAGTGTAGGCCTGAGCCATCAGACAGCGCAGGTCTACCGGCACGTGGCGTCGCCTCGTTGGTCACAGAGTTAGTGGCACCGCAAGGGCTGAGCGGGTGTGCAGCCTGCGATGAAAAGCCCGGTGCACTGGTATGTCCTCTGCCATGGCGAAATCAAGACCCAGCACCAAATGTGAGACCTAGTGGCCTGCGGAGCGGGGCTGCATGATATGCAGGGTGCCGTGTCCGCAGGCCCCGGGCATGGGGCTTGCAGCGGCACGTGGTAGGCCCTCTTTTCTACACGCAGGTTGTGGAAGGTGAGCAGAGAGGCTGGTTAGCGCAGTGGCGGGCAGTGACCTCCGGGCAGTGGGAGTGGATGGGGTGCAGCACCCTGGGTGCGCAGTGGCGGACAGTCACCTCTGGGCAGTGGGAGTGGATGGGGTGCAGCAGCCTGGGTGCGCAGCAGCGGGCAGACACCTCTGGGCAGTGGAAGTGGATGGGGTGCAGCAGCCTGGGTGCGCAGCGGCGAGCAGACACCTCTGGGCAGTGGAAGTGGATGGGATGCAGTAGCCTGGATGCACAAAGAAGGGACAGAGAATTAGGCGTGTGCAGTTGTATGTACTCTGCCATTACTGATTCCATCCGACGTTTCAGATGAGTAAGCTTGAGGGCTTCACTATGTTCCGGCACGTGGTTGGAGACACACCGGTGACGGAAAGGTGAGCTGTGAGGGTTTTGTCCACAGTGTGGGCACTCACTGTCCCTCTCCATCTCTTCCTTTCTCTCCCTCACACTCTTTCTCTCTCTCTTCCTCTCTCTCTCACTCTCACTCTATCTCTTCCTCTCTCTCACACTGTTTTTTTTCTTTCTCTCTCTCTCTCTACCTCTCTCTTTCTCTCTCTTTCTCACTCTTCCTCTGTTTCTCTCTTCCTCTTTCTCACACTGTTTCTCTCTTTCTCTCTCTCACTGTTTCTCTCTCTCTTCCTCTCTCTCTCACTCTTTCTCTCTGTCTACCTCTCACTGTTTCTTTCTTTTTCTCTCTCTTCCTCTCTGTCACTCTTTCTCTCTCTCTCTCCTTTGATGGATGCATGACGCACAATGTTATCTTACTTTTTGTCCAGCAGGCTGTGATTCACAGATTGACGACCCCCCCCGACACGGACCTCCCGCCACGAGGCGATGACTTCAGTTCCACTGAGTTAGTGCCACCAGAGCTGAGCCCGTGTGCAGCCTGCGATGATGTGTGGCCATCCTGCAATCAAAACCCACTTTGAATTGTGAGCTCGGCTTGACCGCGTGTACGCAACGCCTGAGGAGGTTGCTTCGGCATATGGTGGACCCTCTTAGACACACGCCGGTGGCGGAAGGTGAGCAGAGAGGCTTGTTTCCGCAGCTGCGAGCAGTCACCTCTGAGCGGTGGGAGTGGATAGTGTGCAGCACCCTGCATGCACAAGAGCGGGCAGACACCTCCGACCAGTGGGAGTGGATGGGGTGCAGCAGCCTGGGTGCACAGGAGCGGGCAGACACCTCTAGGCAGTGGGAGTGGATGGGATGCAGCAGTCTGGGTGCGCAGGAACGGGCAATCACCTCCGGGCAGT
This sequence comes from Calotriton arnoldi, assembly GCA_963921515.1. Taxonomy (NCBI): domain Eukaryota; kingdom Metazoa; phylum Chordata; class Amphibia; order Caudata; family Salamandridae; genus Calotriton; species Calotriton arnoldi. Next base: position 33,202 of record CAWUFW010003771.1, on the reverse strand, counting down.
GGGACTGGATGGGGTGCACCAGCCTGGGTGCACAGCAGCGGGCAGACACCTCTGGGCAGTGGGAGTGGATGGGGTACTTCAGCCTGGGTGTGCAGAGGCGGGCAGATACCTCTGGGCGGCGGGAGTCGATGGGGTGCAGCAGCCTGGGTGCGCAGCAGCGGGCAGACACCTCTGGGCAGTGGAAGTGGATGGGGTGCAGCAGCCTGGGTGCGCAGCGGTGAGCAGACACCTCTGGGCAGTGGAAGTGGATGGGATGCAGTAGCCTAGATGCACAAAGAAGGGACAGAGAATTAGGCGTGTGCAGTTGTATGTACTCTGCCATTACTGATTCCATCCGACGTTTCAGATGAGTAAGCTTGAGGGCTTCACTATGTTCCGGCACGTGGTTGGAGACACACCGGTGACGGAAAGGTGAGCTGTGAGGGTTTTGTCCACAGTGTGGGCACTCACTGTCCCTCTCCATCTCTTCCTTTCTCTCCCTCACACTCTTTCTCTCTCTCTTCCTCTCTCTTTCACTCTCACTCTATCTCTTCCTCTCTCTCACACTGTTTTTTTTCTTTCTCTCTCTCTACCTCTCTCTTTCTCTCTCTTTCTCACTCTTCCTCTGTTTCTCTCTTCCTCTTTCTCACACTGTTTCTCTCTTTCTCTCTCTCACTGTTTCTCTCTCTCTTCCTCTCTCTCTCACTCTTTCTCTCTGTCTACCTCTCACTGTTTCTTTCTTTTTCTCTCTCTTCCTCTCTGTCACTCTTTCTCTCTCTCTCTCCTTTGATGGACGCATGACGCACAATGTTATCTTACTTTTTGTCTAGCAGGCTGTGATTCACAGATTGACGACCCCCCGACACGGACCTCCCGCCACGAGGCGATGACTTCAGTTCCACTGAGTTAGTGCCACCAGAGCTGAGCCTGTGTGCAGCCTGCGATGATGCGTGGCCATCCTGCAATCAAAACCCACTTTGAATTGTGAGCTCGGCTTGACCGCGTGTACGCAACGCCTGAGGAGGTTGCTTCGGCACATGGTGGACCCTCTTAGACACACGCCGGTGGCGGAAGGTGAGCAGAGAGGCTTGTTTCCGCAGCTGCGAGCAGTCACCTCTGGGCGGTGGGAGTGGATAGTGTGCAGCACCCTGCGTGCACAAGAGCAGGCAGACACCTCCGACCAGTGGGAGTGGATGGGGTGCAGCAGCCTGGGTGCACAGGAGCGGGCTGACACCTCTAGGCAGAGGCAGTGGATGGGATGCAGCAGTCTGGGTGCGCAGGAACGGGCAGTCACCTCCGGGCAGTGGGACTGGATGGGGTGCACCAGCCTGGGTGCACAGCAGCGGGCAGACACCTCTGGGCAGTGGGAGTGGATGGGGTACAGCAGCCTGGGTGTGCAGAGGCGGGCAGACACCTCTGGGCGGCGGGAGTCGATGGGGTGCAGCAGCCTGGGTGCACAGGGGCGAAACAGAGAATTAGGCGTGTGCAGTTGTATGTACTCTGCCATTACTGATTCTATACTATGTTTCAGATGACTAAACTTGAAGACTGCACTATGTCCCGGCATGTGGTTGGAGACACACCGGTGGCAGAAAGGTGAGCTGTGAGGATTTTCTCCACAGTGTCAACACTCACTCTCCCTCTCCATTTCTTCCTTTCTGTCACTCACACTCCTTCTCTCTCTCTCACTCTCTATCTCTTCCTTTCTCTCTCTCACACTCTTTCTCTGTTTCTATGTCTTTTCCTCTCTCTCTCATTCTTTCTTTCTCTCTCTCTTCCTCTCTGTTTCACTCTTTCTCTCTCTCTACCTCTCTCTCACACTGTTTCTCTCTTTCTCTCTCTCTTCCTTGTATCTCACTCTTTCTCTCTTTCTCTCTCTCTTCCTCTCTCTCTCACTCTTTCTCTCTTTCTCTGTCTTTCTCTCTGTCTCACTCTTTCTTTCTCTGTCTCTTCCTCTCTCTCACTCTTTCTCTCTCCTTTCATGGACGCATGACGCACAATCTTATCTTGCTTTTTGTCTAGCAGACTGTGATTCACAGATTGACGACCCCCCCGTCACGGACCCCCCGCCACAAGGCAATGACTTCAGTTCCACTCAGTTAGTGCCACCAGAGCTGAGCGCGTGTGCAGCCTGCGATGATGCGTGGCCATCCTGCAATCAACACCCACTTTCAATTGTGAGCTCGGCTTGACCGCGTGTACGCAACGCCTGAGGAGGTTGCTTCGGCACGTGGTGGACCCTCTTAGACACACGCCGGTGACGGAAGGTGAGCAGAGAGGCTTGTTTCCGCAACAGCGAGCAGTCACCTCTGGGCGGTGGGAGTGGATAGTGTGCAGCACCCTGGGTGCACAACAGCGGGCAGACACCTCCGAGCAGTGGGAGTGGATGGGGTGCAGCAGCCTGGGTGCACAGGAGCGGGCAGACACCTCTAGGCAGTGGGAGTGGATGGGGTACAGCAGTCTGGGTGCGCAGGAACGGGCAGTCACCTCCGGGCAGTGGGACTGGATGGGGTGCACCAGCCTGGGTGCACAGCAGCGGGCAGACACCTCTGGGCAGTGGGAGTGGATGGGGTACAGCAGCCTGGGTGCGCAGAGGCAGGCAGACACCTCTGGGCGGCAGTAGTCGATGGGGTGCAGCAGCCTGGGTACGCAGGGGCAAAACAGAGAATTAGGCGTGTGCAGTTGTATGTACTCTGCCATTACTGATTCTATACTATGTTTCAGATGACTAAACTTGAAGACTGCACTATGTCCCGACACGTGGTTGGAGACACACCGGTGGCAGAAAGGTGAGCTGTGAGGATTTTCTCCACAGTGTCAACACTCACTCTCCCTGTCCATCTCTTCCTTTCTGTCACTCACACTCTTTCTCTCTCTCTCACTCTCTATCTCTTCCTTCCTTTCTCTCTCTCACACTCTTTCTCTCTTTCTATGTCTTTTCCTCTCTCTCTCATTCTTTCTTTCTCTCTCTCTTCCTCTCTGTCTCACTCTTTCTCTCTCTCTCTACCTCTCTCTCACACTGTTTCTCTCTTTCTCTCTCTCTTCCTTGTATCTCACTCTTTCTCTCTCTCTTCCTCTCTCTCTCACTCTTTCTCTCTTTCTCTGTCTTCCTCTCTCTCACTCTTTCTTTCTCTGTCTCTTCCTCTCTCTCACTCTTTCTCTCTTTCTCTCTCTCTCCTTTCATGGACGCATGACACACAATCTTATCTTTCTTTTTGTCTTGCAGGCTGTGATTCACAAATTGTCGAGGGATGACATGCCATACCTGTACCTACTTTTATTTTGTTGTTTTGTTTGAATAAAATGTTTTATATGCAAATCCATAGATGACTGAGATTCTTATTTGTCCAACCTCACATGCATCTTCGTTACTATAATTGGGCGACATCAGCCAATTTGTTACGTTCCAGATTTCCTAAGGTTGCTGTCACATTTGTTTGTGTGGGGGGGGGGTGAGGGGGGATGGCGGACAAGGGGCTGGTGGCAGAGGGTGTCGGAGCAGTGTTGGGTGTCCGAGCTGCATGATAGTTGGCTCCATTGCATCTGTTGTCATTCACTTTGAAAGTTAAAAATATCGTCTCAAATACTTAACCACTACTACAAAACACATAACACACCTTCTTAATTTCTAATTTACCTTCGTAGTTGGTATGCAGATTTCAAATGTCACAAACGCATGCAATTCTTTTCTTGTCACACAGTACATCTAATGCACCGCTTTCATCAAGAATGGAACCAGTAATGGCAGAATTTCCCTGTTGCTCCACACATAAATAGATATATAGAACAAATCAAAATAGTTCCTTATTTTTTTTAGATTGCAAAACCTCTCTTTATTGGTTATTTTTGAACTTTCCATATAAACAGTTTTTTTAAGGACACATACAGGTGAAAAGTTCAAGGTATTGTATCACCACTTTCTAGAACATTCTACGACACGTGCAGGTTAAAAGTTCATCATTTTTTAAACCTACCGATATTTCTTTTTGCAACATTTTTTTCAACATTTAACGGCACGTGGAGGTCAAAAGTTCACCATTCTTTCAAGTTTGAAATGCACCTTCCAAATACAATTAGCAGGTGTGGTTCAGCTGAGAAAATTTCATCCTATAATATGTACTCCACGTATAAACTGCTTTTTTATTAACCAATCACAAAGATGCTTTTCATCAAAACTAATATACACCCTACTTTTTAGGACACAATACATTTCATCTCCCAATCGGTTAACGTTTTGTATGTTAAAAAAAAAGTAGTTCCCCATGTTTAAACATATCTCTTATTCTACGAACGGACTGCATGAGCTACAGACATTTATCCATATCTTGTAGCCATACCTTCAAAATGCTAGTGTGGATTGAAGGACATAGCTATGTTTTCTGGTGCAAGAGGTATGCAGAACAGAGACGTATTGACTTAGACCTAGGTTTACAAAATGTGCACATTAAATGGTTTGCACAGAGAGGATTGAAGTGGCACCAATTGCTCCCTTTGGTTAAAACCTGTTTGCATCTCCAACACCCTGATCTCATGATTGTGCACTGTGGTGGTAACGACCTAGGCACATTGACTGGGGTAGGTTGGGAAATGCTTATGAAAGACACCTTTGGACAATTGATGTTACTTTTGCCTCAAACTGTCTTTGTATATTCCAATATATGCCAAAGACAGAAGTGGAAATGGTCAAACCAATTTTGTCATAATATTGAAAAATCTAGGAAGAATGTCAACAAAGCTGTGTCTGCATACCTCAGAGACCATAGAATGTGGTCGATTTACAACAACAACATACGTTTTGATATGGCTGATATCTACAGAAGTGATGGAGTACACTTCACAGATAAGGGAAACCGAGTTTTCCTGATTAACTTGAAGCTGTGCATTCGCACTTACATGTAGCTCCAACTAATAAACACAAGGGCTCTTTTTAGAGCCGCCTTATATTCCCAATTTCGGCTCGCAGAGTGTCACCTGCAGGCCGTCGGGCAGGCTCGCAGAGGAAGAGCTGCGGCCCGTGGGCTCAGCTTGCAGAGGGAGACCTATGAGCCGTTGGCTCACAAAAGCACAGCACCGTACTGGCTCGCAGAGGGAGATCTGTGGCCGGACTCGCAGAGGGAGACCAATGGGCCAACAGGCCTGCTAGCAGACACACAGTTATCAGTTAACGGGCTGGCTCGCAGAGATACAGCTGTGAGCCTTTCGAGCTGCAACCCGACGGGCTAACTCGCAGAGGGAGAATAACGGGCCGACGGGCCTGCTAGCACAGACAGAGCTACGAGCTAACGAGGTGGCTCACAGAGGTAGAGCTTTGGGCCCGACGGACTGCCTTCTAAAGGCATAGCCGCGAGCTGATGATGTGGGGAGAGGGAGCATAAAAGGAGTATCTCGCACAGACAGACCTGCGGGATATTTTCAGTATTGCCTCGCAGAGGTAGAATTACAGATGCAATGCCTTTTAGAGGGAGAGATGCGAGCTGACGGACTGAGTCACAAAATGGCTCACAGCTCGCAGTCGCAGAGCTGCGAGCCGACGGACTGGCTTCTAAAGGCATAGCCGTGAGCTGGTGATGTGGGGAGAGGGACCGTGAAAGGGGTATCTCGCACAGACAGAGCTGCGGTATATTTTTAGTGTTGCCTCTCAGAGGTAGAACTACGGACCTGATGCCTTGCAGAGGGAGAGTTGTGAGCTGACGGACTGAATCACAAAATGGCTGCCAACACTTCCTAGTTTCAACAGTTCGCAGCCAATGAGCCACAAGCTCGTGCTCGTAACGCTTCAGCCAATTAGATGTCAGAATTCTTAAATATCGATATCTGGAAAATTTGATATTTCTCTAAAACTACTGAACGGATTTACCCGATTTAAACAAAAGCGTGCTTTCTGGACCAAGACCTTTCTCTGTGCCAAATTTGGGGTAATTCCGTTCAGCAGTTTGACCTGTAGCCTTGTCTAAAGTTTCCTATGGAAATTGCATGGAGAAAACACGTTTTGGGACCCCCTTTTTCTTAGCCCCCTTGACGAATCCCCCCAAACTTTTAGGATAGGAGCTGACCTGAAAAGAGGAACTTTTGGAAAATTTCATAAAGATTCGTCAAACGACGCCAAAGTTATAAGCACATCAAAAAACGTTTTTCCTATGGAAACGTGGTCCTAACTATAACTACCTACTGGCGACCGCCAGTAGGTAATATATATATATATATATATATATATATATCTTTTCTGTCTTTTGCTGAAGTCCGCTGTGCATCTGAATGAAGGATGTGTCTGTGTAGATTCAGCTCGTCCGGTCGTCCGTTTAACAATCTTCCCCTCCACCTCATTGCGACTCACACAAGGAAGACGATGCTTGTTGAAGAGTTTAAGCATTTATTAAAGTGCTCTGCTACCCTTACGCATTTCGACTATAACATAGCCTTGTTCACAGTAAACGAGGCGCCGTTTTGTGTCTCTATTTACAGTGCTATCACCCATGACATTACTAGGCATTGAAGGCAGACTTATGTTGCCATTCTAATATTTACACACAATTTCGTATTTTACATATACACAATTGTAATGCCTAGAATCATCCAAAATGCAAGAACCTTCCAATGGAGTACACTGTAGTGTGGTGAGCTCAGCCCATGTGGGCAAAATCTAGGTTCTGATGACCATTTATATGGCTTTTTACTTTAATTCATTTACCCGTGGGCAGTGTATTGATTTTACTTTGGTCATAATGGATTTTGATTCATAATCTAGCCTATGGACTATTTAATTTAACTAAAGTGCAAGAGTGCTTAAGTGTGGATTGGGTGTGCAAATGTGTAAACTAAAATCCTGCCCCTGTTTGATTTGGAGCATTGTTGGGATTCTTACAGATGTGTATGTAAATCCTCCATGTTTAATTCATTCGGGATCTTTGTGCTTAGTTCAATGATGTAACGGAATTCTACTCGCCATAGTGACTTTTCTCTGTCACCACACCAGATGTTAATCAGTATAGAATCTATTACAAAACAGATTATTAGGCCCTGATTATTAGTTTGGTGGTCTTCATGTAGGACCGCCACCACGGCGGTCCCAGGAAGACCGCCAAGCCTGTGGTGAACCCACCCGTCGGATTCCAAGTTGAATCCAGGGATGGCGGTGTGGCAGTGTCACGGTGGCGGGTATGTTTGGCTCATATGAGAGCCTAAACAGCATACCACCGCCGTGACCGCACCTTCAGCACGGCTGTGCACGCCGTGGCATGCACCATGTTGTGCATGCCATACAGTGCACACACAACCGTGCACTTTTGGGGGGGCACATCATGTGACCCCCGCATGCACCCTCATGGGCAGATTTGCCCGGGGGCCCTGTTGGGGCCCCTTTCCATGCCTTTCAACTAAGCATTTCAACTAAGCATTTGAAGGCGGTGTCCCCGCCATGAAATGCTTGCTGGGAAGGCAGGCCAGAATCTGCTTGGCGGTGCCGGCATCCACACCGCTACGATTCCCATCTGCTTTCGCCACCGCCACGAGATCCTGGATCCTGGTGGTGGCGGTGGTCTTGTGGAGGTCCCACCGCCACAATTGTAATGCTGCGGTCGGACCGCTGGGGTGGTGGCAGTCAGACCGCAAGTACTCATAAAAAGAACCTAAGCCTTTCACCTCACTTTTATTATGTTCCTCAAAGTGTTGGGCTGCTGGATATGCTTTATCCTGATTTGTTATGGCTAGCAGGTGTTGGAGGATTCTTTTGCGCACTGGTAATGTAGTGCTACCTACGTACATCATTGAACATGGACATTGGAGGATATAGATTGCATGATCTGTTTTACAATTATAACTGCCTTTGATGCGCTAGTTGTTTTGCAGGAACAGATATTTATATTCTTTCATGTTCTTGCCATGTTGGCACGCTTTGCATCTGCCACATCTTTTGAAGCCTGTGTTCTGATCGAGCCAGGATGTCTTGCGGATCTTACTGCTTTCAGCACTACTTTAACCTATTGTTCTTTCATAGATCTTGCCTGAAATCTATGAACAAACAATTGGTTGAAATTAGTCTTGAGATGAGATATATTAGAAATAGTATGACTAATCACTAGTACAGCAAGGATATTAATTTCAGTTATGCTCTAGCTTAGTATATATCTTTAAGTCTCTAAAAGTTTACGAAACACACTCACTGGATGATGTCATCAGTGATGTCATTTGAGATGTCATCAGTGATATCATCAGTGATGTCACTGACCATGTCATGAGTGATGTAATATGTGAGGTCATAAGCAGTGCATTGCGGGGCGTAAGTTATAGTTAGCTTGTGTAAATAAAACTGCAGAATTTCACTGGTTTTGTACGAGTGAAATCTGAGCCTAACTATAACACCCCTGTATCAGTTGTTTTTTAAGTGAATTTCTAAGTGTTTTTTTAATTATACTTCCTACCTATAACGTCCCTGTAACATTTTTTCGGTGAATTTCTACATTTTTTAAATGTTGTTTCCTAACTATAATGAACCCTGTAACCTTTGGATTTTTTATAGGCCTGGGCGGTGAACTTCGCTCCGTTCGCAGAGTTTGCGGAGTTTTCTGCACGCCGCATTCCGCGGAGCTCGCGGAGTGCAGAAAACTCCGCTTCGCGATGTGCAGCGGAGTTTTTTCCCCACTCGCGAGCGCGAATGGTAAGTTCGTGATCGCGAAATGTAAGTTTGCGATCGCGAGCTGCCGCTCGGGTAGAATTTCTACCCGAGCGGCAGGAATACCAGCACAAACTGCAGTTCGCACTGCACTCCGCCGCTCACGGAACTTCGCTGCGTTTTTTTGTAACTTCGCGGAGTTCCGCGTAGCAAAACTATGCAAACTACGCCCAGGCCTGATTTTTTACTGGATTTCTAAGGTTTCTTTAATTTTGTTTCTTAACTCTAACCTGTAACCTTTAAGAGTAGGTGTGTGAGTGGTTGTGTAAGTCGGCGAGTGGGTGTGTGAGTGACTATATGGGCCTGTGAGGGGGTGTGTGAGCGGCTTTATGCATCAGTGAGTGGGTGTGTGAGTGTATATATGGGTCATTGAGTGAGTGTGTGGGTGACTGTTTGGGTCTGTATGGGTGTATCAGTAGCTGTGTGATTGACTGCACCAGAACAGAACCTCACCTGCCCCTTTATCCAAGAAGAGTCCACAGCTTTGCACAAAATGTCTACCCAATTGCAGTACTTTCTACTACTTAATTAGTAACTGCCACCTCATTGGATAATTATCTACTGCATATTCTACACTACAGCTACATAATGGACCATGAGGAAATGTCTCCAGTGATCTTGTGTGTGTTTTGGAAATGTGATTGTTACTCATGCATCTTAGTCTGGAAATATTTGAGAACATGAATCCTTCTATAGAGAAGACAACGAGACTACAAAGAGGTAAATTTCTACCAAACAAGGGTACTTCCTCTTAACTATATGAAGCAATTGCTTGTTTGTTTGGTGGCGATGTTCTGATTTTCTTGGGCGTCAAGAAAGCAGCATCATTTTCTTCAGCATTAAGAAACAGATGTGCCCAGAAGGCTTTTCTTTTTGGAGATTTTTTTAAATATTTGCCAATTTGTCGCGAAAAGTTGCTATACGTATGTTCCACTACTGTGGATATTCGTGAAATTGGTGTGATTTTTAGAAAGTCTAAAAAACATATATACACATATTGTAATTAATGTTCGTGATCAGACGTTTACTAATATAACATATAAAGTGGAATTTTCCTAAGTAATTTTATGGTTGAACACTGTTTTATTCTATTTCTCATAATCACAAATACGTCGGCATTCGCAAATACGTTGGCGTTCGCGAATATCACATGAATACGGACTAAAGGGATTTCATTGGACAGCACACTTTTCATTATTCTATCAGAGAAGTCCCCACCCAGTTTTCTCTTTTTCACACTTTCAGTGGAGAGATTAAAAGCATCTTTGGTATTCTCTTCTATTTTCCAACACTGTAAGTGCATTTTGAGTTTTTTTGTTTGTTTTGATTTAAAAAATAAAATGGCATCTGGTGGAAGGAGCAGTAAGAGCCACACCCTGAAGAGGAAAAACCTTCTAATGAGGAACCCCCAGCAATTCTGCAATCCATCGCCTTGGATTTCTTTACCATCCCCTCGGGGGAGGAGAAAACAGTGTCTAAGCATGTGAAGTGCTCGTTGCATGAAAAGACTCTTTCCAGTGTAACATCTAAAAAGTAATCCTGTGAGACTGCAAGTATGTTGAGCCACCTGAAGACATACCACAGCACGGAGTTGAAAAGCACGCAGAGGGAGTGCAGTGCTGGATATCTATCTACTTCTACTGCAACTCCAATTACACCTGGAAGGTCAATTCCCACCTAAGTGGAGCAATGTCTCCCGGAGAAGTCCCCAGAACTAAGAAGAATAGGGGCATTTTGTTTGGAGTGCAAAAAGTCCTCACAGTGGGGAAACAATCTGTTGCTGCAGTTCTGAAAGCAGCAAGGAACCACACCTGTTAATTTGTTTTTCTTTATTATTGTGAACATGAGACTTGTTACCCTATTTTTGAGTTTCTTCAGATAATATATTTTTCCAGTTGCCATTTTATTTAAATACAAAATGTAAAAAAAAAAAAATCTGTAAAAAAAGGTTCTTGTTAGAACCACCTTTCACGGTTTAAAAAAAGATAAATTGTATGCATGTGTATGTATAAGAAAGAGTGTGTGAGTTCCACTATGGGTGACTGAGTGGGTGTGTTAAAAGCTGTATGAGTGAGTGACTAGGTGGGTAAGTGTAGAAGTGAGTGAGTACGTGGTTGTGTGAATGTCTGTATGGGTGACTGACTGGGTGTATGAGTGAGTGGCTGGGTAACTCCATGGCTCTATGGGTGAGTGGGTGGGTGTGTGAGTGGCTGTATCAGTGATTGAGTGGCTGTGTGACTGCCTGTGAGTGGGTGTATGAGTGTGATACTTGGTGTGTGAGTGGCTATATGGATGACTGAATGGCCGTGTTAGTGGCTGTATGAGTGAGGGACTGGGTGAGTTAGTTAGCTGTATAAGTGAGGCACCGGGTGTGAGTGGCTCTATGGATTATTGAGTGGCTGTGTGTGTGGTTGTATCAGTGATCGAGTGGCTCTGTGAGTGACTGTATGAGTGAGCAAATAACTGGGTGAGTGGCTGAATGGGCAAGTAAGTGGCTCTTTGACTGACTGTATGAGTGTTTCAGTCGGTGTGTAAGTACCTATAAGACTAAGCGAGTGGATGTGTATTTGATTAGCTTTATCAGTCAATGAGGGGCTCTGTTAGTGACTCTATGGGTGAGTAAGTAACTTTGTGAGTGCCTATATGGGTAAGTGAGTGTGTGTGTGTGTAAGTAGCTGTATAGGTGAGTGGGTGGCTGTGTCAGTGTATGCATCAGTGTGTGTCTGGGTGTCTCAGTGTATGCATCAGGGTGTGCCTGGGTGTGATCGTGTATAGAACAGTGTGTGCCTGGATGTATCATTTTATACATAAGTGTGCACCTGGGTGTGTCAGTGTAAGCGTCAGTGTATGCCTGGGTATGTTACTGTATGCATCACTATGTGCTTGGATGTATCAGTGTATGCAAGAGTGTGTGCATGGGTGTGTCAGTGTATGGATGAGTGAGTCCCTGGGTGTGTTAATGTCTGCATCAGTGGGTGCCTGGGTGTGATAGTGTATACAACAGTGTGTGACTGGGTGTGTCAGAGTCTGTATTAGTGTGTGAATGGTGTGTAAGTATCTATATGGGTGAGTAAGCGGGTACATGAATGTCTGTAAAAGTGAGTAAGTGGCTGTGTGAGTGCCTGTATAGGTAGGTAAGTGACTGAGTCAGTGCCTATATATAATACTGAATATGTATGATAGTAGTTGTATAGGTAGCTGACTGGCCATGTTAGTAGCTTTGTAGGGAAATAAGTAAGTGTATGCGTCAATGTTTAGAGGAGTAAGTGGATGTCTTTCTAGCTTTATGGATGAGTGATTGGGTGTATTAGTAGTAACATGGGAGAGTGACTCGGTGTGTTAGTTATTGTATGCATGGCTGAGTGGTTGTATATGTTACAGTGTGGGTGAGTGAATGCATGTGTTAGTACCTGTGTTAGCTAGTAAATAAGAGTGAGAATATCTGTACAGGTAAGTGAGTGCCTATAGTAGTAGATTTATTTGTAAGTGACTGAATATGTTACTGACTATATCAGTGCCTGAGTGGGTGTGTGAGTAGCTGAATGAGTGAGTGGCTGGAAGTATGAGTGCCTCAATCAGTGTGCATCTGGATGTCTCAGTGACTCTATGAAACCCTACCTTGGTGTATACCTTTATTTTCTTACTTTGTAGAAGTAGTAAGAAAGAATTACTTTAGATGGCTTCATTCATCTGTTTAAAAAGAAAAAGACCATAAACATAAGTTAGTATCACTTTTGCAAAATTCACTGATAAACGTTTAGTTTCTACAATGCATAAGTTCATACTATAAACCAAGCAGAAAACATTTATTATGCTCTAACAATTATTCTCATTATACTAAAGCATTTTCTTTTCCCTTTTTACTGTTTCAGCTTTTGTACTTGCACACCATAATGAATGTACTGTATAAATTTGCAGCCTTGAACAGTGGGGAAAAAATAATCATAAATATTGTAAAAAAACTCTTGTCAATTCAGCACCTGCTCTTTTCTTTTGTGTGTTAAATTTTAGTTCTTTTTCCATAATTCGTCAATCAAATGGCCTCTGGTGTCAGTGAGAATCAGTTGTCACACCCTGTTGAACATAGTTCTTTGGAGGACCAACCCCAAGCAAAGCAGCAATAAATTGAATAGGAGTTTTTCTCCTTCCCCTCCAGGGAGCAGAAAATAGTTCCAAAGCATGTGAAAATCTCTTTTTGCAAGAAGACCCTATCCAGCAGTATCTCAAACAAATACTCATAAGGCACTACAAGTATGTTGACACATCTGAAGAGATATAACTCCAACCGCTGTTAAAAGAGAAAAAGAAGGGGGCGTGGCCAGCCATCATGGCCGCGAGGACGTGATCCTGCTCGGCTCCTGCACCACCGCTCACGTTACTGCCTCCATCGGCGTCTGCTGCTTACCTATGTCGCAGCATTGGCACACGGAATGACGGGTGACCACTCGCCTGCTGTCTTGAGGGTTAGCGGTGCCCCATAGGCGATCTAGCCCCACTTGCATGTTTGAGGCGGAGCGCGGCCGATGGCGCAATATGGCAGCCGGGCCCCACCATTAACGAGTTCCCGGCACAAATAATGCTATTCTGACACCGGGGCATGCCAGGCAACAAAGGGACGCTCTCCGGTCCTTATGCAACTCCGCTGACACGACGGACCAACGGCTGGGAGACGAGTATTGCTGAGGAGAGGCCAGGGGGAGTGCGGCGGCGATCGTGAAATGGCGGGTGGCTCGCCGCAGGGATCCTGATACACGGAGCCCACTAAAGAAGTCGCCGCATCTTCCTCAAGACAAGCGCCGGTGGTGCCCTGTGTGCGGTCTCCTGTTGGCACCGCGCACCTCCCTGTGATCTCGGCAACCACGGTGGCATGAGGTGAGGATCTGGGGCAAGAGTGCGCGCCGGGGGGCCCCCAATTTGCTGCACAAGTGCCTCCTGCCTCCTATTCCCACGCGGCTTAGAAGGGCCCCTTGCACAACGGGAGTGGCAGTTTACAAAGGTGAAGCTAGGAACTGGGCCTGCCTGACCTCCCTGCCTGACCTTAAGATGGCCGCCTGAGTTCTACCATTCCCAGCATCAGAACCTACCTGGGGCCCACATAAGAGCCCACGGGCTCCTGCGAGACGCTACCTAAAGGCAGTGAGGGGGCTTACGTGACGGAAGAGCGGTCGCCCGGATTCTACGACATACCCAGCGAACGGCGAATCCGGATTCCACGACCACGAGTGAAGGGAGTGTGCCGGCGCGCCAAGCGGAGGCCTGGTCCGGTGACTCGCCTATATGCTGCCCAAGAAAACACAGGCCAACAAGGTCTCGGGGTACTTTGGCACCGCTGGTGCGAGCAACGGACAGCAACTTGAGCCCACCCAGACTGAGGGGACGATGGCGCTCACTCGGGATGAACTTCTGGCCACGCTCAGGGACTTTAAAAGAGAATTGCGAGACGATCTTAGAGCTGACATCAACGCCTCCCTTGACGCCTTCAAGTCTGACATAGCCTCAAAAATTTGCGACCTACGCACCAACGTGGATTCCGTGGAGACCCGCACCCTCGACCTGGAGGCCAAATGTCAGTCTCTCGAGGGTCGACTCCAACCGCTGGATGAAAGAGCCGAAGCCCTCACCGCACAACTGAACTCTGCGCTCCTCAAATGCGAGGATTTGAGGAGAACCGCTCTCGACGGGAGAACATCAGGGTACGCGGCCTGGAGGAAGGACGAGAAGGAGCGGATCTCGAGCAATACATAGTCGGTCTCTTCACCACCATTGTAGGAAGCGATGGCCCGCCGATTCAACTGGAACATGTCCACAGAGTGGGCCTGTCCCCACAAGGGAAACACCAATGACCCCAAGACGTGTTGACCAAATTTGCCTCTTTCAAAACAAAAGAGCTGGTGCTCCACAGAGCCCGAGGACGGGACACGATTGACTACCAAGGTGGGTCATGCACGCTGTTTCAAGACCTAGCCCAGGCTACGCTGATGCGCCGCCAACAGTTTCATCTTGTTACCACCGCTTTACGAGACAAGCAAGTTCGATATAGGTGGACGTACCCCTTTGGACTCGCCTTTACTTTCAATAACAAACAGCATCATTTAACTGAGGTGGAGGGCGCCGTGAAGCTACTTGGCCTCACCACTGCATCACCCCGGGAAAGCCCAACCCCACCATGCGCCGCCGAGGGGCAAATGAGAAGCAAGAAGACCCAGAGAGAATGGCAGACGGTTCCGGCCACTGGCAAAAAGACTCCATGATCCACTTCCAGCCTCTGATCCACTATACCCGCCGGGTGCACCCCACTCCTCAACAGACGACGGGACTCTCCCTCCTGCTCAAGAGGAGACCCACTACGGGGCCCATAACAGATCGCGCAATGGTCTAATGAAGACCCCTTGTACTTCTCTCAGTTTACAAGACTCTGCAACGGGGGTCATCTCCTATACGTGGCGGACTATTTGGTGCAGGACTTGTCCTACCCCTAAGGACACCCAACAATGCAGACCACGACGTCTGCGACGATTGTTCCCCATTTTTTGTCTTCTATTGACTTTGTTTTTTCTCTTTTAGGTGCTCTACCCAGGGATGGATACGTCAGGGGCGGGAGGGGACTGAGGGGGGTGTGGGGAGGCTCTTACCTCAGCAGGACTATCTTCCAAAGGGAGAATGGGGGTTAAGCTTGTATCGTGGAATGTTAGGGGCCTCAACTCCCCCAATAAACGACACAGGTTCTGGAAATATATAGGGGACCAGGTGCCGGTGGTGGTGGCCATTCAGGAGACCCATATAAAGCGGGGGGAAGAAGGTAGACTTAAGCACAGGTGCTATCGCCAGATCTATCAAACCACCAATGCCAAGAAACAGAATGGGGCTGCCCTTATATTCCATCCCTCTGCGCATTTTGTCCATGAGGCCACGCAGAAGGACAAGGAGGGTAGATTTCTCATGGTTAAGGGATCGCTGATGGGCAGAGCGTGTACGTTAGCTTCAGTATACGCGCCTAACACAGGGCAAACTGATTTTCTCTCCTCCTTTCTAGATTCCTTACTAGGGTTTGCAGTGGGAGACATCATCCTCATGGGAGATTTTAACCTTATTTGGGATTCCTTTCTAGACTCAACTCATACGCAATGTTATGGGGGGGATACGTTTCCCCAGCCGCTCAAACAACAGCTACAACAAGGGGGATTGATAGACATCTGGCGCCACCTTCATCCGAACACGAAGGATTTCTCCTTCTTTTCTCATGTCCACAAATCATATTCCCGCATTGACCACATTTTTCTCAGTCAATCATGCGGTCACGGCCTCTGACATTCTCCCTATTACTGTCTCCGACCCCGCCCCTCTGACCTGCCTTTTAGACTGGCCAGCCCCACGTTCTAAGCTTGTGAGATGGTACTTCCCAGAGTTCTTAGGTAGAGATCGTCGTCACCGTGATGACCTTCACAAGGCGATCAAAGACTTCTTTCTACTCAATGACCCAACCGACACATCCCTAGCGACTAATTGGGATGCGTTTAAGGCGCATATTAGGGGTCACTGCATCTCCCTTGCTTCCTCCCTCCGGAGGCTTCAAACTAAAGAACGTTTAGACCTAGAAAGGGACATGGTAGCAGCAGAGGGACAACACAAGACCACTCCCTCAGCCCCATCCTTGAGGAGGGCTACGGCCATCAAAGGGAAACAACGCAATATACATGAATAGGGCAGAGAAAACAATCCTCCGACTCCAGGCCGGAGGATATGAAGGGAAGGACAAGGTGGGCTCTCTTCTAGCTAAACAATTACGGGTCAGACAAGAGAAAGACTATGTAAAGCAGATCTTGGACGAAGATGGTACAAGTCACACCAATGAGGAAGAGAAGGCTCTGGCATTCCATGATTTTTATCAAAAACTATCCCGAGCTGACCCCCATAGCGAGTCCAGACAATCGCAATACTTAGCTCCCCTTGCCCTCCCCCAGCTCCCTGACTCCGCCAATGAAAAGCTTGGTGGACGTATCAACCTAGAAGAGGTACAGGCCGCAATTGACTCCCTCAAACGTCACAAGGCACCAGGGCCTGACGGCTTTACCGCCCAATTGTACCGTACTTTCGCAACAGACTTGGGCCCCCACCTAACCACGCTCTTCAATGATATCGCTAGCCGGCAAGCTGCGACTCCGTCCATGGGCGAAGCTCTAATTTCCATCATCCCGAAGCCCGGGAAGGACCCCCAGAAATGCTCATCATATCGACCCATAGCCCTGCTTAACCTGGATGCCAAATTATACTCTAAGATCCTAGCTACCCGGCTCGAGACATATCTTCCTGACCTTATTCATCCCGACCAATCAGGGTTTATCAAGGGGCGGCAGACACATGATAATCTTAGACGCATCTTTCACCTAATTGATAAAGCCCAAAAGAAAAAGATACCTGCAGTGCTCCTATCGCTCGACGCAGAGAAGGCTTTCTCTGCGCCGATTCGGTTTTTGCGACGCCTTTATTGCTATGGTTCAAGCCAACTTTAGCGCCCCTAGGTCCCGTGTGGGGGTAAATGGGGTGGCCTCGCAATTTTTTAATTTAGCGCGAGGGACCAGGCAAGGGTGCCCTCTTTCCCTGCTCCTTTTTGCCCTGAGTATTGAACCACTTGCAGCCCGGATTCGTGGCAATCAAACAATCACAGGAATCCGTTTTGGGTCGGATGAACACAAGATAGCCTTATTTGCAGACGACGTCCTCTTACCTATTACTAATCCGGCTGCCTCCCTCCCCGCTCTTAACCAGGAACTGGAACGATTTGAAGAGGTGTCCGGCTTCAAAGTTAATCTAACTAAATCATTTATCCTGAATCTCACCCTTCCTCACGATGAGCAAAAGACTCTGGAAAAGACAGCCCCCTTCCAATGGGCGCGCAAGGCCATTACATATTTGGGGATCCAAATGACTCCCAACCTCACTGACCTCTAAAAGGCCAACTTCCCATCCCTTCTGCAACGTTTACGTGCTGACTGTAAAAAATGGAGCACAGCCTACATCTCATGGATTGGCAGAATCAACGCAATTAAAGTGAACATCCTGCCGCGTCTTCTCTACCTCTTCCAGGGCCTCCCCATCCACCCGGATAATGTACTCTTTCCTGAATTAAAAACCCTATAGCTTAAATTCATTTGGCAAGGTAAGTGTGCACGACTCCCCTATCACTTATTGACCAGACCACGTCTGAAGGGAGGCCTAGCTCTACCAGATTTCCTCACCTATTATAGGGCGGCCCAACTGAGGGTACTGAGCGAATGGTCCCTACGAGAGTCAGACAAGTTGTGGCTCCACATTGACAGACAGGTGACGGGTAGGACAATCTGGGACTTACCATGGCGCCGCAGAGCCGATAGGCCTCTTAACGCCTACCTGAGTGTGCCGACCTCCACCACCCTTCGCGTATGGGACAAGGTAACTAAGACTCTTTCACTGACTACCTTCCCGTCCCTCTATACCCCCATCCACTTTTCACAGGACTTTCCGCCAGCTCTTCATGAGGGGCCCTTCGACTTATGGTACAAAGGGGGTTGCCTTATGATCTCGGACCTCTTTCAAGGCACTAAACTACGCTCTTTTCATGACTGCATGAACCATTTCCACCTTCCAACCACTGAGCGATACCATTACACTCAACTAATCCAATGGGTCCAACAGCCACAGATCCGGCAAGCCACCACTAGGGCTTACCTTCCAATAGAGAAATTTGTTCAGACGGGCACTACAGGTAAAGGCTGTATCTCTTTCCTCTATAATCTCCTACTCACATTAGCACCACGCCGCACCCAGCGCCACCAGGTGGTTTGGGGAGATATGCTCCAGACCCCACCTTCGGACAAGCAATGGGAATCCCTATATAGAGACATAGCGAGATTTAATAGATCCATGCACCTCAGGGAAGCCCATTACAAAACGCTCTATGACTGGTACCTGCATCCCCATAAGCTGCACGCTATTTTCCCGGGCACTTCTGATCGGTGTTGGCGTGGTTGTGGTCTGCTGGGAGACTTTAAACATATCTGGTGGGACTGCCCAGTCATTAAAACCTTTTGGAAGGAAATCCTCTCTCAGATTAAAATTATTCTCGGCTACCCGATTGGGGACTCCATAGAGCATATCCTGCTAGGACTCCGAGACCCCCTGCTTAAATACCAAACCCATGCAGACAGGTCTATTCTTTGGCTCTGTTTGGGTGCAGCGAAGATGGCCATAGCAGGGGCATGGAAGAAGCCTGAGGCCCCCTCGCTCACTCAATGGCACGCTAGATTGTGGAAGGCTTTAGCAATGGAGTGCCTGACAGACATAGCTGAAGAATCGCGAAAGGGATTTGATTACATCTGGACTCCCCTAGTCAGCTACCTCTCAGAGGGACTTCCCCTATTTGCCTGTAGCCCTAGGTTGAGAGCTCTCCATCTCTTCCTGATCTAGGTTCTCTCTGCCCACCCAAAGACGGGCATCACAGATGAGCTGGGCTGGGCGTTGATGGCATCCTGCGCTGGCCGTGGGGTGCTCCCGCCCTGGCCGGGCCTCCGTCCCCATCTACGGCCAACAACACAGCTCCACTAACTTCCCTGGGTACCACCGTGGTTAGAATATTATATTTTTCTTTTCTCCCCCCCCCCTTTTTTTTTTCTTTCTTTCAGCGTTTGTTTTTGTGCCAGCTTTCTTTCTTATGCGTTTGTACTTTACTATTTTGTTAGCCTTACGTTACAGGCTCTGAAGTACTTTAGACATTGTTCACAGAAGGCTTCCAATATGGTTTTACTAGATGCTAGTTACGCATCACACGATGTTGTTTACTTAATGTAGCAAAAGACACACAATTGATGGACGGAATGCAGAACAAATCAAAACATTCACCCCCAGTCAAGAGATCTGGGTCAAATCCATCATTCTTTTGCTCACCATGCCACCCCAGTTTAGACCTGGCCATATGCAAATCAGTCTTGACCCTGTGCCTCATGGGAACAGTCCAGCCCGAACTGCCAAGCCAGGTCCTCCCTGGACCGGAAACAAGCATCCTAGGACCGGTTTTGGGGTTTCACCCCTCTTCAGCCAGGATAGCTTGATTCCAGTGGCACAGTGAGCCCAGGACCCACGTCTGGGCATACCTGGCGCACTTAGGGCGAGAAAGCAAAAGACACACAATTGATGGACGGAATGCAGAACAAATCAAAACATTCACCCCCAGTCAAGAGATCTGGGTCAAATCCATCATTCTTTTGCTCACCATGCCACCCCAGTTTAGACCTGGCCATATGCAAATCAGTCTTGACCCTGTGCCTCATGGGAACAGTCCAGCCCGAACTGCCAAGCCAGGTCCTCCCTGGACCGGAAACAAGCATCCTAGGACCGGTTTCGGGGTTTCACCCCTCTTCAGCCAGGATAGCTTGATTCCAGTGGCACAGTGAGCCCAGGACCCACGTCTGGGCATACCTGGCGCACTTAGGGCGAGAAAGCAAAAGACACACAATTGATGGACGGAATGCAGAACAAATCAAAACATTCACCCCCAGTCAAGAGATCTGGGTCAAATCCATCATTCTTTTGCTCACCATGCCACCCCAGTTTAGACCTGGCCATATGCAAATCAGTCTTGACCCTGTGCCTCATGGGAACAGTCCAGCCCGAACTGCCAAGCCAGGTCCTCCCTGGACCGGAAACAAGCATCCTAGGACCGGTTTCGGGGTTTCACCCCTCTTCAGCCAGGATAGCTTGATTCCAGTGGCACAGTGAGCCCAGGACCCACGTCTGGGCATACCTGGCGCACTTAGGGCGAGAAAGCAAAAGACACACAATTGATGGACGGAATGCAGAACAAATCAAAACATTCACCCCCAGTCAAGAGATCTGGGTCAAATCCATCATTCTTTTGCTCACCATGCCACCCCAGTTTAGACCTGGCCATATGCAAATCAGTCTTGACCCTGTGCCTCATGGGAACAGTCCAGCCCGAACTGCCAAGCCAGGTCCTCCCTGGACCGGAAACAAGCATCCTAGGACCGGTTTCGGGGTTTCACCCCTCTTCAGCCAGGATAGCTTGATTCCAGTGGCACAGTGAGCCCAGGACCCACGTCTGGGCATACCTGGCGCACTTAGGGCGAGAAAGCAAAAGACACACAATTGATGGACGGAATGCAGAACAAATCAAAACATTCACCCCCAGTCAAGAGATCTGGGTCAAATCCATCATTCTTTTGCTCACCATGCCACCCCAGTTTAGACCTGGCCATATGCAAATCAGTCTTGACCCTGTGCCTCATGGGAACAGTCCAGCCCGAACTGCCAAGCCAGGTCCTCCCTGGACCGGAAACAAGCATCCTAGGACCGGTTTCGGGGTTTCACCCCTCTTCAGCCAGGATAGCTTGATTCCAGTGGCACAGTGAGCCCAGGACCCACGTCTGGGCATACCTGGCGCACTTAGGGCGAGAAAGCAAAAGACACACAATTGATGGACGGAATGCAGAACAAATCAAAACATTCACCCCCAGTCAAGAGATCTGGGTCAAATCCATCATTCTTTTGCTCACCATGCCACCCCAGTTTAGACCTGGCCATATGCAAATCAGTCTTGACCCTGTGCCTCATGGGAACAGTCCAGCCCGAACTGCCAAGCCAGGTCCTCCCTGGACCGGAAACAAGCATCCTAGGACCGGTTTTGGGGTTTCACCCCTCTTCAGCCAGGATAGCTTGATTCCAGTGGCACAGTGAGCCCAGGACCCACGTCTGGGCATACCTGGCGCACTTAAGGTGAGAAAGCAAAAGACACACAATTGATGGACGGAATGCAGAACAAATCAAAACATTCACCCCCAGTCAAGAGATCTGGGTCAAATCCATCATTCTTTTGCTCACCATGCCACCCCAGTTTAGACCTGGCCATATGCAAATCAGTCTTGACCCTGTGCCTCATGGGAACAGTCCAGCCCGAACTGCCAAGCCAGGTCCTCCCTGGACCGGAAACAAGCATCCTAGGACCGGTTTCGGGGTTTCACCCTCTTCAGCCAGGATAGCTTGATTCCAGTGGCACAGTGAGCCCAGGACCCACGTCTGGGCATACCTGGCGCACTTAGGGCGAGAAAGCAAAAGACACACAATTGATGGACGGAATGCAGAACAAATCAAAACATTCACCCCCAGTCAAGAGATCTGGGTCAAATCCATCATTCTTTTGCTCACCATGCCACCCCAGTTTAGACCTGGCCATATGCAAATCAGTCTTGACCCTGTGCCTCATGGGAACAGTCCAGCCCGAACTGCCAAGCCAGGTCCTCCCTGGACCGGAAACAAGCATCCTAGGACCAGTTTCGGGGTTTCACCCTCTTCAGCCAGGATAGCTTGATTCCAGTGGCACAGTGAGCCCAGGACCCACGTCTGGGCATACCTGGCGCACTTAGGGCGAGAAAGCAAAAGACACACAATTGATGGACGGAATGCAGAACAAATCAAAACATTCACCCCCAGTCAAGAGATCTGGGTCAAATCCATCATTCTTTTGCTCACCATGCCACCCCAGTTTAGACCTGGCCATATGCAAATCAGTCTTGACCCTGTGCCTCATGGGAACAGTCCAGCCCGAACTGCCAAGCCAGGTCCTCCCTGGACCGGAAACAAGCATCCTAGGACCGGTTTCGGGGTTTCACCCCTCTTCAGCCAGGATAGCTTGATTCCAGTGGCACAGTGAGCCCAGGACCCACGTCTGGGCATACCTGGTGCACTTAGGGCGAGAAAGCAAAAGACACACAATTGATGGACGGAATGCAGAACAAATCAAAACATTCACCCCCAGTCAAGAGATCTGGGTCAAATCCATCATTCTTTTGCTCACCATGCCACCCCAGTTTAGACCTGGCCATATGCAAATTAGTCTTGACCCTGTGCCTCATGGGAACAGTCCAGCCCGAACTGCCAAGCCAGGTCCTCCCTGGACCGGAAACAAGCATCCTAGGACCGGTTTCGGGGTTTCACCCCTCTTCAGCCAGGATAGCTTGATTCCAGTGGCACAGTGAGCCCAGGACCCACGTCTGGGCATACCTGGCGCACTTAGGGCGAGAAAGCAAAAGACACACAATTGATGGACGGAATGCAGAACAAATCAAAACATTCACCCCAGTCAAGAGATCTGGGTCAAATCCATCATTCTTTTGCTCACCATGCCACCCCAGTTTAGACCTGGCCATATGCAAATCAGTCTTGACCCTGTGCCTCATGGGAACAGTCCAGCCCGAACTGCCAAGCCAGGTCCTCCCTGGACCGGAAACAAGCATCCTAGGACCGGTTTCGGGGTTTCACCCCTCTTCAGCCAGGATAGCTTGATTCCAGTGGCACAGTGAGCCCAGGACCCACGTCTGGGCATACCTGGCGCACTTAGGGCGAGAAAGCAAAAGACACACAATTGATGGACGGAATGCAGAACAAATCAAAACATTCACCCCCAGTCAAGAGATCTGGGTCAAATCCATCATTCTTTTGCTCACCATGCCACCCCAGTTTAGACCTGGCCATATGCAAATCAGTCTTGACCCTGTGCCTCATGGGAACAGTCCAGCCCGAACTGCCAAGCCAGGTCCTCCCTGGACTCGGAAACAAGCATCCTAGGACCGGTTTCGGGGTTTCACCCCTCTTCAGCCAGGATAGCTTGATTCCAGTGGCACAGTGAGCCCAGGACCCACGTCTGGGCATACCTGGCGCACTTAGGGCGAGAAAGCAAAAGACACACAATTGATGGACGGAATGCAGAACAAATCAAAACATTCACCCCCAGTCAAGAGATCTGGGTCAAATCCATAATTCTTTTGCTCACCATGCCACCCCAATTTAGACCTGGCCATATGCAAATCAGTCTTGACCCTGTGCCTCATGGGAACAGTCCAGCCCGAACTGCCAAGCCAGGTCCTCCCTGGACCGGAAACAAGCATCCTAGGACCGGTTTCGGGGTTTCACCCCTCTTCAGCCAGGATAACTTGATTCCAGTGGCACAGTGAGCCCAGGACCCACGTCTGGGCATACCTGGTGCACTTAGGGCGAGAAAGCAATAGACACACAATTGATGGACGGAATGCAGAACAAATCAAAACATTCACCCCCAGTCAAGAGATCTGGGTCAAATCCATCATTCTTTTGCTCACCATGCCACCCCAGTTTAGACCTGGCCATATGCAAATCAGTCTTGACCCTGTGCCTCATGGGAACAGTCCAGCCCGAACTGCCAAGCCAGGTCCTCCCTGGACCGGAAACAAGCATCCTAGGACCGGTTTCGGGGTTTCACCCCTCTTCAGCCAGGATAGCTTGATTCCAGTGGCACAGTGAGCCCAGGACCCACGTCTGGGCATACCTGGCGCACTTAGGGCGAGAAAGCAAAAGACACACAATTGATGGACGGAATGCAGAACAAATCAAAACATTCACCCCCAGTCAAGAGATCTGGGTCATATCCATCATTCTTTTGCTCACCATGCCACCCCAGTTTAGACCTGGCCATATGCAAATCAGTCTTGACCCTGTGCCTCATGGGAACAGTCCAGCCCGAACTGCCAAGCCAGGTCCTCCCTGGACCGGAAACAAGCATCCTAGGACCGGTTTCGGGGTTTCACCCCTCTTCAGACAGGATAGCTTGATTCCAGTGGCACAGTGAGCCCAGGACCCACGTCTGGGCATACCTGGCGCACTTAGGGCGAGAAAGCAAAAGACACACAATTGATGGACGGAATGCAGAACAAATCAAAACATTCACCCCCAGTCAAGAGATCTGGGTCAAATCCATCATTCTTTTGCTCACCATGCCACCCCAGTTTAGACCTGGCCATATGCAAATCAGTCTTGACCCTGTGCCTCATGGGAACAGTCCAGCCCGAACTGCCAAGCCAGGTCCTCCCTGGACCGGAAACAAGCATCCTAGGACCGGTTTCGGGGTTTCACCCCTCTTCAGCCAGGATAGCTTGATTCCAGTGGCACAGTGAGCCCAGGACCCACGTCTGGGCATACCTGGCGCACTTAGGGCGAGAAAGCAAAAGACACACAATTGATGGACGGAATGCAGAACAAATCAAAACATTCACCCCCAGTCAAGAGATCTGGGTCAAATCCATCATTCTTTTGCTCACCATGCCACCCCAGTTTAGACCTGGCCATATGCAAATCAGTCTTGACCCTGTGCCTCATGGGAACAGTCCAGCCCGAACTGCCAAGCCAGGTCCTCCCTGGACCGGAAACAAGCATCCTAGGACCGGTTTCGGGGTTTCACCCCTCTTCAGCCAGGATAGCTTGATTCCAGTGGCACAGTGAGCCCAGGACCCACGTCTGGGCATACCTGGCGCACTTAGGGCGAGAAAGCAAAAGACACACAATTGATGGACGGAATGCAGAACAAATCAAAACATTCACCCCCAGTCAAGAGATCTGGGTCAAATCCATCATTCTTTTGCTCACCATGCCACCCCAGTTTAGACCTGGCCATATGCAAATCAGTCTTGACCCTGTGCCTCATGGGAACAGTCCAGCCCGAACTGCCAAGCCAGGTCCTCCCTGGACCGGAAACAAGCATCCTAGGACCGGTTTCGGGGTTTCACCCCTCTTCAGCCAGGATAGCTTGATTCCAGTGGCACAGTGAGCCCAGGACCCACGTCTGGGCATACCTGGCGCACTTAGGGCGAGAAAGCAAAAGACACACAATTGATGGACGGAATGCAGAACAAATCAAAACATTCACCCCCAGTCAAGAGATCTGGGTCAAATCCATCATTCTTTTGCTCACCATGCCACCCCAGTTTAGACCTGGCCATATGCAAATCAGTCTTGACCCTGTGCCTCATGGGAACAGTCCAGCCCGAACTGCCAAGCCAGGTCCTCCCTGGACCGGAAACAAGCATCCTAGGACCGGTTTCGGGGTTTCACCCCTCTTCAGCCAGGATAGCTTGATTCCAGTGGCACAGTGAGCCCAGGACCCACGTCTGGGCATACCTGGCGCACTTAGGGCGAGAAAGCAAAAGACACACAATTGATGGACGGAATGCAGAACAAATCAAAACATTCACCCCCAGTCAAGAGATCTGGGTCAAATCCATCATTCTTTTGCTCACCATGCCACCCCAGTTTAGACCTGGCCATATGCAAATCAGTCTTGACCCTGTGCCTCATGGGAACAGTCCAGCCCGAACTGCCAAGCCAGGTCCTCCCTGGACCGGAAACAAGCATCCTAGGACCGGTTTCGGGGTTTCACCCCTCTTCAGCCAGGATAGCTTGATTCCAGTGGCACAGTGAGCCCAGGACCCACGTCTGGGCATACCTGGCGCACTTAGGGCGAGAAAGCAAAAGACACACAATTGATGGACGGAATGCAGAACAAATCAAAACATTCACCCCCAGTCAAGAGATCTGGGTCAAATCCATCATTCTTTTGCTCACCATGCCACCCCAGTTTAGACCTGGCCATATGCAAATCAGTCTTGACCCTGTGCCTCATGGGAACAGTCCAGCCCGAACTGCCAAGCCAGGTCCTCCCTGGACCGGAAACAAGCATCCTAGGACCGGTTTCGGGGTTTCACCCCTCTTCAGCCAGGATAGCTTGATTCCAGTGGCACAGTGAGCCCAGGACCCACGTCTGGGCATACCTGGCGCACTTAGGGCGAGAAAGCAAAAGACACACAATTGATGGACGGAATGCAGAACAAATCAAAACATTCACCCCCAGTCAAGAGATCTGGGTCAAATCCATCATTCTTTTGCTCACCATGCCACCCCAGTTTAGACCTGGCCATATGCAAATCAGTCTTGACCCTGTGCCTCATGGGAACAGTCCAGCCCGAACTGCCAAGCCAGGTCCTCCCTGGACCGGAAACAAGCATCCTAGGACCGGTTTCGGGGTTTCACCCCTCTTCAGCCAGGATAGCTTGATTCCAGTGGCACAGTGAGCCCAGGACCCACGTCTGGGCATACCTGGCGCACTTAGGGCGAGAAAGCAAAAGACACACAATTGATGGACGGAATGCAGAACAAATCAAAACATTCACCCCCAGTCAAGAGATCTGGGTCAAATCCATCATTCTTTTGCTCACCATGCCACCCCAGTTTAGACCTGGCCATATGCAAATCAGTCTTGACCCTGTGCCTCATGGGAACAGTCCAGCCCGAACTGCCAAGCCAGGTCCTCCCTGGACCGGAAACAAGCATCCTAGGACCGGTTTCGGGGTTTCACCCCTCTTCAGCCAGGATAGCTTGATTCCAGTGGCACAGTGAGCCCAGGACCCACGTCTGGGCATACCTGGCGCACTTAGGGCGAGAAAGCAAAAGACACACAATTGATGGACGGAATGCAGAACAAATCAAAACATTCACCCCCAGTCAAGAGATCTGGGTCAAATCCATCATTCTTTTGCTCACCATGCCACCCCAGTTTAGACCTGGCCATATGCAAATCAGTCTTGACCCTGTGCCTCATGGGAACAGTCCAGCCCGAACTGCCAAGCCAGGTCCTCCCTGGACCGGAAACAAGCATCCTAGGACCGGTTTCGGGGTTTCACCCCTCTTCAGCCAGGATAGCTTGATTCCAGTGGCACAGTGAGCCCAGGACCCACGTCTGGGCATACCTGGCGCACTTAGGGCGAGAAAGCAAAAGACACACAATTGATGGACGGAATGCAGAACAAATCAAAACATTCACCCCCAGTCAAGAGATCTGGGTCAAATCCATCATTCTTTTGCTCACCATGCCACCCCAGTTTAGACCTGGCCATATGCAAATCAGTCTTGACCCTGTGCCTCATGGGAACAGTCCAGCCCGAACTGCCAAGCCAGGTCCTCCCTGGACCGGAAACAAGCATCCTAGGACCGGTTTCGGGGTTTCACCCCTCTTCAGCCAGGATAGCTTGATTCCAGTGGCACAGTGAGCCCAGGACCCACGTCTGGGCATACCTGGCGCACTTAGGGCGTGAAAGCAAAAGACACACAATTGATGGATGGAATGCAGAACAAATCAAAACATTCACCCCCAGTCAAGAGATCTGGGTCAAATCCATCATTCTTTTGCTCACCATGCCACCCCAGTTTAGACCTGGCCATATGCAAATCAGTCTTGACCCTGTGCCTCATGGGAACAGTCCAGCCCGAACTGCCAAGCCAGGTCCTCCCTGGACCGGAAACAAGCATCCTAGGACCGGTTTCGGGGTTTCACCCCTCTTCAGCCAGGATAGCTTGATTCCAGTGGCACAGTGAGCCCAGGACCCACGTCTGGGCATACCTGGCGCACTTAGGGCGAGAAAGCAAAAGACACACAATTGATGGACGGAATGCAGAACAAATCAAAACATTCACCCCCAGTCAAGAGATCTGGGTCAAATCCATCATTCTTTTGCTCACCATGCCACCCCAGTTTAGACCTGGCCATATGCAAATCAGTCTTGACCCTGTGCCTCATGGGAACAGTCCAGCCCGAACTGCCAAGCCAGGTCCTCCCTGGACCGGAAACAAGCATCCTAGGACCGGTTTCGGGGTTTCACCCCTCTTCAGCCAGGATAGCTTGATTCCAGTGGCACAGTGAGCCCAGGACCCACGTCTGGGCATACCTGGCGCACTTAGGGCGAGAAAGCAAAAGACACACAATTGATGGACGGAATGCAGAACAAATCAAAACATTCACCCCCAGTCAAGAGATCTGGGTCAAATCCATCATTCTTTTGCTCACCATGCCACCCCAGTTTAGACCTGGCCATATGCAAATCAGTCTTGACCCTGTGCCTCATGGGAACAGTCCAGCCCGAACTGCCAAGCCAGGTCCTCCCTGGACCGGAAACAAGCATCCTAGGACCGGTTTCGGGGTTTCACCCCTCTTCAGCCAGGATAGCTTGATTCCAGTGGCACAGTGAGCCCAGGACCCACGTCTGGGCATACCTGGCGCACTTAGGGCGAGAAAGCAAAAGACACACAATTGATGGACGGAATGCAGAACAAATCAAAACATTCACCCCCAGTCAAGAGATCTGGGTCAAATCCATCATTCTTTTGCTCACCATGCCACCCCAGTTTAGACCTGGCCATATGCAAATCAGTCTTGACCCTGTGCCTCATGGGAACAGTCCAGCCCGAACTGCCAAGCCAGGTCCTCCCTGGACCGGAAACAAGCATCCTAGGACCGGTTTCGGGGTTTCACCCCTCTTCAGCCAGGATAGCTTGATTCCAGTGGCACAGTGAGCCCAGGACCCACGTCTGGGCATACCTGGCGCACTTAGGGCGAGAAAGCAAAAGACACACAATTGATGGATGGAATGCAGAACAAATCAAAACATTCACCCCCAGTCAAGAGATCTGGGTCAAATCCATCATTCTTTTGCTCACCATGCCACCCCAGTTTAGACCTGGCCATATGCAAATCAGTCTTGACCCTGTGCCTCATGGGAACAGTCCAGCCCGAACTGCCAAGCCAGGTCCTCCCTGGACCGGAAACAAGCATCCTAGGACCGGTTTCGGGGTTTCACCCCTCTTCAGCCAGGATAGCTTGATTCCAGTGGCACAGTGAGCCCAGGACCCACGTCTGGGCATACCTGGCGCACTTAGGGCGAGAAAGCAAAAGACACACAATTGATGGACGGAATGCAGAACAAATCAAAACATTCACCCCCAGTCAAGAGATCTGGGTCAAATCCATCATTCTTTTGCTCACCATGCCACCCCAGTTTAGACCTGGCCATATGCAAATCAGTCTTGACCCTGTGCCTCATGGGAACAGTCCAGCCCGAACTGCCAAGCCAGGTCCTCCCTGGACCGGAAACAAGCATCCTAGGACCGGTTTCGGCGTTTCACCCCTCTTCAGCCAGGATAGCTTGATTCCAGTGGCACAGTGAGCCCAGGACCCACGTCTGGGCATACCTGGCGCACTTAGGGCGAGAAAGCAAAAGACACACAATTGATGGACGGAATGCAGAACAAATCAAAACATTCACCCCCAGTCAAGAGATCTGGGTCAAATCCATCATTCTTTTGCTCACCATGCCACCCCAGTTTAGACCTGGCCATATGCAAATCAGTCTTGACCCTGTGCCTCATGGGAACAGTCCAGCCCGAACTGCCAAGCCAGGTCCTCCCTGGACTGGAAACAAGCATCCTAGGACCGGTTTCGGGGTTTCACCCCTCTTCAGCCAGGATAGCTTGATTCCAGTGGCACAGTGAGCCCAGGACCCACGTCTGGGCATACCTGGCGCACTTAGGGCGAGAAAGCAAAAGACACACAATTGATGGACGGAATGCAGAACAAATCAAAACATTCACCCCCAGTCAAGAGATCTGGGTCAAATCCATCATTCTTTTGCTCACCATGCCACCCCAGTTTAGACCTGGCCATATGCAAATCAGTCTTGACCCTGTGCCTCATGGGAACAGTCCAGCCCGAACTGCCAAGCCAGGTCCTCCCTGGACCGGAAACAAGCATCCTAGGACCGGTTTCGGGGTTTCACCCCTCTTCAGCCAGGATAGCTTGATTCCAGTGGCACAGTGAGCCCAGGACCCACGTCTGGGCATACCTGGCGCACTTAGGGCGAGAAAGCAAAAGACACACAATTGATGGACGGAATGCAGAACAAATCAAAACATTCACCCCCAGTCAAGAGATCTGGGTCAAATCCATCATTCTTTTGCTCACCATGCCACCCCAGTTTAGACCTGGCCATATGCAAATCAGTCTTGACCCTGTGCCTCATGGGAACAGTCCAGCCCGAACTGCCAAGCCAGGTCCTCCCTGGACCGGAAACAAGCATCCTAGGACCGGTTTCGGGGTTTCACCCCTCTTCAGCCAGGATAGCTTGATTCCAGTGGCACAGTGAGCCCAGGACCCACGTCTGGGCATACCTGGCGCACTTAGGGCGAGAAAGCAAAAGACACACAATTGATGGACGGAATGCAGAACAAATCAAAACATTCACCCCCAGTCAAGAGATCTGGGTCAAATCCATCATTCTTTTGCTCACCATGCCACCCCAGTTTAGACCTGGCCATATGCAAATCAGTCTTGACCCTGTGCCTCATGGGAACAGTCCAGCCCGAACTGCCAAGCCAGGTCCTCCCTGGACCGGAAACAAGCATCCTAGGACCGGTTTCGGGGTTTCACCCCTCTTCAGCCAGGATAGCTTGATTCCAGTGGCACAGTGAGCCCACGACCCACGTCTGGGCATACCTGGCGCACTTAGGGCGAGAAAGCAAAAGACACACAATTGATGGACGGAATGCAGAACAAATCAAAACATTCACCCCCAGTCAAGAGATCTGGGTCAAATCCATCATTCTTTTGCTCACCATGCCACCCCAGTTTAGACCTGGCCATATGCAAATCAGTCTTGACCCTGTGCCTCATGGGAACAGTCCAGCCCGAACTGCCAAGCCAGGTCCTCCCTGGACCGGAAACAAGCATCCTAGGACCGGTTTCGGGGTTTCACCCTCTTCAGCCAGGATAGCTTGATTCCAGTGGCACAGTGAGCCCAGGACCCACGTCTGGGCATACCTGGCGCACTTAGGGCGAGAAAGCAAAAGACACACAATTGATGGACGGAATGCAGAACAAATCAAAACATTCACCCCCAGTCAAGAGATCTGGGTCAAATCCATCATTCTTTTGCTCACCATGCCACCCCAGTTTAGACCTGGCCATATGCAAATCAGTCTTGACCCTGTGCCTCATGGGAACAGTCCAGCCCGAACTGCCAAGCCAGGTCCTCCCTGGACCGGAAA
Organism: Calotriton arnoldi; assembly: GCA_963921515.1. Lineage (NCBI taxonomy): Eukaryota > Metazoa > Chordata > Amphibia > Caudata > Salamandridae > Calotriton > Calotriton arnoldi. The sequence continues at coordinate 1,830 of CAWUFW010003771.1, read as the reverse complement.
CAAGCATCCTAGGACCGGTTTCGGGGTTTCACCCCTCTTCAGCCAGGATAGCTTGATTCCAGTGGCACAGTGAGCCCAGGACCCACGTCTGGGCATACCTGGCGCACTTAGGGCGAGAAAGCAAAAGACACACAATTGATGGATGGAATGCAGAACAAATCAAAACATTCACCCCCAGTCAAGAGATCTGGGTCAAATCCATCATTCTTTTGCTCACCATGCCACCCCAGTTTAGACCTGGCCATATGCAAATCAGTCTTGACCCTGTGCCTCATGGGAACAGTCCAGCCCGAACTGCCAAGCCAGGTCCTCCCTGGACCGGAAACAAGCATCCTAGGACCGGTTTCGGGGTTTCACCCCTCTTCAGCCAGGATAGCTTGATTCCAGTGGCACAGTGAGCCCAGGACCCACGTCTGGGCATACATGGCGCACTTAGGGCGAGAAAGCAAAAGACACACAATTGATGGACGGAATGCAGAACAAATCAAAACATTCACCCCCAGTCAAGAGATCTGGGTCAAATCCATCATTCTTTTGCTCACCATGCCACCCCGGTTTAGACCTGGCCATATGCAAATCAGTCTTGACCCTGTGCCTCATGGGAACAGTCCAGCCCGAACTGCCAAGCCAGGTCCTCCCTGGACCGGAAACAAGCATCCTAGGACCGGTTTCGGTCTTTCACCCCTCTTCAGCCAGGATAGCTTGATTCCAGTGGCACAGTGAGCCCAGGACCCACGTCTGGGCATACCTGGCGCACTTAGGGCGAGAAAGCAAAAGACACACAATTGATGGACGGAATGCAGAACAAATCAAAACATTCACCCCCAGTCAAGAGATCTGGGTCAAATCCATCATTCTTTTGCTCACCATGCCACCCCAGTTTAGACCTGGCCATATGCAAATCAGTCTTGACCCTGTGCCTCATGGGAACAGTCCAGCCCGAACTGCCAAGCCAGGTCCTCCCTGGACCGGAAACAAGCATCCTAGGACCAGTTTCGGGGTTTCACCCTCTTCAGCCAGGATAGCTTGATTCCAGTGGCACAGTGAGCCCAGGACCCACGTCTGGGCATACCTGGCGCACTTAGGGCGAGAAAGCAAAAGACACACAATTGATGGATGGAATGCAGAACAAATCAAAACATTCACCCCCAGTCAAGAGATCTGGGTCAAATCCATCATTCTTTTGCTCACCATGCCACCCCAGTTTAGACCTGGCCATATGCAAATCAGTCTTGACCCTGTGCCTCATGGGAACAGTCCAGCCCGAACTGCCAAGCCAGGTCCTCCCTGGACCGGAAACAAGCATCCTAGGACCGGTTTCGGGGTTTCACCCTCTTCAGCCAGGATAGCTTGATTCCAGTGGCACAGTGAGCCCAGGACCCACGTCTGGGCATACCTGGCGCACTTAGGGCGAGAAAGCAAAAGACACACAATTGATGGACGGAATGCAGAACAAATCAAAACATTCACCCCCAGTCAAGAGATCTGGGTCAAATCCATCATTCTTTTGCTCACCATGCCACCCCAGTTTTGACCTGGCCATATACAAATCAGTCTTGACCCTGTGCCTCATGGGAACAGTCCAGCCCGAACTGCCAAGCCAGGTCCTCCCTGGACCGGAAACAAGCATCCTAGGACCGGTTTCGGGGTTTCACCCCTCTTCAGCCAGGATAGCTTGATTCCAGTGGCACAGTGAGCCCAGGACCCACGTCTGGGCATACCTGGCGCACTTAGGGCGAGAAAGCAAAAGACACACAATTGATGGACGGAATGCAGAACAAATCAAAACATTCACCCCCAGTCAAGAGATCTGGGTCAAATCCATCATTC